>JAOXNO010000033.1:64848204-64950142 GCA_028565335.1 Limnodromus scolopaceus | reverse complement strand
TTCCTGCTTTAGCAGGGGAGTTGGACTAGATGATCTCTAGAGGTCCCTTCCAACTCTGACAATTCCGTGATTCCGTGTTGACTCTGTGCTATGGGGTCACCTAGATTTACTGTGATCAAGCCACGTCCTCCTCCATCCCTCTTCTTGGGATACAGTTCCATGTGTTTTAGTTTGGCCTAATCGTATGAGTAAATGTTCAACTTCTGGTAGTTGCACAGTCCTTAAATGTAAGATCTGAGAGGAAGGACCCAGCTGCAAAATTTGAACCCAATTGTGGTTTCACAGTTCTGTGTGAGAATTTGGATCCATGATGTTAGTTCATTTCTTCTTTGTAGCTGCTATAATAATATTTTTTCTGACAGTACATGCAACAGCACAGAATTCAGCCTATTCATTTTAAGTAGAGAGAAACAACACTTTGGTTTTAAAAGGAAATTTGGCAGCAGTATCTCTTGAGATCTATCAGGTGTGGCACGTTTTAGTACTCATAATTGGACAAATATTGTCTGCCCTAGGACAGAAGTTTTGCTATTTGTGTTCAGGACAATGAAAGCATACCTTATATCACACCTTAATTCCACTTTTCTGGTTATCATCATGTTTTAGAAAGCTTAACATTGTCACACACCAGAAGTACCTTCAAATGTCCTGTTGTTAATTAAATAAGAGAACACAGCAGTCAAAATTTACACCAAATAGGTGTAATGCTGAGGAACCACTAGCATTGCCAGAGTCCCTTAGGGAAAGGGGAGAGCTTGGGTGTCAGAGAAGGGTGACTCTGGATCACAGCAGGAGTTATCCCAGAGGATCTGGCATAGGGGAGGGGAGCTGACCTCTCCCAGCTGAAGAGCTGTCAAGTAACTCAAGGTTTACCTTATTTCTCAAGTGTGGCTTTATGCTCCTAAGCTGGAAAGAAAATAACTGTTTGCACCCAGAAAAAAAACATTGAGAAGCATTGTGAAACACTTAAGAGTGCCAAGTTAGACTGCCATCATTCTCAAGCCAAACAGCATTGCTTACCTTTGGCAATAATTTCAGTTAATTCATCTAGAAACACACAGCCTTGACAGTTTAAAAAAACTAAAGACCTGATGTCAGGTAGACATTTGGTTAAGCTAGGGAGTACTGAAGAATTACAGTTTGTGAAATTTTGTGTATCAGTTGTTTATGGTTTCTAAGGTCACGCTGGTAACATTTGTTCAAGGTCTGTCTTTGAAAATACTGATAAAGTAACATTAACCTTTGAAATGCAGGTTCTGTAGCTGAAAAGGGAAGTCAGAAAAACTTTACTCATGAAGCAAACTGCAAGATAGAGTTAAACTATTATAAAACAGATTTCTTACCGGTCTTACCAGAAAATGTAAGTGGCCAGTGCCATGCCCTCAGTTACCTTCCCTATCCTCTCTCAAAGGTCTAGCCTGGGGTCGGTGCTGGGGCCAGGCTTGCTTTGTTCTCTGCCTCTGCTGGTTTCTCACCTGGTCAGTATTTTTTTTTTCCCCCAGACAGAGGCTATTAACACCACTGTTTAATGAAAGGTATATGGTTGTGTTGGCTCAACAAGGAAAACCCTGCTGAGGTCAGCTGTATTACGCACAGTGGTGAGTAGTATGACAACGGCACCAGGTGAACCCTTAGCAATCACACATTTCTAGGTGAAGTGGAGAAAGACAGCTTTGCCAAAACCCCAACTAATTAGAATATAATATCGACAGGTAAAATACAATCAGGGACAGCTTACTGTGTTCATAAGCACCTTCAAGAGGTTGATTAGAAAAAAGCGAAGTTACTATTAAAAATATTGTCTACAGTAGATAATACAGCCACAGGTATAATTCTACAGGAATAGACCTCAAATACAAGTAAGTACATTTAATATGAGTCAAGACAGGATCCCCATATGTCATATCTGTCACCAATGTCTCACTGAGGGTTAACTCTATTGAAAAAAACATATCACCTGTCTATAGGGAGGGTTTTTACAGAGGTAGTAGAGACAACAGCAGTTGTTTGCCCATAATTCTGTTTTGAGTTGTTAATTATCTGTAAAGCAGCCTAACATTCTCAGATGGAGGGCGTCTGCTAAGTGCAAATTACTGTTGATGGAACCAACTGATTAATATCAATTGTTTTGTAAGACCACATATGAAACAAACATCAATTTAAAAACTGTATCATACATCAGTTTGGCTATTTTGACTAAATCTTGACTAATCTTTTTTCAGTTAGAGTTTAATCCCTAATCTTTCACTTTCCTTGTTAGATCAAGGACAAATGTCAAGGCTAAGTACACAGTGAAAGCAGGATCAATATTGTGTATTTATTCTAGATACGTATGACACATTAATTTCAGCATATTTTCCCGGTATTAATATAGAAATTATCCCATAGACTTGAAAGTCACAGAGTGCGCTAAATCAGTTAGTATTAACCCTGTAAAAAGGCTAGATAAGGTAAGTCAACTTAATAAAGACAACAGTATTGTTCTCCTCTCTTCTTCAAATATTCTCATACTCCTTAAACTCTGATCCTGTAATTTATCATGTATGCACACAAAGAGTTTACTGCTGAAAGACCAATACTTTCAAATTCTTAAAATACACTGAAGTCAAACAATTTCCCTTGAACACAACAAGCACACAAAACAATGTCTGGGGTATATGAAGTTATTTTAGCGTGCTGGAGGGCAAGAACATTTAGGAAAACTAGAACTTAAAAAATGCTAATTAAGTTATTCTGGTTTTGTGTTTAATTGTTTCGTTTTTAAGCCATGAAGAGTTAGAATACAGAGGCTGATGATAATGGTGTTAAACATCACTTTAGACGAAGGGCATGTGAGTGTGCCTTATTTGGAGAGTATATTTCAGTTCAAGGCCCTTTCGGTCTGTGGTAAAGATGCCACATAGTCAGTAGAGCTAAAGCCCTTATTTTGCAAACTGAGGCTAAACCTCATTCCTTGTGAAGTATAAAAGGGGTCTCGAGGTGTAGGCAACTAAATTTGCTAAGAGGGTGGTTTGAAGGAGTGAGGCTTTACTAACAAATTCGTTGTATGCTAATTGTCTTGTGTTTGGATTGTGCTTTTTCTGATTATTTCCAAGAAGTGTAAGAAAGCTAACCTGAAAACAACAAATCATACAACCAAAGTGTGAATCAGTGCTAAATTTTACATTATCGCTGATGGCTACTACTGTTTGAAAAATCTTCCAGCAAAGACATTTACAAGCATAGACAATTCTGTTGCCCACCCCAGAGCTGTACTAGATGGAGACAGATTTCCCTCCTCCTGTAAGAAACACGGGCACTGGCGTAGCTTCATTTTTCTAGACCCAGAGGAAAGGAAGCCCCTTTGAAGGAAGGGAAGAAAGTGTCTTACTGGATGTAGAGATAAGAATTATTCTCCATTCCGCAGAAATTTGTTTTTATGGAGAATGAATTATGGGACTTCTCTGGGACGTGGTCATCCAAAGATTGCAAAGACAGCAGTGTCCATGCAGGGATCCTGGCACAGTGAGAGCTACCAAAAAGCTGGCATTAACTCTGCTGGGTACACAGATGAACCTGATCTGTGACAGAACTATATGGAGACACCATGCCTGAAAGCAAATTTATTGCCTTTTCCCAGTATGTGATATGAATGTGTGTCCATGAAGAAAATTTTTAGGGAGATCTTATTCTGACAGTTTTCTTTTGGGCTTTTCTGCCAGATGGAAAGGAGTGTGAATGATCTTTAACAGGAAAATAATAATAATCCCCTTTCTGCCTGTTATATAGAAAAAGGCAGAACTGCCTGGAGGGCACTGATACAGAGGACAAAAAGAAGACAGCTTGGTTTGCAGTTTGTGATCTTTGCAAAACTTAATCTAAGTATAAAAGAACATAACTAGATCCAGAGAAAATGGTAATAATATATCAGGTACATATCTCATTTAGCTCCAGCCACAATGACCTGTCTGCTTTATATTTTCTTGCCTCTTGTCAGATTTATTTACTGTTAAACCAAAGAAATCCATCTAACTTTTCTGTGTGCAGTTTTTTATTTTCTTTGCTGCCTCAGTATGACAGCTGCCTCAGGAGCAAGCTCAGAAGTTTTGTTTCTTCTTTGATGTGTCTTTCAAATGTTGCATGGCAAGTTACACGTTACCATTATTGTTTTCCAGTGTTGGTTTTGTGAAGTACAGTCTCCTTCAATGAAGAAAGGAGATACACTTTTGACGACCACTCTCCATCTGCTATAAGATTCCACATGCTCCTCTTGTTAGTGGTAATGATCATAGAATTGAGAGGTTGATCTAAGTGAAGCCCTTAGCAATTTATAATTCATAAGTGTCAAATTTCATATTTCCTATTCATTTCCATGGAAGTAGTATCAGGTCCTTTCAAATGATCACTAGCAATTATTACCCTCTGTGTAGGAAAAACATAGGTAGCAACATACAAATACGTGGGTTTTTAATTGAAATTTTTAAGCTCTTCTTGTGTGGATTACTTTCCCCACATGGTTCTCCTAAGCACCCTGCTTAGCAGCCTTCGCTTCCACATTCGCTAGCCCTCTTTATGGGTCTTGAAAAACAAGACCCCTGTAAAATGCAGAACTGTCTTTTAAGTAGATATATCTGGGGTGTTCCCTTACAAGGATGCAAGGCACAGATGGAAAGCACACGTATTAGGCGATACAGCACCTGCAATGCCTTGTGCTGGCCAACACCATAGGGCTCTGGGGCTTGGTGAAGACAGAACAATCCTACTTTTGTTATAAAGCCTTAATAAGACAATTATCTACCTAATCACCTATCTGAATTCATTCATGGAAGCAGATAATTTTTTAATGAGTTCCAAAATGCATGGGCTTTTTCCTTATGACAGCCAACTATTTCAGTTTTAAGATGTTGGATTTCTTCAGTCTACTAAAATTGATAGTTTAAAATTAAGAGAAATTTTGTCAGGCCTCTTCTAGAGACGCAAAAATCTCCAGCAGCTTTGAAACTGTTCTTACAATATAATAATCCAAAGTCCAAAAAAGCAGAGGTTTATGGTTTGCTATATATTGTTTTTGTGATTCTATGAAACTTAGCTTCAGTTTATGATTGATGTATCACAGCAAAGCACTCCTTTATATAAATGGTGATTAGTTCTCACAACACCGCAACTGCAACAGTGCACAGGTAAATGAAACTACAAGTAGGGCTCATGAGAGAGCTTCATTTAGTTTATCCAAAGGTACTCCAAAAAGGCTTGAGAATGATTATTCAGCAATTTGCTAGGTAACAGAGTGGTGGCCAGATTAGTTTCTTTTGAGCATTACAGACCTGTTTTTCCTGCTCAGCCTATTTCATTGGTGGACCCGGTAATGTACATCGGGTGGCAAGGAGAATATTGTCTTTCAACAGCCTGTCCAAAAATGACGCCCCTGACATGGACAGGAACGTGGCTCTTCCTAAAGCTGCTGACACAAATGGGAATATTTTTAACAGCTTTAACAGGTGTTGCCTCACACTGCCAAAATCTGACATTTTTGTCAGTCTTTTATTTTTGGGAGGACATTTTTGGTTTGCAGTAGTAAATTAGAAGCTAGCCATAATGCAATGTCTGAGATAGATTCGCATATGCCAGTCCTGAAATAAAAAGCCATGTGAAATCTCTTTAAAGAGAGATTCTTATAACATTCTCTGCCTCTCAAAGGAGAGACATTTCACAAGACTCAAATCCTGATTGTGCATCGATACATTATATTAATACAGTATTGTCAACAATTCTAAACAAACACAACATTTAGATACCCACAAAAATCTTTGAGAAAGATTCTGGCTAGTTGGCTTGAAACATACAATACCACCTGTGACTTATGTGGAACTACCAGCTTTAATTTCATTTTATTAAGAAAAAAAATTATATATATATACACATATATATGAAGAGTTGACTCATGTCAACTGGTACCTCAACAGCATCCATTCCACCTTCAACCTCAAACATCAAACTCCAGCTCCTCAAATACATTACTACAAATTAGAGATTCTTCATGAAGACCTAAAATATTTAGAAATTTTACAGCACACTGGTGAGAACTGCTAATAAATTAGGTGATGTTCATGGGGCTGTAAGAAAGATACAACATGAAAATAATTTCTGCCCCAAAATAATAAAAAGCTAGTTAATGCATTGTGTATTGCTGAAAGTCTCATTAAGTCTTTCATTGAAGTGATTGATTTTATACTCAGATTCACAGACTTTAAAGCTAGAATAAACTATGAGGTCAAGTCTGAGATTTAAAAAACATTGAACAAGGAATTTGGTCAGTAATTTGTTTATCAGACCCAGCTGTGCTTGGGTTCCTGGATCTCTTCAGCAGAGACATTGCTCCCTATGTGCTGTGTGCTGCTTACACAGACTTTACAGAGTGGGAAAATGCAGGCTGCCTAGCTGGTTCCAGATCCCAGATCTGATTGTGCCACTCAGAAATGCAGGCAAACAATGCTGCAAATGTTGCTGCAAAACAACTAACATTGTTTCTTTTACATGTATTATATCAAATACATGTTATGTAGCACTTGAAAATAAGAAGAATGATTGAGCATCAGTTCTCTTTGAGATGCTTTACAAATTCCTCCCATCATTTCCTGTGCCAGTACAAGATCAGTGTAAAATCTTACTATACCGTACCTTGATTAAATTGTGTCCTACAGAGTAGACGGTTGTTATTTTCCCTCTCTCTCCAGGAGCATGGACACCTGTGCCATACCCATGCCAAGCAATTAAATACGGATTGTGGATTGTAATCCAGTACTTAACACGATCCCCAAAGGTCTGGAAGCAAAAGGTGGCATAGTCATTGAAGATATCAATTACTGATTCGTTTTTCCATCCCCCATATTTTTCTTGCAGCATCAAGGGCAGGTCCCAGTGGTACAGCGTAACCACGGGGTCGATATTTCTGTAGAGCAGAGAGTCAATAAGGGTGTTATAATACTGGAGTCCTTTTGCATTGGGAGCTGCCACCACTCCAGTGGGAAAAAGCCGTGACCACGAAATTGAAAACTGGTAAAAAGTAACTCCCAAGAAATCCAGAGCAGACAGATCTTTGTCCATCAAGGTGTAACTGTCACTGGAGGCATCTGTGCTGTCAGCATCCCGGAACTCTGAGTGGATGAAGTGGTCCCAGATGGAAGAGCCTTTCCCGTCCTTCCTCCAGCTGCCTTCCACCTGGAAAGCCCCCGTCCCTACACCCCAGAGAAACTCTTTAGGGAACGTGTCATACAAAAACATCTGTGTTTCACTCACAGGACTGAAGTGGGGGTCCTTTTTCCACACAGATCTTCCCTCTCCAGCAAGCCCAGTAACTGTCCTTATGAAAACTAACGTCCAAAGAGCAACAAGTCTTGCCAGACGTCGGCCACACATTATGCGTGTTTATAGCGCCAGTGTTAAAAGTCAGATTTCTTTCACTGACAGTGAAAAAAATCCATTCATTCGCTGGAGTCCCCGCCGTGCACACCGTCTTCATTTGCTACGAACTGCTGGAGTGTCTTATCAAAGCTTCACTAAAACCTTGTGATCGTAAAAGCCCTGTCAATGATTAGCCTGAACTGTGAGACCTAGAACGGGTCAGAGAACGGCGTAATTTTTAGGGAGGTGGCCTCTGTATGACCACTAAGATACCTACCTGGCTTCTTACTGCAGGAAAATAGGTTGCCTGAACAATATAAACGCTAGTAACGAATTTATCATCATTTAAAGTTCAGTCATTCCAGTGGGAGAATATAGGTGATAGAGGGTGCTAAGAAGCTATCACATTCTTTATTCTTCATGTAGTTGTGTTTTGAGGAAGTGTGGCAGAAAAATAATTCAGACTACATCATCTCCAATTAAAAGGTGATTTATCCTTCTGTGTAATTGTATTTCTGGAAGGGCAGCATGTCATTCCTCAGTCCTGCCCTGCTCAAACATCCTACTTCTGAAAAATTTTCCCTGGACCCATGGGAAATTTTGTCACAGAGAAGAGAGATATGCAAATCCCACTGATTATATAAAAACACAAAACAAGCAAAGCAAGTCAATATTTCTTTCAAATGCATCAAGCCGTTTTTCTGTCCTACAAAAAAGTGTGCTGTACAGCAGCAGTACAGAATTAACAAGGGTCTGTTCCAGTCTTTGAGCAATTTCCCTGGATTTCTTACAAGAAAACAATTAGCATAGCTAATTAGCCCTGAAAGATGCTATTTCAGTATTGATTAATTTAACCATCTTGGTATATACACAGCTGGGGCATCAGTAGGGCAAATATTGTACAGAACAGTTATACAACATAATTTCATCTTTTAACATACTTCAAATTACAGCAAAACTACACACGTTGAGATACAGTAAATTTACTAAATACAGTCAGACTGATGCCTGCCATTTTTGCTTTTCTTGATGTACAGTAGTATAAAGTACCACATTTAGATGACAGCTGCTGAAGAGATTCATGGAACACCATAACAACGTGAAGTACCTTCACATGCAAGAAATAAAGGCACTGAAATTTGAACACAGGAACAACTTACCACCTAAGCGTAGCACTCTGCTTGGATGAATTAGCCCTCCTGGCATGTAGGACATGAAAGTCCAGGTGGACGGACTGCTGCGCTACTGCCGCTTCACTGCTCCTGCTACCTATGAGGACCTGTCTTCAGGCTGCCTGAGTGTCTTTAGCCAGCATTCCATAATGCCATGCGGACATACCTTTAAATAACAATAAAGCTGATTAAAACAATGGAAGATGGAAGCCATTTTATGCATTTGTTTCAACAAAACATCTACCTCAACACATGTTTCCAGAATTTCTCTGTAGTGCCTTTACAAGAAGCATTTTCACCACAGATGAAGAGGAAGCCTCCCACCGACAGATGGTAGATGCCCCATCCCCGGAAACATTACAAATCAGGTTGGATGGAGCTCTGAGCAACTTGGTGTAGTTGAAGATGTCCCTGCTCATTGCAGGGGTGGTTGGACTAGATGGCCTTTAAAGGTCCCTTCCAACACACACCATTCTATAATTCTATCATCTTCTGCACTGCAGATATCTGCTGGTGGGGCAGCCATCCATCTAAAATGAAACTGCCCAACATAACAAGCCCCATGCTCCCTCAAGTACCTGGAGTAACTGATCCACACTTCTCAGTAAAGATTCTACCAAAGGCAGTTTAGGAAAGAGAGGTGTAGATATGGACTGAACCAAGTTGGTCTGCAGTATATATTCATGTTCCTTTTTTATTCTATGAAATAGCATTTTGAAATGGTAATTGGGATAGTTATTGAACATAATCCCTCTATTTTAACATTTAAAAGCTGTGATTTTATGTATCATACTTTATGAAACAAAACCCAAATACAAGACATTAAGGATGCCACTATACTTCTAAAGCAGTTGGTTACTGTGATTACCAGATGTCTGAGTTCAAAGCACCCATTGCAGCTCTGTAACACCACAGCTATGTATTGACAAGGTAAAGACAACAGGCTTCTCCCCACCAGCTACAGCAGAGTTAGTACCACTGGCATCTTACTGCAGACAATGTGTTACATGTGCCTGAGATGTGAAAGGTGCAGCACACGCTTGTGCTCCCAGATGCTTGATCTGGACAAAGTTACTAACTGGATTTCTTTCCTTATTACTGATATGACTGGCAGCATGCTGTAATCAAGGTCTGAAAATGTTTTCCAGTACAAGACTATGAACCCAGTCTCTTACTGGCATGTCATATTTAACTGTTTGGGCTCTAATGTGACCTGATAAACTTAAAGAGGAAACAATTTAACTGATGAGAGTCATATAGTGACTTGAATTTGGAAGGAGGTTTTGATTAGCTGAGCAGACGTGGGGAAAGGACACACCGTGACAGTTAATTTGCAAGACGATTAGCACAGACAGTGTGATATGATCAGGGACTGTTGAGAAGCGAGGGTGCAAAGGGAGAGGAAGAGGAAGGCATTAATTATTCTACTAGCTCAAGCGGCAGAGCTGGTGCAGGTCCAACCCCAATGCTATAAATGGACTCCGGTATGATGCTACCTAGTGGGATGTCCTGCCTCTGGCCGTGCACTCAATGAATGTGGTCTCAGAACGAAGCAAGGGTGGGAGACGCTGTGGTCTCCAAGGCACTTGCCATTACCGTCACTGTAGTTCGGAAGCCGATTGTTTATGCAGTTCAGTTCTTAGCTATCAAATTGACTTTTCTATCCTTGCTTCTGCCAAAGCAAGTGACTCAAATTATGAAACCAACTTTTCACTTGACCATCGATCCTTGCTTTAGAGGCTTGCCTTGAAAACCTGGGGTTTGATCCACAGAAATGCCAACACATTGGACGAAAGCAGTAGAGCTTTGAATGTCCACAAGGTTAGGCTGAGTATCCGGGTTAAGACACATTAATTCTGCCTAGATATGCAAATGGAGAGAGAGAAAAGACCTAAAGACAAAGTTAATTCAGAAAAAGTGTGATGTTTACATTAACATCAGCTGCTCAGATGTGCTAGTGGTAGGTGCTCAAAAAGCACAACTTACGTAACTGTCCTCAACAGTGTGATGCAAATCAAACACTTATTCTTTACCTCATACCTTTATCTTATACAGCAAAAACTGTTTGAGATGGGATCAAGTCTTTCTAAAGACACATAATTGTGACGGATACTATAGAAGGCCCAATGTAAATAGAAACTAGACCACAGATTGACAAAGAATTTTTGGAATTTTTGGTCTGCAACAAAATGCTAATTCCTTTTTCTACAATGTGACACAAATTTGATTTTCTTTACTGGAGACTTCAGTAAGCAAAATATTAAATTATTTGTCTTAGTTGTGAATATAGTGATGATACATTGAGAGTACTCTAGCTGCTTTTTAAAAAGCTGTACTTTTAGTTAGGTAATATGCCTTTAAAACATGATCCCTGTTCAAACTCCAGGGGGTTACTGCCTTCATTTTATCTTGCAAAGCACATCACAGTACCATGAGTATTCATTCTTGTTTCCTGTGGCAGAGCAAGGTTTTTCCCACTTCCAGGGATTTCATAGCCATGGATGTAGAAACAGAGGTATCCTCTGTCTCCCCCCATACCCAGGAGTGAATTATAGTCATTCCAGGTATTCAGTCTGATCTCTTCCTAAAGGGTTAAACTCTTACCTTCTAAGAAACATGCACATGTCACAAGCCCACAAGCAGATACTGCTCTGCTGGATGTTATTCTAGGTAGTTTTATCAACTACAAATAGAGATAACCACCTGCAATAATTCTTTTAGCATTATTTAAACAGTTTGTCTGGCTCTTAAAAACGTCAGCCATTTTAATTACTCTTTAGTTCTGGTATCAGGAATACGCACAGCTTTAAAAATTACATAACAGAATTAAATACGTAACTGCAAACATATCCCTGGAGATGTTTTCCTAAAGAGATAGTGGCTTTGTTTGCACAGCCATTATATTATGGTGGAGTGCATATGGAATACCTTGCAAAACAGGCTGAAAAGCCCAGTCTGGGGTGTGGGTCTTCTTTTGCTTGCTCGCTATGTTGTGTGTTCACAAGCTGTGCTAACGCCAAAAATATAACTCCACTTGAGCATGCACATTCATAAAAGAACAACAGCAACTTCTATACAAACAGGGTCTTACGATTTCTTAAACCGCAATTTAAAGAACTAAACAGGAATGGTAATAGTCACCATTAACTTTCATGTTTTCTCAGATAGGACAAAAAGATCTGGCTTTTATCTCTACGTAATTATCTCTGCTGGAGTTTGACCATGCTGCCAAATAGCCAGTCTCTTGTTCTTTGAAAAAAGAAAAAAAAAAAAAGAGAGAAAGAAAATGAAGCCAATACTGAAGGTATAAAATGATAGCACTGGAAACTGCACTTTGAGACAGTTCAATTTGAGCTTGTGCTCTCCTTTTCTTTTGAGTGGTTTTCTGAATCAGTGGCAATATTTTGAATGTCACAAGTTCTGTTTGTCCCCTCCCTTCTTTTCCAAGACTCACAATAACATAAGATTTAGTAGGTTGGCAGAATGTAAACATCAGACAAGTAATCATCTAACTGTTTTGGTTTTTTTTTTTTGATTTGCCCAAGTTTATTCCCTCCCAGTGTTCAGCAAATAGAGGGGCCAAAAATGGAAGAAAACACACAAGATTTCATTATAAATTGGTTAGAAATGAAACAGTCAGTGGGTGAAGAGTGTAACTCCCCAGTGGCCCTCGGGACTCCTCAGATGTAGCCTGCGAGCTTCCTTAAGCCTTAATGTGCGGGAGAAGATACCGTCATCAAAGCCTGAGGATTCCTGCTCAACCAGGGACAAAGAAATAAGGGAGGAACGCACGTTTATCACAGGGAACTGATGTTACCTGCTGTGCGGATTCAGACCTGACTGACGGGGCCCGCACTGCTGCCTGCATACCTAGGACGCCTCTCCTGCCTCAGTGCACTAAGAAGCGATCAAGCTGATGGAGGCCCGGTACCGTTCAGCGGTTCGTTAGAACGGTTGAGGCTGCCAGCGGGGACCCAGGCCGCATCTATTCCCCAGCGGCCACACGCCCCCCCATTTCGCAGGGCGACCTTCCTTCCTCATTCCTTCCCCCAGCACCCCGGGGCCTGCCCGGGGGCTCTCCGCCAAGGTCCAGCGGAACGGTTAGAGGCGGTTAAACCCCCGCCGCAGGGCGGGGACGGCCCTTGACGCCTGAAGGAGGAGGGGGGACATGACACAAGGAGGGACGAGGCCGCCGCCAACGGCCGGCCCCCAACGGCCGCCGCCCCGCCCGTCGCGGCTGTGACGCCAGCGCCGCGCGCCGGCCTGTCGGAGTTGGCGCGAAGGCGGGGGTGGGCGGGTGGCATGGAGGCGTCCCGCTAAGCCAGATAAACCGCCGCCATGGTGAGCGCGCCGCACTGTACCGCACCGCGGTTCCTCCGCGGGGGGAAGGAGGGGGGGAGGGGAGGATGTGTCCTGCAGCCCCACGGCCGCTGGGGCTCGGGCCCTGAGGGCGGCCGGGGCGGGAGCGGCGTGAGGCGGCGGGGGCGAGGCGTTCCTCCCGCGCTTCCCGCCGCTCTGAGGGGCCGCCGAGGCCCGGCTCCCCCGGCGTGCCAGGGAAATAAACCCCCGGCCGAGGAAAGCGCCTGCGGTTGTGGCCTTGCCCCGAGGGGGAAGGGTCTGAGCCGCTCCGGCCGCCCTCCCGAGAACGGGCGGTGGATCAGGGGCGGACCGGGGGCTTGTCCGGGCTGAGGGGGGGGGAGGCGGTCGGGCCAACCTCGCTCTGTAAACGCAGCCTGCCGAAGTTTTAACTCTGCCTTTGATTTCAGTAAGAACACACGGCGAGGGTGTTTCTGCTGCCGAATTGGCCAGTGTGCAATATTTGCAGAAAACCAGTTTTCAGTGGGGAAAAAAAAACCCTCCAACTTAAAAGTTTGGAATTAGGCACTTGATTGTAAATAACGAAGGATGCGATCCTAAATAGGGTGTAAAAAGTTTGTAAATGTATATCCATACATGTTTGTGTGTGTGGGTGCTGCTCACTGCTGCAGCCATTATAAGGTGGTGTCCCCTCTTCACCTCTGCCCAGGTAAAATCGCTTCTACTCAGGTGGAGTCTCTGTGCAGATGTGTTACTGGCTTAACTACAAGTGCCATTCAAAGCCAGTTAGGTTCAACTTTGGTTTTGGACTCTCCAGCCTGGTTTATATCTTACATCTGATGCTCAGCAATGATGGTCAGTGCAGTCTGAGTCTTTCACCGCACTTATAGAGGACTGCCGGCACTAAGAAACCTGAAATTCTTAAATTGTGACATTTTCATAGTATGTTGAGGGTGCCTGATGGCTTTAAATTGATGTATGAGGACAAGTCTGCCTCTCCTGTTCCCTGCTGCCACCTCTCCAGAAAACTGGCCTTACTGGAAGACTTGCTTCCTCCTTTCCCCACCTTTCTGGGACAAAAGCTTTCTCCCCCTGTGTAGCGTCCTACTGAATGTCACACATCTTGCAACATCTGGCAGTGTGATAGAAGGCAGGGAGACAGCCATCGTTTTGGGGAGAGGATGAGTTGGCTCAGCCCATTCCCTTTTCAGTGCTGAAGAGGCTGAACAGCCATCACTGCTGCAGCTGCAGAGACAGGCAAAAATACAGTCATGTTAGTAACCCTGTAGCCTGGTTTGTGTGTGCAGTGACAGCACAAGCGTGTTGGAATTCAGTACCGTACCCTTGCAAACAGACTTGTTTGTCACGTAGCCCCCCCTTGGATTGGTTCTGCAGTGTCTTCTCAGCTGTACTGAACTGGTGTGTGTAGAGTTACACAATGAACTGATTTGTCTTAGAAGGGATGTATTTTTTTACCCGGGTTAGTGGCCTGACCCAGTTCCCAAGCAAAGAGAGCTATCCTGGTACAACTGAGGGAATGAATGACTGGGAGTAGGGGCTACTTGAGCTGCCTCTAACTGAGAGAGTCACTCACACAGCCATAGCTGTAGCATCAGCTGGTGTGTACTTACAACTGGGATCCTGCTCAAAAAATACTGTATATTAACTGTGCTTCGGTTGCCACTATTCGTAAACATTAAATATAGTTATTCAGGCAGGTATGTCTGGTTTCACTGAAGTGATGCTATAAATTTGATTTTAGTTAGTGCAATTTTTCTGGATGTCAGAGCTGATGTTTGCACAGAACTTGCACTGAAATAGGCAGACTGTAAATAAATAGGAATTTTTTGACGCAGGGCCCAACACTTCAGAACTCCTGAAATAAGGTGCATTACTTTGTATTGCAGTCATTGAGCTAGGTTGGTGGAATTCAGTTTTCTATCTCATATTGTAATTTGAGGTGCAACCTGAATTATATGATGTTACTTTGGAAAATATTTTGCCTTACTGGACTTTAGTCTCCTAAAAACACTGGGCCTATTATGGTTTGGTTGGGATGGTTTTATCATCAGAGTGCTGGAGTGGCTGATCTTTGGTGTAGGATGCTTTTGAAACACAGGAAAAAACCAGTATGGAGTGTTTATGAATTTTAAAACTGATTTTTTTTGAGCTGGGTATTTACTAAGGTCTTAAGAGTCACCCTGACAAACTTTTTGAGTCACCAGTCTTTGTACTACCTAACAAATCGGTTTCAGTTTCTACTCCTGTTATTTCTCCTCAGTGAAACAGACAGATACAAGTCTTTCAAAAGAAAACTTGCAGCCTGACACGATTAATTGCTATGGTGTACTATTACTGCATAAGACGGAGGAATTGAAGCAGTAGTCAAAGCTGGCAAGAACTAGACGGCACAGCCGTTACTGAGATCGTACGGTCACTAAGATAGCTCAGCAGGAAGCAGTGCACCTGAACACAGCTCTTTGGGCTATGCATCAATTTCTCCCCTAATTTAGTGAGAGCGATGAGAAATTCTTACATAGTTCCACCTCTTGTGGAGCTGCTTGAAGTTAGGCATCACCCTGGGGAGCCACACTAGTACAGCCTCGCCTCTTTAATTTTAGCCTTCTGGGCAAGGGCACTTCCTGGGATAGCCATCTCCAGGATAACCCAAGGCTGAGGACTCCTGTGGTTTTTTGGGGAATGTCCTGGAAGGAAACTTGCCAGTTACATTGGTACATGCCTTTCCTCATTTTGAATGAGCTCAGAGAAAAGCTGAGCATGGACAGTTTTGCCACCTGGTGAACTCATATATACGCATGGCATGATATTCCAATAAGGTGGTCAGTTAAGAGTATGTTAAATAGATAAGCCCAGAATGGAGGCCAGAGTATCTTCCAAAGAGCAGCATAGCTGAAGGAGGATTTAGAATTATGAAGAAGGCTGTACATACATGTCTGTTTTCCTTTGTAGTTTAGGGCTGTTATTTAGTCACTCAGAAGTAGGTAGTCACTGTGGGAAATTAAAATTTACTGCCCAAATGCAAACTTTTATTCAGAAACCTCTAGGTGGCTTGTGTGCTTTGGCATTCACAGTATTTTCTGAAAAACTCAACACAGGCATGTGACAATAAAAAGGAAAAAGCTGCCTTGAGGACTGAAGCGCAGTTTGTCAAGGAAATAGAATCAGTTGTGTTAATGTAGGGAGGTAGTTCTGGAATATGTAGCTGCTGTATCATTATGGTATTCTCAGAGTAAAAATAGTATTTGTATGGATAGTGCTTTCTTAATAAATCGGTAGAAGATGCTGCTTTGAATAAAAATGAAAAAAATAGTTTATTCTCATTTGACCTGTTAATCTAATGAAATACTACCTGCATTATAAAAGATAGTAGCAGTTGACTGTCAGCCATTTATTTTAGTTGTTTATGAAGTGATTTAGGGGAAAATAGCTTGTAAATCTGACCCTGATTAGATTCAAAAGTTTGAAGTTGCAGTTCAGGTCTTCTTTGTAGCACGTTAAACATAGCAGGGCTTATAGCTATGGCATTCCTTTTGTGAATTAAAAGTATTTATGAAGAGTTAATTTGATATCTCATGAGAACTGATGAGGCAGAAAATAATTTACATGTTATAATTTGGGCTTAGCAGTTCAGGAACTGTGATATTAAAATAGTGGAAGAAGCTGGGGCAGACAGGTCAATTTAATGTATTTTCTTTATTAAGTTTGTATTTCATAGACCGGGAGGTGATGGCACTTCCTCTTATATGTCCCTTAAAAACATAATCTAATATTATTGCATGTGGTGTTTACAGAGCAGCTCATTTACTAGTTAACAGTGTTTAGTTTAAGTACTAGAATGAAGTGTTACTATTGGTCTAAAATTAATTATTCTCCAAATATTTTAAGTCTAAAAGTAACAACTATGAAAAATGAAAACAAAACTTTAAAGTCACTTTATTTTGCAGTGTTGTACTAAACATGTAAATTATTTTACTACATAAAAGATCTATTGAGACTTGAAATCAATTTTTCTGTTGCCTATGTTATCTTAAGCCTAAAAAGAAGTCAGTAATAATGATTGAGTGATTGATTGAGTCCCCAAATCTACATCAAGACTTTTTAAATAGATACTTTCTTCAAACCTGTTAGCTATAGGTTTTGGCAGGCAACATTTCAGCGCTTATATAGTACTGCATTTATATTGTAGGAGTACATGTAAAATGGCAGTGTTGAGAATTGATGCCTTGAGGCATGAATTCCATAGATGGAAATGTGTGAAGTCTCACTGAGGAGGAATGCTTCCCAGTCTGCCATTGGCTGTTTGCTGAATCCATATTATTATCTGCAGGTAACACATAAAGAGTCTAAATTTTTTTCAGGCATCAACACGTCCAATTCTAGAAAATTGTTTTAAGCTAAATATACTAAATAAATCTATACGTGTCCCGTATTTTGTGTGTGCTTTCAAATTACATATTCCATTGATTTTAAGCCCTATAGGCTCTGATAATTCGTATCCAAACTGCCAGGGAACTGAGTGGTAGAAGAAAAGGAGCCTGAACACCCTTTCTTGTCCATCAGACTTTTAGGGCGATTTCGTAAGAATTTACTACTTTACTTGTAGTCCCCTATAACAATCAGAAAGAACCCTGATGAAGTCTATGATGGGGAATAGCTATCAGCTGGGTAGGAGCCACACCCTTTACCTGCTATATATTTGGGCCATATGAGGCATTTTCTTTCTCTAAAATGGCTGCTGCCCCTGGAGATAGTAACGCCAAAAAGGTACATGTTTTTTTAATGTATTTTTAATAAAACTGAAATACTAGTTTTTTCAACATAAGTTATATTTGGATTTGTTGGTACAATAGTGCTTTTTTAGAACTGAAGCTTCAGCTGATGATTTTATATATTTAGAGAGCTTTTTATGGTTCTACTGTGGTCAGATAATAAGGTTACAGAATAGACCTTTTGGAGCTCTTTGTATTAAGCTTTTTCTCTTTGTTGAAATCTTAATCTGTCTCTGGCTGACTTTTTTTCAGTGAGACAAGTTATTCTCCTAAATTTAGGAGAAGGTGGAGAGTGCAGCCTGTCCCAGTACTTGATTGCTTTCTAGCTCTTGGTGCTTTTCTGTCTGTCTACATTGGATACTACTTCATAGCCAAGTTAATCATTTTAACTACAGAAATACTCTGGGCTAGGTTTGTGATGATTAATTGGGTAAAAAAGAATTCTAATCATACATCTGTCTTAAGTTGCTGTGTTTTATTGCTAGTGGAAGCTTGTTCTGAAGTGTGCATTGCTGAAGGTGTCCAACTAAGGGAGAAATAAACTTTTTTTCATGATTCGAAGACAAGAGAAAGCCGGTGCAGTGTCTGAGCAGCTATGTTTATCTAGCTGGGCTTTGTTTTCTCAATTGTAAACAAAATTTGTAGAGCAACAAATACTGTAACAGAGGAGCTACTGAGAAAGTAATTTAAGTGTATTGCTGTTTTGTAGTGTGAAACTTCTAAGAGCTACCTGTGTTTAAAAATTTATACATCTGTTTTCCTTTTTACTAGGATATCCGGAAATTCTTTGGTGTTGTACCTCCTGGAAAGCGACAAGAATGTGAGACTGTGAAAAAGAGTGAAAAAATTAAAAATGGTGAAGGACCTTCAAGTGGGAAGAAGAGGGGAAAGGAGGCAAAGGTTTGCTTTTCTTATTTGATGTAGGATTGCTTGTATCTCTGGCATTCTTTTAAAGTCATAGTCCTTCTTGTATACTCAAAAAAACAGGCTATATGTCAGTTGTTTTTATAGGCATGGGAGGAAACTACCACTTAATATCAACTTCTAGCAGCAAAATTGCGCCTACAGTGGCACCTAACCACTATAACTTCTACCTATACTCTCTGCCCTACAACCCAAATATTTTGAAAATTAGAAATCTGATATATTTGGAGTTATTTTAGCTATGGCCCACATTTCTTTTAAGTAGCTCTGCTTATTTAATTTTTAGTTTCATCAAGATTGAGGCTTATGCACAATAGATGTAGACATATCATAAAGATTTCACTCTTTCAAGTAAGGTAAAAGTCTGTGATGTGGGTGCCCTCTGACGAGGTTTTTTAGCCCAGTGTTTTTTAGGCTCCTATGCGGGAGACATTAATGCTGCCTTTCTTGGATGTGATGACTTACGTAAACCTGCTGCAAAAGCCAAATTCTGTAAAATGACAGGTTAAAATTAGATTGGGCTCTGGTCTTAGAGGACTTTTTACGTTAATCGTCTGAACTGGTATAAAAAAAGAAAGAAGTGGCTAAAAAGGGCTTTGAAATCAATTAGAGGATGGTAAAATTTCTAAAAGGATGGAGTGTTTAATGTGAAGCATCACAATGAATAAGTACTATGTTATTTAAAAAAATATTTTGGCTGTATGATTTCATTATTTCAATGTGAAAATAACCCTTCTGTAGAACTAAAAGACACAGCAATTATCTTACATGATCTATTATTTTTACTTTTCAATTCTCCAATTACATAGAGAATTTAGCAAGTTTCTGATTAGAATTGAATGTGGATTATAAAGCATGTACAGTTATGTTTGTCTAGAATTTTTTTGAAGCATTTACAGCTGTGCATGACTACAAAACAAGCATAGTTGGTAGTTTGGTAGGCCCAGGAAACTTTCTAGCTGTGCAGCTTGTGATTTTTCTAAATATCTAAAACTTGGCAGTGTTTTAAAAAAGTAAAATTCCTTCAGACAGTTTAATACTTGGTGCTGCTAGATAGGACATGCTTGTTGACTCTGATCGTTGGTGTAATCTGTTATGGTAATTGTAATTGCACTGCTTAAAGAGTGAGAGGAGGAGAAGGTGCAAGCAGCCAGGACACTGAATAGGAAATCAGCCTAGCTTCAACTGTTGTGTATGCTTTTTTCCTTTTTCAGTTGGTTATATTTTACTCTGAAGTTGTGTAGAATTCTGGTGGTTACAGCAAAGCCATATCCGGAATAGAACCAAAAGTGAAAGCTGAATTCCGTACAAGTAATTTATTGGCTTGTGTGACCTCTGTTTATGGTGGGACCATGCAATTTCTTTTTTGGATTAAAGGTTGGAAGTCCTCAAAAATCTGTTCGATTTACTATAATTGGCATTAAACTTGAATATTTATTTGCAACATAATCATCTATGGTTTGCTTGGAGCATGTTTGGCTTTACTGCTGCAGTTTCTTCATTATTTCCTCTGTCCTGCACCTTTCTCCTCCCACACATGAGTTAGCACAAGACTGTTCATAAATATAGTATTGGGAAATAAATAATTTCTGTTAGAAATTGTTGGAAACTTGTAAATTGTGTAGTTATAATGTATAACCAAGTAAAAGCTGAAAGGACCTGTTTACTGGTTGAACTAATGGACTGTTACTCTTAGGTGAATAATTCACCCAGTGAAGATGATTCCAAACAAAAGCGGACACACAAGAAAAAAAGAATAATCTACGATTCAGGTAGCGTTCACGGTTGTTTCTGAATGCTCCTTTGTATCTTTTGCATCAGCCTTCAGGGTCAATTACGTAAATGGTACATCTGAAAGAAAGCTGTGCTTTGTTTTTTTTTAGTAAATGCAATTAAAAACATTTTTCACAGTAATTACTGCTGGATTTCTAAATATATTTGATAATAATAAGAGTGCAGTGTGTAATATACAGTGCAAAGTAACTTTTAACAAAAGCTCTGTTTAAAAAAAACAAACAACAAACACTCCTCCTACCCCCACCACTCCCTGCAAAACAAAAGTTCAGGTAGTAAATTCTATCAAAACTCTAGAACTTTTTTTTTTTTTTCTTGTTATGAAGATGTATATAAGTTGTGGGGAGTTCTAGGCTTCCTGTTCTGTTAGGGATAAATAACATCCTATGCTGGGTACGGGAGGTTGATCATATAGTATAATTTCACATTTCTGCACATTGCATGAACATAATATAGGAGATTGATTTAAAAGGCTAACTTGTGTTTCCATATGTGCCTTTCTGTACTAAAAAAATCCAGTAAATGCTCACACCACCGTTTTAAATTTACAGTATGGAACACAGAATATTATTTAAATCACTGTTATCACATTCTAAAAATATTTTTTTGAATATTAGAATACAGGAAACCCCTCTTATAGCACTTGTATCTTAAAAAAAACCCAAACCAAACAAGAAAAAGCAGTCCTCCCAACTAAAAAAAAAAAACAAAAAAACAACCCTTGCCTGTCATGTTTAGTTCAATTTAAAATCTTGAAATTTCTAGTTTAATCTGTTTGAGCTGTTACGTCATTTAATCCTTGTCTGATTGGATTCTGAATCTTGAATAGTTGTTGTGAAACTGTAGAAGAGGTTTCAGGAGCTTCCACAATTTTTCCGTAGACTCCTACTGATGAGTTCAGCTTGAATTTTTAGGAGTGGTCTTCTTAACAATAGAAGACTGTTTGAACTGTAAGAGAAAAATGATCACACAGACATCTGTCAGAATAATGCTATTGCACAGAGAAAAATGTGTTCTTCAGTTAAACTGTTCTATAAACGGTTCCTGTTTAGCAGTGAGGAACAGAAGCAGAAATATTTCTGTGTTAACAGGCAGAGAACCAAAGTAATATATAACTCAGCTCCTACTTCTAAAGTGCTGATGCTGTCTGGAGATTTTGCAAATCCTAGCCCATTAGTAGTAGGACAGGAATAGAGAAATAAAGCTCTATTTTTTTTTTATGTTTTTTTTGGCAGATGGGTGCTCAAGTCAATTGACCACAGCCACTTTTTTGTTTGTTTTTTTTTTAATAATTACAGTATCTATTAGTGTTTATCACAGTAAGAGGCTCGGAAGAGTAGTCCTCTGTTACCCTTGCTAGTCGTCTCTGCTGCTTCAGTTTGTCGTGCTTACTCATTTGGATGTTGGGATACATAATCCACAGGGGTGTAAGTTTGTCATATTGATGACTTTTGGGGTATGGAGACTGGTTGGTGGGGTGAGTGGCAGTCTACCAGTGTCCTGAAAAATTAGACTACAACCTCAGTCAGCTATTTTAGCCTGTTGTTAGCTTTTGGAATAGGTGTCGTGAAATACACCAGCATAACATAATATAATGCTGTACAAATCAGTTTGATCAGGCTAATGAATCTATGTTCAAAGCTTGTGGGGGTTTTTGGTTTGGGGGATTTTGGTGTTGTGTTTTTTTTTTTAGTAACCTGGTGCGGTACTCTGACAGTTGCATTCCTTTTTGGAAAGGTTTTTCTATATAGTCTTAGCAGTTCTTGGAATAAGTAACAAAATATTTTTTGTTATGTAAACAAAACCCACTGTCTAGACTGAGTTCTGACCAAGTTTTCATTTAGTCATGTATATGCTGGAATAAATGATGGTTAGGCTGTTAGCTGATGGAGAAGAAGGAAGCTGTGCTCTGACATTCCATGTGATACCTTTTTCTCAGTCAAATATATGTGAACACATGTTAACTGATGTTATGCGATCTATTATTTAAAGCCTGTGTGTATGTGGAGGAACTCTACATTTATGTTGTGGTCAAAATACAGATTCAGAAGAGGAGGTGCAGCCAGTGAAAAAATCCAAGAAGCCATCTGAGAACAAAGCAGCTGCTTCAAAACTTGGTAAAGTTGTAAAGCGGGATCCTGTTGTTTATATTTCAGAGACAGGTAATGGAAGAAATATATCATATTTTCAGTTGTAGGGGGGTGGATTATGTTACAAAATAGGATGGATTGTTTGACTGATACACTCTCAAATATGACCATAAAACCTAATGTTGAGGAAGACAAATCATGTTCTCCTTAAACAAGCTGACCAAAAGCACTTCAGAAGTTTAACCTCAAGTATTATTAAATCAGGAGCAGGGTAAAAATGAGGTGATGTTGGGTAGTGGCTTAGTTTGATTTAAATAGGCATATAATTTCATAAGCTAACACTTCCCCGCTTAAAAGCGTTCCATCCCTTCCAACCTAGACAATTCTGTGATTCTAAGTAATTTTAATATGGTTAAACTGCATACTAGCACACTTTGTGAAGTGGCTGCTGGTTACCATAAATAGGTTTGAAAACCTGGATTTTCATTTTACTTGATACATGACTTTCCACATCTTTAATCTCTGCCTAATATGTTGGTGACTGCAGAAGTTCCTCGGTTCTGTGTTTTACTTCCTTATCAACGCAAGTGTTGTTTTGTTTTGTTTTTTTTTGAAAAAACATTGTTTTTTCCAATTCCAGTTCTTCTTAGAAGCCTAATAGAAAACAATGGTAACAAACTTGCATTATACCTTGTATATACCATGCTATACTGTACTTCTCAGTCTTGGATTTTAGAATTCTAGAGATATATTTGCTCTTGGGTAAAGGAGTGAGTGTGATTAACCAGTCCTCATCATTTTTAGGTCTCCTGTAGCCTTCTGAAAGAACCATGATGGTGATTAGCTGCTAAGTTCTCAGCAGGCTTTTTGGTTAGGTTTAGTTTCTTCTTTAGAAATTATGTAGTTAAACTAAAAACACAATCTTAATGCAAGCTGTAAGTACCATTCAACTGAACAGATAAGGGCAAATTCTGTCAGTTTAATTGAAGAGTCTTATATGTTAATTCGTTTTCGCTGTTTGTGTGGTTGTTGTTCCTTAGTATGGCCTGCAGTGTTGCTTTTTGTGTGATTCTTGACCTTGGTGCTCTCAAGAGGAATTTGACTGTGAACTGGCAGGAGGTGTTTGTCTACTGTTACGGAAGTTTCATCCTGCAGAATTATCATTAAACATGTTTCCGTCCCAGCTCCAAACCAAAAAAACGTTACAGTGATTTTTCTGCAGCCCCCACTGTCCCTTCCCCCATGTTCTGAATTCTGTCATGAAGCAGTTTTGTTTCCAGTTACTTGCTTCATGTTGTGCATTCTCCTATACTAAATTTGAGGTGTTATGGAAAAGTTTCAGTGGCATTAGCTGCTATTTTTTGATAGGTGGACACCAGTTTAAGTAGACTCAGTTTTATTTAAGAGTCATGCCTCCTCACAGGTATGCCACCAGCATAGAGGAAAATACATTTTTACAAAATTCACAAAGTCTGAGTATCTGTGGAAGAAATTTGACAGAGCTTCTAGTATTTAGCTTAATATTTCAGCACTTCTTGAAGGTGGACTTTAACACTTTCTTGGCATCTGAGAACAGTTGGCTGAATGTGTATGCATGTGCTTTTCTTTTTTACGTGGAGTTAGGTGGTTTTTTTAAGTACATTTGAAATACGTGGGAGTGCTTGCAATTTCAGGGCTGCTTTTACTACTGGTTGTTCTTTTACTCCATCTTCACTAAGAGATCTGTTAGTCGTACTTAACCAAAGATTAAGACTATATGTGGATGGAAAGAATTTATTTATTAAGATTCTGATGATAGGATGAATTTAATTCCTCACTTACTGAATGGCATAGATTGGAAGCATCTTAAATTTGACTCGGTTCATTTGATAAATTCAAGCTTTTTGAATGGTCTACTGTTCAGAGCTGATAGCTTTCCAACCTAAATCTCTTGTCATGTTAGGTTTGTTCTTTTCTGATTTGCTTTTCAAACATCAGGGTCTCTTTCTGCACTGGATCTATTGTTATTTCACATTGATTTGTTCTAATGCAGATAAGCTTAGGTATTTTGATACTGGATACTGGTTACTGTGCTCTGATCACCTGTGCAACACAAGCTGTAGAATTGCCTGAGAGCTGCAACACTAGGTGGACACATCTTGGTCACAAAGCTGTTTCTTACAGTTTGTGATGCATCTCTCTCTACTTACTGTCACTTAGACTTAAAGTGAGAAAAATTTAGGCTTTTTGTCAGTTGTGCTGTGGTTAGATGCACTTATAACATCTGGTCCGAGTTCAGCTGAGGCTGTGACTATCAGCTCTGCTGTATTTGTCTCCTGGAATAGAGTTCTTCACTAGCAACAAGACTTGCCTTGTATGAATTCTTAGAAACTGTGATGAAATTAACAGGCTTGAATCCAAATCTATTTTGATAAAACGTGGTTTTTAAATGTTAGAATTCCAGGAGTTCTTCTGTGATCCCTCTTTGAGTTTTAACATACACGTGTGGAAAAGTGGACAGAGTCCCTGGATGTAGCATTTTTTTGGTAAGGTCATCACTGAACATAAACAATGCCTCCCTATAATTAATCATGTGTTTTTAAAACAAAGAAGGATTGTTTGCTGCAGGATCCAATTAGAAGTATGGCTCAGCTGGCTTTTTTCTGTGCTTTCTTCCTCCTCAGGCTATTTTCAAGAGTCACATTTTTTAAAAATGGATTGAACTTATTTTACTTGGCCTGGATATTTGACCTGGTGTTTAGCTGTAATCTGTCACTTATTCAAATGAGTTCAATTTTCCAAAGTATCCTGAACAATTTATTTATCTTGTTTGTCTTTTTACTCAAAATGTTGTTTCCTTTGACAGTTCTGCCAGTAACCCTTTCCTAATTAAAAAGGGTCTTTAATAGCACTGAACCCAGAGTAAATAAATGATCAGATTCCTAGGGAATAAACAGTACATATTTAGGTTCATTATGCAATTCAAGGTGGTGTAATCAAGTTTTTTGGCATAGGGATACCATGGGAACACTGGTCAAGGTTATTGGTGAAATCCCTGAAAACCACAGCTCAAGGTTACTCTTATCTAAAGAGTCTTCAGTACACACACAGTTGACTTAATAGTCTACGACTAAAACAATGCCTTTATAACCTTGAGACTTAGTGCTTGAATTTTGTTTATATTTAATCTGTATAAATTGTTTCTTCAGCTTAATGGAGCTGTCGAGCTGAGTGTGTTTTAATGGTATTGATACAGCTATTGGCTTGAGATAAACGTGTTTTACAAGAATAGGAGTATAGAAATAGTAGATAGAAGACATCCTAATGGAACTTGTAGGCATTTGTCCTTTTCTTGCTTTTAGTGTTATGCAGCTGAAAAAATCAAGATGTTTGTTGGACTTGTTCAAAAGTCAGAATCTCATTCCCGAGGGCTCTGTCTGTGGCAATGGGTTTGAAAAGAGTCTTAGCATCAAGTAGTCAGTAGAAGCTTGGTAGCTAAATTGCCTCAACCTATTTTTCAATTTCATTTGAAACTTTCTTCCTGTTGTTTTCAGAATTTCTTTTCAGCTCTTCTATGTAACTGTGGCAGACAGCTTTCTTGAAAAATGTTGGGGGAATTAACTTCTTGGTTTGTATAAGAGTGGATTGATGAGAGTATTGTGTTGCTTTTGTTTCTTATTAGCTTGTGAAGTTGCCTTTTTTTTTTTTTTTCAAAAAGGTAAAAATATAAAGCAAGAATAGTTACTCTTTGTGAATCTATATGAAATACTTTACTATTATTGAAGCAAATTTAATTTAAATAAATACTGATGGCCAAACGTAAAGTGAAATAGTTATAGCCAGTAGCAAGCGGGGAAAAAAAGCCTTTTCTTGGTGATAGAAGAGTCTTAGTGGATTGGGCAAAAATCCAAATGTTTGTTGTACTTGTTAAAATAACACTTTGTTTGACTGTTGAATGAAGTACGGAACCTTGAGCTTTGTTTGTAGAAGATGACCTGTTATTATGATGTGTTGAACCTCATCTGGTTTCATCACAGGTGGTTTATCTGCCTGGAATTGTGACTTTATTTTTCATGAATACTTAATCCTTCACATACATCATGTGTGATATATGTGAACATAATCAAATTATGCATATGTAGCAATTGCCTTTGTCACTTGAATGTTGCAAAATGTAAGTTTAAAATAAAAAAAAAACCACCCACACGTTCTAGTGATAGGCTGAATTATTTATAAAGCTCGAAAAAACAAAGTGGTAGAAACTGAGTAGCATTGTAGGTTACTTCTAAGCTCTTCCTTGAGAGCTTAGAAGATGGGACAAGAAGCATAGCCTATGAATGTGCGTGCTGAATATAGACTCTTTTAATATAGAGAATATTGGGGGTGTGGGGAAACGAACAAAAAAAACACAGAAAAAAAAAATCAGTTAAATGCTGGTCCGGGTGGCCAAAAAAAAGTCCCCACGTCCAAACAGTGGTTCAAATGAGCAGCAGATTGTTAGTGAATAATCATGCCTTACACTGAAACATTTCATAGGGGAATAAAAAATTGTCAGTGTTACTTCCTGGGCATACTAGCATTGTATATACTCATGGAAATTGCTATACTTATGTGAAAATATGTGAAGGTGATAAATAGTACTCTATGTACCAGCTTTCCTCTAAAGTGTTCCATGAAAGGTCAGTTGAGATTTAAGTGGTGAGAGGAGTGTTGTATAAACACGGTAAAGGTGTGATCGTATCTGCTGGCTTTGACCCGGAGTTGCCTCCCTGAATAGGGGACTAAGTGGAAACTAGAGGTGTGGATAAAGTAAAATGTAATCTTATTCTTAAAGAGGTGAACTTTTTTACTTCTCTCTGCAGAATCCAGGATAACAGCAATATTGAGAAATAAATGTGGTACCTTTGAATAAAAAGATCAATAGGATTCACTTATCAAAAGACATCGTGATTACTCAGGTTTACTTTGTCAGCCTGTATTTCAAACGTGGCAGGACATGAAATAAATTCATTATAGTTTAATCTCTGTAACAATTGCTGTTAGATTTTAATAATGGGCATGTTGTTGCACTTATTTTTAGAAGTCCATGGTCATCTTTTACTGCTTTCGGAGGTGTGTTAAAAGATGTCCTGGTGCAGCAGCTGGCTGGCTGTGGTGCTGTGCCCTTCACTTGATATGTTTGGACTGCAAAATGATTGTTCTAATCTTCATTTTATTTTGAGGAAACTTTCTAGAAAAATGACTTTCATATGTACTTCATGCTTGTCCCTTACTTAAAAAATGGCTTCTGTGTGAAAGCTGTTGATTCTGTAGACTGTTTTCAATATTTTAAAACACAAACTGTTCTTTAATGTGTTTAGAAAAGGAAATGTTTCTCTTCAAGTGGAAATGTTTTTGTGGGAATTCTGCATTTGTTGTTGTTGTTTTTTTATTTTATTAGAACTGCTAGTGTTTGGGTTGTTAGCATGTATTGATTTTAACGGGAAATGTAATGGCATAGAATACCACTTTCTATTATAAAACAGCTTTGGATGTGTAGCAGGCTGGATGCGTGAGCCTCTTAAATAGAGGCATTGGCAGCTCCGTGTGCTGTTATTCTACATTATAATTTAAGACGAAATGAATAATTTTGCCATTTAATTTGGATGCCACAGTTGACATTTTTTAATCCCTTTATGCCCCTGGAAAGCAGCACAAAGTGAATTTTTTCCTTTCTGGAAGCTGAATGCAGAGATTATCTTGGAAAAGTGTAGTAAATCTATTTTAAACTAGGGAACTGAGAGGGTATCCTTAATCTGGTGTTAATCTGATCGCTTGATAGTTCTATGGAGATACCTGCTCTTGTAAGCATTATGCTCTTCCATGACTGCAACAAGCATTTTTATTGGGTTTTCTTTCCCTTTAATATTCCAGTTGAATTTTTGCATACTTCTAAGAGTAGAATGAAAAAATTCAATGTTCTTCTTGCTGTGAACTAGCAGTCCGGGCTTGTTTTTCTTTTATTACAGAAATACAGGGAAATATTCACACATTGTAAATACATGAAGTACCTTAAGTTTTTACATTTTGCAGTTCTTGGAACTTAATTGTATGTCTTCAGCATTGTGTGCCTAATCTTTGATGTTGTTCATCTATGTTATTTTCCAACTGAGCCCTGACTATTTTTCTCACGCTGATACTTTGGCTCCTTGTGCCATCGATGTGGTGAAACACAAGAGGTATGTTTTGCTGGGTGTTTATGTGCACATCAGAGCGAGGTGACATTAGTGTTCCCGACGCTGTAGGTATTACAGGGAAGTAGAAACTGAGATCATAAAAGGAAAGCATTTTGAAAAGTACCATGGAAATAGTAGTGTAGGGAACACCCTTTTTCATTTCAATCAGTGTTTGTTTTCCTTTCCATCTCCAGCATGACTTGTGAACCTAGCTGAAGATAAGATAGATTAATTTTTTAATACTTAGCCAGATTTTAATTTTTTTTTTAGTCCTGGAAGTGCAAATGAATATTATTTCTCCTGTGCTGTGTATCCTACATAAGGCAGCATATTTTTAAGGTAGGACCTAAGATTATGTAACACAGAGTAGTACTTAGTAATGTTTGGAGTAAAACTTTATAAAACGACTGACTCACGCAGATTATTTCTGTCTACAAAGTCGCTATGCCATTAAAAAAAACAACATATTGTTCTTTACTACATCAGTAATTCATATGCTGTTATTGGAGGCATTTAAGTGGTATGGATGCAAGTAACTTGTTTGCAGATAGATTTTTTTTTTTTTTTATTTTATTTTTATTTTTATTTTTTTTTTAATCTTATGCCAGTTATGGTTGAGAGTTCATATTAATTTATTGGGTTTTTTTAAACAGTATAGGTGTTAGTTGGTGCACCTATAGCATTATAACTTGCTTTGTAATTTTTCAGTAGCTAAAAATGTAAGATGTAGGAGATTTTTTTTTTTACGGGTTTCTTGCAGGTTTTTAATTATTTTCACAGTGCATGTGAAAACGGATGGCAAGTTTTTGCACTTAAGTATATACAGTGTTTTCAGAAGATAAAAAGTAGAATTTCAAAAGCTCTTGCCTTCACATTGTTTGCTGTAGATCTTTTCCATTTAATTTTTTTTTCAATGCTCTCACAGAGGACCTTTGCTTAGAAATACCATAAAGTTATTTTAATCATTCGGTATATTGAATTTGAATAATAAAATTGGACAGGTGAAGTTCCCTAGTTCCCGCTTAGCTGTATGAACTTTCTGTGACTGTAATACTTAATTTTTATTTATTAACTTATTAAGAACTTGGGTAATCTGCTGAACTAGTTTAAAATGTGAAAGAGGACTTTTTTTAAACTTTGTTTTTTTGTTAGACTAGTTCATTTTGTCTGAAGCATAACACTGTGTCCTAAGTGGCTCAGTAACTTGAGTTGCAGCTGGAAAAAATGAACACATTTGTACTTGGTTGGATTTTTTTCCTGTTTCCTAATTATTCCTTTGGCATTACTGAATATTCTTCTCATGCAGTAAACTTTAGGCAACTAAAGCAGACCGTGAAGTTTCATTGTATGATGAGGACTCAAATCTGCTTTTGTGAAATGGCAAAGCTGCTATGATGGTAAAAGTAACCAGCTTGAGTGAATAAAACTCTCTAGAATAAACTGGAAAGAGTTAATGGACTGATGAATTCTAATTTCATGCCAAGGTAATACACACAGCAGTTTCTATGCCAAGCGTGAGCGTTTTATTTGGAAGGAGTTGCTGTAACTGATGGCTTTGCAAATGAAGATTGTTTACTTCAGTTTAAATATATTCAGCGTTCTCATATATATTAATGCTCCCAAAACTTGTTTCTAAAGGTATTTTTAAAAAATAAATATACATGTTTGAATAAGAATTTTGTTTGGTATGTACTGGACAAAAGGATATCAAAGGGTACGTAATTCGGCACTGAAGTGTGTAATTACAATTAGACATGGTGGTCATTGCATTGCGGTCTTGGATCCCAGAATCTTTTTCCCTCGAAGTGGGAAATATGACTGAGGAAAGTTCTTGAAATTATCCTTGATAGCAAATTTTTCCAAATTTACATTTGGGAAATCCAAATGTAAATTTGATTTCAGGGGAGTAAAGCTGTAATGGTTCTGATAAGCTTTATATTTTTATAACGGCATGGAACCTTGACATGTCGATGTATGCGAAGTGCTAACAGTTGTGGTTTAAAGTGCATGTTTGTAGTACATCTAAAATCAATTAGCTTGCTGAGAAATGACTTAAAACATCTAAATGACTGTACAGACCAGTTTTTGGAATGTGGGTTGCAACTGCTGTGTTCTTAAATGCGGAGGAAGATAGGAAAAAAAAATGCACTTTGCTAGTCACACAGCAGCTGTCCTTTTTGGAGAGTTGCAGGGGTTGAGTTTGAATAGACTTGCTGGTGTTTTTGAGAAGTGGTTGTTATTTTAAAGGTAATCTTAAAGATTTACTTTAAGCAAAGGGTGAATACAAAACTCAGTCCTACCAAGTGTTGGGGCTGTTGAGTATTGACCAATGCATATTTAAAGTAATCAAAACCCAATACAATGACTTCTTTTCATACATTATTTTCTCCACCCTCAACTTCAGCTTGGACTGCAATACTTACTGCTCTAGACTGTGAGTTCGTTAGGACAGGAGCTGTTTTAAGTGCTTGTACAGATGTGGTACCATTGAAACTGAAGAATATCCAGAATATTGTCATTTTATACAAGTAATATAGATTTAATGACTTTTGGGCAGGATATAATCCTGTAGCTCTGTATAGGAATCCTTATGGAGTAGTAATTGACTTTGACATACACTTACCATAATAAATATGAGTTACTTGTAACCTGTAGGTGCCCTGCCTATATTTGGAGTTGGTTTTATAACATCACAGTAAGAGGTTGTCTCTGCCTTCAATATTTTTGTATTCTAAATAGAATAGGAACCAGGGAATTGTGCTCTATACTGTTGAGGAACTCAACAGTTCAGAAATAATAAATGAAGATGAATAAAATATGTTGTTCTGAAGGCTATCTGAGGATCTGTCCCGTGCCATTGTCCCTTCCTGCAATAGGCCTGCAATAATTTTGGTAGAGCTTGGTTAGGAAACAACCACAGATGTTGCTCAGTGATCTGTAGGTGAAAGCCTATTGAGAAAGGGTGAGGGTAGGAAAGAGAAAGAGGAATGACAAACAGTTACAGGTGTTTATTAACCTAATTGTGTTACTGCTAGAACAGTATATAAAATGAAAGCCAGATGTGCTTTAATGTCATCAAATAGGTCTTAAAGCCCGCAGGATTTAACAGTTGTTGTTTGTTGCTAGGGAAGTTTGGCCTTGTACACTGCCTGGCATAATAGCTCCCTGCTTCACGTGTAATGTTTGCATCCAAAATAATTAAAAGCAATCTCCTGGTTATCATGCCTGTCTGTTCCATTAATCACGTGATTGGCTTTCTCTTTGTCACATCTACTTAATTTCCAGAAAACTCGACTAGAATATGTGGTCCTGTCTTGTGTTTGTAATTCAGAGCTAATCCTGAAGAAAACCAAATGTGTATGCTCTGGGCATTTTTTCGTGGTATAGCACAGAAAAAAATGTATTGATGTAAACAGGAAATACTGTTGTTGCAGTAGTCTTTGTTCCACTATACAAAGACTTAGCAATATACAAGTATTCTATTTGATGATAAAATGGGTTCCTGTTTTATATTCTGTGAAGTCTGTGCCCCCATGTAAGGTTACCTCAACTGTCCACCTAGCAATTGCTGTAAGAATAAATTATTCTACAACTTTTATAAGCTAAAATCCTGAATTTTCCCATTTTTTTTCCCCCACAAATTATTGGCTTACTTGTATGAATGAGAACATCTCTCTCCTTTTACAGGTCATGTGTTGAGAAACAGTGACTTGAATCGCCCAGCAGCAGTACTAGGACTCTTGATATTTTCAAAGTTGTAAATGAAGTCACCTTCAAGCTTGTAAGGAAGCTGCAAGTGTAGAGCTGATGAACTTTGCTGTTCAATTCTGTAGCAGTAGGCAGGGTTTGCTTCAAGGAAGAAGCCTTAACATTTTACAGAAAAAGTGGATATTTATAATTACTTGAAATAAGGGGAGTTTCCAGAGATCTGGCAAATTTGTGCTGTACTTAAGAATTTCCTGAACCTGGGATGAAACTGAGGCCTGAGTATTTGTCCCCTAAAGCGTCTTTTGAAACCCACTACATAGAATCCGGGTGGTTTTATTTTCTAATGACCACATTCATGTTCTCATTCTGCCTTTTTTTTACTTACTTCTGTAGACAACTGTTCATAAGTGCTGTGAGTCTCTTGTCCTCCTTCAGCTACCACTTGCAGTCAATAAATGCTTCTAATCCTGTCGTTTCTAGGAAGGACATAATTAAAGCAAAGCTCTAATTATTGGTAATGCGTAGTACTGGTATCATAAATGACTCAAATCCACATCCTTTTTAATTAAAACCTAATTATATTTACTCCACTTTCTTCCACTTGAGAGAAATCAATATCCTGTTGTTTCTTTGTTATTTAAATAGTTATGAGTGAATAATTTTTAAAAAATCAATATTGCATGTAGATCTTCTGATAACAATAGTTATGAGTAAAGATTCTTTTCTAGCATGGACCAGTCCTTAGCCTAAGAAAAGCTGGGAGCAGGGAGGACAGAACAGGATGTGTATCTTCTTTTCAAGGCAAATAAATGTAATTGCATCTACATTAACTGTTGATTTCTAGCAATAGGTACACTTTATTCCTGCAAATGTATTTTCTTGTTAAACTGAAAAATTTAAAAGAAGCAAAAATATTTCTGAAATTAAGTTTGAGATAAGCCGTCTCTTATTCAGACCTCAAGATACTGTAAATTAGGAGCTAGTGTCCAAATCTCCCAGATATGTAATAGTTCATTGAATTGAGCTAAATGGCAGTAAGAGGTTCTCTGCTGCCTGGGGAAAGTAAATTGTGTTGAGAATAGTAAAGCCTTTAGCTTCGTGGTAAAACTCGCTGCTGTTAACTGAGGGACCTGGGCTTGAATTTTCGCTTCCATATATTGCTCTGTGAATTGAATTGGCGAAAATGCCACTTTCTTGTAGATAAATTTTTATCTTAGGCATTCTTGATTTAACTGCTGAACCAATTTCCTCCCTTACAGATGTAGTTTTGTTTTATTTCTCTTTCTCCCTGAGCTTTCCCTCACAGGAATAGTTAGGATCCCCCTTTGTACTTACTATTTTCTTCTTAGTAGATGTTCAGTAGCATAAAGTTCCAGCTTATGCCAAAATGCTCTTGTTACTACCATCTATTGAGAAAAGGTGAAACAAAAAAAAATGTTTCCCTCTATATCTGCCTGGTATATAACAAAATTTATACATGACAGACATGGCATCATCTAAATTTGGGGAAGTGATTAAGAAAACACATTTTTGTATTAAAAGAAATATAGAAGCTTAAATCAGCGAGGACTGGAAAATGAATGTATTTCTGTGATAATACCGTAAATTTAAGTTCTGTTACAAAACAGGTATTTGAATTCCTGCATTTATGATACGTTAAAGGGGGTGTCTGAAACATCTTTGTTTTCAGAAGAATGAAACCAGGCTTCAGTTAGCGGCATGCAAATGAGATGGCCTCTGGTTCTCTTCCTCTCAAGTCTTTGTGCTTTATTTTTTCTGTGTCTAATGTTCATTTTGGGGATTTTCTTGAAGTTTGCTTCTTAGCCCTTGCACGCTTTGAGGTTTTCAGAAGAGTTCACAAAGGAAGTGCTTTTGTCACTGATCAAGAAGTTTGCCTGGTGATGTTTGTCTTCTGTGCTGTCAAATTAATCTAATCCTTTGGCAATGGTATCGGTAGGGTTTTGTATGCTTCAGTGATAGGGTTTCATTTGTATAACTGTCACTAAGACTTCATGACTTGACACAAAACCCTTTGAACTCCTTGGTAATCTTTTTTGTTGATTGATTGACTAGGTGAAGAGTTAGGGTCCAGAACGAATAAATGGCCATCAAACCGTCTTCCTCTCTTTCATTGCTGGGAATACCATGTCCTGGCTATTATAGAAGAATCCTAAAAGGAAAAATTGAGTTTTTGTTCAGTGGTCTGTGGGCTAATTCCTAATGAGATTGTGTATGCCATTTTTCTTTCTCCTTTTAAATTGAAAAATTTCTTTTGCATGCTGCCCTCCTGTCTGATTTCTGTGTTCTGTGAAATGGCAGCATTTCTTTGAGGTGGTTTTGACTGTGCTGCGTGTTTAAGTGGAGAAATATAGAGGATGTAGAATAGCTCAGAGAATCTCCAACTAAGAGTGAAAAAGTAAAAAATGGTGTTAAAGTGTGTCTGCTAAAGCATTCAAAAGCTATGATCAGTACTTTACAAATCACCGGTAAGCTTATTCCAGAAGCTTTTTCTAAATACAGTGTTCTGATATTGCTTGGTTTGTTGTGTAATAGAGATTCTTAAGAATATGCAAGTCTATAAAGCCTATATTAGCTCTTCTATTAACGAATACGACAAAGCTACACTTATTTTATTACTTTATACTTCACATTTTATATGAAGGAAGGGTTGTGCTTTTCAATTTGATGTTGCATTAATTAAGGAGAGGGTTCAAATCTCAGTGACCTAGATACTCTGTTCATCCTCTTCCCTGTGTGAGAAGGGAAGGTGTTCTTTGCAAACTCCTGTAAAGGAGAGGTAACGTATGAACACGGGTAACAAATGTTCTGTGTCTCAGTGCTCAATCTATTCAGACTTGAGCTATGCTATTAAAGATGCTAAATATGAAGTATTATGCAACTCAGCCTTTTTTTTTTCCAAATAACTTCTAAACACCTGTAATGTTTTCTTAGATTCTGAGTTGATGTAATCTGCTAAAACAACTCTGTTGACAATTATGTTATAAGAACTTAAGGTCCATGTATCAGAAGTAATAGAATACTCTTCATGTTTAGATGAAGAAGATGACTTTGTCAATAAAAGAGTTTCCCTGAAACCAAAGGAGAATGGCACATCAACGATTGGTTGTCCAGGAACAACTACAGTGAAAAAGGAAGATGTAAAACCACGACCTAAAAGCAAGCCGTTATCTCCAGTGAAACAGACTCCCACCTCGGCGCTTGATTACTTTGGGACAAGTAGTATCCAACGATCAGAAAAGAAACTGGTAGCAAGTAAAAGGAAAGAGGTGAGTACTGATGGTGTTCCTTTAGGCTGCTCACAAGGCTGATAGCAGATCAAAATGGCTGGTTTAATGACTGCAAGGAGGTACGTAATGCTTGTCCTGCTTAGTGTTACTTTTTAATGCTCACATGAGTATAAGTTCAATTCTGATGGTAATGCAGGCGTATCAAGTCCTTAAATGCAAATTTAAAATAGCATTTCCATGTTTGAGAAGATAGCACAAAGTTGAAAGTAGTGTTTTCTCTCTTGCTGCTCCTTAAGTGACTTCTTAAAATTAAGTAGTTTTCCGAGATGAGTGGGTGGGATAGTTTATGGTTAGCGGTGGAGGGCAGGTGGGAGAGGAAGGAGGTTGTTTTCCCAAGCTTTATGGCACACACATATGTATGGAATAACAAAGCACCAAATAAAGCGTGGAGGAAATTAAAAATTCATAATGTAGTTGTTTTCTCTTTCAAGCTGGCCAACTGTGGTAGTTTCGTAGATGTTCAGTATTGTTTGAAGAAATTAGATATTTATGTTCCAGCATGGTTTTGTTTTGAATAGTAAAACCTCTTGAAAACAGCCTCATTTAATAGTGTTTAGGTTGGAGAGCTAGGAATAAAATGCTGTGTGTCTCATTCTGTGTCATTTTCTAGAAGTATACAAAATGAATCTGTACAGATTAAATTATAATAATCTACACAATATTGGAGAAACTGAACTGTTGGTCTTTTTATCTTAAATACAGCCTTCACAAAGCAGAGACAGCACATTAGATGATGAGGCCATTGCTAGGCAACTGCAGCTTGAAGAAGATTCAGAGGTAAAAGCTCTATAAATTTGTTGCTCTATGTCAAGAGCAGTTTGTTTAACTTAATTTCTTAAAGAAAACCAATTTTAAGAGGGATTTTCCATGTATGCTATACATAAGTGTAATAAAATTAATCTGTATACTTAACTTTTGCACATATGTGCCAACCCAGTCACGCAGTTATTTTTATGGGCGTTGTTTCAGTTATGTAAATAGAACAGCTCACTTAATCTGTTTTCCGTTTGTTCAGATTTTCTCTACCGTGCACAGTTGATGTGTCCACAATAACAGAGCTTTTCACAGGGCATTTGCTTTCTGCTTCCTCATGGTTTTAGTTGTGTGTGGTTTTTGGTTTTGTCTTTTAATTCTCATTTCCTGGGCTGAAAAAATAAAAGCAATCCCTGATTGTTTTGCTTGTTGTCATCTGAGTTTTCTTATAGTTGAGAAAAATGTGAGTGACCCTTCTGTGTGTCTTAAACTTTCCTGTTTGAATCAGTCCTAATGTGAGGGAAAGGTACACTTGTCATACGTATTTACTGCTTTTGGGAAAATCAGTTCATTTCCTGTATACTGGTAATATTGAGTATTCTTTGAAATAAATACTTTGTACATGTAAAACTTAGTCTCATCCTTGACCTCTTCAGAGGTGTGATGAATCTATCTTTAATTTATTAATCTGTTTACTCTTCAGTCTATTAGAAAGTTAAACAACCTGTCAGGAAAAACAGAATGTTGTCTTTCATTTGAACGGATCGACATTTCTTTGGTATGATACGTTGCTAGCAGTAAAGGAGAACAGAACATTCATTATCGAGGCATCATAACACTTAACAGGCATTGTTCCTACTTGTGTTTTGGCACTGCTTTTGGAAGTTTTCTGAGGCCAACAGGTTGCATCTTAGTACAAGCTGGTTATTGTGAGATGCTGCCTTCAGATTTTGATTGCTTATTAAATGGAAAGAATACACAACAATAGAAAATATGAGGAACAGAAAATCTTTTTGAAAACAGGTTATGCAGGCTTATTAATGTTTCTAGTACAACAAATCCAAACTCTACTTTTCTTGCTAGATTTCAGTCTCTCTTTTTGGGGGAAACAAGTAATCCTTCAGGGCCACTTCCAGAAATTCATCTGCCTCTGGTAGGATGTGCTTTTTCCAGCTGTCTTATTTTAGATAAACTTCTTGTCTTGAGTTTTAAAAAAATTATAGTAGAATTAAAACTTGTCTGACACGACCCTAAAAATCTTTTTCTTTCATTGTTTTTTTTTGTTTTTCCTTTTAGCTGGAGAGACAGCTGCATGAAGATGAAGAATTTGCTAAAACTTTGGCTATGTTGGATGAAACGCCACAGAAGAAAAAGGTTGAGTACTTTTTAAACTTCAGTTTTTAGAAATTGCGTTCCTGGGCATGTTCTTACTTAGATGCCTAACCTTTGTTTTGAGACTTCTATAAAAATGTGTTCGAAACAGCAAGAGAGTGTTTGCATAAAAAATAACATACTTTTCGTACTTTCCTGCTGGATTTTCCTCACTCAGTAAATAAGTGTCCTTCCTAGTCGGCCAGCAGACGACATGGTATCTTTGTGCTATCCATTTCTGTTGAAACAGGACTTTCTAGTTCTTACTGAGCAAACTGTGTCACTGAAGTCTCAGCTTTTGATCAGCTGTAGCTCAGGTTCGGGAGGACCAGATCAAGGAAGAGTCCTCTCTTTGCTCTGAGAGAAAGGGCAAGCAGGGATCTTGAGAGTTTTGAGAAAAACCCCAGTAGGGGGAGTCTTCCCAGTTCTCATAGTGTGTGGTGTAAGGCACAGTGAAATATTTTCTGGGTTGTACATCAAGCCTCATAGAATTTAGGATTGCTAATTTGAATATATTACTACTACTACACTAATGAGTAAACTGATTGTTATCAGAATTTACTGTAACCTGGACGTCTGTCTGGCCTTTGACTTAGGGAGTAATTATGTGCATTGCTCAGCGCAGAACTTGCTCGCCTGCCTTTGGAGACTGTTCCGATTTGTGGTAGGGATGAGCTTTGTTAGATGTTGTTCAGTCTGTTGTACTTAACAGTAGGGAGACTGGGGGATCTGGTCTTGATGGTAGCTCGGGACAGGCATCTCTGACTTTGGCATTGTTTGTTTATTTAGGCTCGGAAAGATTCGGGAGGAGAACAAACAGTATTGAGCACCAAGAGCAGTCCTAACGTGACAGAAAGATATAAGCAGTCTGAAAGAGGTAGGACACAGAATACAGAAGACACTTCACCAATTTATAATATGAATGAGATCAGTTCTTATGAATGTGCTCTCTTCCCTCTGCCTCCTTTCAAGGGAAAGCAACAAATTCGACAGGTGAAGCGAAGAATTACACTGCAAAGCACCACACTAAATCTGAACACTCCAAAGGGTCTCCTTCATTCCCACAATCTGATGGTAAAACAGCAAGAGAGTTGACGGATAAGACATTGCCTTTGAAACCTAGCGCTAAGCTCATGTCTCTGAAACAAAAAGAAGAAGTTGCTGAAAAGGAAAGAGGTGCTCGAAGTGTAGTGTCAAAAGAAAAAATTGCTTCAGGGAAAGAAGAGAAGACAACACCAAAGAAGGAGAAAATTTCCCCCAAGAAGAGTGAGGTAGGAGCTGTCAAAATGAACTTAGTTGGCTTGGTGGAGTCTGCAGGAAAACGGTATTTATTATTGTTTATGTGTCACTGTTGCAACTGGGTACTTTGAAACTTTTTAAGACTTTGAATTCTGGTCAGGCTTTAATTTCTTAGCAATTGTAAAAATATAGGAAAATAATTAGCTGGAAAAATGTAAATTATATGCCTGAAGGAACCAAGAATTCTTTAATGCTCCTTAAGGTATGCATGTACACTGCAAAATCAGTTCCATGCTTTTTGGTGTTTAACTTCCTGCATTCTGCATTTTTTCAGGAAATTCTGACACTTAACTAGTAGGCAAAAGGTTGCTGTTTGTGTGAGCGTGGTGATCTTGTGGATCTGTACTGCTATTAGAATGACAAATAGGGTTTGGTTTTTTTTTTTCCCCTTCTCCCTCCCAAGTCTCCTGTTTCTGGAGTACATTTCTTATGGTAGGAATATAATACAGTTTTCTTTTAACTGTCTGATACCAGTAACTGCAACTATTGAACATACTAGTTACCGGCATCCTCAAACCATACTTCTTAATCGTAAAGTACAAAATACCCAATTTTGACACTTAAATAACAGTTGTAATTGGGAGGGAGAGCCTGCAGCTTTTTTGGGGTTAATTTTAAATAATTTTTTATTTATTAAAGAGCTTAAATGTTTCTTAAACACAGAAATAGTATGAATTAGACTTTATGTAAGTATAGATCTTGTCTATACCTGATCATAATTCTGAAATAAAATAGGATGTGAATTTAAAGCAACAATTTATGAATTAAATGAGCACGTACATGTGGAATACAGATGAATCAACAGAAACTTGACAATAAACAATGGCTACTTTTTTTTTTAAACTCGGGTGAGGTTTGGAAATCTTTTTAAAAAGAACAAAAAAACCCCAAACCTCTCAAAATACAAGCACCAAAACCAGAACAAACTTTGGTATTGCATGTTAGGAGATTAAAAACAAGTTAGAACTTACTTTCCCTTTGATGCATAAGAATATCTTAAACTGTGATGCTTGAGTTTATTTTGTTGGTTTTTTTCTATACGTAATATGTGTGTTAATTTTTTTTTCCCCCCTCCTTCCCAAGTCTGTAAGTCCTGAGGACTCTGAAAAGAAGCGAAGCAATTACCAAGCCTACCGAAGCTTCCTGAATCGTGAGGGTCCCAAAGCACTGGGTTCCAAAGAGATACCTCAGGTAAGTGGTTACAGCAGAGCTCTGTGTGTAGGGGTGGGGTCTGTCATAGACTAACTGTTGTAAGTGACCTAGCAAGTATCAACTACGCTATTTAAAAACTGGTATTTTTTTTCAGATAAGAAATATGTACTGGAAAAAGCTAAATTGTAATGCAAAGCAGTGACTAAATGTAAGGAAATATACTAAGAAGTTAAATTTGGTACTTGTCTTTTGAAGCTATGATGATGAAAAATAGTTACTGGTCTTAAAGCCGAAGATTGCTGTCTGTCCTTTGACTGACATGCTGTGCTTGAAGCACGGTGTCATGAGTATGATTGGTCACGTGAGCAAAGTGTGAAGTTTTGTTGGTAGCTGGTCATCTTAAAGGCTTTTGAACTTTTAGAGCTATTGCCTAGCTAGGTAATGCAGGCTTATTTTTGAAGTTTCATAGGGCACTTGGCATGGCAGGGGGTTAAAAAAGTTTATGGTGAAAAGGTGTTTGGTAGAATTGCATCAGGTAATGACATTTTCTGCAATGCTCTGGTTCTCAGGGAGCTGAAAACTGCTTGGAAGGCCTGACATTCGTAATCACAGGCGTTCTGGAGTGTATTGAAAGAGATGAGGCCAAGTCTCTGATTGAACGTTACGGAGGAAAAGTAACTGGCAATGTCAGCAAGAAGACAAACTATCTGGTTATGGGGCGAGACTGCGGCCAATCTAAATGTGAAAAAGTGAGTGTTCCTGTGCCTGAGCCAAGTAGAAGTGGAACTGTGAATTGTTATACCCAACTGTATTGGTTTCCAGCTTCTCTGCCAAAAGGACTTCAACTAAAGTGCACGTTGAAAAGAAAAAGTTCCCTGATGTTTTAGGGCTTTGTTTTGGTTTTATTTATTTATATGTATACACACATATATAAAAGAAAAAAAACCACCTTGTTTTTATTGTGTTCCTAAGAATGGTCTTTGCTGGAAAGCACTTGAAGTCAGTTGTGTAACTCCTTCCTCTACTTGACCTGACTTTTAATTCTTTCTTTGGCTCCAGGCGTCAGCTCTAGGGACAAAAGTTATTGATGAGGACGGCCTCTTTGATCTTATTCGAACTATGCCAGGCAAAAAGTCCAAATACGAGCTGGCGGCTGAAACAGAGGTTTGTTTATTATAAACCGTGGAGTTCTTTTTGTTTGGTTTGGTTTTTTTTTGTTTGGTTTTAATTGAAAGGAGTTTGGGTCTTCTGTTCCACTAACAGTAACCAATTGAGGGTTTGACCTTCTAGGTTAAAAGTGTTGAATATGAAAATGTGATGTTTGTGTTTAAGACTTCTGCTTGGGAGCTACAGGGGTTTTTGCCACTTTCCATTTTTACATTCTGACATTATTCTGTGTTTTAGTTATCTTGAAGGTTTTTTATCGATACATAAGCTTTGTTACTTTCTTAAGCACTCCTGTATATGTGTTCAAAGACAGCATGCTTGTTTAACACACAGGTTTTTTTGAAATTTCCCTTTAACTTTCTTACCTTTGTTTTCCTAAGGCAAAGAAAGCAGAGCCAAGACCTAAAAAGACACCACAGAAAGCTGAAGCTGGAAAAAGGAATTTTAGCCCTATCAAAAGGGAAGCTGATAATAAAAAAAATAAGTCTACTCCTGAAAAAGGAGATACCATAAGATCTGTTAAGAAAGAAAGCACTGCTGTCCGAAAGCTGATGGACTTCAAACGGCAAACTGTAGAGAGTAAAGAAGCTCCAAAACCTAAGGAGAACTTGGTTTCTGAGATGAATGAAGACGGAAAGGAGAAGCTGCTGTGGGTAGATAAATACAAGCCTGTATCTCTTAAGGCAATAATTGGACAACAGGGTGAGCAAAGCTGTGCCAATAAACTGCTCCGATGGCTCCGAAATTGGCACAAGAATTCCTCAGAAGATGGACAAGGTGACCAATGCCATTAACTTCTCTGTGTTTTTCCATTCCAGTCACCCTGCTTGGTCCCCTGGGCCGATAAGGCCCTCTGAGATGGCAGGGCGGCTCTAGAGCAGGAATGAGGCTTCACCCAGATGCATTTTTTGTAGCAGCAGTTGAGCATGAGTGTGGGGGGTGTTGTGGGGATTTTTTGCTTGTGTGGGGTTTGTCTGTTGGTTTGTTGCTTGTTTGTGTTTTTTCTTTAAGCAGTTGTTCATTTACCACCCCCTCTCCCTCCTGACCTAGGAAAGCAAACTGTTAAGATGCGTTTTTTTGGTTTTTTTTTTTTAAATCTTGTGGTATTCTCTTAAATGTGATTTTTTTTTTTCTTTATTTTTTATTTTTTTTTTCCTCCAAAGAAACCAAAATAACTTAGCAGTAACGTGTATAAAATTTACCTCATATTCAGCCTAGTGAATTCTTTCTCGCCAGGAGAAATGCTGGCCAGTGCTACCTGTCTGTAGGCACAGTGAAAATATGGGATGGCATTATGCATGGGGAAGAGATGAATCACTAGGTTCCTGGTTCTGTCTGACGAGCAGCCCGTGTCATGTGTAGAGTGTCGCCCTCTAGACAGGTTTTTTTATCTGTGGTTAAAATAGCGTTTAAGCTTCACTGCTGTTGGAGTGGGTTTTTCCCGTGTGGTGTGTGTGTTGCTTTGGTTTGGGGTTTTTTTCAGTTGTATTTTTATGATGTGGTTTTGAGCAAAATGCAGAAATTAATAGCACTTTTGCTGTTTTTCAGTTTAGAATCCCTGCAAGTCATAAACTAGGTGGTTTAAGCAGCTTTTCCCCAAATGGTTAGGATGCAGATGTGTATGTATTTTTCTTATCAAGCCTTAAATGAGGAAAAACTCCAGTGGTGCTTGATACTGGTAAAGATTTATGCGAAGCACGCAGTTTGTTTTGTAATACATACCTAGGTAAAACCTGGAATCTTCTTTTACAGCAAAGACCAATAAAACTGGAGGCAAAGATGATGGTACTGGTTTTAAAGCAGCATTACTTTCTGGTCCACCTGGAGTTGGTAAAACTACTACAGCTTCTTTGGTTTGTAAGGTGAGTTGTCATTAACAGGTTGTTCCCAGCACCGTTTGTAATGTATCGATGCCGTATCTGGATACAGATACAGTGTGCAGCTGGATACCTCTTAACTTACCAGGGTCTGCTCCCAGCCTAGTTCCACCTGCTGAGAACAGGGTTACAGGTGAAAATATGGATGTTTAGATGCCTTTATCAGGTCTGGGGGAGAATATAGCAAAGGGTGTCTGCATTTCTTTCTATTGTATTGAGAGGAGACTCATCACAGTATGTTGAGCAATTGCAAATGATTTTCAAATATAGTGAGTGTTTAACACTAGTTCAACAAGTAGGAGAACATTTGCACTAAATTTTGTGGGGTTTGAATTCTGGCAAGGTTTTTGGAAGTTTGTATGACAGACTCGCTTGTGGGTTTTATCTATCTTAACAAAGATATTTTTCTCAGACTTGTTATAAATTCAAATGCTACTTGAGGATGAGAGTTGACAGGACTGTGTGTTCGTTTCTAAATCTGAATTTGGAAATTGGTTTTCCCTAATCTAACTGGAACACTGTGCTCCGCTAACTGTGTCAGGAGAATCGGCTGGGAATTTATTAATAGTGGTGTTGTATCAAGTTACAGATTACTTTTTTTTTTTCTGTTCTTCTTTGACTTGCAATAACTTCCTTAGAATGTGATACTACCAGCTTGGAAAGGTGGAGAACTATTGTCAGCTACCTGATCTTTGTGCTGGGAAGGGATGATTACTTACCTCAATATTTGAGTTGTATAGAGTGACTCCCAATTCTCCCCTTGCCTTAGAGTTTTGTGCCAGCAAGCTGATGCCACCCCCCCCAAAACCAGACCTGCAGAAAAGCTGGATGGTGCTGCTTTGGTCTCGCTTGTGCACTAGCATGGTGTTTTCTTGCTTCTGGTTTCCAGCCTGACTTGTTCACAGCTGCTCCAGGTCTGCAGAGCGTTTCACTGTGCTGACACAGTGGGGTGGTTGAAGCTGTGCGCAGGTCACTGCGGTGCCGTGGCATGCCCCTGGCAGGGGAGTTGGCTTATAAAGGAGCAGCTGGGTTAAATTCCTTCAGGGATTGACACGCAGCCAGGCCCTGTTCTGCAGTGTTAGGATTGCTGGGGCAGCCATGTCTTTTCTAGCTATTAAATAGTTAAAAGCTGCTCTTTCCTTCACCTTTCAGAGGGATGTGAAACATTTCTTGTCCTGGCTCATTAAAGACTTTGATATGCAGCTGGAAATACCATGGAGCTTAGCCAGCCTTGGCTCCTAGTTCTGTTTCTATCCCTGGTGGCAGTTCTGTTAATCCTTCAGAACTAAATCTGTGCCACTGACTGTTTTTGATAATATTTTTTTTTTCCCCTTCTCCACCCCCCAAGTTCTCTTTTGGGCATATCTGTTCCTTGTCTGGTTATAAATATTTTTGGAGTGCGAGAGAAAACGTGTATAAGGGGAGAAAGGAATCAAAGCCACAAATTATAAGGGAAAATGATGTTATAAGACCTTTCTTCTGGAACTCTGAAATACTGTTTCTAATTCTGAGTATGTGTGTGCTCTTTTCACTCATCTGCGTTCTCATTTTTTGTGTGGTTTGTGTGTTTGGACTAGGAACTGGGGTATAGCTACGTGGAGCTGAATGCCAGTGACACTCGCAGTAAGAACAGTCTGAAGGAAGTAGTTGCTGAGTCACTTAACAACACCAGCATCAAAGACTTCTGTTCGGGTATGTGTGCTGTTTGAAGGAGAACTCTTGTTGTGTTAAGAGTCTGGTTACAGGAGGGACAGAGCTTCCTCATTACACATCAGTGTGTAGGAATTTAACTTGCTCATCATGTGGAGGGATCTGGCTCTAATAGGGGTGGCTTCATTTAGCAAGCTCTTTTATTTCATCTTCAGTTGTAGAATTAAATCCTGCTATTAGTAGAAGCAGTTGTTAATCTGCACAAACAATAAAGAATTCCACAGTTGCTCTTCTGTTGCATGGGACTTGTTTCTTGGAAGATGACATAAGGCTACGGTCAGTTCTGTTCTGCTCCATAGTGGTGGAGCAAGAGGTTCACCACCACCTGACTTGACTTAGCATGGGTTTACCTAACCTGTAAAGCATTGGGTAAAGCTCTAAGCAAGACCCTATTTTATTCCCATCTCATTTTCTTGTCCATATTCATTTTCAGGCACATCCTCATCAGTTAGCGGGAAGCATGTATTGATCATGGATGAAGTGGATGGTATGGCAGGCAATGAAGACAGAGGAGGGATTCAGGTGAAACTGCTATAGTTACTAGTTAATGCCATTGCTAAGAGTGCATACCAGATACAGCACTAAGTATTTCAAGCCAGTCTGCTGTCCCCAACCCGTGGTCCATAGAAGGTCTCTGTAGCGTACAGTTTATCTGACCTATTTTAGAAGTCTGTCCTTGTGTAAGAAGAATTATACATTGGTAGAGGGGTGGAAAAATACTTCTGTAAAAGAAACCTGGAGTGATTAACTTGGGTGTGCACGCTTTACGTGGTTATTCCTGGACAAGTGAATTTATCCTCAGGTCTGTGCAGCTACAGCACATCTGCCTGCAGTGGGAGGTTTGTAGCCTGGATGGGAGAGTTGCTCTCTTCAGTAGGCAGTAACACTGAACAAACAGTGAGGCAAAGGCAGCATTGTCCTCTCTTCTCCTTAGCAGCTCCCGTTTTAGCTTCTGAAGGCTTCCTGTGGTAACATTCAATACTTTGACAGTAAAGGCAGGCTGCAGATCTTTAGCTCAGATGCAGACATTTACATTGCAGGAATATGAAATTGAACTGACTTTCACCTTCATTAGAGCAGGTGGAGTCTGTTCTGATAAAGCCTAGCGACGCTGAAGCCTCAGGGTTGAGCTCTTTGGGCAGGGAAGAGCTGATCTTTTTACTTCCTGCATCTTCATTGTTTATGGCAGGGTGCAGCCAGAAAGGCGTGTGCCCTCTGGGCACAGGGCAGGTGGGACTGAATCTAGTTCTGCAGGTGAACAGCTCTGTTCTGGGCTATTGATCTTAATTGCTTCATGAAGAACGGTCTAAACGTGGTTGCTGGAAGTGGATGGAGAGCAGATTTATTGTAGCTGAGTAGAACAGCACGTGGAAAGAGTAGGGGAGGGACTAGGTTTTCACTGGGTGGAAACATGGCTACAGTAGGAAGAGTTTTATACACTTGGCATCTGTCAAGGATCTGATTGAAGGCAGGGATTAATGCTGGTTGGTGTGACACTTGAATCATTCTCCGAGTTATCTAATGGAGTTATTGTAATGTGTTTAAATCACAGGAGTTGATTGGTTTGATTAGACACACAAAGATACCCATCATCTGTATGTGTAACGATCGCAACCACCCTAAAATTCGTTCCTTGGTCCACTACTGTTTTGATCTTCGTTTTCAGAGACCTCGTCTAGAGCAGATTAAGGTAAGGTGGCTGTGGCTGTACGGGCTGCACTGAATTACCATCAGTAACTTCTGCCTTCACGTGGCAAAGGGATACAGAATTGGACACTTAAACACTTAAAACTTAATGGATCACCTCAGTGAGTAACTCTGCTTTTCAAAATGGGTTTTTTGCGTTTTTCATACCAAAGCCTTTCAGATCTAGAAATCTATCTTAATTATATCCAATTTTTTTTTAATGGTCATGCAGGTTTGGGTTTTTTTTTTTACATCAATGGGAAAGGATTACTTATGAGAGAAAACTTAAATTATACGTGCTTTAAAAATCTAGAAAAATACAGTAATGTTCATAAATGTGTCAATGTGGAGGGGAAAGAATTGGTAGGAATTCTCTAGTGACAGTTTCTCAATTGTGTGCATTACAGGGCGCCATGATGTCTATTGCCTTTAAAGAAGGTTTAAAAATTCCACCACCTGCTATGCAAGAGATAATCCTGGCAGCAAATCAGGACATCAGACAGGTCAGTGTCAATTCAGTATCAGTGTCCGTTCAGAGAGCACGGCATTTACAAGTCCCTGACTTCAGTGTAGTATTTGAACAATATTATTATTTTTATAGAGAGCGATCAGGCTGTTTTCTGCTCAAGCCTTCCATTTAAATGCTCTTATGCTACCAAATTGTGAATTTTGTTCTTTAGGTTTTACATAATCTTAATATGTGGTGTGCAAAAGATAAATCATTGACCTATGATGAGGCTAAAACAGATGCCGGCAGAGCCAAAAAGGATATCAAACTGGTAAGTGTAAAATACTGGGTTGACTTTTAATGTCTTACTGTGATACAATCACTGGGCTTTATAAGCAACTTTGGAACTGAAGCGCTGATAGCCCAGTCGTGGGGAGCTCTCAAATTTGCCACAGAGTTGAAGAGCAATAAATCCAGGACCGAGTATATATTTTGATGTACTGCTCTCTTCTGTAAGATGTAATGATGAAGCTCATGCTTCTCAGCCCGAGTCCTCTGTTTAGGAGAAAATTCTCTTAATATCAAAGGTAAAACTCAATTCTCAAAATGGATGAAGTGTTAGGAAGGAGATACTGAACTTGTATTGATGAGTCCAGATATTGTTGGGTACCATCCCTAAAGTATTGGTGCGTCTTACTGTTTGTGTGGACCTGCAACCCACTGACTTCTTGAAATACCATTTATTTAGGGCCCTTTTGACGTTGTCCGGAAGGTTTTTGCTACAGGAGAGGAGGCTTCTCGTATGTCTCTTATAGACAAATCGGATCTGTTCTTCCATGATTATTCCCTAGCACCTCTCTTTGTCCAAGAGAACTACGTACATGTGAAACCAGCCGCTGCTGGGTGAGTTATTCCATGCCCTAAGTTGACATGGGCTTTTGGTCAGGGGCTGAAACCTGTCTGGATATTTCTGCTCTGTAATACGGTCAACTTGTTTTTTTCCAGAGGAAATCTGAAAAAGCACTTGGTGCTCTTGAGTAGAGCAGCTGATAGTATATGTGATGGTGATATAGTGGACAAACAGATTCGTAGCAAGCAAAACTGGAATCTTCTTCCAACACAGGTGAGCACTTAATGCTCATTTTATGTGCTTTTTGGGTATCCAGTGTAAAAGACTGACCCCTTGAAACTGATGTTTCGGTATAAATTTGTGACCTATGTAGTTCATGCTTCACGCAGCATTCTCTGTTCTGCTGGTGAGTAGGGCAGTTCCCCATACTTGTATTGTTGAACCCACACTGTATTATGAAATGAAGTCTTCTGAAACTTGGAAAAGCTTGACCCTTCATAGAGCGTAGGAGCACGTGGCACTTCTGACATGCAGTTACAAGCCTACTTGGTTTTATTTATGTGCTTCCTCTCCCGGCCTCTCGCCAGGCCAGTATTTCTCCCAAAGCACAGAGGACTGAAGCATCGTCACTGTGCTTCTTTTAATGATATTGAAACATTGACAAGACTTGTGCTTAAAGATTCTGACTGGCATCAGAGGTTGTGTCATAGACTAAGTTGGAAGGGACCTCTGGAGGTCACCTAGTCCACCCCCCTGCTTAGTGCAGCTCCAAAAAGATGAGCTGCTCAGGAACTTATCTGGCTGAGTTTGTGTAGATCTGTGGTGTTCTTTGGAAACGTCTCCTTCACTGTGTCCATCTGCTGGAGACTACAGCATGTATTTGTGTGAAGTCAGCCGTCTGTCTGACTGCACTCTAAAATGAGGAAAAAATGGCAAATGAACAGGTGTTTCTTTTTTTTTTTTAAATGGCTTTTAAAACTCAGATAATCTCAGGGATATTTTAGAACACGGTAACAAATAGGGTGGTACAAGAGATGAAGCTGTAACCTAAAAAAGGGTTGAACAGAAACAAGCAACCAACAAAAGAGCTCTCTTAAAACAAGCTGTTTCCACTGTGGAACTGTATTCACCACCCCCTTTCGTGCAGACAAGTAGGGTGGTGTGTCATGGTGTCAGTGAGACTAATCCGTTGTGATTTGAGTTTGGCACGTGTGTTACTTTTTCAGGCTATTTATGCAAGTGTTCTCCCGGGGGAGCTGATGAGAGGTTACATGTCCCAGTTTCCCGTCTTTCCCAGCTGGCTGGGGAAATTTTCATCCACAGGCAAACACGATCGGATCATTCAAGAACTGGCAATGCACATGAGTCTCAGGTAGTACGGACATTCTTCTTCATTCGCCTTCCTCGTATCGATATGCATGTTTAGTTCTCATGTAGCTCGTTTACCTGTCATTAATTCCTTGCTGTGCTTTGTACAAACTTAAGTGTATATTCTGTCAATACGTGTTTATGTTGTTGGTGATGCTCTTTTTGGGACTTAATCTGGACAACAGACAGACTGTAAACACTTTTAAGCATAGTCAGCCATACTGTGACTTCTTTTTTTTGTCCCGTCCCCCCCCCCCACCTTGAAGTTGTTGTTTCTCAGTTAGGGATGTGTCTCCCCAGACCGCTGGGTGTTTGAACAGCTTGCAGCGGTTATCCCCGATGCAGGGGGGGCATCCTGCCCTGAGGCAGAAGGAATGGCACAGCACAGCTTGCGGTTAACTCTCCAGGCAGCCAGTTACCCATCTGCTGAGGGCCTTACCTACAGGCTGCTTGTGCTTAGAAGCGAGCGGTGGTGGTTGTACAGATTTACTTACTGCTCTCAATTTGACACAGAACCCAGACGTGCAAGAGGACGGTAAATATGGAGTATTTGCCGTATTTGCGGGATGGGATTGTCCAGCCCTTGCAAGACTTCGGGGCAGATGGCGTACAAGAAGCCATAACGTTCATGGACTCCTACTGCTTGATGAAAGAAGATATTGAAAATATCATGGAAATAAGCACGTGGGGAGGCAAACCCAGTCCTTTCTCAAAGCTGGATCCCAAGGTAAAATTTACTAGTGATTTTTTTCCTTTTCTGCCATACCTTTAAAAAGAAATTCTAGACTATCAGGTGTGGTATGGATGTGCTGCTGAAAGGCTGAAGTTGGTGCAGCTGCTTTCCAGAAGCAAGGTCCTGGCTCTGAGCTCTATCACCTTCATGCCTTCACGCTGCCTTTCTTACCGCTGTGCAGAGGAGGAGGGACACAACTGTATTTGTTACCGTGTGGGCACTGAGTTACGAGGCTGGCTTACGGCTTGCATCTTCTACAGGCCAGTTAGGCTGAACTGCCAGACCTGGGGGGACTCTGTGTGGTGCTTCTCCAGTATCTAGCTACTCCCCTTCAGTGGGTGGGATCCTCACCTGGCACAAGGGGAGCTTGAGCTCAAGTTTCTGTTACAAACTAGGCAGGTGGGAGATCTGAACCATCATCTCCCCCATCTCTGGGTGGGTGCTCAGGGAAAGAGAAAAATCTCCTCTACTGATACCTAAACTTAAACTGTCAGGTGTTTACACCTGGTCTGAAGAGGCTGCTCCAGTGTGGCAGGTGTTCAGTGCTGCTGAGGGTGGCTTTGGTGAGAGTGACTTGGATTAGGTGGTAGCAGAACAGTGCTGAAATTATTGGAGGCCCAAGCAAGAAGCACCTGGAGATGCACAGTCTGTCTGAGGATTGTATGAGACCCATCTAAAATGAGCCTTCACCACACAGCTCTTAGCTGCCTTCTGTGTCCTCTTCTACATATCTTTGGTTCCATCTTCCTGAAGGAAAGATGATGTGGAGTCTCTAGCCGAGAGTTGGTTAGCTAACAATCTACAGTTCCTGAGCTGATACTCATAGTGTTTCCTTCCACCCTAACAGGTCAAAGCAGCTTTTACACGTGCCTACAACAAAGAGGCACATCTGACTCCATATTCACTTCATTCTGTCAAAACATCTAAAAGGCAGTCGGGATCTGCGGTGGCCTTAGAACTGAGTGAAGACTTGAATGTGGAAGAGATCCAGTCTGATGAGGATGAGCAAGAATCTCTTGAAAGTGATGCAATGATTAAGGTGACTTAGTTTCCTCAGTGTTAAACTATCACACTAAACTGTGTTCTTGTTCTTAGGTACCTTTCTGGGACCTGTAACATCATCTGAATGAAAAAAAATATATTTCATAGTAGATATTGAATATATCATCTCTCAACTTTAACATTTTGAATTGGTAATAGTCTTAAGTTATTTCCATCCATTGCCTTCTGCTTGAGTGTTGGGCCCAAGTGAGGCATCACCGTAAACTCATGAATAGGGCATCTAATGCCAAAATTGGTAGTATTCTGGGTGTTTCTTTTAACACTGCATACATTTTGATTTAAGCTTTTGTCAGGTTGCAGTTGAATTTTTAACTGTCTGTATATTCTGTTTGTAGCAAAAAAAAGTGAAGTCTTCCAAGCTGCCAAAAAGAGAGAAAAATGAAGAAACAACAAAAAAGGAAGGCAAAAGAAAAGAGAAAACAAGACATTAAACAGAATAAAAATCTTGCTCTGGATGCGGCTTTGCTTCTCTAACTTCTGGCAGGAACAGGAAACCGATCCAGTGACGGAGCTGGGGAAGAAGAACCAGAGGGTTGAAACTGCTCCTCTCATAGAGGTGATGTAGCCCCTGCACCCTCTGTGCGGGGCTGGGCTTACTCCTAACGGGCTACAGCCTTACAGGTGAGACACGCCCCAGTGCATGAACACGATGGACAGTGCTTAGTTACCTGGCATTTATGCTAAGTCTTCCTAGGACTTCACTCTTTTTTTTTTTTTCCTTTTTTTTTCCTTTTTTATAAATCCCCTGACGTTGTGGTGAACTCTTGTAAATAGTACATGATGCACACACACCCCAAATCGCGTATTTGTACATTACAGAAATTAAGCAGTGTATAAAATTACAATAAAACGTTTCACTAGGAGTCTTTTAAAAATTTGGTTAAGTTCCTGGAGTGTTCTGTCTCCCCCTCTTTTCTTCCAAGGTTTTGGCTTTCCTTCGTGTCCAGGACGTGGCGTTATTCTTTTCCTACAACTTTCCTTTTGTTCAGTTAAAGACAGAGAAAAGCAGTGTGGAATTTGGTTCTGAAACCTGAGGAGCCTGTGCTTTTATGAATTGTACCTTTAATCAAAACCAGAAAGGAATACTTAAAGAGTAAGAAATGTTTAATAGAAAATGGTCATAAAAGTTCAGCACCAATTTCAAAAAAAAGAGGACACTAGTTTGGGGTTTTTTTGCCACTTATGTAACACAGAATGCCCCTTGCTTTGTCTTTGGTGCAGATAAAATGCACATTTTGCTTGGTAAGAAGAATTATCAATCAGTTTTATTACTTAAATCAAAGTACAAAATTTATCAAAAGCTAAATATTTACAGGCTATCACAAAATAGAAGTGACTTGGTGGTTGTTATTAAATCCTTGTGGGGAAAAGATGGGTGATGTAGTGATAGAGCGTTCCTTGCTGCTTGCCAGACACACGTGCAGCTCTGGAAATAGAGGCAGGCAGTTAGTCATATCCCAAGATACACAGACTGTGATAGCAAACTACAAGGCTTTCTCAGACTGGAATTAAAAATAAATTAACAAAAATGAGGTTATTGTGGTGTATATAGTTTATAATATCACTTGTGCATTACTTTGACCTATAGCTAGCTTTTCATATAAGGTATTTGCACTAGTAAATCTGCCTTCAACTGTCAAAATTAATGAAGAACTATATTAACTCATTTTCTGTTACCATTCTTTTAACCAAACTGAAGCCTTGAATCTAAGCGTGTGGTACAGACGGAGCAGTTGTTACAGTCTTTGAAATATGTGTATTTCAAGCCAATACTCTGTTGCTGTTTTCCTGCATGATATTCCTGTATTCTGTTAAACATAGATAGAAGCTAAGATCATGTAACCTGCATTTTAGATCTGCTCCTTGCAGCTAGCACACCTCTCTCCCTCTCTGTCTTAGATCTTTAGAAGGATTTGATGATGCTGAGAACTGGGGTTCAGGAACACGTTCCAAACCAGAACACGTTGCAGATGGTAAACATGATTATAGAGGTAAACTGGAACCAGGGTAGTTCCAGTAGCAAAACCTACTGGTATTTGCATGTCTAAGGGCAAATAGGCAATACAGCTGGGTCTCGGTTACCTGAGGCACAGACCCAGGCTGTGAGTTGGATTCTTGAACACTGCATTTCCCTTGCTGGGAAAAAAGCCCCCTGTCCTCTAGAATGAGCCCTGCTAAGTAAAAAAAGACGGGCTGTAGCACACACCTGAGTTTATTGGTCCCCATCTTCTGGTTTGAGGTACTGCGTGCAGTCGCTTATTTTCTTAAGATCAACAATGTTAATCCTTTCAGAGCACATTGGACATACGTTTTCAGTCTGTAACATGCTGTTTTAAAAGAAGGGTGACAGGTCAAATGATAGAATTCTAACATTTTCAGATGATCAGCCGGGCCTGAGGCAGGAGGCATAGAGTGTGTTCTGACCCATGCTGTGTAACAAATACAGGCCAGAGCAAGGTCGCTTCTGTCTGGGTGCAGCTAAGTTTGGTTTTTTTGTTTTTAATATTTGAGAACTCACATCACAACAGGAACATTGCTGCTGTTTGCGTGGGCAGGTGGAAAATTTGGCAATTAAAACATACAAAGGAGCTTGGGGTAGAACATGAAGTTTCTGCAGCTTCACAGTTCCTGACATCTGACCAGAGCTATATGATTACTGGGGACAAAAATCAGTAACACCCAGTATGCGGTGTAGTTTGTTTTGGTGACTGCTACTGTACCTGTGTTGCCCCTGCCCCTCTATCAGGCCACCTTCTGGGAAGGCGCTGAGAACTCACAAAAGCCCCTTCCTATCCATCTTTGTTACTGCTCCTGTTGGAGCCCTGCATCTCCTGCTGAGATAATTATTTATCGTATATGTTGAAGAGCGATGTCCTGTGGGTACGTTAGATGAAACTACCAACTAAGGGATATTCCTCTTCTGTATCCTCCCCTTCCTGACCTGTTATATCTTTTTAGTACCAAATTAAACATTTTGCTGCTAAAGTATGAACAAACATTGGAATCCTGCAACAGAAAACAAATCCCAACTTACTTTTTGAATTCTGAATAGAGGGCAGGAAAGTCACAGTGTGGGCAGACTGTCCAGTCGTCTCGTAGCATGTGCCGGCCCTGCATGAAAAAAGCACAAGTAACTAAATGGCAAGTGCTGTCCTAGTCCCCTGGGCACTGAGATTTGTACCTGTTATGGTGGAAAAAGTCTCAGGAACTGAGTTCTAAAGATCGTGAATTGAAAAACCCAAGCACATAACAGTGTTACTGGAGTCTGATTACTGTGTCAATTCTGTAACTAGAAAGGGAGCTCTTGGTGAAATGTGCTGTTTTCATTGTCATTCCTCTTTTAAAAAAAAGAATATTGAATTACAACTTTTAAAATTCTTTGAGTTTGGCAGTTCTAGAATGTTATCTGTAGGTCTACATCTAGAGGTGTATGTAAATCTACTGGGAGTTTTGGTGTTGCATACAACATTAAAAGAAATGCCCCCAAAGCCACACCACACGAGCTCAGGAGGTGGCATTCAGCGCTGCCCAGGCTGAGGGCACTGACTGCCCTGGCCTTCGCCTCTTCCAACAGAGATGACTTCCTCTGTTTTGGTGTGGTTTTACTAATTTGCTTTTGATACAGAGAATTCATATGTACCTTTTCACTACTATAAAATGCCACAGCACTTTGAACTCTATTGAGAAATTTATGTTCTAATACAATGTGCAACAGTAGACTGTTTTGACACTGACTCCTAAAATATTTGAAGATGCTGCATTTCTAATGACGTTACAAATACCTGTGATGTAAATGTACTATAACCAAGACAGAGCCTAAGTAAATAGCTTGAAATATACATGAATCTGTACTTTACATGTGGCCCATAAAGCTATATTTAAGCCTTGGGGTTTTTTTGTTAAGATAGTACTTCTAAAGTATACCAGTCATCTTATTCTGCTAAACCAATAGAGGGAATAAATAGATAATGGCTATTATTATTTTTTGTAAGACTTAATTCTTTAGTTTTAATAAAGAATGCTAACTCCAACATTTGATTCCTGCTCAAGTAAATTTTGATTTTTCTGTAGTTCTAGTGTGACAAATCACTCGAACCCAGTCAAAACAAAGTGTTAATTACAGAGTAGCTAACCTTAGTATTAGGATTTTGTACTGATGCTGGGAACAATGGGGTGCAGGGCTCTTCTCCTGGGAAATGTACCCCATCCATACCTTTTCAGGTACAATTTAAAGTACATTCTAAAGTATCCCAAGACAAAAAATGTTAGAACTCCTCATTTCTGTAAGACTCAGTAATATAAAATGCTGAGGTCAGTGGCTGAACCATTACTTAACCCTGGATGTGTCTAAAAATTCTGCTAAATTCTAGGCATTCCCCTAATTTTCTATTTTTGAAGTGGTGGGGTTTTTTCATTTTTTTTGAAGTCTTGGCAGCCTGGAGTTTACGGGAGGAGACAAGCTCCTGTGCGTGGAAGAGAGGGGCACGTCCAGCTCTGCCGTTACTGCTCTGAGCCCTGAGCAGAGGGCTGGGAAGGCACCAGCAGCACAATCCTGTTTGTGCCTTCTCCTGAGTGCAGCAGCTGCACTAAATGCCGCTGTGGGTGGCAATTAAGGACACACTATGATAGTTAAAGACAACAAGAATGGTTTTTACCAATTTGGTAACATCCTGGAAAAAAAACCCCAACAAACCAACCCACAAAACCATCTAGCTTGAATCTACCAGAATCTTGAAGAGCAAACAAAAGATTTTCAGATGAACTTATTTTCAGAAGGAAAGAAAAGCTTTGTGTTGATTCTGACACTGCAGAAAGCAGGGGAGACACTTACCGTTGCAATACAGTACGGGAGATTGTTTTTACAGCCGGGACACAGAAGTTCACACTCCGGGAGCTGGAACGCACAATAGGGACAGGCTGTTGTTGGCTCCTCAGCCTCTGTTGTGTCTGGCCGTCTAGAAGAAGTAAGATACAAATGTAAATAAAAACCTCAAGCACTTTGAACTTGAATGAAGATGTTTTACAATGCCTTTGCTATTTAGCACATGTTTTTTCTGTGAGTTATTTGCACAGCTTCCAGTTGCTATTTTATATTCTACCAGGTGATTCCTTTTAACTATCAGTCAAGCTTCATCACAGTTTTGTAAACTCAGAAATAAGTTATTTTTCCATCTCATTAGAAACAACACAACCTTTCTAAAAGTATAACAGATCATAATACATGTTTAAATCTTTCAAAGCTCATGATCTGTATGTATAGAACATAAAGCTACGGTTTCTCTGGTTCAGTGTTTTCCTGTCATAGGAGTGACCACTAAGAAATGGAGCAACAAGATATAAAATTGGAATCCTGGTAGGATTATACAGCTTCTAACTCTGCTTTTTGCAGGCTTGTTTTCACCCAAGTGTGGGTCAGAATGATGGTCCTCATCCAGCCATCACAGCACCTATGGAGAGGGGGGAGACCTTTTTTCAGATTTCTTGTGTGACCTTAACATTTAATCTTCCGTGGAACATTTCTAGGTGAAGAATTTAGATTCGCTTTTAGCATATTTTCCAGTGAAAAGGATGCATCTTTTCTCATGCTTAACGTAGTAACCTTGGAGACAATTAGATGGCTTCTGAGTTATTTCAGTATGTAGCCTAATTTCTCAGTTTATTGGCCTAGGCATGTACGTTTCCCTTGCAAGGGCCTGTTCCTTTGTCTCAAGAAATCTGAGGTATGAATAAACATGCTAGATTAGGAATGCATCAACATGGCTTTTAACAGTGATGTAATCTTTTAGAAGCTTCTGGAATGTTCTAGAAATATTAATAAGCAGGCAATAGAAAAGAACTTTGCATGACTTTAAAAAAAAGTAGTTAAAAGATACTAAACAGAACAGGATAAACAGCTGTCACAGTATACATCTATGGTAACCTACTGCTGGTCTGCACACTCATAAAATACAAGGGAAAACAATGTGATGTCACAACTTGTATATAATATTCAGAGTGAAACAGGCCTGAGCCAGCTTCATAGAATTCTGGAAGAACTTTGAGACCCAGTGACAAGAAAATACAAGGTTGGGGGGAAGCCAAAGCAAGGCCTAGTGGAAAGAAGTTCCCACATACAAGACAGTGAACTCTGAACTGCTGTTGCTGAGGATCTTGCAATTATAATCTGTGCTATGAAAACAACAGTTCTCTTTCTTTAAAAACAATCAAAGCAAACCAAGTAGGCTGGAACAGCAACTCATTCTGCTACTTCATCAATCCGTGGGTTGCCTGCATCTTAAATACAGCATGTAGTTTTGGTCCTGCCTCCTCCAAAAAACTTGTGAGTTTCAGATAAAGTCCTGAAGGATCATTATCTATAAAAGAACAGCTACGTAAGGGGAGACACTTCAGGTCCTGAAAAGATATGACTGATAGAAGGGAAATAAGAAACAAAGGGCTATAAAATCTCAAGTGACACACAAAAGGCTAGATCTCTCCAAGAGGCAAACTACAAGGCATTGCACTAAAGTAGCGAGGGAGCAGGCTTCACACAGTGCAACTGTTTCTCACAGATCAGAGTCAGATCCTGCTAAGAATTTACATGGCTTCAAGCAGAGAGATTGGATAAGCTCATAGAGAATTTATTAGAGACTTAATAAATACCTAAAGCACCCACAGGGGCTCAGTAAGCCCCTTGAGCCTCAAAAAGGTTAAAGCCTATTAGAATAAGTAAGAAAAGCATTACACATGCTTGCCCTGCTCTTACACACTCACCTATGCATCCTCCTTTGGCAGAAAATACTGTCTAAGGTCTGTCAAAACAGAACTTCAGGTAAGGAAGAAAATGTCATGAATTAATCTTTTTTTTTTCTTGCTTTTCCATTTTTTTTCCTACCTTAGCCATTTACTCAGTAGCCTAAATCACAGAAGAGGAGGATGCCACTGATGCTGTAGTAGCGAACAAGTTTACATGTACATTCCTAACTAGAGAACAACTAAAGCTGTGAGGCTGCACTCACGTCTGTATGGACGAGATGGAAAATGCTACTGCTGGCTAGGAAGCATTTTACATGCACATTGCAGTTAAGGTTTTATCTTATCTAAGGGAACAGAAGAGGCTTCAGTTTTCACAGAAGGTGGGAAATGGTTCTTAGCCTTCCAAATTTGAGATGGTGAAATAATATGAAAATAGGATAAAGCCCGTAGGCTTTATGAGCAAAATTAACATTACAAATAAAGCCTTGATATTGTGTACATTTGAAAGTACAGATTAACAGTGCTTACCTGACCATTGCTTCAATTTTCTTTTTGTATTTAAGATCTATTTTATTACGATACTCGGGTCTCATCAACATCGCAGCAAAGCTGAAGGCTGAGTTCTTCAGTCCTGCTCTATGACACTCGATTACAGTTGAAGTCAAAATTGGCACAATGTCTGTAAGAGAATGAAACAATGTCATCAAATATTTATTCACCAATACTAATGTTGAAAACTTTTGAGCTAAATTTTGAGCTAGGAAGGTACTGATGAAAAATGACAGTATTTTTCTTTTTTCTCATGATACACAGTTGTGCAACCTGTGCAATTCCTGTAACCCTATACAAGAAAATCATGGTTCTACCTCTCACTGCCTTGCATTTCTGAAGCTCAGCAGGCAGCAGGAATGTTTTGATTCTAACCATTTCTCCCAAACCCAGTCTGCACCGTTTAGAGTCTACATTTTAGTCTACATTTTCCATGTACCCAAAAGGTATTTTCAAAAAAAGATTGATTAATATTTTGTGATAAAATCACAGAACCAATCAGTAAATTGCATACGATCCTGAGACTCTGTGTGTGGTTCAGGCAGCTCAGTTCTGCAGTTTCTGGTGCGTGAGTGCAGATGGAGCTGCTGGTGAGGAACCCATCCTGGAGGCCATGTATCAAAGCGCTATCCTGCAGAGGATGGCAGAGCATGCTCTGTATTTACACTTTGTCTTGTGCCCTATAGAATCATTGGAGGAGAATGTACTGTCTAATGGAATGCTTAAATGAGTTGTCCTGTAGAGCACAGCACTTACGTGACGGGAACTTGCTGATGTTGTTGGCTACCCGTATAAGCATACGTGCTCCCTTCATGTGATCACCACGTTTCACATGAGTCTGGAATACAACAAGCGTATCAAATTAATTGGAGCCTTTAGAGAGTAATTCCTGCAGCCTGCTCTTGGCGTTCATCCTTCTGGGAGCTGCATGCCCACGGCTCTCTCACAAAACTGAGCAGAGGTGGGTAATGCACGAGAGAACGGACCAGAGACTTGATGGCGGCTCTTTCCCAGAACAGTCCTTCTGGCCTTCAGCCCGCCATCTGCCTGCTCCTGCCTCTCGGCAGGGAGGGAAGGAGGGCAGAAAGCTGGCTGTGGGCTGAATGGACATCCTGATGGGCCAGGGGTTAACTACAAGAAATCATTTGAGCCTCCCTGCTTAATTTCATTTACAGAAAAGCAGCAATCTGCTTAAGAATAACAACAACAACAATAATAATAATAACGCATAATCCCACTAGCAGCTTAACATATTTGTAAGTATGAATGCAAAAGAAATCCAGGAAGCCAGATGTAGGTTTTTTAATTATTCAGTATTTAAAAATAATATGCTAATCAAAGAGGCAGAAACAACCAAAAGGTATGGATTGTCCTTGTTAGCATGCACTTGGATTCTCAGATACAACTTATATGACAAAGTAATTTATGTATAGAGATCAACCATATATACAGGTCAATAAATCACAGACCGTGCAATTCATGCATAAATTCAGTTTCTCAATTTATTACCTTCACTAAAATATAGCTGTGTAGAATCATAAGGTTTGTAGCCATCTCAGAAGGAATTTTAATCTTCTGGGTCTTTAACTCTGAATACATACTGAAAAGAACATCATGTGCATTTCGGTAGTTTCCTTAAAAACAAACACTGAATAGTGAATTTAATTTTTCACAACAATTTCTTTACTAATGACATATACGGAAGCTGAACAGGAAGTTATGTTGATTCTTAGAGCAAAACATTTGCATGACATTTGCATTTCTTTGGAAAGTCACAAGCAGTTGCTCGTCACAGTATCCCACACAGTATCAGCCAGGGAGTGAAATAAGGAAAAAAAAAAATAATAATCACACCTGGAGAAGTCATCTACACAGTAGCAAAATACATGTGTGGATGACAATTTCATATAATGAAGTTTTAAAAATGGAAGATGCTGTAGCCAATATATTGCTTCCACAATAAAGAGAAAGGAGCATTTAGAGATGTCAGCTTTTTTTTGTTCTTCAATGTCAGATACTCAAAAGCTGTTCTTTAAATATTAATTTAACATACTTTTACTTTATCATTTGCTTTGGCAACTCCTTGCCTCTGCAACAAAAGAAAACCAAAAGCTTTTGGAGAGATAATTAAAATCTGGATGTTAATTCATTAGATTATACTGCTTCAAGGTTACTATCAAAGATTGTCCAGAAACCACTGATTTTAATTAGATTTTCAACATAGCTCAAAACAACCAGTGCTTAATATGGTTAGTCTGCTCTTAGATAGTTGGTTGTTCTTGCTTTGGTTTAGATTGTTTTGGTTTTCTCTTTTTTTTTTTTTCATTAATAGAGTATAAGGAAGTCATACTCTTTGTAGTTGGGGGCATTTAAAGAAAATTTCAGATTTAGTTATGTCAGCAAACCTTTTTACTCCAGCTCTCTATATTTGTCTATCAGTAAACATTTTTACTCTATAGAGTATTTGTTATGTGTTGTTACACACTATAATCCAATCCATCAGTGAAATTTGTGTGAGGCAGCTAAATTTCACTCTAGAACTAGTTGCTGGAAATTAATTTTTCATGCTTGTCATACTGACTCTTAGTATAATGGGATCAGTCTTCAAATCATGTGCTTACATAAAAACAACTTAAAGGAAAATTGCACATAAAATGGCATACCCAAAGGAAAATACCAAACAGTTTGACTTTTAAGGACAGAAGAAACTATATAGGTGTAAACTTCAGAATCAAGCTCACTGAAATCCCTGAAGGGGGATGTCCCCCGAAGGGACACAATCTAAAACTGTGCCTGTGCAGAGGAAACAGTTACTGCGAGATGGTGATTTTAATGAGAAAAATATTGTGCTTATTATTACACTGTTGCAGAACACATCTATACTATTAGGGAATGTGAAACACAGTATGTGATACTGCATTTTAAATACAAGTTTTCAGATTCAAAGAAGCTAGTAAAAAGTTAAACCCTTGAGCCTTTACACTTCCTGTATATATCATTAGCACAAATACAAGACCAATTGCTGGGTCCTGCACTTGGGACCCCATGCAGTGCTACAGGCTTGGGGCAGAGTGGCTGGAGAGATGCCTGGCAGAAAAGGACCCGGGGGTGTTGGTTGACTGCTGGCTGAACATGAGCCAGCAGTGTGCCCAGGTGGCCAAGAAGGCCAACAGTATCTTGGCCTGTATCAGGAATAGTGTGGCCAGCAGGACTAGGGCAGTGATTATCCCCCTGTACTCAGCACTGGCGAGGCCCCACCTCGAGTGTTGTGTCCAGTTTTGGGCCCCTTACTACAGGGAAGACACTGAGGTGCTGTAGCGTGTCCAGAGAGGGGCAACGAAGCTGGTGAGGGGTCTGGAGCACAAGTCTTATGAGGAGCGGCTGAGGGAGCTGGGGTTGTTCAGCCTGGAGAAAAGGAGGCTGCGGGGAGACCTTATCACTCTCTACAACTATCTGAAAGGAGGCTGTAGAGAGGTGGGGGTCAGTCTCTTCTCCCAAGTCACAGGCGATAGGACAAGAGGAAACGGCCTCAAGTTGTGCCAGGGGAGGTTTAGATTGGATATTAGGAAAAATTTCTTCACTGAAAGGGTTGTCAAGCATTGGAACAGGCTGCCCAGGGAAGTGGTTGGAGTCAACACCCCTGGAGGTATTTAAAAGACGGGTAGATGTGGTGCTGAGGCACATGGTTTAGTGGTGGACTTGGCAGCGTTAGGATTATGGTTGGACTTTATGATCTTAAAGGTCTTTTCCAACCTAAACAATTGAATGATTCTATGATTATTCAGTGCTACAATGAATTGGGAGATCATGCTGGCCAAGGGTTTAAGCGATTTTCCACTCCGTAGCCCAGTGCTGAGGAGCAAACCATAAATGTTAATTTGCCTGGGCTGTTCCTGAGGCTGCTATTTTTTCTTTATAGATGTTCTTCTTTAACTTACTTGAAATGAAAAGCAAGCAGTGTTACAGTAGGGCTGTTGCCATGGCTACAGAGGAGAGCAAATAATGAAGGCAATAGCTACTTTGCTTCTAACCCTGTCCCTTCTTATCACATTTTTCTGTTTCTAACTTCCGCTACCTATTACATGTACATTACATGTACAAAAATCATGTACAAAGACCAAAGGAGCAGTATCCAAGTCAGAAACCACATGTAGAAACTGCGATTCTAAGGTCTGTCATATACAAAAAAGTAAAGTTGCAGGCAATCTTAATCACTCTGTTTACTAGAATGTAATAAGGAATTCAGATATTTTCCACAATTTTCTTTTTTCCAATATTTAATATACAGGTATAAGTCCCAACTTTTTCACAAAGGCTACTTCAAATTAAACTTGAATATAATTAAAAGAACAGATACATGTCTTTTCTAAGTATAATCCTATATAGATAATGGTACCCTAAGTACTGCAAGGATGTAGTGTCAGAGGTGCTATCATATCAGGGAAAACAGACTTACCTGAACACTGCTCCTCCCTGGCAATTATTATAGCAGTTCTGGCAGCTTCTCTGTATTGCTTTAGTGCCATGTATAGTCGGAATAGGTACTTGGCATCCTTAATTAAAAAACAAAAAAACAATTGATACTGAATACATACTGCTGTATTCCCTTTCTTTACTTGCCCATCTCACTGCCACATTCTTCAAAGAAAGGGGACAAGGCAGCTTGTTTCGTGAAGAGCTCTCTGCATCAACACGCTTTGGCTACGCCGCCTTCCCCTGCATTAGGACAGTCCGATAAACACCCACGCCAGGGACCCCGACTGAGTTGTGGCAGTTCGATGCCAGGCCCTGTCAATATGGACACAGAAAGCCACAGGCCATTGGGCACACAGAGAGTTGTACAGGTGGAAACCCAACAACTTCAGGTGTGTAGGCATTTATGGTGTCAGAAAAGAACCAAAGGACTCCTTTTAGAAATCAAAATTTTGCTAGAAATGTTTAAATCGTGTTATAGATCTAGATGCAAACATTGCTTAGTGTGGATAAGGATGACAAATAAAGAGTGTGTTGTTCTGGGACAAGACAGCAGACACCCAAGACAGCTAAAAAATTGACAATCAGCTAACAAAATGCATAACATATATAATTTGCTACACTAAATACTTTCAACATATTACATGATTCAACAAGGGCAAATGTAGCAAAGGGTTCATCCAAGAACTTGCAATCCAACAGCAGGAGAATTAGTGAAATAACTTAAAAACAAAACTTTAAATTAAGAAGACGGCAGTATTGAAGAAAACAAACAAGTTCTACTTTTGTAAAGTGTACTCAAATTTCTAGCAGACTAGTTAAAAAAAAAATCAACAAGAGAAACAATAATTAATCTTTCACAAGGATTTTGAGAAAAAAGAGGTCATTCCTAAAAATATAGCTAAAATGCAAAATAAAATGCCCTTGCTTATCATGAAAGGGAACTAATAAGTGAAAAAAGCACTTGGGCTAGGGGCTAGTGCCACTGGTTTATGTCTTCAGCAGTGATTTCTAAAATGGGATCAATAAAAAGTAAAGTCTGTTCATGATAATCTGTTAACTAGTAAATCAAGATTAAATTAAAATGAAATACTGTATATAACGGTATGGTTCCAACTTAAATGCACAAATCAGAAAAAAAAAAGACTCTGGTAGCTTTATAGAGAGCTTAGCAAAAAACCCGATCCAACTAATTCTGCAATATTAGTAGTAAAACCAAACACTTAGAATGTGTATTCTCTGTTAAAATAGTATAAAATGTCATTAAAAAGAATTGCATTAAACAATGTTGTGTTGTTCTCTGGAATACTGTGTGGGGTTTGTATGTAAGTCTCAAACACATAAAAAAAAACAAGCAGAAATTCAAAGGAACAGAAATATGATATAAAAACATTTCCTTATAAAGAAGATGACTGCAAAAATTAACTCCCTACTTGAGAGGCAAGGAAAAAAAAGGACAAAAAAAATCACAGAAATAAAAGTGAGAGAGGAGGACTGGCATACAGAAAGAAAAAAGGCAAGTCAAATTCTTCCTTTTAACTCAGAATATAAAGAAAAATATTAAGTAACCAAAGGTAATTACTTTTAAACTAATGATGGAGCAGAATTTTAAATAACACATGATCAAAAGGTTGAACACCATAAGAACCACACTTAACAGTAATGAAATAGTTATCTGCATAATAAATTAACCACAACTACTTGTATTAATGGATATTATTTATCGACTGTAAAACTGCCTTAAAAAGGAAAACATCTGTTCCCTGAGTGGAGTAAAACAAAAACTATTATGCATGGCAGTTATGATGCAATTCTTCCTAACTTCTGACAGCTCCTGATGACCACAGATGGCCGTCCCGCTGATGACAGCAGAAGGCTGCACTTCTTCCCCAACCAGGCTGCTTCTCCTTTTAATCCTGCCCTAGCACAGACCAGTGGTCTTATATGGTGTTTGCCATGTCCCTAATTATATTTTACTTAAATAACATATTTAAATGACGTACATGGCAGCCATATGTAGAAAAAATATAAAAGTAGAAAGCATTTATGAAAAATTAGGCTTATGTTTTACTTTCATATTCTTATGTTCACAGTTAGGCATTTTAAAAGCAAAAAATGCAGGAAGGAATTTTCAAATGACAACACATTTCCTAAGGTCTTTGGAAAAATTTATTATCACAATCTAACTGATCTTAATATTAGATAGCCATGACTTTAATTTAGTTTTGCTTTTTAGAACACATGTACTTAGAAAATAGGCACACAGAATGCAGCAGAACCTTGCTAGGTATTGCTCCCTGAAAAATTACTATAGAACACACATGACAAATTAAGAATCTTTACATGTTAGAGTTAACAAATATGATAGTTGATATAACACATTTAAGAAATCGTTCATAATTAGTCAGACAATAGCGTAGAAAAATTTTGGTACGCATAATAATTTTGATAATATGGTACTTCATTAAAATCCCACATAATTGTTGGCTGCAAAAGATTTAAAGCAACCAGGCTGCTGCGAGTGATGATCTGGTTTGAAGATCAACGCTGAAAGGATTAGCAAGTTTCTGCTGCAGGGCTACTTTAAGTTCACTCTTACTTTCAGCTTTACAAAAATAACACCACATAAAAGCAGCTCTCTAAAAACAACCCCATTTGCTTGATAATTTCAAAAATGCTATCTCCATAACATAAGGATAAAGATGAACTGGTTTTTAAGTAGATTTTAAAAACAATTATGTATGATTTGATAAAGTAAAATTTTGTTACTCACTGAGAGAGACTATGGCAGATTGGATTAAAGCATTCAGAAGAACAAGAGAGAGCTTTTAGATAAGGAAAACAAAGCTCTACACTGAAGTTCAAAACAAGGTTAATTATGGCAATTACAGCATTCACAAAATTCCCAAGTGTTTTCCAAGATCTTCAGAATCTCTTCACTACAGAGATCATAATGTGATTACCTCTTCCAGTCCCATGCAGACAGCTAAGCTGCTGCTCTTAGAAAAGATAACGGATGCTACAGTTTCTGTCCACCCAACTTTCAGCATAAACATGAAATTACTTTTTCTTACACTGATGCTGCACAGACTTCTCATCTAATGACTCAACAGCTTCATTCTCTTCTGGTCTCTTGCAGTTGAATTTAATTTGTTTCACTGTTTTGCTTCTCTCATAGTTTTTTTAATATTCCCATTTCAAATTACAGGTAAATAATAAAGAGGTAATATTAGGGCTGAAATAAAGTTACTGCACCAAGACCATGTGATCTCCATCATTACTAAACCCTACTCCCCTCAGTAAGGCAGAACTTACTCTTCCAGACATACCATTTTGCACTTGAACGTATTTGCTGTGAGTTTGTATGAGACCTTAAATTCATTGACTAAGGAACTAATTGCAGACTGCAATGTCTGCACCTGAAGCCTGGCTTTCACAGCCAAAAAACATGGGTGCAGCACCATTTAGCTCACCCTCAACCTCTGCTCTAACAGGCAGTAAACTTGAAGTGGCTCAGCCACTTAGTTCCATGAACTGTTCCATGAATTTGGGCTGGAGCCCAAATATGATTGAAGGTACCAGAAGCTCTGTGGACATCAAAGCCAAAAATGGACTGTAAAGCCTGCTTCTCTATAGAGCTGTTTGTCATCTTAACCTGAAATGCTGCTGTTCTGATGTCTAACATCATATTTACAGTGGACATTTTTAATCTGTCCTGGGAAAAAAATCATACCAAGGGAATATGGTCAAAATCTACTTCTTGTATTGTATATACAGCACAGATCTAATCTATGTTCTGCTTAGTTTGTGAGCAATCCTCTTCTATTACCAATCCTATGGCAACTAATACATAAAAATCTGTCAGTGAGTATCTTCTAACTCCCAAATTGGTATATACAAGAGAAAAAAAGATGAAATAGTCCACCACTCTGCCAAAAGCCTTTTAGTACACCCAGTGAATAGTTTGCTTTTAACAAAGGAGCAGGAAACCCAGAAGAAAGGGTAATGGTCCTTTCTAAATTTTAGTAATTGATCACATGACATTAAAAGAAGCCTCATAACACACAGCACCTCTTATCTCACAGAGCACCTCCTAACAGTATAAAAGAAAAAAATGCAAGGTTCTAAGGATCCAAAGAAGATTTTTCTATTTCAATGATCAGTGAAAACATAAAAATCCACAGTATTTTATTCTCCTATTGTTAATCAAACTTCCACCAAACTTGATAGGAAGGTCTGTCACCAAAAATCTTCAAATGTTCTTCCTGTTTTATTAATTTTTCTATCATAGTTTAAATATGTCATTTTATTCTCCAACACAGAACAGAAACTCTGTGTTTTAGTTACCAGAACTACAGCCTATATCTGCACATGAAACTGAATCTATGACTAATCAATTCAAACTTTAAACTAAATACTTCTACATAATAAGAAATCAAAAAAGAAAGATTTCTTTTTTTAAAAAATAAGGTTTAACTGTGATATGGACATCCACATGAAGTTGTTACATTTCCAAATAATCTCAGTGGTAAATACTGGAGTTGCTTTGGGCTAAGCTAGTTTTGAAAACATGGTCATTAATCACTTCAGAAGCCAACAGGGAGCTGGTAATTTTGAAAATCTGTGCACAACTGTTTATGTCTAATGCTGATGTTGGAATAATGTAAGGAACTAATGTAACCTGATCATCTTTGGCTTTTTGTCCTTCATCTCCTATTTACTACCTTACTTCCTTCCAGTGCAACAGCTAGACCAACTCCACGCACTGCAAGTAAAGACCGCGTGTGGACTGTCTTCAGTACAGTGAATCTCTTCTGTCCTACTACCCACTTTCAAGAATCTTGGAGAAAGATGATTGTATCCAAGGTAGTTACTTCCTTTCTTATCTTTCTGAAACTGAAGTTACTGGGTGAATGACTCAGAGTGATCATCTAACTCTTGCCTCTTAGTGAACCAAGCTAAAACACAATCTGTGTCTACCAAAAATTTTAGGACAAAATAAGCTCAAAAGATCTTGTAGCACAGCAACATGACACAACAGCAGTGACAAAAATACAATACCTTGGGCATGCCATCACTCTCTCCCATAAGATAGTCTATCAGCTGATTTGTTAGGGCTTCATCTTTTGCCCGTCCCACCTATTCAGTAAAGACAGAAAAAATTATGATATGAAAAAGAAAGGACAAATACTTACTCATAAGGAAGATTTCCATAAAACCACTGAAACTAGATAGATTTAAAGCACCGGGGGCTTGTTCTTCTGTGTGTTTAAACTAGATGATTACATGGTTCATCAGCTTTGACACGCAGGAGTTCATATTTATTTTCTAATGTATTATGTCAGGGGATTATAACTAAACAGATCTCTACCAGCATGAGCTGTTCCTCTGCTTCAGTGTTGGGATGGTGTCTGAATCTAGGCGCCGTGAGCTGAAGCCTGCAGTCACGAAGCGATGTCCATCAACTCGGCACAATTTGTGTATCAGAGGAATATTCGGTCCTGGTCACTAGAACAGAGCCAGCACTATCTGGCCAGTTGAAGCGACAGTCTCAAAAATATGGCTGAGATGATGAGATTCCACACGGACACATACGGTACAACTGCAGCAATAGTCTCCGGGTTTTTTCATAGCCTTTGGTTTATTCATTTGGACTGAAACATCTGGATCTAGAGGAAAGCATTAGAGACCTCAAATTTCAGTCTTAAAAGCCCTGCCAACAGCCCTGTGAAATGGAAGGCCTCAGGAGCTGCTGTGCTAGCTCTAAGCAGAGTCAGGTCTACTGTTTAAGAGTTTGAAAAACCTCTAGCGATACCTAACAAGATTTTTAAAGGTGTGGGTTCTTCAAGGGCACAGAGGCGGTCTGAGCATTGTTTGGATGACAGAAAGTGAAAGTCGCAGTGGATGCTTAGATGGAAGCTGGCTATGGGCCTGCTTAGGCAGGTTTCCAGCATATATTTCCTACAAGGGAATCTCAAGAACCAAACTAGGTTCACACATAATGAGCTGGAGACCTGATAATTACTGAATTTTGGAGATCATGAGCAAAATAACTAAGCAAAGATTGCTTCACCCCAAATTCCTTTCTTTTTTTCTTTAGGGGTGGAAAAGAGATTTTTAGAGCTAGTAAGGATGAAAACCAAAAGGTTTTAATCGGTAAGATCTGTATCAGATCTGTATCTGATCTGTATCAGATCAGGATCAGTAAAACTGATGCTGCAGATGGTCTTCTGTCTGATAGTGGAAGCTGAGAGCAGTAAGCAGTGGATATTGTCTACTTTGACTTCAGAAAGGCTTCTGACACTGTCTCCCGTAACTTCTTCATAAAGAAGATGATGAAGTATAGGCTGGATGAACAAACAGTGAGGCGGATTGAAAACTGGCTGAATGGCCAGGCCTGGAGGGTTGTGGTCAATATACAAAGTCTAGTTGAAGGCCAGTATCTATCAGTGTACCCCAGGGGTCAATACTGGGTCCAATGTGATCTGAATGATGGGGCAGAGCACACCCTTAGCAAGATTGCTGACACGAAACTGGGAGGAGTGGCTGATACACCAGAGGGCTGTGCTGCCATCCAAAGGGTCCCTCACAGGCTGGAGAAATGGGCTAACAGAAACCTCATGAAGTTCAACAAAAGAAAGTGCAAAGTCCTGCACCTTGGGGGAAAACAACCCCATGTACCAGTACATGCTGGGGCCACCCAGCTGGAAAGCAGTTTTGCAGAAAAGGACCTGGGGATCATCAAGTTGAACATGAGTCACTAATCTGCCTTGGTAGCAAAGAAGGATATTGGTATCTTGGGCTGCATTAGGAGGAGTGTTGCCAGCAAGTCGAGGCAGGTGATTGTTCCCTTCTATTCCAGTGAGGAGCGTGAGGCCACACCTGGAGCGCTGTGTCCTGTTCTGGGCTCCTCAGTAGGAGGGACAGAAGGACATACTGGAGAGATTCCAGCAAAGGGCCTCTAAGATGACGAAGGGCCTGGAGCATCTCATGAGGGAAAGCTGAGAGAGCTGGGACTGTTGAGGCTGGAGAAGAGAAGGCTTCAGGGGGAATCTTGTAAATTATATAAGTACTTGAAGAGAGGGCGCAAAGAGGAAGGAGCCAGGCTCTCTTTAGTCGTGCCCAGTGACAGGATCAGAGGCAGCGGGCACCAGCTGAAACAGAGGAAGTTCCATCTGAACATCACGAAACATTTTTTCACTGTGAGGGTGACCAAGCACTGGTACAGGTTGCCCAGGGAGGTTGTGGAGTCTCCCTCCTTGGAGACATTCAGAAGCCATCTGGACATGGTTCCGGGCAACCAGCTCTATGTGGCCCTGCTTGAGCAGGGGTGTTGGATCAGATGACCTTCCAATCTCAACCTTTCACAAAAATCTGAATGAATTCTTAAACCCTCCTTTGAAGACTGAAAACATTTTTTCCTCTGGTGTCAGATTAACTTACTCTACTTTTTTAATGTTTAGATACCACCTTCACTGACACAGTTTTCCTTCTATTTGCAATCTGTCCAAACACATTCACATTAGGAACATGTCACAATACTGAAGGTAAACATTTTGAAAAGATGAAGAATTTTTTGTTTTATCAAAGTTGCTTACTGTTTCAATTGCCATTTCTATAGCCAAGTTATCTTCTGTGCTTGGACTTTTCATAAAGTGCTTTAATGCCTAAAATGATACAGAATAAAAGTTAAAACTGAGACACAGGAAATTAACATTTTCCTGTTTTACCAAGTTATTTCTTTCTGCATTTTGACAGACAAGTGGCACACTGAATGTTTATCTTGGCAGTACTTTACAGCCATAAGGATAACCACATACACTACAGAGGTAGCAGCTGCTCTTATACTCTTGCAAGAAAGAAGAATTGAGTTTTTGCCAAATTCCGATGTATACCTAACTGTGAAAGATGTTCACAGCAACATGGTGAGAAGAAATGAATGATTAATGTGCCATTGGATCCCCCCAGTTGAAGGAGTGGCCACCTACAATGTCTGTAATTTGCAAAATCAGTAATATTTTTTTGGTACGTGTTCAGTACGCAAAAGTCAAACATTCAATAAGTGCCAGTTCACTGATTTGTAACTGATCAAAAGAAAGTGTGTCAACTGACATACTTCAATTAACATACTTCCTTTTTTAAAAAAAAGCTTTATGTTAGGGCATGCCATAGTATTAAATGAATTAATTAGTCAGCAACCAAATCGTCACTGGTCAAGCTAATAAAATATAAATAAATTCTACTTCTATGTTCATGACATCTAGAGATTCATTGAGAGTAGTGTATCATTGATCCACCTAGAGCCTCTACTGCTATGAAAGTTATGCGCATAGCAGCGTACAATTCAGAGAATACAACATAGATAATGGTAAATATAAATAGTATACTTACATTTTTACATTTTTAAAAAAATAACAGTATGTTATCAGTTAGGACAGCTAAAGTCTGCTATGAACTTCCCTGATTTTGAAGTACCATTGAATGTTGAACAGTTTCTATGAACGTTTAATTATCATTGCTTTATCCTTTAAGTACTGACCCGTCCGTATTGACCACACAGCAAGAAAAATTTTCCCGCCTGAAAATGTTTCTTCTCTCCTTCAAAATACAGTGCAATGCTCTGATAATCTTCATTGGTAGTACTTTCAGAACCTGCAACAGACAGCAATGATAACAGAATATTCTTACTAAGTAAGATAAAGGCCCTACTTGAAGGAACAAATTCCTATTCTACTTTTTTTTTTCTTCTGACATTCAAAGAAAACCAAAGACAGCTAGACTCAAATTATGTCTTACATGTTTTTTTCCTACTTAATCAGACTAAATGTCAGACGTTAAGAGCTAATAATGCAGTGAAATAATTGTTTCCATAGGTTTTACACCACAGTGGGATTTCTGTGGTTTTTTTAACAGACATAATAAAATGGCATAACTATGACCTACTAATGACTTTTTCCATTATGTCTTGGCCCACAATAAAATAGAGCAAATGATTACAAGATTATCACCTGAATTGTTTTCAGAGTTTAAGAATGTGCGAGTATATCTGTATCACAGAGAGTAAGACTATCAGGACTAATGTGGTAGCAGGGAATACTATTTAGTCTCCTAACCAAGACTCCATTTTACTGTACACATCTAAAACAAAGACAGCCACTACTTCAAAGTTAGTTTTAAAACCATTTTCCACCCATTTAGATTACCATTTGAGACATCCTATTTTGTATAGGAAAGACGGAGGAAAACATGAGGAACAGCAGAACTATTGTGTATTGTGTTCACCTTGACAAGCAGCTGCAACAGCAGATCACCAAGCTAGCTGCTGCCAAGTTTTTATAACCTTCATAACAAGAATACTTTTTTTTAAAGGAACAGATTAATTGAAAATATGAGATAATTTTGAAAACATGTATGTGGAAACTGTTTCCACAAAGAATGGTGCCTGAAAAATAAAAAATTTATTGCAAATTGACAAGCTGGCCAGTGACTGACTTGATGGCCTGAGGTGAAGGTCAGCTTCTCAGTAAGGCCTCCTTTCTGTCTCTCACTGAGACAAGACGCGGCCACAACGGGCCTTAAAGGGAAAAAAGGAAAGACAAGTGACATACACATGTAGGAAAAGAGCTGGAACCACAAAAAAAGGAATAGAGGGGTAAAAATCAAGAAGTGTACCAGTAAAATTCTCAGTTTTGGAAAAGCAGTACCTCATCTATCAAGATCAAAGAAAGCGATTCCTCAACACAAGAAAATAGTCCAGACAGACGTTTTATCTCTATGGATAAACAGAAAAAGCTCTAGCACTGGTAAGATTTTAAAACAACCTAGACTGAAGACCATGGGAGATACCTAAGCTGAATGACAAGCCTAACTTGTAGGCCTGAACTAGACACAGGTTCACAAATCTGTCCACAGTGGCTGGAAATGGAAAAGGATGGGAAACAAAACTTCACATTCCTTGTCTTATAATTTCAAATTGGTCTAAATCAATTAAAAGAACGGCAAACTGTATTGCAAGTAAAGTTATTAACCTGGAATACTCACAGATGATATCAGCATAAATCTCCATCTTGTTGTGTTGTTGAGCTAATGTGAAAGCTTCATTATTGCACTTGGACATGACCAGGAACTGGATGGCAGAACCATAGTCACCAAGCTGCAGAAAGAATCTAATCAGAATGAACAAATTAATACCTTAGTACTAAATAGCATAATGAATACACCAAATGTTTTAGGAATAGAGTATCTTTTGTGGCATAAAAATATGATTTCTAATTTATTTTATATTTTGATTACTTTGAATAGGTTACTAAAATTAACTTAGTAAACATAATACAGCACGGCAACTTTTATTATTATCTAAACTTATTACTTCAGGTTAATATAATTTTAATCAGTTTTAAAAAAAGGAAAAAAATCAGTACCTGCTTAGGTGTCCAAATTTTAGAAAATTCAAATCAATAAACTGAAATATATAGTCACTGGCCAAATTACCAAAAGCCAGAGTCTGATATGTTAGCAAGCCCTACCAATTTCCAACAGGTATGGCCTCTTTCGCCCTTTTTTTTTAACCTGAATAATGTGCTTGTTACCTGGCCACCATCTTTGCTCCATCAAGAGACTGTGTTTCTCTCACAATATTAACAGCCTTTTCAGGATTATTCAGGTGATCCAAATATAGTCGAATTACACTGTCCCATTGTTTTGCATGCTCATAAGCTATCACAGCTTCCTTGTACCTGCAAAATAATGGTTCCACATCCATTTTTCTAACTCTTTACATTACAGAGTGAAAGAAACATATAGTATTTTATTTCTGAGTGGTTACTCTGTGACAGCTTCCTTTCAGTTTGCATATAATAGCTTTGTTCTCCATTTACTATGGTTTTTTGTCTCTACTTCATTTTCTCTTGGAAGAATGAAAGGCAGAGACAACAGAAAAATGTCCTACTCTGCCAGCATCCCATTTGGTATATCTTAAAAGTGGTTCATCTGTTCCTTCAGTAAACATCATCTGTTCCATCAGTTCCACATGAAACCACTTGGGAGTGAGAGAACAATAAGAAAACAAACAGATGATAACTAGTTGTACAATTTTAAAAGCGAGACTTCTTTTCTGTTCTGTAAACAAGATCAAGAAATTTCTCGTTCCTACACTACACAATTGACACAAATAGTAATTTTCTATTCTCATCAATGGAAATATTTAGCTTTGGTGTTGTTTCATATTAGAAAATATCATTATTCTGAAGTACATTTACTTACAGGTAAGGACTAATAGAAACTACATTCTGTGATTAAATGTAAATTCTGGGCTTCCATTTCAGCCAATAATTACACATTATTCAATATTTTGCAACTGCAGCCATTAAGATGTTACGGTAATTTGGTTCTAGAATGAAAATATTTCTATCATGGTTATTCCTCACTTGAATGACCTTCAAAAATCTCAGCGAGGGAGTAGTTAAAAAAACCCTGAACTTCAATACTCTGCATTGGGTGCAGCACTTTAAACCTTTAATGATTTTTGTTAAAAAGGTATTAATGCTTAGACAGGAAAACAATCAATTAGAAACACATCTTTGACACCAGTGGACGGTTCTTAGATTAGGTTTAATATCTTTACACAACACTTTAAGTTTATACATTTCAGAACCCATTTTCACAAGGCTATTTGATACAAAGTGAAAAGTCTTTTAACTTATTTTACAAAAAGAGTAATGCATAATAACAACAACAACAATAATAATAATAATGATGATGTATTTTATAAAAAAAGATAAGCATTCAAACGCACCTGCCATCTGCTTCTTTGGCCTTTGCATATTGTAGGTGAATCTTTGGAGATGAAACGTGAGTAAGAAGTTCACCAACCTTTGCCCTAGAAAGACAAGATAATAGTTATTTAATAGATATATCTGATTTCAAATTTTCTCCAGTAAAGCAGGCATATTTATATCAACACTGAAAAGGAGGCTAAAAAGAAGTAATTGAACATAATGTATATGCTTTGAAGGCACTTTCATATTTTCAAAAAGTTGCACTTTATAGATGTAAGAACTGGAAATTATAGACTGCTTCATGAAGATAGAGGCTTAGAGAAGTACAGTATCTTCTCTTTTTTAAGTTTGAGATGTACAAGCATAAGGAGTGCCAGATCAACAATTTTTACCTCTGATATTCTCTGATTAATCTACAGAAGAAGCATAGGATTAAAACTGTAACCTGAAAGAGTACAAAAGACCACCAATATGGGCGCAGTTGTGATTGCATGCTTAAGACCATAGGTTGTACTAGAGGTTCCAGGCCATTCATTAGAACCAGATTCTCTGAGCAACAACATCCATAACAATAGAGTGTGGAGGAACACAGAAATGTATCAGTCCTCCCATCAATGTAGCTCCAGGAGTTGCACACAGTGATGGGATCTATAAAAGCCAGCAAACTCAGCAGTAGGCCTTTCAAGACAAGGGATATGAGAGGCTGAAGAGCAGCTGACCTTAAATCTCACCTCTCTGCTTTAAAGACAGAGCACTCCCCAGACTGAACCTCCTTCTGCTACAGTGAGCAAACCCTGTACCTCCCACTTTGCAAATCAAAGCTATCATTATATGCAAGCTACTCTACTTAAAGTGTTCTCTTGTCCGTTCTGGTGCCACTGATACTTCTATGACAGAATAAAATTTTCCTTAGTAATGAACCAACTTAGTAATATTCCAACCTAATTTTTAGAGCACTTGTATGAAAGAGGAGGGGTCCCTCTGATCTCTGCTCCAATCAGTTCTTAATATTAAAAGTCCATAAAATGTAATTAGGCAAAAATTAAGCCCTTAACTCTCAGTAAATTGTACTTTTAATGGAATTTGATTATTATCAAGTTTCCAGTGGAAAATAATTACAAATGTATTGAACATAATGCCAGCAATTTTGACTACTCACGATACAGACTCCATTTGAAGCAGCGACTTAGAATCATTTCCAACTGTCTGAATATCCAGTCTCAGCTATGAATTTTATAACTGAAGAAATTTAATGAACTAAACAGTAACTACACAAATAAAATTACTAAAGTCAGTGCATGCACATGCACGTGCACACACACACAAAGGGCTTGAAACTGCAGGTAACTTTAAACATAATACCAAAAAATATGAAAAAAGTTAAGACTATCTCCCTTTTATGGTAAGACTATATTTAAAACAACAAAAGCTTCCAAAAGAACACTGCTCTTGTTTAAGCCTGGGGGAGGGAACAATAAAATCAATGAAACATAATTAACAAGACATTTGTGGTATTCAGAGAATCGTTCCTTTCCAAAGAGCACCACAGTGAGTCCTCTGAAATATAACACTTCCCTGAAACCTGTACTTACCAGTTTTTACACCGGATGTATACTGATGCTGCCTTGTCATAATATTGTCCCTTTTCATACAGCTGAGCAGCTTCTGAAAATTGCTACAATATTGGAAATCATTAAAAGATAATTTCTAAATTAAGACTACAAATAAATGGCTTAACGAATTCACATATTCAACCTTAGCTTTATTAACACTTTTGAATACCTTCATACTCTCCAGAATAGCTCCACAGTCTCTTTTTAGTAATCTACTGGGGTGTTTAATGGCTTGGTTTACTCCTCGACGGATATCTCCCATTCGAATGAACATCTGAGCCACTCCAGCAAGGCAAGCTTCATCATGTTCCTGGTAATGGCAATCAAATGAAAAGCAGTAACTATACATTACACATCAGAAATATCAGGTCACAAAAGCCACAGTAACCAACCACTGAAACAAATTAACAAAACATTACATGGACTTAGTTAAATAAATCATTGTATCAAAATTCTTGTCTTGACAACCTACAGCTGTCACTTATGTATAAAAACTCAGTTTAATTTCCTTCTTAAGCTATAATTTTTATATTTTACTTACAAGATCTGCCCAGACCAAGCATACACGAGAAGAATCAGTTTTACAGACAGCTCAGTTCTATTCTCCTCTTTCCTCCAAAACCAACAGTACAGAAAAAGAGAAAATACAAGCAGGATATTTCCTTTTTTTTTTTTTTTTTTTTTTTAAGGTGGTAAGGCCACTGATGTTTCATAAAGCCAAATGGCTTGAATTCAGAAAACATTGCTATTTTCCCCCTATTATGTTCCCCTATTATAATTTATGCTGCTTCATAATCAACATCTTGCAAATATTAGGGGAAATAATGCCAGAACAAGGGAGGATCTACTGAATACGATGCTTATTTTCTAACACAATCCTTGCCTGTCTTTATATAGATAACAATTCAGCAAAGAACAACAGAAAGAATAATTAGGTCTTTTGTTATAACAATGAAAATCCTGGCAGTATTTTCTCTGACAGTTGCATGTCTACCATGAAACTGCTCAAATCACAAAAACCTACGTCTAGTTATGCCATGTTAATATATGGCAATACTGCTTTATACCTAGAGAAAGCATCATTCTGTATATTAAAAATAAGAGAATTATAAAGACTACTATGCCAAAAGCAATGAACAAAACCATCTGAATTCAAATGAGTTTGAAACATGATAACTTAATGTGAAGTATGATAGTACAAACACTACCATGACTAAAAAGGAATTACCTTATTGTTTCCAGTGATTCCCTTCTCATAGTGTGCCAGAGCGTTAATATAATCACCCCTAAAAGAAAACTGGAAGTTATATGGAAGAACATTTTTAATAGGAAGAGATGGTTACCTTCCAACCACACAGATTATGCATGTATCTGTCTTGCTTTCAACATAACGACTCCATACAAGGGTGTGAAGTGTGCAGAAGATGGACAGTTACACAGTACGTCATGGAACTTCCTGTGCACTTTATCAAGCTGTTAGCCACAGAGGCAGTCCATCTCTCAGTTCCGTTACACTGAGACCAATAAACCCCCCTTGAAAGACAGGCAAAGAATCTATCTGCACAATACACCTCTAATTTCATCTCTACTTCCACATTTTTCTGGAAGATAAATGAAACTGACCCTCTAAAATTATTTAGAATTTTCACAACATAAAAACGAAGGCAAGTTTTTCTCCTTAAGTACACGCATAACTCAAGTTACAGATGGCTGCATCGCTTCAACTGCCTCCGTTCCCTCCTTTCTGTGACCTTTCTGGAGACCAACAAATGTTCTCTCTCAGTTCACCAGGGGCAATGCCAGGGGGAAGAAGTTGTGTGAAACTTCTATTAATAGATAAGAGTTTTCCCTCTTAGTTTAGACATTAAACAGACCAGGTTTCAGCTGGGAAGAATTAGCTATAAGATAGACTTTAAACTCATGGCAAATGGTTAAAACCTTCTCTCTTCCAGGGACTGGCAGTCTTGAAATTTGGCACTCTTCTACCCAAAATATGTAAGAAAATGAAGGCTAGTGGGTATTTTAAGGAAAGACAGGCAAAAGGCAAGGCTTTCATCCAATATAAGAAGTGTTAAATGGTGTGAACTTTCTCTATTTTCCAAGCACTTGCCTGCAACAAAGTAGATTATATTATTATAGAGCAGACCTACCAGTTGCAAAGAACCCAGATATACTGAAATCAATCAAAAGTAACTATTATTTGCTAACATATGTCTCTAGCATGAAGTATTCCTTACAAAACTACTCTTCCTATAGCTAAAGACCTCACAGAATCCACTCTTAGCAATGCAGTCAGCTGAAGTATCTCAATTCCATGTTCTTCTAGTCAGCATAAGTATTGGTTTAATATTCTTATATTGCAACTTTACAGAAGAACTTACGTGAATTCAAGCTGCATTGCATATTCCTTTGATATGAAAGGGATTTGGTCTGGGGCCAAACGCTTAGCCAGCTGAAGGGCACTGTCCCAGTGCTGCAAGTCTTTTCGCATCTATTAACAAAGAACAAAGAACTGATGCAAACATCAGATTCTCAATTCTAATATGAACTTCTTATTATTTTTAATACAAATACAAAGCTAATACTCTAGAAAGATTCAGACAATTTGAGAGACATTCATCCTAAAAGAATGGCTGTCAATCACACAATGGCAAGAACAAAACGAGGAAAGGGCAGAATTATCAGAAGGTAAAATATTCCAACATTAAAGTGCAGATGAAAACAGCAGAAAAATATTTACACATCTAAAATGAATACCTCAAGTGCAGCAATAGGACAAGAGGATGCCAGGTATAAATCCTGAGCAAGATTAAAATCACTAGTAAACATTGCAAGATGTCCTGCTAAAAGGTTGTGATCTTCTATTCCCTGTAAAAAGATATAATAGGTGCAAAAGTAGTCCAAAAGAAAAAAAAATACTGTTATTTTTTTAGTCTAGAAAGCACAGCAAAACAAAACATTCTTATATTTTACAATCATGTGTACTGGATTCTACAAACCAGAAAAAGTCCTCACTTTCTTATTGTAGCTCAAAGCCAGTAAAACTAATACTGTCTAAAATTAGCATTTTGCAAAAGTATGTTTTTAAGGCATTATTTCATGCACACTTTTAGATGTATAATTGCAATCAGTTGGTTTGATTTTTTAAAAAAATTTAATAATAGCTGCCTTAACAATTTTCTCAAAAATACCAAAAGAAAAAAGAGCCCCCAAATGCCCAAGACATGAATATATTCTGCTGCTCTCAAGCAAATGGAGAAAGAAATGTTGTGCATTGCAGTAGAGACTGCAACCACTTCAAGAGAAAATAACCAAGAGTTACGTGGTTTGGACACTTTCTCCTCTATAACTCCCTTGAAAATGATCCACCTTCTATTTAAAAAAAAAAACCAAATCCCCACAAAAATAAGGATTCAGTAATTCTTAAAGAAGAATTAAACCACTGTATTTCCTATTTAAAAGTGACTTTACATTTTACCTTTATTTGCTCTAGTGACATCACCATCCCAGCATTACCAGATATCCGATAAACACGTATTGCAAAATCCACCTCCATATGATGTAAGCAAGCTTTGGCCAGCTCATTCCAAGCGGACTGGTCATTCAGAAGTCTGCATACCTCCCATGCTTCAGAAAACCTATAGAAGGTAAAACACATTTAAAACTAGTATTACTTGTACCTAAAATTCCCTCTCAACACCTTTTTTTACTAATACTATGGTAGGGAAAACATAAAATGCATTTACTTATAAGCATGGAGAGAAAGATATGTCAGGAAGAAAGGAGAACTGCAAATGCATAACTTAGGATTCTGTTTCTCTTGTTCCTACGAAACTTTTTTAGGAAACCATCCGCTTTCCCTACTCTGGCATTCTCTCCATTACACTGACTTTGCACTGTTTCATTAGAGTGGGAGGACAGTACGCAAGAGGCACCTTTAGCCAGTTTTGGAAGAGCCACTGTCATAGAACCCTGAATCAGCCTTGAAAAAAATTAGTTTAACTTTTACTTGACAGTGGAAAACAAATAAAGAACCACTGGGTCACTTATTTTGCTTGGTCTCCATGGACCAAGTTACATGGACTCACGGATCAATCTAATTTATCAATATTCAGTGTGACATTTTTAAATCACCAGGATACACTGTATTGAGAAAGAAGAATACGATTTACACAATATAATTAAAGCACAGGTGTACCTTTTCAACATTAAAGTCTGAGTAAGCATTTGTGTCAGCTCATTAGGTCCAAGGTCTTTCAAATTGCCAAGGAAACTGTGAGTGCTTAGACAGATATTGTTTGTTTTCCCACTCTGAGTCTGACAAGTTAATTCTCCATTATACAACAACAAAGGTTTATACGAAAAGGGGACCTCCGTGCCACCTGCCAAAATAATCTTGGATCCTAGATTCAAAAATCAGGAAGAAAAGAAGACATAATTTAAGAAGTGCCGACATGGTAAAAAGCATAACAAGCAGTCACAGTTGAAATAATGTTCATTTGCAGGGCACTAATTCAAGATCTCTAATTCTGGTTGTCACCATCTACTGTACATTGCATATCTTTCAGTAAAGTAAGTATACGTAACTTAAATCTTCTAGACTATTAAGGTAATTTTCCAAATGTTTCTAGGTAAATTCCTTAATGTTTCTCTGTCACAAATACAGAAATTGCTATTATTACAATTTTGATTAACAGTGTAAGTGAATACAAGTTTTGTCACCCTGACCCTAAGATTTTCTCATGATCTTTTAAAAATACAACTGAAGCACAATGCAAAAATTTCACACTAAAGATTATAATAGCAAGAAACTTAAGGAGTTAAGACAAAAATGCCTTTTTGAAACTTTACAGAGAAACCTACAAAGCAACTAGTTTTTTATTCATCAGCTGCACTTCAAAAACTTCTGCAGTACTATTTATTTTTATATGCAGCTATGAAAATAATTAAGATGAAGACTCAGAACATGTTTTACTTTATTAACTAAAATAGTGAATACATTTTTAAAATCATTTACAGTACCTTGAATGGCATCCTTATGAAAAACATACGTGTACACTTTATCATCATCAAAAGCAACAAAAACACCTTTATCCATTGGCCAGTTTTCCCACAAGATTCCTTTAATAGTTGGTGAGAAATTTGGAATCTCATATAATCTATCATTTACCTACAAATAATGCAAAAGTAAAATTACTAGGAAGTGACTAAGGAGACAAACTAAACATTCGTACCAGTTACGATTAAAAATAAAAAAAATAATGTAAGTAGTGTAGAAATATGAAAATTGTATTAAGAAAATATTGTCTTATATGCAGTGACTGAATAACATAATAGTTTAATTCAGAAGGGAAGTAAATGGAGAAAATGCACATTATATGAATGTTATTTACTTAGAAAAAAGGTATGGGGACAGGCAGTGAAACTGGCAGTGCTTGTTAACGGGCTAAAATATCTGCATTTGAATACACAAATACATACATTTCTGACAATTACTGATCGGGAACTTAGCCTAAATGAAATTGTCCAGATCTAATATGATGGATTTTATTTCCTTACATTGCCATCAAGTTATCTTCAAGCCTCCTTGGTAATTTCTTCTACCAGCATACACACTGGAGTGACAAAACGCTCTTCATTCTCTATTAAAAACACTATACGGTTGAAGAGCCTGCTTGTAAATGCAATTGTATGGGTACCCCACACTAACTTACCGGGCAATAGATAAAGCCATCACTTTTGTCATCTATGAAAGCCAATCTGGTTCCATTGGGATCTGGAAAAATTTTTCTCACACTGACAGGATGCCGATATTCATTCACATATTGCCAGTCTTCAATGTAGAAATAATGAATAATTCCAGTCTAATGGGAAATAACAGAAACAACTAATAATGACAGTGGTAAATGACAAATAGATAATTAACTTGGTTTTAGTTTCTCCCATCTTAGGGTGCTGAGCATAAAGAGTGTTTAAACAAAAATACTTCCAGGTGTTTCTTTGGCTTCCTTCTTCATTCACAGCTGGTCCTGGCAGGTGGGGAAAGAAGTTGGAGTTTTGAAGGGTTTTCTATTGTTTATCTCTGCTTTGTGGAGACAAGCTATATTTACTGTGAAGTTCTCTAAACAGGGGAAACGCCTGCCTCACTGCTGAGAGAAGCTTAACCTTCAAACAAAGCTGCCTCAGAGGAAGAACCACATATTCAGATGTACCTCAACACTACAATTCAATCAGAGTTGCACAAAGAAGAACACTGAAAGTAAAAGGTGACTTTTGAAGTCAATCGTAAAATTTGCACACGTCAAATTGGTCAGTTGCGAATTTAGCACTCCAAATTTATCGGGACCAGTTTAGGTACTGAGGCAGCAGGAAAACCTTCAACTGCTGCAAAACCACCCAAGTTATTAAAATCAGGGATAATGCCAGAGACAGTGATTCTGCTTTTCCTCTGGTCAATACACCAGTCTGTGTCGTAAAGAGCACAATACTACAATGCCAAATGTGTCCTGTACTCCCAGTGCCAGAAAATAATAAAAGCAAAGAAACTACCCCTCATAAGAAAATCTCCAGAAAAATCCATAAGCATGTTCACATCCTTCTTCAGTGCCCTCCTAATTCCTATCTTTCTTGAAACACCTAAAAAAAATTTTCTTTGGGCAAAGGCTTCAATAGTAAGTCAGGACTTTCAGTTATGCTATCATACTTGTTTACCTCATTACCTTTTTTTCCATATCTATCACATCACAAATCAACAAATCAACAAATTTGCAAGGCAAGTGCTATGTTTTTTCTTATATCTTGAAGACTCTCTGCCAACCCTCTCACTCCTGCAATAGAACGCGTTTTGCACCAAACACTAGTAAAAGCAAAACTTAACCTTCTTGCCAATGCATCTCATATAAATGCAATAGTAAAGGAAGTTGGATACAATTTGACAATTTTGTATTTGCACAAAGGACTTGCATAGAAAATAACCGACTGTAAACTTCTCAGAAGCACTTTTTTTTTTGCTAAAAATATGAGTAACAATCCAAATAATTGAGATAGAAATACGTTCCATGCAAAAAGATCTTTAAAAACAGAATTAATACTTACATCTGTACCATATACGAGGAAGTCACTAGTTAAAGCATGGCACAAAATGCGGCATTTATCATCATCTGCTGGGAAGAGTCGAGTTTCTCGTTCTTCCTGAGCATCCAAACCTCCACTTTCTATCTAAATATGAAGAATAGAACAAACTGAAAAACTCCACTGTTAACAATAAGGTATCAGTTTTGCCTGTATGAAACTGTAAGGAAACAAGATGGAAACAAACTTGCACATGCATCCCTTAAAAATGCAGTGTATGCTTCTGTCACATTCCCAAAGAGACTTTTTAGATAAAACTGGTTCACAAGAAAACATTTTCTTCACCTCTTCTAGACTACGTTGTATTTTTAAAGTCCACAGGAACTCAGCTTTATACTTTAATTAGCCAGTCAAAAATATCTAAATAATTTTCATCTCCATTAACTGAAGATCACTCCATTTTCTCTCATTTTAAAAATTACATCAACTTGCTCAGCTTAGATCAACTCATTAGTTCAGCACTCCAAATTGCCACAGTTCTTACCATATGCAATTGGACTTTACCCTCAAAGAGAGCAGCGGCATAATCAGAGTTAAGGTGCATACTTGCTACTGTTCCCAGGTACTCCACATCTTTAAGCTTTTTTACATCTAAAGAATTCAAACAGAAAACGTAAAACTATTTTCTACAGGTCTTCATTTATCATCATCTAAATTTGCAGCCAAGTAACTAGATGTGAAAAACTCACAACTAAGCAGAGAGGGGACAAATCATGTGTAAAGAGACTTTCTTCTCAGCAGTCAGAGAACTGGTTAGAAAGTACAAGAGAAACTCTTTTCCTATGCAACTCTGACGAGTGTTCTTACAGTTTTGATTAATTCATTATTAGTTAAAGAAGGTGATGCTAAAAGATATAGGAAAACTTTAAACTGTCTAAAACTTGGACACAGCATAACCAATTTGACCATACCGCATGCAAACAACATGAACATCTACCAAACTGAGAATTTAAACCCTCTGATTATGTAGTCCCTAGGTATTTTGCCCAACTTAGTATTTAAAGACATGGTCAAATAATGTCTCAAAAGCCTGAAAAGGCCTTCATTGGTTAACAACGTGATCTGAAAAAACCAAAAAAGAAACATTCTACATTTCATTACCAATACTTCAGCCTGAAATTTTATGTCTATTATTTACAACGCCTTGTCATAACTGCTTCAGTTTGTGAAGATCATTATCTGTTCCTAACAGGACCATATGGCAACTCAAGCTGTTATCGTACAATGTGGAATATCCAGAACTGCTAAACACAATACTGAATTCATAAAAGAAGACACAATGACGCAGTAGTTTTAAGAGAACTAAATTTATGCTTACTATTCTCTCCAAGTGCATAAAACCAAGCCCGATTGTTCATTCCTACAGCCAAATGATAAACACCAATAGCAACAAAACTTGGCTCTACTTCAACAGAGACTGTGACTGGTAGCTCCTGTAAGAAAACAAAACAAAATAATTTTCATCCACTATTAATACTTACTTTATTTATATCTAATGAAGTTTAAAAGGAAGAGGTTATCATACTCTCTCCACATGATTTGCTATAGTAACTTCAAGAAGAGAAGTGAGGTATGCAATCCGTGTACTGCAAGCATCTCCAAGGACTGGAAGCTTTGTCAAGAAAACATGGAGGGAACCTCTTCGTGTAGATACTGCCAACAATTGTCCATCGTCTGTCCAAGCCAGCTGATCTACACCTAAAACATTCACAAGTTTTTAGAAAAAAAAAAAATAGTAATTCCTTTCTTTTAACTACTAAAACCAAGAAACAACTATCTTGCTTTATTTACTTTGTAAAAGTTTCTATCCTTATGGAGACTGTTAACATACCTTTGTTTTCATCATCCAAATTTATTATGGCATACATTTCTCTCAGGTCTGCCAGATCATGGATTTTAATGCTAAAACAAAATAAAGAGTCAGTCTCATTAATATAAACCTCAGTCATCATAAACTGGAAGAAACCCAACCCAATCAAGACAGCCTAATGGAGCAATAAACAGTGCAAATGCAAAACGCCTGCTGTTTCCTAAAGAGCAACAGACACTCGTTATTTATCACTCTAAATAGTTTATTGCTATCACTGGACAAAAGTATTTGCTCAGAGAACTAAATTTTGAAGAAAGGGCATAATTCATCCAGTTTGAAAGAACTCAGGGGTGGGAAACATGACTATTATTCCCTTCTGACCCGTTACAATACCAATTAGGTTAAAAACACACTCCCGATGGACAAACAGTGCTTGAAACACGTGCAAAAAACTAGCTTTCAGTCCTGCTTCACATAAAAAGGGAGAGAGTGAGAGTTTAATTATGCTGTCATGTTACTCAATATATGCTAAAGAACCACTTAAAGAAACAATACTTATTGTACAACAGCTGAGGTGCTTAAGTCGCACCATGTTTTGCTCATAGTTATACCACTCCTCATGTGCAAGTGCCATAAACCCACAGTTTGTGAAGGTCACACAGAACTGAGGACAGACAGAATGGTCTGACCCCTACCATCACTCAGCTCTTTTGTTGCTGAAGAATTTGGGTATCACAGAATCAATGAGCAGCAGATGAGGAGCTAAAGGAGATATTCTATAAAACACACAACATATTTCGGAAAAACTCTGGTCTCTTTAACTGTTTTTTTCCTTCACTGGTTACACATTTGTACTTTCGTCTAGATTGCAGGTATGATCAAACACCCGGGAGAAGGATATCAGGATATCAGCATACTCAGTACAGCTTACATGAACTGTTCTCCTATTGCTAAGCAGATGGTTATGTCCAACCAATAAATCACAGTAAAGAAATTTAGACATTTTTGTAGCCAAGTAACATAGTAGAAAAAGAAAGAATCAAAAGGAGCAATCTATACTAAAGTTTAATTAATATTTTTTGTTTACAATTAATTACAATAAAGTTAATTAAATTTCAGAGATTCTGGTCAAAAATAGCTTCTCCTAACTTTAGGCAGAGAGACAGATCCACAGAGCAATTCATCTCACCTTCTCTGCACTGACTTCTCAGGGAGCCTGGAAGCCTTAGGGAGCCTACTAGCTTTAATGCCTGACAGCTAAAGTTATGTGAAATGAATTCCATTCTCTACGTATACAACCACCACTTACCAATTGTCTCCACATGATGCAGCTTTGTTTAATGACTGTGATATAGCAATGCTGCTTAGATTATCCTTATGATTATGAGCTTGAAAGATTTCTTGACCTATCTCACGAATGTGCGTAGAAATGACCACAAAACACCCTCGTGAAAAACCAATCATAATGTAGCCATCACCATACCTGTTACAAAAAAACCCAACAATTAAGAAAAGAGATCTATTTATGCAATATACAAAAAGCATTTTCTTTCAGGGTATGAGGGTAACTGTCAATGTCTCCCTTTAATTGGAAAAACAACCAAAGTACGAGAATTTAGATATAATGCAGAACAATATAGTACAAAATAGATTAAGGGGAAAAACAACCAAGGATTCTTAAAAGATAAAAACATGTTTGTGCCCAGAGTTCACTCATAAGTTGTCTTTATTCTCTCTTCTACATTCTGTAATGCCACTTTACTTTCAGCAAGCTGCATACATGGCAGTGATGCCAGGATAAAAACCTCTGGTATCTTCATTGGAATAAGTGTGCCAGAAGATGTAAGCTTCCATTTCAAGATTCTGGCTGAACTGGTCCCATCAAAGCTATGCTAAAAATAATAATGGCAGTACTTAAGGCATACTACTGCAAACACAGTGGAAGTACCAAAGCTATAATCTGTATTTGTGAACAGACACCTTGCTTACTTTTCATGGTGTCGAGCAGAAATAATGAGGTTATGGCAGAAATAGTTACAGCGTGTAGGGATGAATTCAAACAATCTCTCATCAGCTTAGTTGAAAAAAAAATAATTACAAGTGAAACAGCCCAGGTATGCCTTGTTAGACGTGTGGCCATAAATTACAACACATACAGCTACAGGTTTTCTTACACAGTTGTATTGCAGAGGGATAAAAGTCAATTCCATGTTGACTGAACAGGCATTAAAAGACAAGGTGTCATGATTCAAAGATATGCAAATAGTAAAGCTACATTTTGGGTATAGAGTTCAAACTTCTAGATTGGGATTTCCTCAAAGGAAGATTACCAATTGGATTACACAGCAGGGAGGCTACAAGAGCTTTGCACAACTTTGTAAACCAACAAACTAACTGAAGGATAGAACTCTACCCTGACTCTTTCATCAGTTACTCATTCAAACAAAAAACAACCTCAGTTTAATCTACTGTTAGGACAGCAACAGTATTAGTGTTCTAAAGCTAAGAATTATATTTGAAAATACTGCTTTTTATAGCCATTTAATTGTCAACTAACACAGTTACAAAATGTAGACTTCTTTCTGTTTGGAAAGGAATTATTAAAAACTCTACAATACATCCAAGAAAAATCGAGTGTAAGGAAGGGGTATACGGTTTCATTTTCAGAATTATCAGAACTACCAGAAAAATCCTCAGCTTGTTAATACCAGAATGCTTCATTAAGAAATTCTGCTCACCATCTGTAGGTTACAATACTGCCATAAGGCTGCTGAAATTTCAGATCAATCGGGTTATCAGGATCATTCAAATTAAAAAGAAAGAGAGTCTTCTTGCCGACCACTACACTTACCTGCCAATGAATGAAAAGAAAAATTAACTCTATAAGAATGGCATCACTTTAAAATAACGCCCTACATCTTCACTAAACGATGAGATTTAGGATTTTCAATAATACTTAAGAATCCCATGGATCTGAATTCTGAATCTTTATCAACAGTGGAAGAAATACTTCTTAAACTCTTATGAGAAATTATAGGAATTATTTTATGTTGTAGTCCAAAACATTAACTCTAGTACTTATTTTTAATCTTATTTTGACTACTTATTTTGATCCAACTTGCAGGGTTGTTATTTTTTTTCTGATGTCATAACTAACAGCCTGGAAGTGATCGTTGTGAAGCCAAGCCCCTCCACAACAACAGACACCTAGACAATAAATGCTATGTGGTTTACAGCTGCTGACAGACCATCCAAGCACACACAATTACAGAATGTTCCCTAACATTTTACAGCAAACTTGAGAGCTGCAATAAAGCAAGCTTCAAAGCCGAAGCTATCACATGCCCCAGGAAGCAGCAGAAGAAATCAAAGCTGAAGTCCTCAGTTCTTGCATTTTCAAAATATCTGTTAATTAAATTTCCCTAGGAAGCAGAAAACATTTCACTCAATGCAGGGAGGCAAGAAACTCCTACAGGTCCTTGCTAATATAAACATGGGGAAAAAGTCTTTCTTGACACCTATACTCCATAGCTGAAATGTGACTGAGAATTTAACTATCTTGTGTATGTATATAGACCTGGATAAATTCTAACACAGTACCACATTTCTATCCATGGATTTTCTGTTTGTCTTGGTGTTTCATTACTAATGATTTAATAATAAGCTCTGCTAATTGTTATCATTACCCCATTTTTCTGTATTTCACAATTGCCCGATCTGATGGTCTTTGATTCATTCAAGAAAGATGATGAAGACAATGAAACTGTTGCCATTTAGACAGAGACAGGATAATGCTCACACCAGAAGAATGACACTGGGGTTTTCAGTCCAACTGATGCTGAGGCTTGCTAAAATGAATAACTAGAAAGCAGTAGTATGTTCCCAAAACTGAGAGATGAAAATTTGCCCTCCGAAAGGCAGCATCTCTGCAATTTTGACAATCTGTTTCCATCTGCACATTGCATATACTGTTTTACATTAATATTGTATGTATTTTTTAAGTTTCTGCACACATCCCCATTTATTAACTACCACTTCAAAACTGATCTGTTATCTGTGAGACTGCTAAACGCTGCACTTTTCATGAACATATCCTCAATGAACAAAGGGCTACGACTTTAAAGGAAAAGAAAAAAAACCTTCAAAATCTTCAACACTAAATGTTAACCCAAGAGGGAACAATTGCTTCCTGGTCCACACTGGTTGCCAGCAGAAATCCTGAAATATCAGCTTAACACTTTTTGCAGTATTTTGTATTGACTTCTTACTGTGCTTTCCCTGGTTGATACTCTTTCATCAGTCTTCATAACTGAGAACTGCATATCACTGGGATCTGAGCTCACTGAGGTCTGGAAGAAAGAAGTTCAGATTGAAAAATTAACAGTCAACGTAGCAAATACTAATGATAAATAATTGCATTATTCCTGCCCTGCATTTTAGTGTTAAGGACAGATAGATAGATAGATTTGTTATTGCGTTTAGTACCAAAACTAAGAAAAATGTTGGAGAAAACATGACTGCAGTTTGTATCATAACAACATGTTATCACAGCATATACTGAAAAAATATCTAGGAAACAGAAATAAGGAAGGAAAGATACAGACGAGGAAGGAAACTTGCAAGATGATATTACACAGACAGTGCTAACTGAAGCAGTACAAACAAGGTCACTTCAATGCAAATTCAAAGAAGGAAGACCAAGAATAAGGTGTATACAGGTTAAATATTTACAATGCATTTTAATATGGACATATCTGTTCTGGTTTAGGTAGTGACAGCAATCTAGTTGCTTCTGCAGTCAATATGAGGTTAGAAAACATCATAAGCCAACCTTGCTTAGGTCTCTGCTGTCTCAGCTACACTGCTTCTAATACCTAAGCCAGCTAGTTTAAAGCACAGACATACTCTAATAAATTTATTAGGCTATTTTTCTCCAATGGTGATCTTCAGACATACAGATGGAAGCATATGAAATGAACTATGAAAGAATTGTTCTTTGAAAATCATGAGTGAAACACTGTTCATTAAAATTTAAAAAGTTCATTATATTCGTTTGCACATTATGCAGCAACTGTCATTGCTCAGAAGGACGGGTATGTATATAAACAAACAGGACGCTTGATTAGACAATCTGAGCGTACTTGTAGGAAGCACAGGAATCATCTTCTCAAGAATGCAATGGAGGTCCATCCTAGGAGTAATCCCTGCACATCAGAGGCAAGACCTTTGTTTAACCAACCTAAAGCAAAACCAACACTAAAACTACTTCCTAAAGACCTTATAAAGAGTCATGTGAGAGCTGTCCTGTGCTGCTACTGGGGAAGCCAACCTACGATTACTTTCATAGGATCCTCTTGTAAGAGACACAGACCAGGGTCAAGGATGAGAGAGAAGCATGTTTAGGCAGGAGCACAGCAGAATCACAGAGACTCTAATATCATAAATCACGTTGCATAACAGAGAGGCTCAGATGTTTAGATATGTCCTCATCCTACATGAGGCTTCCCAAAGGCCCCTTTTCCTTGAAAGCAACAGGACCGACAAGGCATAAGCTCCCACAGGTCCCAGCTTTTTGGGGAACCAGGAGTATTGATGTATGCCTTAGAATCAAATGGGGGTTATAAATACTACCTGTCTTATAGTATCCCCTTCCTGATTGCTTATAGTAATCATTTTGTCTTCGCCACCCAGAGCCAGAAGGTTTTCTGTACTCCAACAACCACAAGTAATCCGCTTAGTGTGCTTCCCTGAAAAAGAAAGAAACCTATATAACACAAATGAACAGAACCACAAAAGAAAATCTGGGATGGAAATATGCTCTATTTGGCCACTCAAACACAGACTGTCAGAATGCGAAACAACTTAGCAGAGCAATTACAAATTCAAGACTTAATTTTTTTAAAAAAATATTTTTTAAATCTTCAACTCCCAGATGGAAGTGTTTTGACCTTACAGGAACTCGCACAGCCCCTGTTCTTCCATTTCTTTGCATCAAATTTCTGGGGACTGTGCTATATCCTTAGCCTTTCTGCCCAGAGGTACTCTAAACAGGTAAAAAAAAGTAATTCAGCAATAAGAACAACCAGACAAATCCTTTCCAAACTGTAAAGCAAAAAAGATAACACAAGTTTCCCATGAAGCAGTATAAGGTATGTGTATATATATACTTAGCTTATTCTGGTAAGTACAACAAAACAGTGCAAGTTGAGTATGAGCACATTTTTTACTTTAGTTTCATATACGGAACTAAAAAGAAATTTAAATATATTAGAAAAATTTCATTTTCACAGGTGCAAGCTTAGTTTCAAACCAATGCATACCAAGAACAGGAATCTTGCGAGAAGTCTGACGGTTATATATAAGTAAGTTTCCCTTTGTTGTTCCAACAGCAAGTAAAGTTCCAACTCGAGACCATAATAAGAAAGACATTGCATCCCTAAAATAAAGAGAAATTTTACTTTGTACAGTAGAGGTTCCTTTCATGTGTTCATACATAAAAACGTTTTGTGTATTTGTTTTGAAGTTCTATGAAATCCCACAGACCAAGCAGAATTTTTAAATTAAGCAAATGTTCTCTACAACAAGTATCATTTAAGTGTACACAAAATAGTGACAGTAATAAAAAGTTGGATGAGGTAATGTAATAAGACTTGTACAAATAGAAATGTGTCTGCAAACATCAACAGTCTTTGATGCAATTATCAGTAATTTGGCCAAATATGCAGCTTTAAAAAAAAACTCAAAGATACCACAAAGGTAGGTGAAATTTCCCAGTCATTTTCTGCATTTTTTTTTTGTACTTCAACAATCCTATGAATTCAGCAAACTCCAAGTGAATAAATTTAGTTCTACTCAACGTAATAAGAAAGTTAGAAAGAGCCATTTTAACTCAAAGTTTCAGATACAGTGAGGCCTATTTTGGTGTATATTTAAGGCATACAGATAAACACTATCCACCACATTTGAAAAAAAAAAAAGCCTCTTAAGCAAAACAACTTTAATCAGAATTTTCTAATTAGTGCACGTATTTCCATCAATGCCTCTCCCATCCTTTTAAATTTTACTGTAAGCATGCAACAGCAATTTGAATCAAATTTCAGATATTAATTGACACATGAAATTACCTCCAATATATATTTGGTTTGCATGTGAGGGGTTTTGTTTGTGCTTTTCTAATTTCAAAAAGAGGAAGATACCATAAAAGCCTGATTTTATGTCTTATTTATATGTCTTAGTGATTATTCTGCTTAAGCAATAACACTGTGCCAAAAGAAGGATTAGGCACTTAAATTGATATACACTGTTCCAGCGAGACTGCCTCCAGTAAGCAATTACCTCAGATATTAGAGAGGAAGATCATGAAGCAACTGCAATAACCACATACTCCATTCTGATAAGTACTTTCTATGATCTTTTTTGCTTGCGTACTGGCAAGTTACTCTACCCCTCAAAATATTTGTTCACAAACGAAATGGAGGTACAATATGGTCTATTCCTTCATACAATATAACATGTATATACATCTTCATAAATTACTTTGATTATATAAATAGCTAGAGCTTAAAACTGACCTATCAAAAAAACCCCAAACCGCTACTTGGGAAAACTTAAAACTTTAATAAAAAAACCCTTTAAATGCCAAAGTTGATGTATTCCACCAGAAAAGAAGATTATAAGCAGTAATCATCTATGCAAAAAAGTCATACTGTTGATAATATATAATAACTAATAATGACAAAAATATAATGACTAATAAACGAGTAATCCAGAAATACCTAAACAAGATGCCTATATAATGCTATAATGCTTTAAATTTCTCATTTGTATGTACAATCATTTGCTTGTTTTGAAAATGTTTTCTGACATGTGACAACATTCTACTGACAATCTTCAAAATGTAACTTCATTAAATCATGTATAGGTTAAGTCACTCTATATTTTGTGCAAAGTGGCAATTCTTGGATGTTTTCAGGAGTGGAATAAGTTGCATAGAAATTATTTTCTGTTTCAGTACAGTTTAAGTTCAATTTCAATGTACGGTTATAGGATAACAAGCTGTAACATACAGAAATTCTAAATATCCTATAATCAAATATCTGAAATTCCAAATTAGTTTTACAAAGGACAAGTGCACATATTAATGGAAAGACAGAATATTTCCACGTTCAAGGCATGGAGTTTTCAACCTAAATCTGGAAAAACCCAATCCTCATAGAAACCAACATACCTCCCATCCCCAATTTTTCCAGTTTAACTGATATTTTTTTTTAACTTAACGGATAAACCCCTCCAATTTTGGTATCTTTAACTAATGTCAAAAACCACAAAAAACCAAAACGCCCCCACCACCTCCCCCACATATACACAAAGGAAATTTAGAAATGAAAGGTTAAATCAGAAGGACTGTTTGCCTCAACTCAAATAAATAAAATAGCAGCAGTATCCAAAATTAGATGTTTCTCTGATCAGGTGAGCACCCTAACAAACATGGGACAGATTCAGCTCTGCTCTCTTTCCTGCAGACAGAGTGTTTATGTAGAGTGCAATAGTTTAGTGGAAAAGATTCAGAGAAACTAGAAGTTTAATTGTTAAACCAAGCTTATTTGTTAACTTGTTAATGCTTGATTGTTATATAGGCCTCAGGAAAGTTTTAACTCTGTGGCCAAATTCGGAAAGGTAGGGATTTGAACCTTGGAGCTGATCGCCTTAGATATCTCCTCCCATCCTAAACCAGTCTGCTTTGTGAATAGCATTTTCATCCCCTCATAAATCTAAGGGGAAAAATCCTAGCACCACTAAAATCACTTTCCTTACTTTTAAACTCCCTTTTACTTGTGTGAAATACTTTGGAGAAAGTACAGCTGGTGCAGATAGACAAAAAATTCACCCATCCTTGTTCTACCACAAATGGGAAACATTGATGAGGAGCTCTCTGGGGACTTTGGCATTGATCACAATTAAAAAATAAACAAACTCCCCACCAACCCAAACCCCCCCCACTCACACCAAATGTTTCAAAACCAACAAATCATACCAAAATAAAATTTAGCAACAAACTGCAGCATATTAGCTTAATAGAATATGTGCTATGAGGACTCCAATAAAAAGACGATCTTTGCAATGTAGTCTCCACATGAATAAGCCACAGTGGTCCAAGACTTCAAATACACACTTTAAAAAAACCTTCTTACCTCATGCCACTGTCTACTTGGCTTGTTTTGTTTGTGTTCGCATCCCAGAGGAATATGGCACTGGATTTGTCTGTGATTATTGCTAAAGTATCTCCATCCTTATCCCAGTCCATAGCAACACAGTTACTGGAGAAAAAAACCCACAAACTTTCACTAATAATGACAAAATACGTTTGTAAGTGTACAGAAACAGCCAGAATTATTCAGTTAAGTCCCTGTCCTTGTTCCTCCCAAACAAACCCATGACAGATTACAGATTCACAGATTTGACAGAGTTGGAAGGGACATCTAGAGATCACCTAGTCCAACTCCCCTGATAAGCAGGATTTATCTGTAAAGTATATTTTTATAGTAACCACACCCAATCTCATTGAAATGACAGAGGCTGAAAAGAATTTTCACAAAAGAGACTGGTACCTACATTCTACTACTTGAAATACTGCCACCTTGATTTTCAAAAGACAGTGAAAATCCCCTGTAAGGTTCTATTTTGTTAAAGGCTACTCAGTGTTGGGATTATTTTTCTCACGGTTGAGCAAGCATAACAAAATTGGACAAGAAACCCACGCAGAAGCAGGAAAAACCTCTACTTGCAAGTAGTTCCCTGAATGAAGAGCATACCAGACTTACCCACAATCTCTCGGGAATTGCAAACTGTGTTGTTTACAACACCTAAAGCACCACATACTGCAGACTAAGGACCTATGCCATCTGACACGACTCTTGTCTTTCTAGATAAACAAGTTGATATTTCCAGGTTAAAAAGATCTCTCTGTGAAAAATTCCACTCTCATTACCACTCAAATGAAAACTCCTAACGCAAGCCATTTCAAAAGTGTCCTACTGAAACACGCATCACTGTAAACTATTTCAGTTAGCCTTGAGTTCCAGTTTCTCCTTTCTTTTTAAAACTTTAGCAGTTTATACTATGGAATAAAAATGGCCTATACCCAAAACACACCCATGAATACTTAACAGTCAATCAGAACATCAAGAGCAGGAATAACTAGGACCCAAAAAAAGAAACAGGGAAAAACACAGATTGATAAGTAGTAAACGAAAATTCTATCAACATAATGGTAAGAAGACACTTATAACATCAACGATTACAGCAGAGAATATCTGACATTCTGAACTCCATCTTTAAGCAAAGAGAGGTCTAGCAGTTAACCATTCCAGTTGGTTAACAGTTAACCAGCAAATAAAGAAGCAAAGTTTGGCCTGAGGGGAAGACCCATATCTAGACTGTAGCTAGCCTGTTCCTGTGGTCTGATTGCCTTTTAGCAGACTGCATCTTCCAAAGTACACCACTTTTTACATTTCATTGGAAAGGAATCCAGTTCATATACCCCAACACCACTCTGTGATGTGAACTAAAGTGTGATAAGCAGGAAAAACAGTGAGATTCATTTCAGAAGTACACTTGCAATATAAAATAAATAAATATATACATTATGCCAGTGACGTAAGCAAAAGCACTAAACCAAATGGGTATCTTTCCTCAGCAAGGCTACAATAACAAATTACAAGAAAACTCACAGTAGCAAGAATGCTGTTGTAATCAGCATGACATGGCTATATTGTATACAACCTCATTACGTTCTTTCTTAATATGATAGATCTTTTTCTAACATTTGAATGAAGGAGATTGAGTTTATTACTAATAAGGAGCGCTTTGGATAGCAGAATATATTTTTCTGACTATCCTTGATAGCTTACTGTAAGTTCAGCTTTTATTGCCTCAGATTTCATACGTGCTCATCAGTTTGTCTTCTTTTCCAGGTATGTTCACTCGAGACAGTATCTCTTCCTACAAAGTCCTCACACTGTACAAGCACTTCACCAGAAGAGGAGCATTTTTAAAGAAAACAACAAAGAAAATAATTTAAACCCATCTTAGTACCTACCCTGGTAAGCTGATTTCATTTTTTTTCTGACCATGACGATCAAAAATTTTCACAGCACGATCACCTCTAAAAAAGATTAAGATATAGAATTATTCCCTTTCTTCATCAGTAAGTTCTATGGACAAATATGTGTAAATATGTGTAATCTTACCCTGTTACAGCAAGGAAATTTCCCAAAGTTTTCTGCCAAGCAAACTGCACAGGTGAACCAGACCAAGATTTTTCTAATAGACTGAATACTTGCTGGGAGAAAAAAAAAAAAGTGGGAAATTACATAGTCTTAAAATCATAACTATATAACAATAAAAAAACCTCCTGACATGTTAGCAACTGTGAACACTGTGGAGGAAAAAAACCAACCCCTCAAACACAACTTCTGGGTGATTCTAATGCACCAAAGTACCAAAATTCCACAGAAAAATGTTTTAGTTTGTGCTGGAAAAATTTAAGTTTCTGGTGCAGGGTGTCTGCATTGAGAACTAATGTGACTCTTTCACAACTATTATTTTTTCTCTTACAGAGTTACTGGAGTAAAAAAATTGCATGCGACTCTCTCTCTCATGTCCAAAGACCAGAACGTTCAGTTCTCTAAATTTCATGGAAAAGTCTGAGGCCAGAAAGTATCCTTAGTTTGTGAAACACAGAAGGCTCAACATCTACTCTAAAAGAGTAAGATACGTAGATATTTTGTTGCTCTGAATTGTTGGGTCTTAAAAGCTCAGACCTTAAAGCTACTCAACTGTAAAGAGAGATTCCAACTAAGTTTTTCAAATTCCTTTTTTTTTTTTTTTTTTCCCCACACTACCTGCACAGGTTTTTTGTATAATTTGGGTGTAAGATAAAGCCCACAACTTTGTTTCACAGCTTGTGATCATGTCTTTTCCCCGTCCCGCATCATCAGATAAACACCAACACCTGGTGTCCACCAAACACCTGGCAGGCTTACTCAAGTCTTCAACAAAGGTTCCCATCTTTTCTTCTGGAAGAAGGTAAACTGAGGCATTCTTGGCATTGAATGTGCATTTTACTCACAAAATGTGTAAAATTAGGAGCACCACGTGCCACAAGCACAAAGCACATCTGACAATTATATTTGATGTAAAAAAAAATTTAATAAGATTTGTGATGAAACAAAGAAAATCATCATGGGAGAGCAGGCAAGCTCCAGCTCTTCACACTCCCCCTGCACAGTAACGCCTACACACCACCCAAGGGCTTTGAGCAGAAAACTTTATTTTTGACCCAACCACCCAGCCGTTGCCCGGAGCGGGAGGGCTCCTCGCACCCCTCTCCGCCGCCAGGGCCAGCGTGAAGGCTCAGAGGAGGCGGGAGACCCGGCGGTAACGGCTTGGGGCGAGGCGGCGCCTCAGGCAACTGTCGCGGGAAGAACCACGCCGGCCGGAGCCTCCCGGGGCGGCGGCTCCCCTGAGGAGGCCGGCACCAGCGGGCGCTTCCCGCCGCGCTCCCCTACTCAGGCCGCAAGCACCGCCGGCCCGTGGCGGGCCCCGCTCGACGCCCCCGACCCGGATGGTGCAGGGCGGAGCAGGAACAACGGCCCGGCCCGGCCCCGCCACCGCCCCGGGGCCGAGGCTCCCGGGTGGGTCCCCCCCTCCGCTGTCCCGCCCGCGTACGGCGGCTGCAGGGACTCACCTTCATCGCGCCCACCACTCGCTGCGCAGCGCCACACGGCGCATGCGCGGTCCCTCCACACACCCCGCCCAGCGGCCCGCGGCGTGGCCGTCACCTCGGCGACGGCGGAGGAAAGGCAGCGCCATTACTTCTGGGGGGGCGGGGCCACTCCCGACAACCAATGGGGAGGCGTGTTCCCTCCCCGCAACCAATGGGGAGGCGCGGCCCAGGCTCCGGGCCTCACCAGGCTCCGCCCTGAGGGGAGAGAGGGCCTTGAGGAGGAGCTGTAGCGCCGTCCGCAGAAAAGATGAGTGCTTGTATCTCAAGTACTGAAAAGACAGTTGTTCTAAAAGCCAGAAGTCCAGCAAGAGGAGCAGTAAAAATCCCATTTCTTAATGGGAGCTGCGAAGTGGGGGATGCAGGTACCCTCCATTTTGTGTGAGCTAGAGAAAAACGGCACTAACCCAGCAACAACGTGTTCAAGTTCAGCTGTATTCAATCGCAAACAGTGCAGGTTTCATCACAAAGTTCCACTGCTTCGTAATTTCTTTTAAAACAATAAATAGTTCACTGAGAGCATTAATACATTTAAAATTACAAATGTACAAAGACTTTGGGTGTCAGACGCTTCAAACTTGTGAAAAACATTCGATGAGCTCACACCTTCCCATTTTCCGTCACAAACGCACACGTATTACCTACTGTTCTGGAAACATAAGGAACAAGGCACAGAAAAGCAAATACAAAAAGACTCTCAGAACATTCTGACTGTTCAAAGCAATTCTGTGTAACAGCGCAGGGCTCAAGAAAAGCAAATTATAAAAATTTAAAATTAAAAAATTAGATAAATAAGGTAAACCAATCTGATATAATCCCGCGAGGCACACGTAACTCTCCTGTAAGATGCTGAACTCATGGCAGTTAAGCATCTTGCAGGATTGGGCCCTTTACATTTGGAAGTAACCCTACTGGACAGACAGACAATTGCTTTACCTTATAAAATTATACTTTTCAAATTAGTGCAAAGCCTCATGTAAAAATGTAATTAGTCTAGATGTAATGGAATGCTTCAAAAACTCCGAAGTGCAAATATTAAACTTAAATTGGTTAACTTCTAATCACACTTTAGAATTCTTCCAATAATTCATGCTTATAGATTTTTCCTTAAAAATAGCAAAGTAAATATAAGAACCAAAGTAGAGAAAAAGGTATTGATGTTTTGCATCTCACATAAAAACTTAAAAAATCCCAAAAGTACACTGGATGTTAAAAATCTCCGGCAGAAATTATTAAATAGCAGATTTCTGTTAGCATAATACGACAATATTTAAAATAAGGCTTTGGTTAAATAAAAAGTTTGCTAAACTAGGAATGATGATAAAAGTGCAAAAGATTCACAAAGTATATAACTTCATTTCCAAGGCAGGCAGTATGCCTGCCATTTACAATGGTTTGCATTGGTATGTCAGCCTGCATTGTAATAGCTCAGACTCCTGTAGCCAAACATGTTTATTATAAGAAAATTAAATATATGGGGTCCAATGCTGTAACTTGTTTCACCCAGATATAGACTCAAATTGTATCATTTATAGCATCATTCCTCTGCATATTTGGGGGATCAAGGTCCTGGATCTGTAACACTTATTATAGTGAGTTCACTAATGAGTTCACTTGTTTCTTAACACTTCCTAAAGTCCTCTGCTGGCAACTGACTGGTTGCAGCCGATTTTCTTACAAATAGAATTCTTGTAATATATGGGTAAGAAAGATGACTTTTAAAAAAGTGCTTGTCCATAAGAACAACATGTACATGTCAGCTTGAGACCAAACACTTTGCCATGGTAGATTGTCTGCACCTCCTGTTTTTTGGTGCACTGGTAGCTTGCTTGAGGGAAAAAGAAATCATCTGAGTCTACGGAGGAGAATGTCACCTTCATAGAGAAGATAATCTACAATTTCACAGTTACAACACAGGCTCCAGCTCTTCCTAAACACAATGGTGCAACCTGTAAGCAAAATAAATAAATAAATAAATAAAATACATCCATGAGATAAAATAATTAATGCTGACTGCATTTGTTTCCTAAAACTGAGTGTTTAGTTAATGCTCAACAGTAATGATTTCTAATCATAAATTGAAGGGGTTTTTTTGGTTGGGTTTTTTTTTTTGAGCTCGGTGAAGAGAAATGGGAAAAGGCTACCTGAAAGTTGCACACATTGTACATAGCATTCACATCAGGAAGGGATTATTTAAAAGATGACCAAAACCTTGATGAAACTGATAAACTTGCTGAGAGACACATTAGAGCTAAACTAACCTACATTTATCACTTACCTTCAGAATAGAAAGTCATGTAAACAGAACCTTTTATGACAGTTTGGGGAACACATCAATACATTTTATTACCAATAGTTGAAATTGTCGAAGAAAATAGCTCTATTCTTGCTAAAGAAAGAAGGGCAGTTTATTAGAAGTTAACAACTGTCCAAGACATCTTGAGATGATAGACCAAGGAAAAAAATTTAAAAGAGAGAGACTTAAAACAGACTAGTAAGAAAGTGCTGCTTAGAGAAGTATTTAAATTCTCCTTATAAAAAGAGGCACACTTGAAATAACAAGGTAAATAGTAGTGTATGGTCTGAAACTGTACCTGTGTCCATTCATTTGTCTGGGGATCATAAGACTCCACTGTATTAAGGTACGTTTGACCATCGTATCCTCCAACAGCATACAACTTGTCACCAAGAAGACAGACTCCCACCGCATCTCTGCTAATGCTCATAGAGGCCACAGCAGTCCACACGTCTGTTTTGGGGTCATACCTAAAAGATAATTTGTGTTATGCTCCAAAACTGTTGCCAAAATTGAATAGAAAAAAATCTACCGGAATTGACACTCTCAAGGTAGTAGAAAACAGGTATTAGGACAGCACAGATTTGGGCATTAATTTCAAAGGACTTTTTCCCCAAAAATACTCTCTTTGAAAATGTTTCTTTAGTCATCTGGTAACACAGTCAGTACTAGCTACATATCTACTTTGTGCTGCTTTCCATGTATACATGGAAATACGTACAATTACATTATTAAATGTAATACATACATTTCTTACTGTATTGTCTGAACATACCACTCCAGAAACAGTTCTTCTGCTACCCTGTAGTACAGCAACTGCTTGCTCTAAGTGGTAACTACTACATGTCAAAGCACAGGCTGGTGAAGTTGAGTGTGGTACTAAAGAGAGTTACTTACCATAAAAGATTACCATTTTCAAAAAAAAAAAAACCCAAACCAAAAACCCACCAGTTTGGAAAAATTCTGGGAGAAATGCAAACCCTTTAAGACAATTTACAGACCTTCTTTAATCATAGCTCCGTACCATCAGAAGCATCACCACAGTAAAAGACAGATAGTTTAAAGAAAAACATTAAATGTGATTCTAGAGTAATATCAACATTCTTTACAAGTCCAACTGACAACTACATAGGGGAGTTTGGAAGATACTAGTCTTAATTTGTTTGCATGAAGAGCATAGATATAATGAGCTCAATTTTATCTGCAGTTCTCTAGTCAAAGTACTACTGAAATATGTGCAACATCACTGTAACATGAAAACACTGCCTGAAGCACATGCTGCAAATAGAAGTACAATGTAATGAGAGAGTGATTAGTGAGCTATGTCTAGAATTTACCTTTCAATTTAAGTTATTTTATAATTAATTTATAAACCAACATACTTATCTGGGAAAAGCAACTTTTATTGTAAAAATATAGTGGTAAACAAATACTGAGAAGCATAGTGTGGTTTTATGAAACTAGCAATTTTTTAAAGGAACTGTTTTCCATGAATTTGATGGTCCTAAACTTCATTTCTCAAAGACCAAGGACAAAATGCATTACAAAATTATTCCTATTTATTAAAGTCATATGTTCTGTAATTTTGAAATTCTTTACAGTGAGGGTGGTGAGGCA
>JAOXNO010000033.1:64818251-64848104 GCA_028565335.1 Limnodromus scolopaceus | reverse complement strand
CCCATGGCAGGGGGGTTGGAACTCGATGATCTTTAAGGTCCCTTCCAACTCTAACGATTCTATGATTCTATGATTCTGTAACTTTGTTTCAGAGAATACTTATGCAGGAAAATACATGGACCTATTACTTTCTCTTGCGCTTCTAATTATCTGTATTCCTCAAAAAATTTGGTATTTGCTAAGACGTAGCTTCCTATCTGCAAACCCTTCTGGGGTCTTTTCAGTGCAACTTCCATATATTAAGAGGTAAGGGCCACACTGTATTTTGGGACTATTAGGAAACAAAGTTTGAAAACTACAGCTCTGTTTTGTGGTGTGTTTTTTTTTGTTTTTCTTTCTTTCTTTCTTTTTTTTTTTTGGTAGAGGTTGAATCACATCTCCCAGCATAAAGAAATTTAGTAAAGGGAGAAGATGGATGATGAAGACTCACTGTAAATGTTGGGAGATAACAGGAAAGAAGAGAAGTTTTACTATTTGGGAGAAAAAAAAAGACAGAGAATTAAAGAGTATTTCAGAAATACTTGAAATGCCAGTAAAGACTTAATGTAGTGCATTATGAAGTATTTACTGTCCTTTTTAATTATTTTATGGATCACATGTGCTTCTGCAATTTGTACTACATTCATTCATTAATAACTATTGTAAAGACATACCAACTCTGGAATGACTGAATCGCATGCCAGTTTCCCAGTGTCATCAGGGCATACAAGAAAGAACAGGATATTTAAGTATCCACAAACCCTGACTGCTAACTCCTTTAAAAGTTATAATATAAACTGATACAGACTTCCATGTGAAAGAAGTTCTGCTCCATTTTTAAAAGCATTCAATTTCAAATTGTTCTCAGTAATCAATCATAATTCATTTAATGAGATTGTTAGAAAAAAAAATTTCTAGATGAAGTGCATTAGGGAGAATTTGCTTTAAATCCTCTGGCGTGGCAACATTTTGAATCATGACTACACAGTATGTTTTTATATGTAAGTTTCCTCTGCTCGTGCTAAAAATAACATGGCTATTTTATTGGGTTTCTACTTACAGCTCTTTGGATAAATCCCTCTACAGACAAACACTATTAGAATTACCAGCACTTCATCAGGATATTACCTTTCTACGCAGTCGGACAGCCTGGATGTTAAGTTTGACGCTGGGGCATCATGACCACCTATTGCATACAAGAACCCATTCCAGGTGGTTACACCTACACCACCTCTTCTTTTTGACATCTGAGCACAGAGGGTCCATTTGTTTGTATGAGGATCAAAACATTCTACTGACTTAAGACAAGAACTTCCATCTCGACCACCAACTGCATAAAGCCTACAAAGTAAGAAAAAAAGAAAAAAGTAAATACATATTGTATGAACAAGACAAAGGTTCCAGTGAGGTATGAAGGACTTTCAAGTTTGTTAAAAAGGGAAGTTGAGAAGACTTTCAACTTTCAATAGAATGTTCTGTTGTGAAAAATGAGATAAGGTTTTGCTCCAGTCTTTTCCTATTGTTATGATCAATGCATAATAACAATAATTTACAGAATATTGGTCTCTATAACACAGCAATTATGTTCCAATCTATACACAATCCTAACATCTTCAAAATTACTTATGTGACTTGCCAGACAAAGGCCGACTTGTAGCAGGGTCAGAGGGACAAATTCAGTAGCAGACCTGTGCATGCAACAATTCTGTCCTGCCTCATCGTCAGCGTTCAAGGATTTTTCTGGACCTGGGCTTTAGTTTATGAATGACAGTGCTACGTTAAGTTCGTCACACCCACTAGGTGGCCTAGTTTGCTCAGCTCTAACAAAAAGGTTTCTAGCATTTAGTATTAACAAAGGAATTCAACTTTTTGGAAAGGCTAGAAGGAAAAAGTTTGTTCTAGGAGAATCCATCACTGACAGATCTTTGAAAGTAATCAAATAATCAGACTTGATTAAAAGTCTATGCACAGAGTTTATGTGCAACCTATACTTAGAAGCAGAAATGCCCAGCACCATTTATTTGGAAAGGCAGAAACTCAGAAGTTGTTCTAAAAAGGAAGCGATGCATCAGAAGAAAAGTCCAGTCTGAGAGATGACCTGAAATATCACGAATGAAATCCTCTCATAGACTAATGCCCATTATAGTATGGTTAAATAATTAAATAAACATCAGATACTGTATAGGATGACCGTGTGAACAATTTAGAACAGTTACTATGATGCACTATTCAAGATGTCCTCAGTTTGGGAAACACCGATGTTCGGTTTTCAACAAACTTAAACACAAACATCTTGTAAATATGGTTGACCTAGTAGTTCTCAGTAATAATTTTAATACCCTTTAAAAAAAAAACAAACCACAACAAACATTCCCATGGAAGTTCCCATGTTTAATAACACAACTTGTTGAAGGTAAAAATTGTACTGAAGGATAGTGAAAAATCAAGCTGAAGTTCCAAAAAGTTCATGAGTAAAAATCAATCCTTTATGCAACAGAGCATTAAAAGAAAGCCTCCCATCTTGCCTCCCTACAAAACATGAGAGTTTTGATCATTTATGCAGTGATTTCACATTTAGGACATGAAGGTGCAGAAGTTACTGCTCCCTCAGCTGAAATGCAATAAATTTGCATATACTTTTAAGCTTTTCAACTATAGTCTTCTAGTGTTGTTGCCTACATTAAGAGTCTAGGCAATGTTCTAGAACAGAGAAATGTATGGCTCTAATTCTGATGCTTTTCAGCACACTCGGGACACTCTGCTGAATGTATAGGAAGCTTCAGACCCAATTTAGGCATGTGAGACTGCAGCTCCAAGGCAGCCTGAGGCACTCCGCTTGCTCTTCCAGTCTTCCTGCATCCAGTGAGCATTTATTTCCACTCTTTCCTGAACTCGTTCCAGATCTCACAGGACCCTTTGCAGGTGCACTTCAGCTGTACTAATTTAGCGGGAGACTAACATAAAAAAAAAAAAAGCGTGAAAAGCTTTCTGTTACCTTACAATACTCAAACTGCTCAAGGGAGATGTGTCAGATGGTACATAAGCAGGAAGCAAAAATTTGTGGTCAAGAGAGCATAAATGTTCTGCCACAGCCACAATACTATCCAGCAAATCAGGCTAGCGTTGTCTCCTACGGTATTCCTGTAGCCACCCTGGCAAAATATAGTTTGGATAAGCCCACTACAAGGCTGGTGAAAAACCGGAAGGACTACTGGGCTCCAAGAGCTGTGATCAGCAGTATGAAGTCCAGCTGGCAGCTTATCACTAGTGCTGTTCCTCCCAGCCTGACACCACAGCTGATACTGCTCAATGTCTTCCTTAGTTATCTGAAAGATGTAATGGAAATCAGCCTTAGCAAATTTACTGATAATACCAAATTAAGGGGAGTTGCTGATATGGTGGAGGGCTTGGTTACTACTCAGAGAGGCCTAGACAGGCTGGAAAAATGGGCTGACTTTAGTCTCACGAAGTTCAGCAAATGCAAAGTCCTGCATCTGGGATGGAGTGTTCCCATGCAATAGTACAGGCAGGGAGCTGGCAAGAAAGGAGGCAACTTAGCAAAAAAAGGCTTGGAAGTTCTGGCAGACAAGTCAGCAGTATGCCTTTGAAGTAATGACAGCTGATCCCTTTTATTCATTACATACAAGACTGCTTCCAGATACTGTGTCCAGCTTCGGGCTCTCAGTACAAGAAAGATCTTGCTGTACTGGAGCAAGTCCAGCTGATGGTCACTAAGATGATGAGGGAGCTAGAACACATGAGGAGAGGCTGAGAGCTGCCTTTGTGCAGTCTTTAGTATTATTGAGGCAGCTAAAGAGACATCTTACCCCTGTCTTTAACCACTTAATGGGAGGTTATATAGAAGACAGATCATTTGCAGAAGTATGCAATGTAAGGAGGAAGAACAAGAGACAAGCTGAAACATGGGAAATTTCAATTGGATATTGGAAGGAAAATGTTTGGTATAACGGTGATGAAACATTGGAACAGGTTGCCCAGAGAGGCTGATGAATCTCCATCCTCAGAGATACTCAAAATTCACATATAACCTGAGCCACCTCAGTTAACTTTGAAACTAGATCCAACTTTAAGGCTGGCTCTGCTTTGAGTTGATGCTGGACCAGATGACTCCAGAGGTCCTTTCCAATCCAAATTATTCTATGATTATTTGATATCAACTGATCTTTATTTTCCCAATAGCTTGATTCAAGTACCACTTGTATTTTGGGATGCTATAGAAAAATTACACTTAGTCCAAAGGAAAACAGTGAAAAATCACTCAAAGCCTAGGAATCATGGCCTACAAATAAACACTAAAGGAGCTGGACTTATTCAGTCCTCATGACAAAATACTGAGGGGACATGCGTCTTTATATGCAAAAGGCTGTTGCAAATAGGAAAGAAAAAAAAAGCATTTTTCATGTTCACTTTGGACAGTACAAACAATAATAATATAAATCAGCAAAAGCTATTTAAGACTTGACATGAGGAGAACTTCACAGATGTATTAATAGTTAAGCAAATTGCTTAGGGAAATTGCAGAAACTTTACCACTGGAGGTTAAGAACAAGATCACTCCATCTATGAGTGTTTTAGATTGATTCAGCTTTGGGCTAGCAGAATGGATTAGGGAGCTCCTTCAGGTCACTTCCAACCATTTCCTGTGACTGCAACATAAAATTACCTAGTTGTCTGAATATGTTTCGTAGTAGGAATTAGGCATATTTTCACCAAAAAACAGCTTTAGAAATTTCAGATACCACTCTAGATTAGATTAATTCTGCTGGAGCTTACTGTTCTGAGCTAATACAGTATCACATGAGCACTCCTCCATGACTTTACAGTAATTTTGGAAGTTGATTGTTCAAGCTATCACAGCAAGAGGAAGTCACTGGTGTCTCCATGAAAGAGAACAGTCCTTTGCTCCTTTTTGTATTATGGAGATAGTAACCACTTATTTGCCCACAGAGATGTTGCCTCATAAGCAACACTGAGGGATTCTGCGATGCTGTTGGGAAGCTTGCTTGACCCAATACAGTATCCTTTCTGTGAATGAAGAAACATGGTTCTTAATGCTATCAACAGGCATATATCAACAGAAATAATAGTCAATTAGGATGGTCCTGTAATTACATCAAAATAATGAGATAAAAAACACAAGTTGCCTTCACATACTTTCCATTTAATATTGCTACACCAACAGTGCTCCTTGGAGTTGACATACTAGCTACAAAGTTCCACTGACGAGCCTGTGGATCCCATCTTTCTACTGTATTCAGGTAGCTCCAGCCATCATGTCCTCCTACAGCATACATGGGACCTTCCAATACAGCTACTCCTAAAAAAAACAGGTAAGAAAAACAATTGCTTCTGGATAAGGGGAAAAAAATATCACATTTTCCTAGTGACAGTCCAGGGTGCACCAAGAAATATTTAAAAACAAATAAAAAGAAATTTCCTTTTAGTAGCCAATGCTGGATATAATCTGAAGAAGAAAAGATGTTCGATAAGCAGTTGGCATTAAAACAGAGTTTCCACCCCCCTAAACTTAATTTCTGAATGTTTTTTGACCCATCCTAAAACAGATAACCTTCTAAAAAGATGCATTCAGCCTTTACAGAACTCTACCTACCAAGACCATGGCGATGAGTGGACATAGGTGGCATCACACTCCAAGTTTTTGTTCTAGGGTTGTAGCACTCCACAGTATTCAATGTTTTCAGTCCATCTCTGCCACCAACAACATACAATTTATCATCTAAGACTGCAACTCCAAACTGTAATCTTCGTCCATTCATGTTTGCAACAGGAGTCCACATGTTGGTACGAAGTTCATACTTTTCAATGCTTGTAGCTCCTGAATGATAACATATTATTTTTAAAAATTCTGAATTTTTAGGATAGCTTTTATTTTAGCAATATGCTGATCCTGCAAGACAGCATGACATCCCGCAGCATGTAACTTAATTCTACATATACAAACAGTCTTTTTTGACTTCCTCAGGAATTAACTGCACCATTATAAAGGAGAACTTTCCCAGTGCTTTTCAAGACAAAAAGCAGGATTTCTAACTGCTTTGCAGGATCAAGCCTTTAGAAATACAAATGTTAGGAATATAAAACAACCCTTGTGAAATACAATTATATATTGAAATCAACTGTTTTGTAACATTAGAAAAAAATCTAAAGTTAAGTGACATGAAATACTAGAAGTGCTAACTTTAAAGGGATGAGTGAAAGGAAACACTCTTTGCCATAACTTTTCTAACTTGCCAGATTCCAACTACCATTAAACAGTACGGAAGTGTCTATATAAAAGAAAATCTAAGTAGCTCTAACAGAACCTTTTAACAATTACTCAAAAAGTGTATTTTTTTTTGTTTTTCATGCATGTGCAGGTCACCTTTGTGCCCTTTTTGTCATTTTCTTCCTTTTCCAAATTACTTCCCATGCTAGTAAATAAAGATTAGTTTTCACTCATTTCAGCATTTCACTACTTGGAGATCAGATATTCCCTTGATAATTTCAAATCAATCATAACTGTAACTTCCAGAATGTTTACAGTAATGTTTGCAGAATCTTTGAATTTTAGAATTAACATGCTGTAAAAACATCTATCAAACATTTCTTTTAAAAAGAACCAACAGCTCATCAACTAATCATTATATACACCAATACCTTTTGTTGCATCCATTCCTCCAACTGCAAACAACACGCCCACTGTAGATTTTCTAGGTTTGGTGCGAGGACTTTGCAACATAGGTCGTCTCTCTGGCAACAGATGGTACTTCATTGCTTCCATAATGAGTTTTTGACATTCAATGTCATCCCTAAAGAGTGCATTATTTTCCATATCTGCCAGAAACTGTGAAAAAAGAAAATTAAACAAGCTGTATTCATATAAACCACATGAAGAGTAAAAACAAGATTACAAGAAAACATTTTATGGAAAGACTACCACTACCTGATTTAAAATCCATGTATTTTCAAAATGGCCATATAAAAAAAGACGAGGGTAAAGATAAGCTTGTAATAAACAAAACTTCCACATTTTAAGCTAAGCCATTAAGTACAGAAAAAAAAGGAAAGCCATCTGCTCTTAATGGATGATTTAAGCTTAATGGTCCCAAGGAAGAAAAAAAAATATTCTTGTGTTCTAGTGCCACTACAGGTACGTTCAAGAAAATGGAATCAGACTCTGGGTATATAAAGTCAGTTTCACTTCATGCTGTTACTCCTGAATCCACCCAATCCAGAGGTCTGCAAAAGCTGCCTCAGGAACAGGCTGAACATTTTAATATATATTCTATTACTTACTCTGACAGTGACCCAGATCACAGTATATCAATTAATATAAGCTTTTGCTAAAATTTTTAAGATCAAGGATGCAAGCAAATTTGACAAATGTTAAATTTTAAATCTGACAAATAAAATTCAAGTTAAATAAAGACTACTAATAGAAGTTATTAAGTTTAAAGATTCTGGAGTCTTTTGTACTCCATGTTTGTCAGACTGCAGGAGAAATGTATTAGTAGGCTGAGTATCGTAACTGCAATTATTAGAAGTCTAGACAACTGGCATTTTTCTGAGCTCCAAGACATGGCCTGGGTAACAGAGAAAAAAAGCAAGTGCCCCACTGAGACTTGGACAGTTGTCAGAACAACAAGAAAAAGGCAAATGCCTCTGAATTGCCATCACAGAATCCAAACACTTTGCGACTATTAGAAACATAAGTCGAGAGACCAGAATGAGATCTCACTGTTGAGCTGCTGGCAGCCAATCGATAACAGGTACAAAATCACTGTGAAATTCACAATCAGGACTACTAAAGGGACTCGTTATGAAATAGCTGTGCATAGTATAGTGTGCATATCCTTGGCTTAAAAGCTGTCTTAGGACTGCAAAGCGGCAAATATGACATCTGTGGTTGCAGAAGAGATAAAGGTAAGTACAGACTTCTAAGCCTGAACACCTCTGTATCGGGCAAATCAACAGAAACTATGACAGAAAACATAATTAACATAAACAGAGAATTAAAAAAACCCAACAAAACAAAAAAGCCCCAAAACTTTCAAAGCCCTTCACCAGCAACTTTTCAGAAAACTGGGCCTGACTTTTACAGTGTTTCTCTACTTGTCTAATGTTCTGATTCTAGTTAAAACAGCAAATTAAAATATTCTCATGTAAATTAGTAGAAGGACTTTAATTTTCCTTCTTTAACTTCCAGTACTTCCTATTGTTCCTTCTCTTCCTTCACCTAAAGCACCACTTAACCACTTTTATCACTTCACAGGTAGACTGTGATTATAAAAGAGTAAACGATAAGCCATCTTTTAACTGCCACCATGCAATGCTATAAAATTGCACTGGGTTAAAAAAAAAAAAAAAATCAGTGACTTAGTGACTTACTACTCTCCTAAATCAGACATTGTTTTGATTTCTGAGTGAAAACTAAGGCTTGTGGACAACACAACCACTTCAGATCTACAATGTATTTTTTTCTGATAGACAAGCAGCATGTAATATTTAAAGCAATACCACGTGCGTATATATGAGTTTTGCAACAAGATGCAGCCTACATTTTCTCCAGTTTCTCACTCCCCCCCCGACCTATAAAGAAGTTTTCTCATAGCACAGAGTCTCAATCCTTGAAAGCAACTTCATCTCAGTTAAAAAGAAACACAATCTATGATTGTTTTGGTACCAAAAAAACCCTGTATGCTCTTGAAACTAAACCTACTGGTATTAAAATTTTCTGTAAATATTTTTCACTCAAAGAACTTGGAATGGGCTTACTTAAATGAAAGCTAATTTTTTCCAAGTTTTATTATTTACATAGCTTCTACTAAAAGAGTAACTGAGCAGTTATAAATTGTATGTTACCATGAAATTATAGTCATTGGAAACCTGATGAAGAGAGAGGTAGTGCAGATACTGGAGTACTAAGAATTTCTGTCTAAAAGGAAGTTGAACCCACCTTGTAACTCAGAAATTGCTGAATCATATTTTTCATTAATTTATCAGAGATGGAATACTTGCCACCTTACAGCTTAAAAAGCTGACAAATATTTGTCTTTAGCCTTTGTAAGAGTAAAAGGAGACTTACAAATATTTAGGAGACTGCTTGCATTAATCAAAGATAAGACAGAATGGTATGTACAGAGACACGTAAAAACACAACCACCCAATAAAACTGACAATTCATTACGGTATTTTGCTTCCAGTGCTACAGTTCTGCAGTATTTCCCCAAGTGTTTTTTTCAAGTGTATGAATCTAATATTCTTTGCATCTCTGCTTGCAACGTTATTGATTTCAGCAAGTTGTTCAATTTTCTAATTTTATTTCTTTCAAACAGCTTTAACCCTTCAACCATAAAATTGGAAACCTTTTCATTATGTTATGTTTGCTGTCAGATTGCCTGATGTCATGTGATCATGAAGCAAAACATGGTTCTGAAAATGTTAAGACTGTTTTGGGCACTTTAAACCAATTTACTCAATGCACTAATTGTTGCCATATTAAAATCACAGCTCTAACACTTTAACTTCTTAAAGAAAGTAATAAATAAAAAGGCAACAGAAAATTATTGTATTAGAAATATATTTGGAGAAGACATGAAAAAATAAAGATAAAATAATAAATGAAATATGATATTGCTTCTGCATTTCATTCTGCTATTTTCCTAGTCAGTTACTGAGTGGACATAATTTGATTTCTATTTTTTTTCTATTGATTTCTATATTTCTAGGATTTCTATATTTCTAGGATAAATTCTGTACTGCCAGTTTCTAAAGATGTTTCAATTACAGTGATTTAAGTAAAAGGAATACAGCAGTGGTTACTTAATTATGAATTAATTAAATGCTCAAGAATTATTTCCTCCAGGTCAACTCACACTGTATTATATTTCTAGAAAAAGTGAATTACAAAGTCAAGGCCACAACTGAGAAAATCCTCCCATTGCATATGTAATTATTACTATGGAAATAGTAACACTAAAATGCTTGCTAGTGAATCTTACTATTAAGCAAGAAGATATCAGATTAGAGGTAATACACAGAATGTTTTGTATGTGATTTATTACTATGAATGAATCAAACTAGGTTTTGTTGTGTTAATGAATTTTACTTTTATTCAGGTTCCATAAAAATCCTGTTTTCTTCATTTAAGAGACAATTCTCACTAAACCAACTGAAAACTGTAAAGCAAAATCCTTTGACTGTATTGTGGTAAATATTACTAGTGAAGGTTCAGTAAGAACGGCTAGCACAAGAGAAGAAAGAAGGGAAAAAAATAAATTATGCATGCTATCAGATAACAAATACAAAGCTACACACAACACTAACAAGAGTAATCATTCCTACAGGACTAGGAAAACAGTAATTCACAACCATTTCAACAAACTGAGCTCAAGTCTTCTTCAACTTCGTGTGTAAATGTCCAAGAAGGAGAAAAAGTATTGACTGGGAAGAACACAAAGTACCCAACAGATGGTTTTATCAAGAGTTAATGGAAGAAAAGTCAGTCCTAATAATCTGTTCAAATTGCATTTCCTAAATCTCAAAGACAGCTATATTCATATGAAGGAAATGTAATGATCCAAATAAACTGTGCAAGTTCCATGAAGAAATTTAAAAAGGACACACCTTCTAGTGACAAAGATATGCTTGATAAGCATGTTTCTAGGCAACAGAAGCGACTTTTTCCTAGCAGCTTCACCTCTTCTTGTGTCCTGACTGATCACAGGTGAGCATGAGAACATGCTGCAGTTTGCAGACACAAACTATCATGCCTATACAACATGCTAAGTCCTTATATGCAACTCTAAGAATCATTAAGAATCCCAAAGCTTTTATAATTTGCCACTATCAATATATTGATGCTATAGACATTATGCCCACGATAACCATGGTATAAGCTAGAGCAGAATTGAACAATTTACTTGTGGAGCAAGCAGAGGCAGTCTAATGTAAGCCAGGAGTTTACTGAGATCTTTCCTTCTCTGTTCCAAGTCATGACGAACCCACGTAAGTAGTGCATTCAGTATAGTTTCTTCATTAGGAATATTCATGTCATCACTTGCTAAAAGCTTTGCAATTTCAGTGGCTGGCAATAATAGAAACTCCTGGTTTCTAATTACTTCCATGAAGTTTTCCTGAAAAGGAAAAAGAAAAGTATTTTTAATACAGGTGACATCATACTTTGAAGTATTTTTTTATGGAACTCCTACTATGTCTTCCCGTTTTCCCTCCCTTCACACTGTCTCTCAGTTGTGCTGATAAGTACCACTGGAGAACTGACCTAGGAGGGAAAAAAAAAAAGTAAAATAAAAATGTACTGAGTTATTTTGACCCCTGATCATTTTCCCAACTCTCTTATTCAGTCCCACAGACAGATATGCTGAAACAACAGAGTGGGAAGTATAGGACAGAAATGAGCAACGGGTTGTGGGGGTTACTACCTTGGCACTACAAATTGAAGAAATACTTTCTGAAGTATAGTTAAAAAAAACCCACAACAAAACAGTATCGTTTGTTCCTGTCAACAATATACAATACTATGTAAGGTGTTTTGTCAAGCAAAGAACGCAACGTGCTACAACTATTGGGCACATCTGTAACTGTTTTCATTACTGCTAGATTAAACTACGGCGTTAAGTTTTCAGAGGAAATAAACACCACTAACAATTTTATTGTTGATTTTAAATGGATTATTTTAAGTTTATTTTACTATTTCGTAGGTTTTATACAGCTGAACTGATTGAATGGGGAGCAAAACACACAAAAAATTCACAATATTGTACATTCTTTGCTTTATTAACAATATTTACTTTGATGGGATTCAATTTTCTAACTTTAATTCTGTCATTTCCAGCAACAAATCCTTACTTCAAAAAAGGAAAGTCACAATATGTATCATTTCTGACATTGACATCCTATTACTTCAGAATGCTAGGTCTTGCAGAATATTCCATAAGGATTCTCATTAACTTAGGCAGAAACAGCAGAAAAGTTTGTAGAAGCACAATCAGCACTGGGAACTTGCAGTGAGAAACCTGAATGTAACAGCAAAGGGTGAGATCATGTCTGTCCTCTTTCCCCAGGCACCTTTACAAGGCAGCAAAGGAAAGAAAAGTAAAAGCAGTCTACAAACCACATGTTCTTATATTTTCATAGCTCAAAAGCCAGTTAGCTTCACACTCCAAACTGAGAGTAACTTCATGACAATTAAATAGTACTGAATTCCATTTAGTATTTGTTGATTGCTAGTTAGCCATACAGGATGCTGGTTGTGTTCTGCCATCACATACACCTCCAAAACACCTGGAGGATAAAGTACATTAGATCCACAGTCATGGAAGTCTAACTGGGCCTAATATCAAAATTAGTTTTACTTAGTATCTTGTTTCATGATTTAAAAAGAAAAAATTGCACACTAATGAAGAAAACTCTGGATTAGAAGTACAGACTAGTTGGGAAAAAAGTAGGATTTTTAGGTCAAAAAAAAAAAACAACAGGGAAAAGCTTGGGAGAAGAAGCAGGACCTGTGCTGCAAAACAGGTACAAATTTAGCATATAAAATGGCAACAAAAACACACAGTATGGTTTGGCATTGCATATGCAAAGGACATCATGACAACAAAGCAAAAAAGGTAACACTTCTTCCTTTTTATTGCTTAGTCTAGTAATCTCAAAGCTACACCTCAGTACTCTAAAAATATTAACTAATTAAAGAATGCTGAGCAAAGAGGAAAAAACTATTAAGGAGTAAACCAGTCCACCTTACATGAAAGCCACACATAGGTAAGATGGCTACAAGATGTCTAAGGGGAAAGATCAAAGTGACTCCACTCTACAGGTAACTCTGGAGTTGAAATTAGGAAAAGAATTGAAAGTGTTTTCTGTGCATGTAACAAGTCAGTATTCCTGGACAGAATTTGGAAAGGAAAATTTTACATTTAATATCTGAAAAGTTTTCCTACTAGAAAGATCCAATTGGCTCCACAGAAGTAGTTCTTCCAAGTGAAAACTGTAATAGATTAGAAGGGAGATAGAACTGTCTTTTCCTCTTTAATTATTAGTTTAGCTTTCTGTATTACAAAATTAAAGTTAAGAAAAAGAGCAATTACAGGAATTAAAAACAGTGAAAGGACCATACCAATATTCCGTAGCACTACGCATGCACTGTATTTATTTTACTCTGATATCGAATGCTTGGGAATAAAATTGAAGCTGAAAAATGATCAAAATTATTTGCAGAGTTCAAACATGCAGTTCACAGAAATTCACATTCCACTGAGTTCATTTTTTTTTTTTCCACTGCTGTTTTTTGGTTGATTCTCTGTCTTAGGGAATATGCAAGCTGGAGCTGTGCTTTAGTTTTGCTGAATAAACAGGCAGCAAGCACTGACAAAGAGAAAAGCCATCTCTTACTACCTTAAAATTTCCATATTGTCTATCCGGATCACAGGAAGAGGAAGGGGAAAGCACCTGCATGGAAAGTTTTCTTTGTCTCTGAAGGCAATGACAAGCTGATCTTGTGTTAAGTCAGTCAAGGATCTTCTTTGAAAGCTTTTTTCCAACTGGATTTAATCACTTCAACAGCTGTTGTGTGTAAAAAGCCTGATTTTCCTTCTTGTTGCTTGCAGACAATTGATTTCTGATGGGAACAGATTCAACTTCCTCTTGCTCCCATTCTATTTTTAAAGCAGAGACTCCTTTTGAGCATAGTATCAAAGCATTCCACTGGGAATACAGCCACTCTGGCCTATGTCTGGGGTTTTTTATGATCTGAATCTGACAATTCCTCTTCCTCTACAGACAGAGATTCTGAAGACAAAAAGAAGGAGCCAGTGTATCTCCTAGCATTCTTAACCTCCTCATTAGCCTTTTCTTTCTTTCTTCTTATGGGAATTCTCTGTGGAAGAACAGGATATTTCAGAGAACAAACGGTCTGCAGTTTCAGTCCCTTGGTTTCTGGTCCTGAAAGTAAAAAAAGAGTTTCCCACCCCCAAAATTAGCTCCTCAAAGAGCTTGGAAACTTTATCAAATGAATAGCCTGAGGTTTATGTTCCAGCTGAAGCAGGGACACGCAGTCCCCATTCTCAATGCTGTGCATTGCTCATTCACATCATAACCTTAAATTCACCCTTCAGCAAACGCAGAGTGAATAATACTGATATTCTTAACCTCAGCCATACCTTTGGTACAGAGCAGAAAAATATTAGGAGCACATAAAAGATAAGAGGTCACAATACTTATTTCTAAGCAGCCCTTAATCCACAGTGGGATGCAGTGAGATGGTTAGGCTCCCTCTACGCTGTGTCAGCAGGATTAGAACCTCAGAGAGCATCAGACCCCCGGCCGGCTGAGAAGGACATACATGGAGGTGGCCCAACAGGCAGCTCTAACCACAGGGTGCCGTTTAAACCCTGAACATGAGCAGCCGAAAAGCAAGAGGTGCTCGACACGCAGGATCTGACTAAGAACAAACAGGGAACATAATTTTGTCTACTGGCTGCTTCCATCAGCTGGTCAACTGAGGTACGAATTCACAGGAACTGAGCTATCTGACCTCCTGGTAAACTATTCATAGTCAGATAGATGTCAGATAACAGCTACTTTCCTTTCAGTCTGCTTTGACCGCTGTGGGAAGTGATAAACCGACCTAATGCTTTCAGTGTGCCCAGCGTTTGTTTACAGTTACAAATCTTGTAGCTCGACTCCTCTCTGCGTAGTTTCTGGATTCCAAAGCAGGCTGGGCAGCGTGCAGAAACCTATTTAGTCTTGCCAAGGCAGTACTCATCCTCATCTATTGTGCTAGGCCGAACTTGGGGAACGTGAAAGACAGAAATATGTTGGGTTTTCACAGGTGAAAAGAAGTGAATGCATATTTTCAAAGTCAGATGATTACTCAGCAGCAGAATATTCTGGACTGCAATTACAGGTGCAAGAATATCAAATTATTGTTTAAGGCACTAACACAGTCTTTGGATCTGGCCCTTTGTGGACAAGAAACCCCTGAAATTTCTCCCCTTTTCATCCTCCCCTACCAAAAGAACAAAATGTCCTGGCTGTAGCAAGAAAAATGACAAATTAGACCTCTTTGCTTCCTCCTCCCAAATCATAAACTCCATATTGCAATGATTTTTTTGTTAACCAACTCCTGCCTTACAAGAGAAAGTAAATCTAAGTGTCCCACATCTACTCTTCTGCAAAATTCCTAACTTCTATGCTTGGCCTCAATCTGTTACTCTCCAAGTTTTTCTTCTTATAAACAGCTGTTGGCTGTGCTCAGAAATCATGCTAACTCCAAAATTAACTTTATCTGAATCTTGTGATCTCTGCTTACATACTTCTGACAAAAATCACCATGACAAAGATACAAAGCTATCTACACAGGGACTGACTCAGACACTATCACATACAATGGTTAGAATGTCTGCCTTTTTTTTTTTTGTAATTAAGAAAGTTAAAATCTGGCTACTGAAGAAGCTACTGACACCTAAGAACATCCCACTACTCATCACAGATATTCCATGTTCTCTCAATAACAGAGGCTAGCTTTTCCTCAGCTTCCCTTTGGTTTACTTTTTCGTGAAAGAGGAGCTACTGGTTTTAATTCAAGGTACACTATCAACTGTTTCAAACAAACAAGGTGACAAAAGGGGTGTTTCTTTTGACTTTGGGAAGACAGCAAGAAAAATGCACAGAAGGTACTTTGTGCAAAAAGGCTTTATGAATTGAACAGATATGCTACTGGCCAACCAAATAAAAATCCTAAATCTGTAATTGTATGACCCTAACACTACATATAAACTACAGCAAAACATGATAACTTTTGTACAAAAGATACTTTTACACAGATACATCTCATGATTCTGTCAACTTATTTTAAATCCCTGATGCATAAAAATCAGAGTTGCTCTTTATACAGCATTAAATCCACAACTGATCATTTTATTTTGTGTTTCATTTAATGCAGCATGAGGATTTTTCAAGTTTTAGGTTGCAGTGACAAAAAACTGACCTGTTTTGATGATAACCTTAAAAATTACTCTCCTCTGGAAAAACAACTTATCAACCCTTCTTATTCATTCATTACTTTTAATCGCACACTATAATGTGATTAAAATCACACCATAAAATCATGCTAATACTTTTCAGTGACACTAATGAACGTAATTCAGACAAAGCAGGTCTATAAACAGAGATAGGCCTATTGGGATAACTCACCGATCGGTCCCTTCAGTTTAACCAAATGCTTATTTCATCTGAATTTCTAGTCTTCATGTGAAGAACTATTATCATGAAGCAGGTAATGTACTTATCAAATTATAGCATTGTCCTGGTTTGAGGTGGAGCAGAACCAACTTCCTGTTCATAAAAACCTTTTAAACTGAGAATTTGTTTAAATTGCAGAAAACTAGTTATATGGCAATCTTTTTTTTTGTGTTTTGTCAAAGGAACAGGAAAACTTATAGAAAATAATGTATACAAATTAAAATAAGTATTTCATATTATTATTCATTGCCTTCTAATTCAAGCGCTTTAAAAGAACCAAAATTACACGGAAAAGCCAAAAGTATATCCTATGCTCAGTATAATCCCCCATTGTTCTGTGCTGCCCACTGCAGCATAAAAATAATTTGTTGTTTTGACAAACAGAATTTCCAGGTACTTCAGGTGCCCTTAACCCTTATGCTCTAATACTTCTTAATGGAAAGAGCATCAAGTGGCTACCACTTACTACTGTCGAACATTTTCTTTTTTTCAAACAGCTTTTAAACAAATGAAATTACTTGGGGATTTATTTTAATTGAAGATTCAATTGGACTATACATTTCTATGCAGTTTCCATAGCAACATTCATTTCAAACTAAAGAAGCTGCTTCTCTATTACTCATTATTACTAAAATTCAATTTCATGTCTCTGTTGGAACTAAACAACATTAAAAGAGGCCTTGGGAAGAATCCATCTAGCACAACTAATTAGTTTTGAAAATGGCTTTTTAAAATCCACCTAATTTAAATTTCATCCACGTCAAAGCCTTAAAAGCAACAATTTTGCCACTGAAGTAAACAATGGCCAAAAGGCATACAACTATTTTCCTGTCTTCTGAACAAAAGAAAGATAGGTTCTGTAGAAGAATGGCTTTTAGAAAGTTCACAGCCTCCTTCTGCCACAAGTCATGAATTGCCAGTCAAAACAGTAAGACTATCATCCCTAACATTCAACTTTAAAGATGCATTAGTCTAACATTTATTACCATTCTGATCGTGGCAGTCCACTTATAAGGGGCATGACAATAGCACAGACCAAAATATAGGCTTATTCTTAAAAAGAAAAATAGGTCAGAGGAAGGAGGTTCTCTTTTTGCACACTTTTTGTATCGCTGTCTCGCTCAACATGAATTCTAATGTTCCTTAAAGGCATGAGCCAGGTTTATCTTTACTGTTTCAGCTGACCATCAACCTAATTGCAATCCCCTTATTTTTGTTTGAGTAATAATGAAGATCAAGAATAGAAACATGTAAATTACAATCTGCCCACTATTTATTGACCTATTTTGGTAAAATTCAGTGTGTACATGATTTTAAATACATCAGAGATCCATTCAGGGAGGAAGAACATTGTATGATACAAAAAAAAAAATATTTTAGACTGTTATACATACTAAACTACATTATTTTATGCTAAGAAGAAATAATTTTTTAAAAAAGTTTTTAAACCAGCAAAAACTAAGGCAGCAAGAAGAAAAGCCATGGATTTCTAATACTAATTACAAGACAGATATTACTCCTCTTGGATTTAAGCCAAGAGCTTTAGCAGCAATGCAATGTCATGCCACACAAGCAAATTAAGTACTATCTTCATTCCCACATCTCTTATGCAGTATCTACATGCCCTCATTCAGGTCCCAAGAGCTTACATTGGCAAAATTTCATCAAGAAGGGAGAAAAGTGCCTCACAAAATCATAAAGAACAGATGAACTGACTTGCCTCAGAGGTAATTCTCCTGCCTTCTTCTGCTGATAACATTACCAAAATACGCTTGTAAGAAGGAAAAGAACATTTTACATTAAAATAACAGATGAGTATTAGATGATGAAGTTTAATTATGTTGGCAGGTCAATCCTTCTATAAATTAACTCTGAAAATATCAATGGCAAATTTGTATTTAGCCACATATTGCCCAGCCTAAGATCAAACTGTTTGATGCCATCCTGACATACCATTAGTAAGAAATTAAGGATAATGCAGAATCTATATTGATGAATGCCCACATTCATATACGGGATATAACTTAGAACCTGATTACTCTAGCTCATTACGGAACAAGAATTCCACAGCTTCATTTAGTAAGGTGCTATTTTGGACTAGATGATGGCAACCTGCCCACTGTTAAGCTTGTAGTTTTTCACTGACAGAAATAAGAACAAGCTTTTGAATGACTTTACTGAATGGGTATCACACAATCCCATTACTCTTACAGGAAACCATTAATGCTTGCCTATTTCCTTCCAACTCTAAACCAGCAACTTTATAGTTATTTTGTCATTTCTCATCATGGGAACATATGTGCATTCTTGCTTGGAAAACGATCAAGGCTTTCTGGGAGGAAAAACATTAGTATTTTATTCAGGCAAACATTCTGTATTTTCCTTACTAAATAAAGCAGATGAGGCTTAAAATAACAACATACCATAGTGTAATTGTGAGCCACCTTGTGCAAGTCAGTGCAACCCTGCGCATCAGCAAAAGATCGGATTCCAAGGCAATTGGATGGGTGAAGCTGCTTCATTAGGAATTTACAGCATGCTTCTACAACCTGAGAGAGCTGAAGAAGGCAAGCTGTAGACAACAGGCACTCAATGTTATCTTCTTTTAATTCAAGGCGACCTAGTAACATTAAAAAGTAGATCACAATTTTGCTTGTATCATGTGTTTAATTCCCTAAACCTCAGAGGCAACATCATTATTTACAGATTATATGACACAATATAAGGCTTAGCAAACATCACCCTCAGCAACAGATAACGAGCTTTTCAAAATTAGTACCTATAGTAAAGTAAGGACAGGGAATCCTAATAAGACTCCTTTTTTATCAGTCACGATACATTTAAAATATTCACATAAGTTGTTAACTAACAGAATATAGTATTATCAGAGAAAATATATTTTACCAGGTTGTCTCAGGTAACAGCAATGATTTCTTTTATTTATTTACAAGGAATTAAATAGTCTGAATAGTAATTTCTAAAGAGCATTTGAAATCTAGTAATGGAATATATAATGCTCACAAAAGGACAATTCATTAGATGAAATTTCCATTTGCATTCTAATTACCTGTATATGCATATTGAACCAGAGCCCACAATGCATTTGGCTCCACACCTTCCATCTTGATTTCTTCCTGTCTTGCTTCCCTTACGTCATTAGTGAACATTGCCGCGAAGTAGTCCGAAACAGAGGAGAGAACCAATCTGAGTACATCATGCAGGAGAAAAGGAGAGCGACAAAGAGAGGAAAAAGAAAAAAAAAAAAAACTTAGTCAACCTGATGTTTGTTAATTTATGATTCATTACTTTGCCCTTTGAAGAAACACTGTACTGAGAAAAACATTTTAAAATTGACAAACCGCTGTATGCTGTAGTTCCCCCCTATGAATAATGAAGTACTGTTACCAAATCTACATTTGCTGCTGAAGTAAATGGATTACCCTTTCAAAGCTCAATGACTTTTAATAGCCAACACAGAAACAACCCACAAAAACACATGAACTGGAAATGGAATGTAAATATACATTATGGGAATAAAAAAAACCCCATGGATTTTCCTTCCATTTATATTATGTCAGTTACTTTTTTAAACGTGAAAGAATAACTTACTAGTCCTTTTCAAAGTGCTTTAAAATGCTTTTACTCTTGGTGCACATATATGAATTCATTTACTTATACTGATGACAGAACTAAGCACAGTAAACATGGAGATGGTACAGAGAGAGTAATCTCTTTTGTGGGTATGTATTTAGCCTTTTGTTAACAATTCTGAGTATTTTAAGATACTGAGTAAAAAAACATGTTAGTGCTCAACAAACATTTCTTTGGAGCACTGAGAGTCAAACACTGAGTACCTGTAAAAGCAACACTCCACAAAATGTGCGAGAATCTGGATGTCTCAGTATGTGCTCACAGGACTCGGGTGAAAGAGAAAGGAAATCACCTGGAGCAGGAATATTCACCCCATAGTTCTGTCACGTGAAACCTACTGTAACTATTCATGAGGTCTGCTGGTCTCTTCCCTAGGAGACCTGCAGGAACAGCCTTGTGGGTTGGATCAATTTTTGTGTTGTGACAGTTCACTGTTGCCTTGCTCGCAGGGAATTCAAATATAAATACACTTGCATACGCACTGAGCTACACAAACAGCAAGCTCAAGAACCAAGCCTACTGCAAATACACTACACAGCCCATCTGCATACATTCAATGAATCTAATACTTCACAAAATGTCAGTTTATTCTGTGTTGAATCATTATATTGGCTTGTTAAGATGACAGAGGTCAGGAAGCACAAACCAGAGTAAAATTAATTGAAAAGGTGAGCACCAGTGCTTAAGGAGTAAGTCTAAGCCTATGTTAATGGGGAGGATTTGCAGATACATAGACAAAGTCATGAACTACAAAGAACTGTCTCTTAGTTAATTAACTGCAAAGTAATAAATTGTTGACCAATTTCAACTACACTTTTCTTGCTGATTTTCTGACCATTGACCACCTTGGTGAGGCCTACAGCAGGGCAAATTTTTTTTTTCTAGTTGTCGAGGCAGCAGAGTTGTGTTAAAAACGTACAGGGAAAAGATTAATTGTATTTTAGCATCTCGTATGATTGAGGTTTTGTAATGAGAAATTAAGTTCCATTCTTTTAAAGAACATACTGTTCTCGAAATACGAGATTTATTCTGTGACTGACTACCTGAGAAAAAATAGAACATTCTATCAAGGTAGTGCCCAGGCATCACTTCCAAGGATTTTAACCTCAGGTTTTATCACACCTGCTGTTAAATGAAAATACTGTCTCCTTGAGATCTGCAGAAGCTTAGTCAAATTAGAGAGTACATTCATATAAGCATCAAGGGAGTTTCTGCAACTGCTTTTGATGCTAAAATGTGATGACAATATTCGATTTGTATGTACAAAACAGGGATTCTCATTGGAAGGGAAAGTGTGTTGATGGACAGACTTGAATAACCCAAGTATCTCTACAGGTCCAATTCAGAATAAAAAAAAAAGCAAAAGCAAAAAAAAAAAAAAGCAAAAGCAAAACAACTGAAGATATTCACCTCTGGCAATACTGACTTGAGCTTCTACACAGAATAGAGTTTGAAAAAGAAAGGTCTCTGCAATGGGAAACAGAACCTAAAACCTAATCTTAACACAGTTTGTGGCGGGTTTTTTTGGTGGTGTGGTTTGGTTTTCTTGAGAAGTCATGGCAGTCCAGGAAAGTTCCCACTAAGTGGAAAAGGGGAAACACAATCTCCATTTTTAAAAAGGAAAAGAAGAAAGACCCGGGGAACTACAGGCCAGTCAGTCTCACCTCTGTGCCCGGCAAGAACATGGAGCAGATCCTCCTGGAAACTCTGCTGAGGCACACGGAAAATAAAAAAGTGATTGGTGATAGCCAACATGGCTTCTCTAAATTGTGTCTGACAGATAAGGTGGCCTTGTTCAATGGGGTTACAGCGTTGGTGAATAAGGGAAGAGCAACTGCCATCATCTACCTGGTCCTGATCAAAATATTTGGCACTGTCCCACATGACATTCTTGTCTGTAAATTGGAGAGACATGGATTTGATGGACAGACCACTCGGTGGATAAGGAATTGGCTGGATGGTCTCACTTAAAGAGTTGCGGTCAACGGCTTGATGTCCAAGTAGTGAGCAACGACAAGTGGCGTTCCTCAGGGCTCAACAGTAGGACCAGTGGTGTTTAACATCTTTGTCAGTGACACAGACAGCAGGATTGAGCGCACCCTCAGCAAGTTTGCCGACAACATCAAGCTGTGTGGCACAGTTGACACACTGGAGGGAAGGGATGCCATCCACAGGGACCTGGACAGGCTTAAGAGATGGGCCTGTGCAAACCTCATGAAGTTCAACCAAGCCAGGTGCAAGGTTCTGCACCTGGGTTGGGCCAAACCCTGACACAAATACAGACTGAGCAGAGAAGGGATTGAGAGCAGCCCTGAAGAGAAGGACTTGGGGGTGCTGGTTGATGAGAAGCTCAATATAACCCAGCAATGTACACCCACAGCCCAGAAAGCCAACTGCATTCTGGGCTGCATCAAAAAAAGTGTGGCCAGCAAGTCAAGGGAGGTGATTCTGCCCTTTTACTCTGCTCTCCTCAGACTCTACCTGGAGTACTGCATCTGGCTTGGGGGCCCCCAACGTAAGGACATGGACCTGTTGGAGTGAGCCCAGAGGAAGGCCACGAAACGATCAGAGGACTGGAGCACCTCTCCTACGAAGATAGGCTGAGAGAGTTAGGATTGTTCAGCCTGGAGAAGAGAAGGGTCCAGGGAGACCCTTATAGGCCCTTCCCAGTCCCTAAAGGGGCTACAGGAAAGCTGGGGAGGTACTCTTGATCAGGGAGTGTAGCGACAGGATGAGGGGTAATGGTTTTGAACTGAAAGATGGGGATTTGGATTAGATATTAGGAAGAAATTTGTTAATGTGAGGGTGGTGAGACACTGGAACAGGTTGCCCAGGGAAGTTGTGGATCCCCCATCCCTGGAAATGTTCAAAGCCAGGCTGGATGGGGCTTTGGGCAACCTGGTCCGGTGGGAGGTGTCCCTGCCCATGGCAGGGGGGTTGGACTAAATGATCTTCAAGTTCCTTCCAAATCTAACCATTCCATGATTCTATGAAAAGAAATTATTAGAAAAATAAAATTCAATCCATTTACTACTTTTGCAAACTTGTGTTTGGATTCATGAGAAAGTTTACATGCTTCACAGTGTTAAGTGCTTTCCAGAGAGTGACTTGCATATAGAAGCAGGATGTGCAGCCCAGGAGTAGGTTAATACAAGTAATATGCCAAAGCATAAATTATACTGATAACAATTTTGTAATAAATTTTAGCCAAGAAGCACGTTCACAGTAAAAAGCCTTAGAACAGGTATCCACACTTTTAATTCAACTAATTTAGAAAAACATTCTTTTAAAGAAAGAAAGGGGATTAAAAGATATAGTGGCAATGCATCAAGGTGACACTGAGCTAGAGTAGAAGAAAACAAAGGCAGATTTTCAGCCAACTGGCCTTTTCTTGTCCTATGTTTTTCCCACTACTCAATAAAAATCAATTACTACTTTACTCATGCCATTTGACACCCACTTGTTCATTGATCTTTTAATCTCATAGCTAGTAACTGATTTTTATTTCAACCTCTTTTTGGATTGTTTGAAATTAAACTGTATTCCTACATACAGATTAAACAATGTGTAGCAGCTGACACCTTTATGTAACTCAGGCATCCACAGAAGACTTTCCCCATCTGTGTTTGGCCTTTTTGCTAAAAAAAGCTCTAAACCAGCTAAGTGACAAGTATGATTTTTTCCAAAATAAAAATCTGTGCACTGACTACAAACACTTCCCCTATATTCACAACCTCTTTGTTAAATAGAGCCATTGTGGCTCTGTTGGTATTTAACATAAAGAGCACTTCTGTGTTATTTATTAATTATTAAAAGTAACATTCATCCATATGAAGAGTTCACTGGGAACTACTGATGCTACAATATAGTGTACAAGATAAATTTAGGAATTAAAGAAAGCTATGGTTTTCATACTCCAAGTTCGTAGCCTTTTTTCCCCCTAGAAGTAATATTTCTTTTCTAATTGACCCAATTAAAATGCCTACGAAATCAGTACCTATTGACATTAGAGAGGCCTCTTAACAGTACAAAAATAACAACAACAACAAAAAAAAAAATCAAGAAAAAGACTTAATGTAGTTAGCATTGTATTGTTTGACTGTGGATGTTGAACATACTTACCTTTACTCTCCTTCTTACCTAATTACTAGCTACTGTCAAATAGTCAATTCTGCATAAATAAGATTATAAGAATTTGGCTACTGAATTACATGCAGTTGGTTGGCTGCTTTTTTTCAGTGCACAGGAAAAACGTATAGAAAAAAAGAACACGTGAATACCAGAATTTTTCATGTGGGAGATCATAAAACATCTGGAACAATTAAACTCTCTGGAAAAAACACTCAACAGCTATGGGCTAAATACCGACAAAATCTGGGTGTGTAAGCATGTTTCTCTGTTCTTACAGGAGGTTCCAATGCTACTGATGACCATAATTTCTATGGTTTGTAGTGATCCAAAAATAAAAAGATCCACTACAATGGCTTAACTTACATTGAAGAGTTTTCTAATTTCACTGTTATTTACTGAGAGCCAGTAAAATATACGTAAGCAGGGTGGCATGCCTGAATTAAATTGTACTTCTTGTAGGAATTGCCACAAGCTGCATCATCTAGACAGTTTTCTAGGTCTTCAAAGCAATTATTACGTAAAATGATGATAGCTGTCAAACCTGGCAATTTACAGATTTAGTATCTCCCAACCTGATTCACCTGACAGAATGAAGTGAAGCTTCTTAACATCTTAAAGATAAAAGAGACTTCCTAGGCAACTCCTTGTTTGTGACTGTCTAACAGCTGAAAATAGTCCCAGGGAACTCATTAATAGCATTCACTGAAGTTGTAAGGTGATACTGAATAGTTCATGCATCCTGGTATGAAGTGCCTCATACACTGATGGCTTCAGCTAGTTTCTATTCTTGATAGCAAAGCATGTAAGTAATAACAAGAATATATGGAAGGGGTACTATCCCCCACTAATAGATCTGTATTTATTTCAATTATATTTGTTTAAAAGCAAGCAATACCTAAAAATACATGCAGTATGTTTATGTGAAAATGATTTCCAATTATAGCTCTCTTCCAGGGAAATCAAACCTTTCAAAATTCATTTGCTGCTTCTGATACTGAAATGATGATTACAATAAACCCTTTCATACAATTTCTCAAAAGAACCACACTACAGTAGCAACAGTACCTTTTTAATATAAAGCTATCACAGAACTGCTTTTTTATGTTCTTTGACTTTTTAGAAAGACATTTTGTGTTAAACTCTTATAAACATGCAGCTAAACAAGAAGAAAAAGGTTGCAGTGAAGGATTTACAAGCTAAGGCAATACAGACTGTGAGAGAAAGGAAATATTATTAATCTGTATGGAGAAGTAGTATGAAGATAAGTAAGTCAGCAAACCAGGATTTGTGCTCTTTCAAACAAGCTTCCTGACCCCTGGAGTACATAAGCTTCCATTTGCCTTCTTTCCTTCAGTCCCATGTCTTTTGTATTTCCATCTTTCAGTTTCAACAGGAAGAGAGAAAATGGCTCTGCACAGTTTTTCAGATTGCTGGTTAAAGGCTGCACCGGAGGCTTTACATCCCCTTTGGCCAGGAACTTACACAAACACCCCTTTTCTTATGTAAATGTTCTGATCAGTAGCTATTACAAAACGAACTTTTATGGTTACAGCAGTTAGCCAAATGTATTAATAGGAAGATAATAAATGACTTAAACATCTGAAATTGCAGTGAAATACAGAAAAAGCACCTGATATGAAAAACATAATTAAATTTAATTAAATTTAATTTAATTAAAAGTCTGGGAAATTTTCTTTATGGAACTGCAGGCTTAAGGGAGTGGGAGTATAACGCATTTTTTCCTTGTGGAGAATTGTCTCCTTTCCTACTTGCTTCTTGATCTCCTAAATAAGTTCTTAGCTATAATTTCAGCACAAAATGAGATAAACAGAATAAGAGCGAATGTCATATTCAGAAAAATCATTACTATATGTGACACTCTTATTTGTAGTAGTCTCATTGCCCAAGTTCTTTGGATACAAACCAAAACCCTTCAAGATTTTACAGTAATGTATTACCTGTGCTTATTTCTATTGCAGATACCAAACTCACTGCTTTTTTCTCTAAAAACACTCATCTTGCACCTCAGAACATTCAAGTATTATCAAAAGTAGAAGCCGAGAATTAAGAAAAAAATACAGGAACTATTAAAAATATCAGGTTCAAAAAAGAAAATCTGAAAACTCTTCTCTCTATATAGGCATGATTAATAGTAATAATGAAAAATGTTATTTCTTACTAATTCTATGTGACCACTTATTAAGAAAAACCCTTTTATCTTTCTTAAGAGGAAAAAAAAAAAAGGAAAAAAGCTATCCAGTTTCTATTTTCTTACACATCTTAGAATACCAAACCATTAAGCTAATATATATTTAATACATCTTTTCCTGCTTATTAAATCTTCAGATAAAATAATCACTGGTGTTCTGAAATACACTGACTGCTCCAGCCTGCAGTCAATACTAAAGAAGTCAGAACTTGGATGCTGGCAGTAAGAAATCCTCCAGAATTTTTTTCTTGTGATAGGCCAGTACAAGTACATAAAGTCAGTTTCCTTACTGAACTTCCATAAAATTCTGAACCAAATTTAAGATTTCCATCTTCGTCTTTCCCACAATGTAAAAGTTCAATTTTCAGTGAGGTACTTTGGACATATTGAGATGAAGACTGTAGCTATTGCTATGTTTCTTTGTGAAAACAAAACAGTAAGAGAAAGAACTTACTGTGCAAAAGGGAAAGCTTATTTCTAAGTCGGCTCCAACATTACAAAGCAAACTAAGGACAGCCATAAGCCTCCCACCTCCTGCTACCAGCACAAAGTGTGCTTTGGCTTTAACTTTCATGTATATTTAAAACACAATATACCCAATACAGCAAGATGTTTCTCCTCTTCAGAGAGAAGACCAGAGCAAATAACAGGTGGCAGCATATGCCTAATGCACTGCAGAAATAGATACAGTAGCACAAACTGGAGGAGCAAAGTCAGTTCTCTAAATAAAATGCGAAACAGGTAGGAACCACATCAAAGAACGTTTTAGCATGTTGTCTTTCTGTTTATCTTGTTGAAAAAAATAAAAATAAAAATCTTCCAGTCCTTACAGGATATTCCCAGCTGTCCTCTGCACCCTTTCTACAGGTTTTAGCTATAACACAAACAATTCTCCAGAACTGCATACTGGAAAGGCACTACCCTTGGCCACATAAGGAAGTAAAATGATTTCATTATAATCACCATTTTTCCTGTTTACAGCACTCCAAAGCTCTTTGACTTCTAAGTTACTTCAGCAGTGCAAATCCACTGGGGGCGTGCACATTCCCTGTTTTCATCTGATTCACTCTGTCCACAGGGACAATGCAGTTTTACAACTAATCTGAGTAAACTGAAGACCAATCTTATGCAACTCTGTAGCAACAAGGAAAGCCAAATCATCTTGCTCACCCTACTGTCCTTCCAAAAAGGACTGATCATCATCCAGAGCTACGTGGCTGTAAGTGTTTACAAAGGAATTCAGGTCAGGGGTTGGGTGGAGACCAGGACCACCCGTTTTAGCAATAACTGCAGCAAGATTTGCTTAAATCAACTTGGAAAAAATCAGGGACAGTCCTGACTGTTTAAAAACGAAGTTTTAAAAAATGAAGTCTGTGAGAGCAATGGCAAGTTACGGTGCCTCCTTGCTCCTCAAGTTGGTTCCCATCCCCATGCTATCATTCCCTCAGTTGTATCAAGACAATAGTGTGGATGATACTTGAATAAAAGCAGAGATCTAGGTTTCTAAGAAAAATACCAAATCCAAACCAGTAACGTCTCCCCATCTTTTTATTACTATTACAGTATTAAGCTATAGTATCACTGTGGGGGTAGGAATGAGCAGTGGAAAATAGGAATGCTTTAGGCTGCTACTTCTGTTGTAGACCTAATCTTATGAAACCACATATTAATTATAACTAGGTTCCTATTCAAACTATTAATACTGTGCATTAAATACTGTAACATGCTTCATTTATGCACACTTCTCTTTCACAATCTTTGCTATTTTCCTAGAATTTAAGTGGCATGCTATATGACCTGTTAAGTGCACAGATCACAGAGAGGGTAATGTCTGGTCTAATTTAACCCCTCTAACACTTAACTGTGAGTGTTCAGTAGTCTAGTATCAGAGGACTCTTCTTACTACGGGAACAAAAAACCTAAAGGTCAGAAGACTGTCCTTATTGCTAGTTATGACTCCAACAACTTAATTATTAGTACAAAGAAAAAATTAAATCTAAGAAAGATTTTTTAAATTACATTCTATGGTACGGAAACCACTACTAATAATATTCTGAGGGTGAATTTGGGACTTTTGGGGGGGTTATTTTTTTATGCAAATATCCTACTATACACTTGAAGACAAAAAGTAGAATGTGAAAATGTCACAATTATTTTTGATGCTGTTTTGCATACTACTGACAGAAATTAACTTTTAGTTTCCAAATAAACATTAAAAAGCAGAAGCATGTCTTAAGTATTCTAAATTGTTTAGGAAGTTCTGACCTTTTTTAAACAAAACACAGGACACACTTTGAAGGTGCATTTGTAAACTAATATGAAGTTATTATATTCAAATTACAATAAGCTTACCTGTGAGCTGGAATTCTACGATCACCAGCAACTAACACCACATCACATAGCTGTTTGTGTCTGAGGTAATTCTCCATCTTTTTAAAAGTTTGTTCAGCGTGGTTGAGAGCCTGAAAAAATTCATCTGAGGTACAGGGCTCCATAGTTTGACAAGATGATAAGGTATGGCTGCTGTTGGAGGTTCTGCTGAAGACAATAATAGAAATCTTAGTTCACACCATATTATGGTTCAGCAATTTTATCTACAGATGATAAAATAAACATTACATGTGATTTTAAAATTGAAGTGCATGATTTGTTTTAATGTTTTATTTCTCTTCACATTAATACTGTCTCTCTTCCTCCAAACTTAATCTATAAATCTTTGTGAAGAAAGCACGATCATTTCATGTTGTACTCTTCAACTAACAGACACGCAATTGTCAGAAGGCTAAGGAAGAACAGACATCTACCACGCCCCTGCAAACTGAAAAAGGAATGGAAGGATGCAATAAGGAATCAAACCTTTCCCTGTCACATATGTTACCTGCCACATATGTTAAAGTCTTACTTCACAAGTATGTTAAAGTCTTGCTTCACACTCAAGTGGCTAGAACAAAACTCAGCATATAGACGCTAGTAATAGATTGTAGGCATGCAGTGGAAAAAAACCCAAACATCAAGAAATACATCAATACACCACCACTCCTACTGAATAAAGCTTTGTATGTTTGAAATAAGATCTAGCACCAGAGAAGCCAACAAAGGGAAAAAGCAAGGGTGGATGGGGAGAAAAAGTATGCCTCTCCATAGACACAGCAGCTTGGGAGAAAAGAGAAACAGAGAAAACATAAAAGTAATGCATGGGCCTAGGACATAAAGGAGATGAATCCTAATTATGTACACTGAGGGAAGCACCTTTTCTTGCTCACGGTTCTTTAACTGACTACTACTTACTTTGCCACAATGCAGGCAACTTGTAAAATACTCTGAACCTACCATAATGTTTGGAAGGATGTGGATTCACAAGATCTGGACCCAGAGCCCTGCTTTCACAAAGATGTCATGAACTCAGGCAGCAAGCTCAGGGCTAAATTCACCATGAGACTTAGCTCAGTCCTTAGCCTAGGATATTATTTCTATGACAGAGCTTCTCAAAATCAAAGTCTAAATTTTCAGCAGGAAATGTTCTGTACAGGTGTTTGGGTTTTGTTTGTTTTGGGGTTTTTTGTCTGTTTGGTTTTTTTTTTTTTGGGGGGGGGGGGGGG
>JAOXNO010000033.1:64789301-64818151 GCA_028565335.1 Limnodromus scolopaceus | reverse complement strand
CCCCCCCCCCCCCCCCCCCCCCCCCCCCCACGAGGGTCTGGGTTTTGTTGTTGTTGTGGTTTTGGGGTTTTTTGTATATGCCCAGATAGCTAAAAAGGCCAAACAATTTGCACTTAATTCAAGCTTAATTCTAGTAATGGATCAGAAGTGAGATGCCTGCCTACCTACTTCCCTCAGAGGACTTTATTTTAAATGTGGTCTCTGAAGCGGTGGTTAGACATTTATTTAAGCTGTGTCAGCTTCTTCTCAACCCCCCCGTGAATCACTTGTTTTGCTTCAACACTGGCCCTCTGACAAGCTGGAACAAATATTCTTTGTGGCCATGTGGGAAAGTGAATCAAGGAGCTCATGTATGTGAAAAATGTAACCATGTAACCATAAAAAACATTACGTTGTCTAAACTGGGTGGCATTCTCACAGTGAATGAGCAAGGAGTACTCAGGGAAAGCAACTGAAACCAGCAACCCTGCAAAAGAAACAGCAGTGGACAGGACAGGGTGCTGGTCAACAAGAAAATGCCTAGGAAGATCTTGTTCCCTATCACAATTCATCGCATCCTCAGTTGTATTGATAGAGGTTGGGTTTTTTTGATTGAGCCATGTTTTAACCCGGATTCCTCAAACTCCATTAATAATGATTTAAAAAAAAAAAATACACAGCATCAGGAATTCAATTTCTATGACAACCTTACAAGGAGTTGGGCAGCTAGAACTGAAACAGCAACAAACTGGGATGGAGAAAGGAAAAACTTTCTAAGCCAGCACTTTCCTGGACCATAGCCTCACTAGAGCTACTGCCAGCCCCAGAGTGCACACGTGTACACTCGGCACAGAACCCAATGGCCGTCACCGCTCGCTCTTGTTCAATAAGGAAAAGTAATTGCAGTGGTGTCTGCTTTCCACTATCCACAATAAAGCACTTACTCAGGACACAACAGAGCCAAGCTTAGTTCTACCCCTCATGTGAAGAAGTTCAACCCTGTAACTGCCCTATAGCCTGTAACTTACAAACCATTTTCCATAAGGAAGGAAAAGGAGAAGGAAAGATTGATTTAGCTTCAGTGGTCCATAAAGGGAACATGAAAGAGACAGTCTAATAGTCAAGGTACTTGCAAAAAAAGGAAAGATATAGCTTCAAGGGCTATTTATGCCTATTACTCAATGACTGGTTATGAAAAATTCAGATCCCCCCCCTTCCCCGAAGTGTTTTATGAATCTGCTTCCCAGTTCAGTTTGCCACAGCCATGACAGCTTGGGAGAATACACAAGCAAGGAAAGAACAGAGGAAGGGAAGGACCTGCTTTTCTCTCTCCCTGCAGTAGTACTGAAATACCTTCCAAAATTCTTGGCCTACATCCCTTCCACCTAGAGAGAGGAGCCTTGGGTATCTAACAGGATATGTTAGATATGTGAATCCCATGCTCAGAGCAAACACCCAGCCGTGAGGTCCTGCAGCTCTGAGTATTAAGGCGGCTCTGCTCCTTTTGGAATTGGCTCTTGACTCAAGTATATTTTTAAGTATACTATGACTTTCCCCTTCCACATGCTAGAGGTTTTGCTGCTTCTGCTCACCTCACACATACTACTAAGAAAGTTACATTACAGACTGAGGCTGTGAGTGCACAAGATAAGTTTAACAAAGAATCCTTTCTGCATATTCCTTTAAGATTTAATATAGCATTTTTAACACATTAAGTGAAAATATTATTATGAGTATCTTAGAACATTAGTTGGTAGGGTTTCCTTTTGTATTCTTAAACTTCAATCACACTTTTCTTGGTCTTTCTTTTCTTTGCCTGTAGATCCTATCTAGCTCTGACCGATTTTTATTAAGTATGGTACAATTTCAGGAGGATTCTAAAATACGTGTTACCCTAAAGATGAGGTCCTTCCCATGATAGCTACACATTTTACATAAAGATGACAAACATTCATACATTAAAGATGCCAGCTTTCTTCAACTTCTCTGTCTAATTAAGACTTTATATAAGAACATGCCTTTTGAAATCAAAATTATGTATAAGGCATGCTATAAAACCATTTGTTTTTAAAGGATTTTATTTCTTGAAGTAGGATGTTTGGAATAAGGAGCTCTACTCAATACAACAGCTCATTGTAAAGCAATTAACAGGGCTGGTAAAGTGGTGATAAACGAGTTTCAAAAATAAAAGCATACATGATGATGACACTGGAGAGTTGAATTCACACCTCTCCTTCTGCTGTTGTTTCAGGCTTCATTGTTGTAGCTTAAACAAAGCCACAGCACAGCTTTCAATATAAAAACAAACCAAACCATAGCATATACACGCCTTCTTTCCTCCCACTTTCACTAAACTCTCTCTCTCAAAAGAGAGGCATCAGTGTTTTCAAACTTTACGGGGGAGAAGTACAATCTGTTCCTATTAACATGGATTTGTTATTTTAATTATTTTAAAGCATTGAGATTCATTTTAAAGGAAGAGTTACAATGGTTATTTTACAGCAATCACACATGAGTTAACAACCTACGAATTCCAGTAAATATTAACCTTGGTTATAACAAATGTCTCCACATTTGTCTTTGAAACAAAAATGAAGCAATCAAGACTTCATTATGACTAAGAAAAAAAATCAAATACACATTTCAAAGTATTCATTTTGGAACAGAGATACAGGAATAAAATCAAAAACGTGAAATTAATTTTAAAATATCTTTTCTGATAAACTATGTAAAATTCTGTCTGGAAAATTGTATCTGAATATTGTCATGATCAGTTTACCTAATTTAGCTGTAACCTCATCTGTACTTCTAGAAAAGGTCAACTTCTCCACAAGATAATATGAAATCCTACAAATCTGCAAAAAAATGTAGTTTTACTGCAAGATAAGAATGACACAGTCAGATCAAGGGTACACAGTACAAATGCTGACCATATATATATATATATATATATATATATGTACCACCTTGCCTCTTCTAGGTTTTTGCAGCAAGTAACAGCTTATTTCCTTGCATTAAAAAGTCGCTTTTCTTTTGACAGAAGCAACATGTTGAAGTGCAGCTGGTTACTAGAGCCTTGACTGGACAAAGGAGTCAGGCAGCAATACAACAGGATTTCGTTCTGAAAAATCTTGATGGAAAAAATACCTCAAATATACTGCTACTGGCTGGTTCACAGAATCAACAAATGAAGTCTGTTTTTCAAAAGATTGCTCTGCTCTGTCTCCTTTTCCCACTCCATCCACCACCACCAGTCTAGCTCTTCTCCCTTCCCCTCAATTCCATCAGGCACCAGACAAGAGACAGCAAATAATGTGACCAACGGGAAGCTGTGCTGTGCAGCCAGTTTTGTGGTGGATGAATCCTGCCCCTTTTCAGCGCAGGCAATAAGCTGGGTTTCTCTCCATTAACTAACTGCCATTTGCGAGGAGTGACATTATCTTTGGGACTTCTGCCTACCCCCGCATTAAGATGAAAAAGGGCTCATGGGTTTTAAAGCTACCAGAGAAATGGTAGGGGTGATGCAGAACACAACTGCGTATACTTGGTCCCTTTGGGAAACCAAACTGAAAGCAAATGATCTAACTACGCTATTGAAATCTGCAGGCAGTACTAAACACTAACCCAAGTGGCTTTCATAAATAAAATGGAAACAGTGCAAAATGGGACTGGAGCAACAATAACCTGTTACATATGTTTCTCTAACACAAACTGGGTGTAGGTGAAAGCATTAGTAGTAGTAAATAAACACTGGCAAAACTGTAGAGATGGGGAAAAAAAATACACATTTTTCTCCTCACTACTATGTTTCCAGTGAACACCACTTCGTTCCTCAGAAAATGAAGTCACTGCCATGAAAATTTTGAATCTGAATTAATGCAGAAACAATACTACCTTTATAAATGTCACATAAATAAGCAGAAAATCAACAAACAATATAGGCATGTCAACGTATACAGATATTAAAAAAATAACTATGATGACATTTCAAAGAAGAAAAAGAGTAAAAATATTAGTTTTATTCACACCTCAGAAAGGTTCAAAATAATAAAAGAGGTTTAGAGATAAGTGATGAAAATTATTAAGTACGTGCAGGAAAATGGGTGCGACTGCCTTGTGTTTAGAGAACACAATAAAAGGAAGAAAAAAAATGCGTAATACCTCTGACTATCAATGACTATAAAATATATTAACCCAAGAATAATGTCAAGGAAGTCAAAAGCTGTTGTTCGACTGATCAAAGCAGAACTCTGCAATTATAAATGAAGCATACGGAATTTACTCTAGCAAATCACCAGTAAGTTTCACTACTGTTCAAAATCAGTGAAGGCACCTATTCTGTTACTAGAACAGATGAATCTCCAGTAGCCAGACTCTCTAACTTAAAAAAAAAAAAAAGTAAAATGCAGCCAAATGGTAAGCTAATTGTCTACTTTGCAACAGGACAGAGGATTTGCTACACTGCACAACAAACCCAGGATCTCAAGGTATTTTTTTGGTAATAATGTAATTAGAAGCTCAGTTGCAATTTCAAGTCATCTTTAGGCTATGGCAGTCAATTGCTTAGGTCATACACATTAGGAAAGATAGAGTGTGTCTCCCCTTGGACAAATTAGGATACGTATTTTGCATTTTTAAACAAATCTTAATTTTGCAACTTCCTTGCTGCGTTAAGATGGGTTCCTGCATTGCAGTGTTTACATACAATGTTTCAAAGTAGTTTTAAAACTATTTTTTCAACAATTTGGTTGTTTACACTGCAATCTCCAAGCTGGCTGACATTTTACAGTATACTGAGGCCAGAACACAATTTACTGAAATAATAATATGCCAGCTTTTACACCAGCTTCCATAGTTTTATATTATACTTTGTAAGGAGTCAAATATTTCTGTCTTCAAAATTAGTAAGAGAAGAACCTCAGCTGCAGAGAATGGAGTTTATTGCAAAGAAGGATGCTGAAGGTATTCTTGGAAGAAGCAAGCAGTGGTAAAAATCAGGACACTCTTCCAAAGGCTGGCAAGATCATAAATAAAAGGAGGAAGCCATAGATGATAACAAAGACTGCTAAAAATTCATGGTGTATCATAATTTAAGATAAGAAAAGACAATAAAAAGAAGACAAAAGTGACTCTGGAGAGACTAAAGAGCGCATAAGGCTATACATGCATGTGAACTTGAGGACTAGTGATTTACTCTATGCTAGAGAAAAGAATTATAACAATAGCCAGAAGTATAACCCTGCAATCAAAAGACACAGGGTTCAAGCAAACGCAAATATATCTGTATTAACCTTAATCTAACTGGCATGAATAACAACAGACATGAGAAGCTGGAGCACAGACTCCATGCTACCTATGCTAGCACAACAAAGACACGTACACACAGCCTGCTAACCCAGGCACATCTTCACTTGTTTCTCATTTTGAAAAGAAATAACGAAGACATGTTTTATTGCAGCTAGACCTTTGATTATAGCACGGATGTTTCCCCGTCTTATTTCTCAATAGAAGTCTTAGATTTCGTGCAGTGGATTCATATACCCACAAAAATGTCGCTAGTAACACGCGTTCTGTCTGGAAAACATAACTACTTAGACTGCCTCATGATACATCTATATTGCAGTATGATCAAGAAATGCAGTGGTACAAAAACATACCTGACTGAACTTTAACACAGTCAAAGCACATGACAATCACCACAAAAATATGATTGTCTTACATACAAACTCATTCCATCCAAATAAATAGCTGGAATCCCCTGTGGCTTTGTGAAGTCTATGCTGACACCCCTTGTCACCGTATCTTCATTACAACATCACTGTTCAGGATTACTAGATTAAGTCTGCCTCATATATGCTAAATAATTTTGCTGCACTAGCTCTTTTCAAATGTGCATAGACATAATGCAAGTGAAGATGTAACAGGCACAGAGGAAAATAAAAGAAGTTTAGCAGTAGCATGGAAAAAGAGAAACGAGAAGGGCAGAGATCTTCCCCTGTAAAACAACTTGTCTTTCAACAGTTTCTTACTTTTGTCTAATTCATCCATGTATCTAGCAAAAAAAAAATATAAAATGCTCTTTTTATAGACTTTCAGTTAATTTCAAGTATCATATTATACTACCATGCCACAATTAATGAATCTATCAACTGTCCTTATTTGACAGTTTGCATTATTTTGTTACAGGAGACATACAGAAATACACAGCACAATTGGGGGTCCTAAAGAACTTAGAGCATAAAAGGTGAGTAAGACTGAGGTGAGAGAAAAGACATATCAATGGTTTCTGCAGACGGAAAACTTGTTGAGGGGGGCAGACTTGGACTGGAAGTTATAAGGTACTAACTCCAAGACTGCTCATACAGAGCAACATTGCAGAGTAGCTGCCTTCCGGGACATTCAGACCTTGTATTAAAATCAGTCACAGACATTTTACTAAACTGTTTAAGGATAGGACACAAATGATGAATTCTGAAATACTGCTTGCATTTCATGTTCAAATATAAATATACATTTTATATTACATTAGACTACATTACTATATTTAAATCTACAGTAAAGTAATTCCAATATTTTAATGCATGCCTGGGTGAAATGAACCAGATACAATACTCTGCATATTAGATATGCTCTAGGTATTTTTAGTTTGATATCCACCGTATCTTCAAGGTCTGTCAACTGCTGCTAAGGCACCCACAAAAAGTTAAGAAACACAAATCTATTGCTAACAGGCTTAAATTTGCTATACAAGAATCTGCACAGCTGTTGGAAAATTTTAAGTGTACACATACAAAATGATGACCATCACCTCAGGAATGTAAGAGAGTTAATAAACAGCAGCAATAGAGGAAATCAAGGAGACAAAAACCAGCAAAAGAATTCAAACTTCACTGGCTCAGTAAACAATCATTCAAACTAATGCTGGTTACAAACAACACTTCTGAGTATGAACTGAACAGTGTTACAGCCGACCAGCTGATACCTGCATCCAAATGATCTGTTTGCATCTCAGACACAGCCTTTGACAAAGATCTGGTATTAAACTTGGAAGTTGCTTATCCCTTGTGCCACCAAGCTCTGTACTAATAACAAATGAATTCTACAACAGCTCTCCTCTGAATGAATCATGTAATGATTTAAAGCTTTCATAATTACAAAGACCTGATCTAAATGCTTTTCCACCCTGTGCTATATAACATGGCAAAGAGGAAGGATGGTTGATAAACATAAAGCAGTAAAGCTGCTTCTGTCACTTCATGCTTTTAGGTCTTGTAACTGGGCAATAAGTTAACTGAGGAGCAAAGAAGTAAGGCAACTCCATAGCTTCTATAAAAAGTTCTGAAAAGGGATATTTTTCATATACACAATTTGTTTCTAATAGAGGTAAAGTAGTTTTCATATGGGAATAAAGACCTTTGAAAACTACACAGATGAAGTCGGTGTTTTGGGGTATTTTTTCCTCAAGTCAATAGATAAGATATATTTTGGACTAATAAAAAAATATCATTTAATTCAGTTCTTAACATTAGAAAAATTCCAGCTGTTTGGCAGACTTATGTAGTCTGACCAACAGCTTATCCATTCTTAATAAAGGGATTGAACAAAACATGGTTTAAGTGCAGTCTCCCCATGAGAATAGAGATACAGATAACAAGACAAAGCAAGTTCTTACATTACCATTTGTTACATATTAAATTGTACCAACCCTGAATTCAGAATTTATCTAAAAAATTTATTTTAAACCATGAATGTAAAACACTATCAAGAATTACAAGACAATAAAGGACATACAAGTAACTCTAAATGCAATAGATCAGTAAGCATATAATTAAAAAGATACTTCAAATTTACTAAGTTCAAATCTTATATGCATTTCCTGCAGTATACAACTCCATGTGAAAAAAAACCACCAAAAAAACCCCTAGTGCTACATAGATTTCTCACATCTCCTAAATAAGTATCTGCAGTTCTACAATTCTATAAAGTTACAAATTAGTTTTGTTGTATGTAAATTCTTCTCCTAGAATTAAGAACAAAATTGTAGTAATTTCAATCTATACATTTATCTCAAAATTACATGTTTTTTCTATACTGATTGCCTTGCTATGGTGAGAACATCCTATTTAAGGTAATGCTATACATAAAAATTTCACATCACAAATAGATGTTGCTGAAAGGGAAGGTGATGTTACACCTATATCACGTATATTACCCAGTGACACAGCTATTTAAAAATTCAAACCTGAATATCACTTAAAATAGGACCTCTTCAGAGATATATTATTTATAGCTATATAGTTGTTGCAGCACAGTAAGACTGCTGTTATGAAGCATCAGTATGCAGGATTTCCTTTCCCTGCAATTCTAGTACTTTTGCCATTCAGTGATAAAAGCAAATACACTGTATTGACTCCTGAGCATTTTTACTCTCCCTCCTTTCCTTTAACCTTTAAAGGTTATATAAACCATAAACAGTTAGCGTTTATATTATGAACTACTTTACCCTTGCACTAAATGAATTCTTCTCCTAGGGAATGCAAAACACTAAAGCTGCTTTGACTAGATTGATCTGTCCTTAATAGGCTTCATTAAACAGTGTACCCTTTTAAATAGTCATACTTTCTGAAATGCTGTATCATCACAAAGTTACCTTAAAAGCGAGAAAGCAAACACCATAAAATTTACTTGAAATGGTAAGCTAACTATTATGTACTACATGCACTATAAAACAGGAAAAATAGTTTTAGTGAAGAATGGCTGACTTACGTAGCGAAAGGAAATAAAAGAATTATACTGCTATTTAGTAAGATTATTAACTTGCCTAATTTAAACAAACTGGTAAACACCTTTCATTTAAGAACAAATTTTACAGTTTCATCTTTAGTACCAGTATGTAAGAGAAGAACACTAAAACATCTTTACAGACACAATAAAACCATTTTTTCTTTTTAAGCTAGATACAGTTTAAGACACCTGGACAGACAACTGCAACCACTTCAAAGCACAAACTGGTTGGCTTTCTGTAGATGAAATGGCTTTTTTCTTTCAAGTCGCATATGCATAAGAGGAAAAAATAACAAAAACCTTTGTTTTATAGTCTAAGTGTTTTTTACAGTTTCATCTACAGAAACATGGAAACAACAGATAAGAGTCACAAGAAGCTTACATTTTCATAGTTTTCTCTTAACTGGCATGGGACTAATTCTCAGCATAACTAAACAATCAGCGCCACTTCGAAATAATTTAGAAAGCATCCTGTAACATTACCATGTAACGGACGTTTCCTTGTTCATAGGAGCATGTACTTGATATACTATTTAAAACATAGCTGAGTGCATCCACATTTGTGCTACAGTTATTCACATTGACTAAAGTTGCCTTTTAAAAAGGTCCTAGTATACACACAAACCCCAGATTATAAACAATTTTCTGTTTCTGATGCACAGCAGCTGCAAGGTTTCGGAAGCATATAGCCTATATATGCATACTATCTGTAAACATGAAATTAAAACACATTGTTCATGATAGGAAAGTAATAATTAACCTGCATGAACTGCTGTCCGATTCATTTTCTTCTTCACTTGCTCTATCATCTGTTTCTTGTCTGTCAAGCCAACGTGCACCTCCAGAATCTTCTGCTGAGAATTCAAATGTAGGGATTTCTGAGGTGGATGCCATTGGCCAAAGAGGTGAATTCTGGAAATCCTGTTGGCTGGACCCTCTGTGACCAACTGATGTTAAAGGTAGGTTACCTGAATCTAAAAACTTTGTGCCAGCAGTTGTTACATTTTGTCCTCTATTCCAGAAGTCTCCCTGTTGGTTTTCAATTGCAGAATTAGGGGCTGACGGCTGATGACCAAACCACCTCCATCTGATTTTTAAAATCTGCTTCACGTCAAACTCTTTACGAGAACCAGACATCCTTAGTGAAAGCCAGTGATCGTCTAGGCAACAGGGTAAGAAGCAGCACACATAAAAGAAGATTTGTGCACCCAACCAAGACAAGAGAAACACATGCTCTGCCTGTCTGTGGCAAGCAGATTTTCTACAGGAGGGGAGGAAGCATTGCATTCACATAAAAAAAAAAAAAAAAAAGGCTTCTTTAACGGTATGTCATTTGAATATAAATAAAAGGCAATAGACGGTGAAAAATCCCGAGATAAAAAGAGGAGGTGAAACAATCACCTCAATCAGGAAAAATGCTAATCAGTTTACCCTAAAAGCTCCAAGGCTGTTTCTGTTGCTTCCCTCCGACCATTAGCTTTCAAAAACCACCAAACAGTATTCATTAAAGCCCTTTCAAGAGCTGAATACCACCCCCTTTTCTTAAACCACAAATGACAGAGAACGTAATTCCTGTACTGCATCTTCGAATCTATGCTTCTTATTCTGTTAACTCTTGCTACTACAGAGGGGAGAAAACTCGCAAAAAGCAAATTAAAATTATTCCTGCACTGGTAAAGAATAAATTTACAGGGAAGATTTAAAACCAATCCAAAGATAACTGATTATGCTGGGGAGAAACTGAACTGTAAATAATTCTTTTCCCCTTACAGGACATGCACTAACTTAAAAAGGACAAGAACAGCCTGGAAGGCTCAAGGGACTAGTACTGTGTTATAAACCCTTTCATCTTGATGTGCTTTGATTCAAATCTAGGTCTGCAGTAACTGAAAATTTCTATCTGAAATCAGCTAATGGTTTCCGTTCACTCGCACATCACTAAAAGTGAAAGCAAGAAAAAGCTAACTGGTCACTATCCAAGGCACCAGAAACACCCCCTGCAAAATAAAAATGAGACAACTTCTCAAAAGGCTTCTTTCTAATCATACACAATCAGGTCCTCCAGATGGGGTTAAAAGTACTGTGATGGAACAGTGAAAGAGAGCAACGCATACCTTTGCGACAGAATTCCCTCTAGATATGTAAGGTAATGTATTAAAATATCCAACAAAAGTTTTTACTTGAATGAGGAAGAGAAAGCTAAAAGGACAAAATAGACAATGACCAATTTATATTTCCTATGAAAAACAGCCTATATCCTCTATGACATATGGAGCTAGTTAGGCATAAAATGCTGAGACTCATTCCAATCACACGCAAATAGTAGTAACAATTTTAGAATAATAAAGAGACACTGGATTTTATCAGTCCTTGATAAACGGACATACTTTTTCAATCTTCACAGTTCAGTGAGTCTGTTCAACTTCCAGGATACATATGCAACAAATTTGTAAGAAGTGTTCCTTTTCTACCTACAGTTTCATTAAAAATGGAAGTCACTATCTCTCAAATTAACATTATGAGCTACAAAATGTGTGATCTCGTAATTAGGATACCTGCAGTGTCTTTTAAAACAACTTATATGCAGAATCCATATGAAAACTTAAACAGTACCCGGTTTTACCACACAAAAAACAAATGCTCCGTTTCACACTCAACACCAGGAGTAAATCATGCTATTTTCTGGGGAACCACAGCGCTGAAAGGGCTAGTTTTAACCTGGAAAGCTCACCTGTCATTGCTCAGAACACAGTTATTTATGAAAGTACTTCTCACAAATGTGAGCAAAGCTCATTTCTATAGAAACAGCATTCCAGCTGTTCTCTACAACTAGATACTGCATTTCAGAATGTGCACCTTGCCAGCATCCTGCCCTGCCAGAAGCTATCTACCAAGGCCTTTGTAGCATGTCCAGAAAACGGTTGAAGATACTTGGAAGGTGAGATGATTAAGTAAGCAAATATACAAACTCATTAGCATCTTTGCCGGGGATTTTATTTAAACAGAGACAAATGGGGAAATATTTAAGAAAGATACTGATTTAATATATCAGCATAAAAATTGCACAGATACAGCTAATTGTTAAAAGCTTAACTGCAGTGTTCACACGTCGTCATCGTTTCTGTAACTGCAAGTTGGGTGACACTACAAAACAGATTAAGAAGTAATAACAAAACGGCATCTTTTTATTTATCCTCTCCTTACATTTTGTGTTGGTGTCAGGTGTTCATCAAGGGTGGAGAAGCAGGACAAGCAATTGGTGTATTTGTTAACATTCATCACAGCTGTAGCATTTTAATTACCCATTTAACTATGAAAAGTAAGCTTTAAATACCTTTATTTCTGCTGGTACGGTAAATCCATTATACATAAGGACTGACCTGGATTCTCTTTCTTGTATAACAGACTCATTTAAAATTCAGACTGTCCCAGTACAAGTCTACTAAGACAATGGCAGATTTGTCGATTCTAGTGCTTTTTCAGCACTTTCTCATGACTTACTGGGAAATGCAGCCTAATTGCTGCTTTTCTTAGACTGTGAAGCTATTGGCTTAAAGAGATTAGAAAACAAAATGTGCTGTAGTTTTAAGAGACCAAAATACACAACTGTTTTCTATTTTCTTCATTTTTCTATACTATAGAAACTCTCACTCCTCTATACGCTCTCCCAAATTACAGTTCTAAGACAGACTGCATGAATAGCTAAAATATTTCTGTTTCGTATAAATTAGATATGAGTTTGTATTTCAAATGACAAGATGAGACATGTGCCACTTAATTCTTCTGTTTAAATTGACAACACTTCTTGGAAATAATAGAGGGCCTCTTCTTGTTCTGGACAATCTTTATTACTATGAATAATGTGATAGCTTTTATCAGGTCCCCTGCTGGGAGTTAACAGACTTTTGAGATCTCAAATGATGAACTGTTACGGCTTCCACTTACTGTGACCACCCAAACCTCATCGTTGACATCTCATCTGGTGATTGGTACCCACAAATCCAAATGCCCAACCCCAGTCTATGGCCTCCCATCATATGTCTTTCTAATGCACCAACACATTTCTGAGAAACCTGCTAAAAGCGTAAGCTGAAAGATACCATCTTAGTCAAACAAGGCAATCCTTTGCAAGGATTCTGCAATATTTTTTCATTTATTAAGGCAACAGTTTTAGTTTAATAAAAAAACAAGAGTGCTTACACCCATTTTTTCTGACCTTTGTCATTGTTGCAGCTGAATAACCATTTTCTATTTTGTGGTGAATCAACATTTTAAATATAGGTAGACTGTCCTCTTTGGGAACACAAGTCTGTTCACATTAACGCGGTTGTGTAAGCCTACTGTGAAGATAATTCTGAGAACTCCAATTTTGACTGATCAGGTTGATATTCATAAGAGTGGAGCACCTCAGCATTTAAGTACATAACTTCTCTCATATAAATGCACCACAAAGTAATAAATTCCTGCAGTTAGCAGAGGGGGACAGCTTCCCAGATTCTGCCTTGTGAGCAAAAGGAAAACATTTAAATACATACTGTATGTTATATCTGCAATCGAGCAAATAGGTAACATCAAGAACATAGCATGACAGCTTTATAAATTGCTCTTTTCAATATCTTCAGAACAGTTTATATCTGCAGGTATATAAAAATCTTTTTACTAGCCAAAAACTTTAATATACTGGCATTCTTTGATTTTACATACAATATGTTTATTTATACAAGTGTTAAAGGAAGATTGCAGAACAGCATAACTAGTTTAAATTTAGACAACAATTTTACTCTTAAGATACTTTGTATATTTTGAGGGAAGATACACTCTAAATATTATTAAGTACAACACTGGAAAATATGGAACAATTATGATTACTTAAATAATCAGGTCTAAGCACTTCTATTCATTATGACTTATCCTTTTTCACTAGGAAGTTAGTTACATTTTCAAATAAACAAATATATTTATGGAATACTTTTTTGAGGCACTTTCAAGACTTGAGTCTTAGCACCGCTTTTCATGGTAACATTCTTCCTGTCACTGTTTTGTTTTGGCTGAAAAAAAAAAAAATCACCACCCAACTTCAGGGCAACTCAGATATAATATTTTCAAGGTATTTACTCTGTCAAATGGATTCAAACTTATCCATTTTAAAATTTAAGATGTAGGGGCATAAAGGCTCAACTAGTTCTTAGAAATGATCCCTTTAAGTGCCAATTAAGAATGAAAAGTGTCAAAATAACTAGATAAAAGTCTGTTTTGACTGCAAGAGTTGTTCTCCTCAGAAATACCTCATTGCTTAACAAAAGCATTAAATACAAAAAGATCTATTTTAGACATAACTAGACTCATTAAGATGTGATGAAGTAATACATTATTGCCAATGGTTAGAGACCCTATATACATATTCTAAAGCATAAGAAAGGTTCACTGACCGTAAGATGTTCATCAATTAAATGCATACAAAATTCAGCACTTTTAAAAAAGGGATTTTTAAACTTTAAAATATTAGTTTCGGGCTTTAAAACAATTGCTCAAAGCAAACTGCTATAGACAAACCCCAAACTGCAATTCTGCTTATAACTATGCTTATGTTAAAAGATATATTAAATGTTTACTGTCTTTTTTCCTCCCTATTCCTGTGTTCCAGCCCCAAAAATACAGAAATACCTCAACAAAGACTTCAGGAGGATAGCTATGTTCATGCTCTGTGATTCCATGAAACAACAATCACTTCCTATCCCAAAGTTTTTTGTAAGTGGAAACACTTCTGGTTCATGGTTATGTGAAAAGTCCCTTAACAGCAGCAACAGTAAAGTTAATCCAGGAGAAATAGAAGAAAACACCCTGCAGTTACTGACTGTATGTACTTAAATGCATTGTTCTGACTGGCAGAAATGAGCTGCAACCAGATTACTGGCACCACATGGCAACTTTCTGACACTTTGCATTGCACATTTCCCTTGAGAGCTGCAAGCCATATGTTTAGAAACACTGACTTTAGAGCACTCAGCTTAACAGTGGCATGAAAAGACCTGTACAGAGCAACAGCCTGGTTCACTGTTTACTTCATTCGGATAAGGAGTGAATGGGGAAAGGGGAAAGATTTCCATATGTAATAGAAGACTACATTGTCAGATCCTAGATTTTTTAGCTCAAGCATCATACTGGCTCACACAGAACAACAGTTGTGATCCAAGACATTTACATTTCTTTAACACCGAAACATTAACATAAATTTCTGTCTATCCAAGAAATACCCAAGTATTATTGGGAACTGCACCATCTACAAGTAAAACTGTAATGCAGAGCTATTCCAGAGTAAACAGCGCGGCAAGTTCCCTGAAGCTTATTCACTCTCAAAAAGTTTGCACTCTGAGTCCATGAGGTCAGCTGTGGTTTTTCAGTAAAAACTTACTTAAAATACAAAATGGACAACACTGGGAAAGGCCAATCTCCCAAATCACAAAACCAGTTTTCTGTACCAAAAGGCTCAAGTAGCCACACAAAGATTAAGACAAGCAAAAGGTTCCCAGTTCATACACTCCAAGAATATTGGTACCGCCAGTTTTAAGGAAAACAAGGTGCAGTCATCCATCTGGAGACAGTAATGCTCCAACACAAATCATCTCCTCTAGAAATGTCACTGTTAAGGAAGAGCGGTAACAAAAACACTGTTCTGCAGACACTTAAAGAAGTCTTGCTGAAAATAAAGTCATTCTTTAGAACCCATTTAGGAAGGTGTTGCCCAATAAAGCTACAAAAGGCCATACACCATAGATTGAAGGATTGCAGCAAATCCAAACAAAACAACAGAGAGATAGTTTCATTTTATGAAGATAATATAAGCACAGTCAAGGTCACTTTTGTAGGCAGATTTGCAAACTGAAGAAGATATTTTTACATTTTTCCATACAGTAGCAACTGTATTTCACCATAAGGCATTCAGTTCTCCTCAAAACCCCACACAAAAATGAGTAAAAAATACCAAAATGCCAACAATACCAACACTGTCAACAGAAGAGTGGATGCTTGTTTGGTAAAAAATTACAGGTACTTACAGTTCTCCATTAGGCCCCATATATAAAACTACCAGATTACCACACAGTAAAAGAACAGTGAAGAAGTAGATTTGCAAGTGATTAGGTAACAGAAGATAGCGCTCCATGCCAGGCTACACAAACTGCTAAGAGAAATACACAGAAGTCTCCGGGCAAAAAGTTCACACTGCATAAAAATGGCAAGCTATGCAATGCCACAGCTACTGGCACATAGTTATTTCAAGACAGAGATGCAAGCTCTCTAAGTGAATGATTTAACTCCAAAAGACACCTCAAGAGACTCATTATTTCTATCTCAATGAGGACCTCTCTTTAATCAGCAGCTTCAGTAAACACCCCCCTCACCCCTCAATTGAGACTTTCAGCTGCATAAGGGATAATATATGAGGATATCATATTTTATTACATATTTATAAAACAAATGGTGCAATCTCATCTGGAATTCCTTGTGTGCAATTGACCATTGCAACTCAAAAATAGTGTTGCAGAACACAGGCCCCACAAAAAGGCAACACAAATAATCGACGTATAAAACCAACAATCATCACACTAAAAGGCAGAATGCTTGTAAGAATCGTATCAATGTTTACAAGTAACAAAGTAATGTTTATGAGAAGCATATAAATGTCTCATTAATATGAAAGCCAGAACTTTTATTTAGTTTTAAGAATTAATGTTACATCTACAAGACACGCATTTATGACATCTTAGGAACTCAGTTGCGCGTAACATCACAGATACGAATCAGTGCCTCTCATAGAAACCCTTACAACTTTAAGAATCCTGCCACTGTATGCCCACCTGGAGTTGCATCTCACAAAGGACATCAAATGCAACAAGAAGGGCTTCTATAGGTACACAGGTGACAGAAGGAAGACTAAGGAAAATGTGGGCTTGCTGCTGAATGGGGCAGGGCCCTGGTGACACAGGACATGGAAGAGGCTGAGGTACAGAATGCCCTCTGAGTCACTCTTTACTAGCAAGACCAGCCTTCAGAACCTTCATGAAGTTCAACAAAGTGCAAAGTCCTGCACCAGGGGAGGAACAACCCGTGTGCCAGTACACACTTGGGCCACACAGCTGGAAAGCAGTTTTACAGAAAAGGACCTGGGGGTCACCAAGTTTAACACGAGTCACCAATCTCCCCTGGCAGCAAAGAAGGATAATGGTACCCTGGGATGCATTCGGAGGAGTGTTGCCAACAAGTCAAGGCAGATGATTATTCCCTTCTACTCCAGTATGGAGGGTGAGGCCACACCTGGAGTGCTGTGTCCTGTTCTGGGCTCCTCAATACAAGGGAGAGAAGGACATACTGGAGAGATTCCAGCAAAGGGCCACTAAGATGATGAAGGGCCTGGAGCATCTCTGATGAGGAAAATCTGAGCTAGCTGGGACTGTTTAGCCTAGAGAAGACTCAGGAGGGTCTCATCAATGTGTGCAAATATCTGAAGGTCCAAAGAAGACAGAGCCAGACTCTTTTCAGGGTTGCCCAGTGACAAAACAAGAGGCAACAAACTGGTAACAACTAAAACACAAGAGGTTCCACCTACACATAAGGAAACACTTTTTCACTGTGAGGATGACCAAGTACAGATTATCCAGGAAGGCTGTGGAGCCAACAACTTTGGAGATATTCAAAAGCTGTCTGGACATGGTCCTGGGCAACCTTCTTTTGGTGACCTCACTTGAGCAGGGAGGGCTGGATCAGATGACCTCCAGAGGTCCCTTCCAATTTCAACCATTCTGTGATTCTGTGACATGTTGATCTGTTTGTAAGGTATCAATCATGTATGTCATCTACTTATTCCATGGACTTACGCTCCTTCCTTAACAGGAATGGCTGTTGTGACAAGGAAAGACTTCTTTTAATTAATAACAATCTGCATTTATCATACAAGTAAAATGAAAACAACATCACCTATCAAATGAGCATCCTAGTTCTATTTGTACACTCACATCAATTAAGTGCCTTTATGCCATCAGAGCTTTAAAAGTAACAGCTGGATAGTGATAAACCATGTTGGTGAACTCAAGGTTGGACAGATAAAAAAGAAAACAATTTGACCTACTGCCAGTTTGTGGTTATGATCCTTACAAGTACAGAAGAAGGCTGCCAAGCATGGTAACTAGATGTACAGGAGGAGAGAATTTCAATGCATCGGTTCCATGCTACTGAATGGAAATGTTGCTCCGTAACAGGTTATTCTCATCCCCTTGCTAAATGAAATATTTCTTTCATCTTTTATACATATAAACAAAAGTACTAAGTGCCCTGCTCTAAAGAAATACTTCAGAAGCATTTTGTTAGAACATTATCAAAAGGATACTGTATATGCACACATTCTTCCCCCTCCAGTATGGTATTAAGATTTTCTCTGTGAACTCTAAATATATATGATTTACTTCAATACAACAGTGCAGTACAGAATAGCATTTTTCCAATTCAGCTTGCCCGTGATCATTGCTCCTTATACAATTCATTGAAAACAGCCGAAGCAATGACTATGCAAGAAACGCCACAAAGAAATTATCTCTATTTCTTAACGAAATATACGTATTATTGCAAAGATTTTTAAAAGAGCATTTAAGTGTTCATATTCTGATTAAGGACTTGTGAGGTGAATCATCACCAATCACTACTAAAAATCCTGCTTATAATTAGACACTCTCATAGCTGACAGATATACATCACTAGAAAGTATTATCTTGTAGAGTGGAAAACCCAACTCTTTCATCTTCTTTCTCTGTAACAAGTGACATTTACAGCAGTAACTGTAAATCTGAACTCAAGCACTGAAATGTGAGATCAATACCAGAGAGCAGTATTCATAATCAAATTGTCCCAGAGATGTTTAAATTGAATCATACATATATTTGTTTATAAATACACAATAAAATGACTTGTATTACTTGCTTGCTTTAATTACAAGCATCATATCTTGGCGATAGGTTTTTCATGTTACAATAAGCTTCACAAAGTTGTAAAAGCAACATGATTACATTAGAGATGTTAATTAAAGCTTTCCATTGATTTTACCAGTGATTTGGCTCAAGAAAGTATTATTACGAAAAAAACATGTAGAACAAATCACAGCACATTTAATTATCATCAGTCTAAACCAAAACTAGCCCTCTGCCTTGAGTCAATGTTGCTTATAATAATATGTATCTGAGGCACTCAAGGAAAAAATATCCTTTAATTCTGTATTTGGCTACTATTGAGTCTCAGATTAAACTATGTATCAAGTAATCATATATTTCTAAATATAATCAGAAACTGGTTTCATACATTCTCCATTCTGTGTCTGCAGTTTCATGAAGACATAATCTCAGCTTCCCCGCTATTATTTATTTTACAAGCTCTTCTAACAGTAACTCCATATGCTTCATCTCACATAGTCTCCCTCATCCACATGCATGCGTATCCCTCCCTTCTAAGTACCAGGACAGGGAGGATAAGGAATTCCTTTGTCATAATCAGATCCAGAAGCAGACAAGCTCATCATTTGGCAGGTTAAGTGGTATTACTTATTCAGCCTTCCCTACCTATCCATGTATTTTCAAAACCTTCCAGGAATTTAAACACAATGAGGGCACCATTCTGTCAGAGTTTGACTGAAATTGGCAAGCAGGCAGAAACGTTATTATGGAGGAACTGATAAACCAAAAGACATAAATCCAACTCCTTTGGGGAACTTACAGACTCACAAGCTGCATATCTTTTGCTTCAGAGTATGCACAACTGCCTTAGCCTGGGTGGCTACGTATCACCTAAACCTAGGATTTAGAAACAAAATAGAACTGAAATCATCACACTGTGTAACTGACAGATTGTTCAGACTCAACTATGAGCTCCTACCCTTCCACAACTGTGTAAAACCGAAATGACCTTGAGAAAGAAGACAACAGTGGCAGAAATCTAGACCACCTACTAAATCTTTAAATCATTAAAATGCTTACAGAGTTAACTGCTCAGTTATCCTGAGAGGCACACTGATCCCCTTCTTAGCTGCCTCACCCTTATTTTTAAAGGAATCCCAAAACATTCCCTGTTATGCTCAGAGAGTGAGAAGTAGACAACAGCAATATAAATAAACAGCCAGGAGGAATACAGGATACTAACCCAAAGTGTTGGTACTCCCAGGTACCTCACACCCAGTGAGATACCAAAGCAGCATGCTCAAAAAAGAGAAGACTTTCAAACTCATATGGCTAAACTGTCAGAAGAAGGCCTAATTGAGAACAAACTTCCATTATTCACTAACCAAGTGGGTTTTTTTTCCCCTTTTTCTCCTATGAACTCTGGCTAAATCTTAAGGGACATACAAAACTAACATATTGTACTACTGCATGCAGATCTCAGGATGGTCTGCATTGACTTGCCCATCTATCCTCCCCATTAGCTCAAAGTTCTAAGAATTCCTAATTTAGTTTTCAGTATTTATAAGAAGTATTCTCATTCTTTGAGCTTCTAAGTTTTCAAAGAATAATAGTTGAATATTTACTGAAACTATCAATCTGTTTTAAGTACAACTGTTCCTTGGTCAAAACAGCCAATTTCTTACGCAAAGCTTCAATTTAAATTTGTACTTGTAAGAGGAAAAAAAAAAAAAATCTATCAAGAAGTGAGAGGAGGTACAAAAGAGTGAAGTTCTATTACTTATCACTTGATCTGCCCACATATTTATAAACCCATAGATTAATTTTAGTTAATTACTTCTATTTCCTTGGAAAATACTTCCAAGTTTAAAATGCTATGGTTCTTGGTGAAGAGACTGCCAAGCCTTATCAAGTTACGATAACATCATTAAATGCTCTGCTTTCTTAATGCTTTAATTATTGTTTGAATGCACAAGCTTGTGATTACATTTACATCCAAAATGCCATTTCTCTTACTGCATGTAAAAGAGCAAGATTTAAACTTTGATTTCATCTTTGGCAAGGACCAAGTGATCATTTAATATTCAAAAGTACTTCTTTTTAGAATATTATAATATATTTCAGAGTATCTACCAGAAAAATGCATATGTATATAATGAATAATCAATGTAGAATGCTTTACATATCTGGAAGGCAACTGTCAGGCTAATAGCTTATTTGTGCAAAAGTCAACATAAAACATCTACTCTGGTAACAAGTAAGAACTTGATTGCAAACAATCCAATCACCAAAACCACTGACAAAAAACTCATCTTCCTGTGAGCTTCTCCCATGTCTCCTCACCACATACACACTACTTGTAAACATTTAATTAATTTGGCAATTCAGCCATATTATCATTTGTATTCTTTACAGCTCAGATTAGCAAACCTCTTGGACTTGATTCTTGTCTTATTGTACGCTATGAATAAGTACCATAATACATAGCCAGGCGCTGTGAACATTTCATCTCTTCTACAACTATACTTTAGCCTGATTTTTGCAAGTTCTGTTGGCTCTAAAATTGAGGCTACAGGAAGCATAAGAATGGTGTGCACCTTTTTTTTTTTAATATATAATGAATGATACTATTTCCATCCAAATCAACTCAATTCTGTACTAGACAGATTATATCACTATCTTACCTATATAGCCCATATCAAAATGTTATCAGTATTTCCTCTTACAGCTTCATAACGTACAAGAGAAAGGAGGGGAGATGGAAGATATTGAAGACACATCAGAAAAACCACCAGAATTCAAAAAATAAGCTGGAAGAGGTTTGAGATAATGTAGTTCTCTCCTTTTTCTGGTTCTGAATAGCTATGACTGCATTGAAATAAATTTTGAGAGCAGGATGGTATAAAGATCTGACCACAGGTTTTTCTCCTCTCTGATTCTCTTCCTTCATTGCTCTTTCCCTTTTATGAATGACGTATACAGAAGATGGGTTCAAAAGTGCCAGAGGAAAAAAAGAAAGATTGCTTAGAAAATGAAACCGCTTAAGAGTTTGCTAGGCTGCAAGATCTTCCTATTCAAAGTCAACATTAAAAATGTTACATGTAAACAGTTCCTATAGTTGAGAATATGGCCACCAATAAGCAACAATGAGCACAAAAGGGTGACAAAACATAAGCAGATCATACTACTGCACCCTCTCACTTACCCTGAAAAAATGTGTGAAACATGGAAGGAAGAATAGGAAATACATTCTGCTCCATCTAAGACCAGCTTTTAAAATATATTGCCTATTAATTAAACTGTTTAAAAAAAAGATTCAAAGAGAGAACTTCAGGGAAATCAGCAGGAGGCAGATAGAGCAGAAATAGTTTAAAAGTAGAATCATTTCAATCAACTGAAAACTTAGGACTGCAAAGTTGAATTTTTTTTATGTTTTGTATTTAGCTTTTCAGAAGATTGTCTTTTTTTTTCTTTTCTTTTTCAGCAGTTGCTACTAATACAGCATTTCAGAAGAAAGTTGTACCTCAGATAGGGTTTAGTAAAGAGAGTATTTCCTGCAGAGCCTCTCTCCTTACAGGTTTAAATTCTAATCAGAACTGAGACTGGAGGGGAGGGATTTCTTTTCAACCAAACACAGACTACTATGATCACAAAACAAAGAGTGATGAAGGAAATAATTACTGTTCTGGCCTCATAACACCCAACGTTTCACAAAATGAATTAATTTTTCATTTAATGTTGTCCTTTCCAATGCTACCAGTGTAATGCTTTGCCAAGGTGAGAATTGCTTTCTTGTTGGAGACAGAAAGCCTATCTAGCAGAACAAAAAGTCTTCAATTGCAACTCACAGGAAATAATTAAGGAAAGACTATCAGAAACACTTTTTTTGTTCCTCAGGCTTGCCTTTTTTTTTTTTTTTTTTTAGGTAAGACACATTTTGCTCCTCCTCTCCTGCATATCAAATCCAGTAAGTGTAGGCATAAGAAACACCTTACATTTTCAATATGTTTTTCAAAGGCTTAAAAGCCTGTAATTATGCAAAACACTTGGGCTTTTTCAAACTGTACTGGGTGACATTTCTCAAAATTAAAAAGGTTATTTACCCCTTAAGTAGGAAAGCACTTAGAATATATCTAAAAAGATGTTCAGAACAATTGATATGCCCTTTCAAGAAAAAAACAACCCAACAACATCACGACTGAATGTATAATATAGGGCCACAGGAGTTTTCACAAAATAGAAGTAGGATGTTGATTTAAGTGGCAATTTCTTGAATTGGAAAGCATTACAAATTTTAAGTTGTCTAAATTCTTATTAGTTTTAAATTAATTTAAATTATTTTCAGTAAAGTCAATACAACATATATTGACTATTTTGACAAAAGTATCAGCTAAGGCAGTGGGACAAGTCTGTCCAATCACATTTTAGAAGAGATGAAGCTAATGCTCCACCTTAAATTTCACTGTTTTACAAAAACATCTTACAATTTTACAAACAGTTTTCCATTAATTGTGAAAATCTGATTGATGGCCTTGGAAGAATCCAAGTTACTAATAAAAAATTCTTCCTCAAAGCATATCCTGTTGTTATGGAAGGCATTAGGATTTTTAACATGGGTTGCACTTAGAGTTGCCAGAAGAGGTAATTAATTGGCAAAGTACTCCTCTGAACAGATTGAAATCAATACCTCTCACAACTTTACAGAAATTTGTCCTCTGGAAAAATGCCAGCATAGTCCGTAGGACATAGCTATTAATCAGCAGCCCTCCTTGATAATTAGTCATTCTACCTTGCAGTAAGATGGGAATAAGGATTTGTCCTATAGTGATCCACCTTTTCAGTTCCTTCTGTTTGGAGTACATTTTGGTATTTGTTTCAAATCCTTTTTAAATAACATGACCATTAGGGATAAAGGTGCAGGCCAAGTCTAAAAATTCTGATAATCTGTTTTGGCAAGCAGAGCTATCATATTTTGAACTACTGCAAAATAGTGAAAACAAAAAGTCTGTTCTCAAAGTAATTTCTGGAGAACCTTAGCTGTTCTAATAACTTTTTAAAACTCAGAAAAGTGTTGATGTCATCTGTGGTAGAGATACCAACAAGTATATGGACTGACTGAGGAAGAAAAGAAACGGAAAGACAGAAAGAAAGGAAAAGGGAAAAAAGCCAGACTGGATGTCAATCCTTTATGACCAGAAATTAAATAAAGCCTGTTATTTCCCTGATAATATAGCAGTTAAGAAGGACTGGTTTCCCCAATTGCTTGATTCCATACATATGTGTCTCAATTATAATAATTTTCTAATTATCATTGCTGTTGAGTTAACAGGTTGTCTGGGAAAGACTTTTAAACAGACAAGGAGAGGATAAATGAAATGGTGGCAATATCTCTGCAGACAGAGCTGAACCTCAAGGCACCTGAAGTAAGACCGACTGACACTTGTTTGAGTTTCATTTTCATGTTCTTTATAACCCTGTACCTGAGGAAAGGCAGAGGAAGATCTCAAGCTTCAGGAGGTGCCTCTCAACTTCCATCTAGGCACTGAGTTTGCAGCACCAGGTACTGAAAGCACCATTCTGCTTTGGACCTTAAAATATTTGGTATCAATAAGCGCAATGCAGAGTGAGAAATGCGTTCTTATTTTGGTGTTTTATCAGCCTCCATTGAAGGAAAATGCACAGTAGTGTATTATAACACCAAATGCTCTCCTGTTGTTGGTACTGATGATTACCACAGCTACTGTCAGTGGTTTGACTGCCAGTTACTTGTCAAAGCCTGTACCCCTTTGGCAACCATAAATTTGGAAAAAGCTCCTTAGGTGTCTTACAAGCATCTTCTTCGCTGGGACTAGAGAAATAGGAACACTAAAGTGTTTGATATATGTTTCTAAACAGAAGAAGTTTATAAGGATGAATTTCATTTAGCCTAAATACTCACTATGCTAACTAAAAGCACAATAGCTTTGTTTGGTGCACCAATGGGGGAGAAGTGAATATTTGAAATATAAAATAAATTTATAGTTAATCTATACAAAAGAAAATAGGAACACTGCAATGTCTCCCAACAGTTTAATAAGGAGCAATACAAAGAAATGAGAGAATGGCAATGGACTCCAACTCTAACCTTCCCAAACCCATGATTCGCAGCTCATGAGCGTGATAGCCATGCACAGAACACGCCCAAAGACAAGCAAGACCTTGTAATAACTACACCCAGAACTCTGAAGAACTTTGTCACCACCATTAAATGATAATTACATCTCAAGAGTTGTGTATTTCTAGGCTAGAACTGTCTCAGCAGACAGCCATGAAGGACACTCATCTGGTGCTCAGCTGTCACTCTAGGCTAAATTTATTTAAAACATGCTTCCTGTTATTCCAGCATGCAGAACTGCAACATTCCTCCCGAGTTCTTGCTCCTGGAAAGCTAGTCAAAGGTTACATCCCACAAAAATACAATTAATAATACAATATACCATGCCAAAAACTTTACTGAGAACCAGAAAGACAAAAAAAAATACACAACAGAACAAATTAGAGCAACTCCTGTTAAAAATGTTAGGTATATGGTAAATTGCCAGTGATGTGACAGATGGTGACATGAACAGTGAGAAAGACCATCTCTTCTGTATTTGTATCATGACATGAATGAATTCTAGACAATAAAGGAGCCCATTTCTTTATCAATATTCCCAAAGCAGCAATATCTTACAGTCAAGAAAGCAGATTTTTTCATTTTAGTCAAACCTAGCATTCCTAAATTAATTGGACTGCTTTTCTCACCCTCATCACTATTTTTTTCAGCAGTATTTTACTTTACAGAGAGTTCAGATAAAGCTGGATTCTTGCATGTATTCATGTTTTCAACATTCTTTTATCCTTTTACTTTGTGTAAAAGTCAAAGCTATTCCCTTTGAAAATTATTTTAGCTTAGAACAGTCTTACTACTTTCTGCCAAAAAAAAAAAAAGAAAAAAAAAAAAGAAAGTGAAAGCCAGTCAGTATTATTGAAGTAATAAGATTTGACTGTGTAGTTGGGCCTCTATTCATAAGCATTTCTCTGGAGCAGTATTTTCTCTTTAAGATTCAGTATCAACTTTTCCTGTTTTTTCCTATAATAATTAAAAGATTCCAAGTTAGGAGTTTGTCATGCATTATGATAAGATTAAAATTCAACTTTATACTAATACTGACGGTCTTCTATAAAACAGTCTTTGACAAAGAGCAGAAGTGACGAAATAACAGAAAAATGTTCTTTACACTACGATGTGAAGTCCAGAAAAGCAAAGGCAATTTCTACTTGTGTATGCTTACCTGAAGGAAGCCCTCACAAGATGTATAACACAAAAAAGATGAAATTTCAGGTGTAAGGAAGACCTTTGTGGGCTAAAATCACATTCTTTGTAGCACAAGTTACTGTTAAAATTGAGTAAATACAGTAATTACCTATAACACAGGAATGATCTCTAGGTGTTCAAAGAATCATGTACTTCCATCTGTCCTCTTTCCAAAAATGTGAGGTAGCAGCAAAAATCTAGAGGTGGAAAAATAACAGTGCAAGCAAATAAGAACCAATCACTGGAAAAAAAAAAGAGTAATAAAAAATCTTGAAAGCAGACTGCCTACTCTATTCAAATAGAACTTCCTTCCATCTGTCTTGTGATTCCCAAGCTTTCTAAGGAAGGTGATAAAAGCATGTCACTGCACAACTGCCACCTTAGTTCCTTCTACAACTTCAAGTTATATACACATCAACAAAGACTCCAAAGAAAGAGGGAAAATTAATATGAAATTTGAATACATAAACGCTCACACTGACAGCATCTTTTTTTTTTTTTAATAACCTCAGTGCATTTTCATTCCTGTCTTTGTCAAGCCGTAATTCCATGAAAGAAAGAGCAGTGAAGAATTGCTCTGCCACATGAAGCACTTAAACTGAACACTGTTGCCAAAGAGTAAAATTGACTGTATTGGTGAATAAAGCCAAGTACCACCACTAAACATGCTTCAATAAATGGAGGAGCTCTATAAAAATTCACACTTATTGTTACAGTGGTTCTCAACGCTTTCCAATTTACAGGCCACCAAAAATTTTCCAGCCACAGTAAGACCTCAACTGGGAAAACCTGCTGAAATTGTGTGTGTCTACTTTTGGCTCGGCACCAAACAAATTGATTATAGGCACTTTAAATTGAAAGAAAACGTAGCCCCATTGGAGACCTGCATGCATAATGTGATACCTGCTATTTGACCTCTCACGGTCTGATCTTTTCTACTAGTGGCAGGAACCTTCTAGCTGCCTGAATAGTAATATCACCTCATTCTTGCATCTGGAGCACATAACCTCATCCCTCCCATATGATTATTTTTTAAGGCAAATACAGCCAATGAACACATGTATTTATGTTCAGCAGTTGCTTTGTTGGTAACTTTGAAAGAAAGTTTATCAATGATTTTTGTTATGAAAAAAAACCCAAATGGTGGATAGTTAGGTTTGTAATAATACGTTTCTTCTACTTGATAATATTGGTATAACAAACGGCAATTTAATTGATAGGGGAGGAGGCAAACTATCCCACTGTAAGAGTTCTGTAAGGGGAATGTAAAATCACGCTGTAATTTCTCAGAAGCTGTAGAAACTTTCATTATTGGGTCATGTTGTCTCTGATTAGGTAATCATCTTTACCACATTATGAAACACTGAATTAAAAAAATACAAAATATCACCACAACTGAAGAAAAATCTTTTTTAAAAGCACTGATGATATAGAAGTCCAGAGATTTGGAACAATATGACTTGTCATTGTTAGCAACAGTTTGCAATTACAGTTTGACCATAATGGTCTAATGGAAGATTTTTTCATGTTCACTGAAATTCTTACCTATTTTAAATTTGTAGTTATTGCATTTCTAAGAAGTACAATGTGTTAAAATCTACTGCCATAGAGTAAACATGATGGCTTTGGCAGTGGACCTGCCCATCCAGAGGACATACCTAAGGGACGGTTTAATGAAGCTGACACATGGCAGAGGGAAACACTAACTCAGATCAGGGTTATTATTATTATTATTTTGGTTCTATCCTGCTTTATGTTCCTTAGCATTGTTCAGCAAGTGGAAAACAGGAAAAACTTAAGATGGGAACACAATCTGCTCTATCAGGAACGATGAAGTTCAAGATACAAGGCGGTTTTGTTGTTTTACTTTTTTTAAGTATTCATCCACACATGCCACTGGAAATTCTCATGCAAAAATACCTTCATGAGAAACGATCGGAGATGTTTTCTGGCACAAAACATCTTGTGATCTCTTTTTAAAAAGGATCCATCCCACAACACATAGAGTTTGTCTAGATAGAAAAGCTACACCGACATCACCATGAGTTCAAATTTGTATTCCTATTCATGCGCATAAGAAGTCTTGAGCGATAACTTTTACTTGAAAAGAAGACTGTATTTGGAGTTTAGCTTACATAATTTCAAAATTAACTTTTAATAAAGGAAACCAACAAACCCAAGCTTCCCCTTTTTACTGTTCTGACATTACTGGCTAAAAACTGACATTACTGCTAAAAGAGCCTGGTCAGGAGCCATAGGTGGCTTGACTTCAGTGGGGCTGCTCAGCCCCATCACTGTTCACGCAGCCGAACAAGCACGAGTTCAAAGCCCAACACCACAAAAAGGCTTTAAAGAAAAACACCAACCAATAATATATATAAACAGCAGCTGTTTGGTGTTCAGCACTTCTACTTTGGTGTTGTTTTTCCCGCCACCGTGTAGTAACACCACTCCCCGCTTTGGTGACTCGGCAGTCGCTGCTCTACTCTGCTCGACCAGTCACAAACAAAAAACAAATTAAAAAAAAATAAATAGTTTTTTTTCACTATTTCGTACTCTGATGGTTAAGGTTAAGAGGCAGATGGGCAAATACCTGAAACCCAGTGTGTTAAGTGCACTTTTACCGGCTCCCTGCTCTGCACGCTTTGAAGCCAGCTGGCCACGGGGGCTACTACGGGGACACAGGACACCACCCCCACCGCTGGCAGGACACGGGTGTCGTGTCCCCCCCCCTCACGCTGGCGGGACACGGGTGTCGTGTGTCCCCCTCATCCCACGCTGGTGGGACACGGGTGTCCGCCCCCCCCCCCCCCCCC
>JAOXNO010000033.1:64768853-64789201 GCA_028565335.1 Limnodromus scolopaceus | reverse complement strand
CTCTCTGGGCTGCCAGCGCGCACTGCCGGCTCATGTTGAGCTTCTCATCCACAAGCACTCCCAAGTCCTTCTCCTCACGGCTGCTTTCCAGCCATTCTCCGCCCAGAGAATATTTGCTGTTTAGTAATATGGATACAAATTATTTTAACTTTCAGTACTGGAAGCCAGCAAACAACAGATTCCACTTACTGCACAGACCACAAAGATACTGCCAGTAATTCCTGAACATGAGCATTGTCATGTGGGTGCATCAGCTGTAGAAGGTAAGTAAATATCTTTCAACTCTGATTATTCTGTTTTGCCTCATATTTTTAGAATTAATACTAATCAATATCTGCTCAAAATAAATTACTACTTCTTCTAGCCAAATATATGAGATGACAAACTGGAAAATGTGTTTTGTGAGAGCTAGGTGGCAGGGAAACAAAATCAATTTTCCTTCTGCTACTGAGAGTCATCTATAAACTAATGTGTTAGCCTTTTAAACCCTGTGTGTCCCTGAAGGCCCCAGTGCAAATTCTGACACCATTTTTCTGGTGTAGAATATTGTATTCTGGACTTCAGCTTTATGTTGACATTTGTTTCTGACAAGGGAAGTGGAAAGAAGCAATTTGCAAATGATCTCTGAAGAGAATCAAGGGTTTGAAATGATCGAATTCCCCAAACAAAAGAAATCGACCGCTCTGTCGTTATTACACCAGTCAGAAGAGTGACAAGAAGTTGATTTCAGCTTGGATCTAAAATTCATCTCCCACTTCTAACTTTCTCCAGCTCTTGCACGCCAGTAAATTGTTTCAGGAAGTCCAGATGTAAGGAAATGGGTCTGAAAAGAAATGTGCAGTAAGAGCTACCTCTTCCTGGCAATACTTGTAATGCCTGGAAACGGAACAGATGCTACGTGAATAAGTAATACAGACTAATATATCAATTGCATTGACAAGGTTATGGCTACTTGCAAGATTATATTACTGTCTATGGTGAATTTTTTAGGTTAAAAGTTTAAGAAGGTCTTTCTTTACATCTATTTAAATTAGATGGACCTTTATTAAAAACTCAATATTATGTCCTGCTATCTTTTTAATGTGTTAAAAAAATTGATGTACTGAAGAGCAGTTTGATTTTTGTGTTTCATGTGGAACTATAAACGATGGAGTTGTATGTTGAGAGCAGAACTAAAGAGGAAATTTTGAACAGCACTGCTGACAAAAGATGAGGTAGTGCCACAATAGAGTAATAATTGAGCTAGATTATTATTTGGCTTTTGAGAGAGACTAGCTGAGTTACAGGACAGCATATTATAGTAGTTAAAAATACTGACCACCTTTTAAGTCATCTCGATCCATAGGTCTTACTAGGACTTACAAGTATGAAAAATTGTCATTACTATTCTAAAATGAGAAATTCTAAAATGCCTCTCAGGAGGCAGAGAAGGATAACATAGCTTGGCAAGTCTGTGACATAGATGAGAGCAGTTCTCAGAACATCTGAGTTCAGCTCTTTGCCATTTGGACCTCACGAGCTTTTGCTGCGTGAGCAGGCCCCTTCCCAGAGACCCATCAGCCTTTCCGTAGGGAAGCTTCTTCCTTTCTCCAGGGCCTTCTCCCAGCAACTTCAGTACAGTCCATTTCTTTTTCTGATGCCTGCTTACTGTCTCTCATGTAAAGCTTTATCTTCCTGTATCCTTTGTCTGCCATGTACCTGCTCACCTTGATTGTTTTCTGTGAGAGCATTTACTCTTGGGTTAAAAATAAGACATTTTTAAGGCTTTAATAGGATATGTTGCTAAGGGGGTGCTCGCTAGTATTCAGTGCCCTCATTATACAGTATTATGGCTGATCAGTAGCATGCTTTGTCCTTCCAGGATGTTGGGTCACCAAAACTCATATTTTCGAAGTAGGAAAAAAAAAGTTGTGGCCCATCCCTGGGAAATTTAACTTCTGTGTTCCTAGAAGTGGGAGTAACTGTTGGGATTGACCTGCTTGCACTCCTTTTGCTATCATCGTCTTAAGTGTTATGTATTAAAGGATAGAAAGAAGAGATGGAACAACTTTGCGGATCTTTGATTGCTCTGTGAAGGCAGTATATGAGATCCAGGACAATTTAGGATGAAGTTAACTATTTTCTTAATTTCTGGGTCAGTAGCTGAAAGAAAAAGATTAGGTATCTTGAGAAACCCCAAATACTTTGTCCCAGTGCTGCAGTGTACAGAAGCAGGCTTGTTTTCCTGGTGGTAACGCAGTCTTCCCGTCAGAAGGACTGCTGGCAGCGAGGTGAAAGCGGGATGTGATACGTGGGATTAATGCCCAATACACAAAACTGTAATGTTACATGACATTGCGTGGAAAGATTATTAAAGGGTGTGGCTGGAGAAGCAAAACTTAGATCTAGATCTTGCCTTTCACCACTTCAGGTTCTGACTAACATTTCTTGGAGGAATACTGTCTCAAAGCTAAGTACCCTGAAAATGGTAACAGCACTTTCTGCTTTAGTTTTGCTTCACTTCCTGCAGAGAAACACTTCCCCTTCATCTGATAAAGTCAGATTCTACTCGTTACTGCTTGTGTTTGTGGGTGGCTCAGTGGCTAACGACACTGCAGTTACAGGAAAGCTCACTAGCTAGAAGTCCCTTTGATTGCTAGGCTGTGGAAGGAGGATGCGATCTGCTTTTCTCATGAGTGCCAGGGTTGTCTCTGTGAAGTCTCTAGAATGCTCCCACAGATGAGTTTGCTCATCAGGGAGGAGCAGGCTGCATTAGAAGAGCTGCACATGAACAGCTGAGTACTGAGACTGAAAAACGTCAAGATTAAATTCCCAGACCTGACAAAAGCAGTTATAGACTCTATCAACTTCATAAAACCTGTTTTTTTCCCAAGAAGGATGCACGGTGAAGACAAGAAGTGTGTACCAGGAGCTTCTTAATCAAAAAGCATCATCTTTGTGTCACCCTACCTGTTGCTACCCTGAAGCACATGCATTTCAGACCACCCATACAAGAGCCTCAAAGAAGGCAGGGTTCTAGCCCGAGCTAGAATTGCGAGAGCTCCTCTGGGGATGGTGCTTACATCTGCCCTTCTCTGCTTCAGATCTGGCTTCCGTCTTGTTGGCAAGAGTTATCTGAATGCCCACCCCATGGGTCAAACAGGCAAGATGGGGACAGGCAAACCACTTTTGAGTTACGGTTTCCCTGGTTTCCAGCTGAAGCTGCACTCAGAGAAAGCATTGACCAGAGCCCGGAGTGTTTATAGGATTTCTGTGTCAGGAGGGCAGCTGCGCGGTAGGTGCGGTAGGTATCACAGCAGCTGTAAGGAGGAGGAAAGGGAAAAGTGAGCTGTGCTCTTATCACCGGCATTACTGCTACTCAGCTGGAGAACCTGCTGATGGCCTCAGTGATGGCCCTTCACCCAGCACATTGAAAGCTGAAAGGCCCAACAACATTGTTTTTAGCCACAGGAATTTAGTAAGCTAAAATCCAGATTGGACAGGAGAGCAAAGTATAATGCGTATTATTTGCTCATTGTTCCAATCTGTGACAGGTATTTGTCTTGCTAATGGATGGAGAGAGATCAATAGTCAATGACGTATTGCTACTTTCTGGTGAAATTTTGTCAGAAAAAAACATGTTTCTTTTCATGTTTTGTTTTTTTTTAAATGTCTTTATATCTAAAACAGATATAGATAATGTGACTATATTGATAAACATACGTCCACACACAAGGCCACACACATGTGCATGGTCATGTTTATCAAAATACTTACATCCCATGCATATTTATATTTATATAACAATATGTGTGTTTGCACAGCAGTGCAGGCACATGCTCCATTACTTGCTGCTCATTGGTTACTCTCACACTGACAGCTAACTCAGCTAATAAAAAAATGTACCAACTTCTGCACTCGTACCTTTGCCAAAGGGGAATCTTTTCAGCGTAGGTCACTTAATGTCTCTGTGTATTTTCAAGGTAGCTGTTATTATTAGATTTGAATGCTGAAGTTACAAATCATCCTCTCTTTCTGCTGTCTCTCATTAAACCACCGTATAGCAACTGTCCTGGAAAGAATGAATGAGCCAAGTCTCTCAAGTCTTTCAGTCAGTCTTTTCTTTACATTCAACAGCTGTAGATGTGTTTCCTTAGTGTTGTCAAAAGGTGACATCAATTACTGTAAATTTCAAGGCTGCTGTGTTTTTAGATAGGAAGCACAAACATTTTATTCAGGGCGAATACTTGGATTGGGAAGTGATGCTATTCAGGGGACAGCACTAGAATAAGGCTCTGGAGACCCAACTTCTTCTGTCTCTGCCGATGATACATCATTACTGATTTTCACCATGGTAATAACTGTTTATCTTCAGCTAAAACAGAGACTGTGTAGTGCTTTTAACTTGCAAAGCACTACTTGCATCAACTGGTACTTTTAACTTCCAAAGCGCTACTTGCATCAAGTATTATTTTTAGCAGCTCTCAAATGCTGTGCGATGCATATCTGGGTCTGCCTTTTTTTTTTTTTTAAGTGAATACTCTCTTCTGTCACAGATGAAAAGAGAAAAAAAAGAAGCTGGACTGATAGCAAGAAATCTGAGAGAGCAAACCAGAAGGATAAATACTGAATTTATATATTGAAGCAAGGCTACTAGCTCCCTTTACTTAAAAAATGCAGCATGTGAAACCACAAGAGGACTTACATTTCTGAATGTGCTTGATTCAATGGCCGTTCTCTAAAAACAGAGGGGCAAAGAATTATTAGAGTAAGAACTAGAATTGTAGAATGGTTTAGGTTAGAAAGGACCTTAAAGATCATCTAGTTCCAACCCCCTGCCATGGGCAGGGGCACCTCCCACTAGAAATAAAAGTGGACAAATCATAGACTCATGGAATTTTATGTAGAAATTTTTCTTCCAATCTAAACCTCCCCTGATACAACTTGAGGCCGTTTCCTCTCGTCCTGTTGCCTGTTACGTGGGAGAAGAGACCAACCATTACCTTGCTACAACCTTCTTTCAGGTAGTTGTAGACAGCGATAAGGTCTCCCCTCAGCCTCCTTTTCTCCAGGCTGAACAATCCCAGCTGTCAAATCAGCATGCCCATTAAAACACATGTATATATGGTGAACGGCCTGTCTGAAGGTATTAGAGCATTCGGCAAGATGATTTTGCTGATGGTTATCCCTGAAATCATTGTTATGTAGGGAAGGTTTTGGCTGAACTTGCCCTTGGAGGCTTAAGAAAGGCTGTCCCAAGGAGTGACTTCTCACTGTGTCTGTGTCCTGCCCGTGTGGCAGTCTGTCTTTCTCCAGTGGTGAGGCCACGGGGATGCAGCCAGGCTGGCCCTGCTGGTCTCGCTGGCCTCTTCCCTACCAAAGCTGCACTTTGATCTTACAGTGATCAGGTCAGAATAAAAACCACGTGTGTACAGCATGAAGGGTCCCTGTGAGCCCTCTCCTGCAGTACTTCTGTCCCCTGCCTGTTAAGGGGAAGCAGCATCGTGTTCTCAAATCAAAAGGAGCATGAATGGATTTCATGATAACTGGGGACCGAACAGTGTTCTCTCTTATTTGGGGAGATTAGAGATGGGTACAGACCTAACAGTTCCTGGATGAAGTACTGCCATTTTATGAGGAAAGAAAGAAGGAAAAATCAGTGCCTTAAAGAAGCCCTGTTGAGGAATTTATTTTTGTGTGTGTGTGTGAAAAGTGCCCAATGTCATGCTCTGAGCTGTTGTTAGATCAAATTCACACAAATTGGTCGCTGTTACCCCAAACTATTTACAGCATCAATCTCTTTGACATTCAGTGCCCCAAGGACAAGACAAAACAATCTTAGTGTCCTGCCTCCCATTAATTCTCTTAATAAAACCGGTGGACGTGTCAAAGGCTGCATAAAAGCCAATGAAAGTTCCACATCAGCAATTGCCAGTGATTTTTAGCACTCTGCCTTCTGCCATCAGCACTTCCATCTCTCTTTGCAAAGAGCTTTGAGATCCTTGAACACGTTAAGGTGCTTCACGTCTTTGTGTTTCTTTCTGAGTGACAGTGCAGCTGCATAGTTAGATAAGACAAGTTGGTCTCCCAGTGAATATGGAATTTAAGGCACAATCTTATCTTCAGGTGAAATGGATTATAAAACTGGAACATAAGGTAGATGACAGGTAAATGACAGGGAGAACGCACAGGAGAAGGATGTGTATGGCTTAAAAGGTGAAAACATCTTTCACAGAAGTTGTAAAATAAAAGTAGTTGATGGATCCCTTTCCCCTCTTCCAATCTAAAAGCACGTGGACACGAAACCTGCCATGTGGGGTGGTTGGCACAAGAGATCAGTAAGTAACTAAGTTGAGAGGCTGATTCCTATCCAGCTACATTCAGAGTATCATCACTGCTGTCATTTTCTAAGGACGCCCTCCCCTAGCAATTTAGAAATTTAATTGTGCAGAGTCCAGTCCAATACCAGGAAAATTCCGTGCAGGAACACCTAGGATATTACCTGGGCTTTGGCTCAGGACCCCGCTGCCTTCCTGGAGAGGTCTTTAAATGCAGAACTTTGCATTGCAGAACTTTGAGGCACAAACAGAAAGGGCAACTAAAAATATTCTTTGCCTGCTTTTCCATATGTGATTGTGGCTCTACAAAAATGTTTTCATATTTAAAAGAATCCCGCTCTCGTCTGTCTTTGAGCAAGACGCCCACACAAACAGCAGAAGATACAAATTATGCAGGGAAAACAGTGAAACTCATACTTCAAAACATTCTAGCAAAGGCACATACCAAGTGTACTCAGCAGCCAGAGGAAGATGACAGTTAAGATGGTTTTATAAATCATGCATGTGTTTGTAGAGACCAGTAAGTGTGATTTTAAATTGCTGGGATCCTTCCAATTATCCTTTTGACACTTTTTCTGAAAAGCATCATTTAGGTGCTCCGAAGTGATAGATGAACTGTGCTTAAAGTCATCACCACACTGGGTGTGGTGCTGCTGAAGGCAGAAGTTCGTACCGGTACTGCCGTGCTGGGATTGCCAGTTGGCCATTTTTGTAAGACATTTTTTATGCTTTCATGAATTCCTGTAGGTTACTATGAGAAAAGATTTATGCCCACATGCAGCTTTAAATTGTTTTCAGGACTGTATGCAGTCACTCAATCAGATATTCCTTTTTTAAATATCATGAAAGATAAGTCCTCCTCTGTTTCTGCTTCCATAATAGATTCAAGCCTTAATCATACATTAAGACGAAAACTCCTCTCAGTACGGAAGAGCTCACAGACTCAGATTGCTGAGCACATTCCAGGGTACTTGGCACCATTATTGGTCTCTGCATAAAATGCATGCCAGGATGTGTTTCTCTCCGAAACAGGCACTCGGACGTTTTTGAAGGGGAGCACTCCTGCTTGCTCACGGAACTGGGCTGTAATGGGCACTGTGCGGGCTGTTTAAACCCCTTGTTCCATTAGCCCACATCAATTTTTGATGCATTGTATCCTGCCTACACTCGTCATTTTCTAGCTCACTTCAGCAGCTGCTGCCTCCAGGATGATTTCACAGCCAAGGAACACTTCTTATCCCAGTTCTTACGATGTACAGGGAAAGGGAGACAGATGTTGTTATCGGGCCTGCAGCTACATGAGCTACCAGAACGGGTGACAAGCTACATTTGCTTTTTCACTCAGCGTGAGAATAAGAAGAACAGAAATTCTATGCTTTTCCCCCAGCCCCAGCATTGTATAGTTCCCTAAAAACTAAGATGACCTTGATCAGGATCTGCGCATTTTCATATTTCAAGGTTCCTTATCACATGCTGCTCTGGGAGGGGCAGTCCGAATTTCAAAGTCTCACTGATGATTACTGAGGAGAGTTTTTCTCTTAGGAATGTGGGAAAAGCTGCTTTAACTTTATTATTTCCACGCTTGTCCTACCATATGCAAATATAGTACAGCAAATGCAGTTGGGCACAATTCTTCTTAATTAAAACCCTCCTGCAGCAGAGTGTTCAAAAGTAAATTTGAGGTTTTAACAAGGTCTTACTGCAGCTGAGCCAAAAGAAGCTAAATTAGCCTAGTGGGAAAAAATAAAAATAGACCAATCCAAACCACCAGCTGGACCAGCTCATCCAGCTGCCAGGGAGGAAGAGGAGAGTGAAGCCTGCTCAGTTGTTTGAAGGAAAGAGATCAATCTCCACCTACCTTTAAAAGACAGTTCCAGACTGAACCCTGTGTAGATGAAGACACTCTGCAGAAACCCATTTTGAAACCCTTGAGGGACATCCTTGCCAGAGCACCTCGGCCGGGTGGATGTGGTGAGTCCTCTCTAGGGCACCCTCTGGCTCTGCCCACTCTTAGGTTGCCAACCTTCCCTGGCAGTGACTAAGGTCTGGTGCTTCTCACTGGTTCCTGTGTCAGACTCTCGTGCAGCAGGTACCATTCTTGGGTGTTCTGCTCCAATCTGATGTGTATCCTCTATTTTGTGTGCCCCTTAGTTACAATGTTTGTGCTTGCAATAAAGAGGAGAATTCATCACTGTGAAAATCAAAAGAATGACGTTTAAGATCAATTAGGAAAGACTGCTTTTTAACTGCCTCTTGTTTCTGACACTGTTTTCTTTCGTTTCAGATGTCGCCATATGACATGATCACTGTTGGATGAAAGAAGGCACGTCTTACACCACAGAAGAAAGCATCTCCATTTCTGGTTTGGGGAGCTTTGTTACCTGTCTTTTCTTGAGAATACCAACTATGCATTGGAGTGGAGAAGCTCCGTTTTATCTGACATGAGAATTATTTGGTATTAAGAAAATAAGAATGATGGATGAGCATGTAGAATCAACTTCAGTAGGATGGTATAGATTTCACATCTATTTTCAGTTCAGTCAGGATTTGTACTTAATCATATGGATGTGAGATAATCCTTGCAAAAATTTCATTTTCTATCTGAGAAGAAATTTATTTTGTATTCTCCATAGGATAAGAAAGGCTGTTTAAAAATAGAAACAATCCTCTACTTTCATGAGATGAGCCCATTTTTTCAGCCTGTTTAATGCTCCAGGTGACTAAAATGCTTAAAAGATATGATTTCTGGCCGTTGAGGAAGGTGGCCGTAGGATCATAGAAGCAGAGAATTCTGCAGTACATTTTAATTCCTGCAGTAAACCAGGAAGACCTTCATAAATTCTGCAACATCTTCGTGGATAAAGAAAAAAAATGTGGAAAAATAGTGATTTGGCTTCAAACCACGAAGTCATTATTGTTTTTTTAATAACTCATTAAGGCACCAAATGGGTTTCGTACATTTTGATAAATTGCATTTCTATCTTTTGTACTGGCTTGTGTCATTAGTATTCAGACTCATTATCTCCTGGAACTTTTCCTTACTTCCCATTTATTACTGTTCCTCTGAGTGTAGTGGAGCCGTTTGGGCTGAGGCGGGTCGCAGGCTCGTTTGGCGCTAACGCATTATTTGTGGGCACAACTTACCCATCAATTACCCAGCAGAGACAGGAATTGCAGAGCCAGGACTTCAGACTCCCTCGCGCTAAATCCATCAGGACGAACAGATTGTAAACTGCCCATTGCAAATATGATACGCAGCAATTTAGCATCATGTTAATACTTCATAACCTCCATCCCTTACATTTATATAGCTTTTCCCTCCTGAAGCTTTCTGAAATTGCTTCTCCAGCCATTATACTGCACCAAGCAGTTCAGATTTAATAGGAATAGTTGTGAAATTAGCTTCTGAATGATTTGAGGCCATATGGAATTTTTTATATTTAGTTGGATAAGTCTGAAGCATTTGTTTCTATTCTTTGTCACTGTCTTATAAAAAAAAATCAGAGAAAAATACTGACTTTCTTGATTTTGGGATTTTTGAGGCTTTATTGCTTATCTGTGGTAATAACTTGAAGCTTTTCAGAAATGGATTTTTTAATACAGTCTATAAAACAAACCTCTGATAATTTGTTTCTGGTTGGGTTTTTCTCTTCTTCCTACAAACCAGCAACATACAGATGAAGAGACCTACCCATCTCAAACGGCTGCAGAATTGCTGAGGCCATTTTAGCCAGTGTTTGAATGCTTCAAATGATGGCACTATCTATCACTCGTCCCCTTCAGTAATCCAGAGACCATGTCGATAGGGACAGCCCTGCTCCTTCTGACCCCAATTTAGGTTCCTTTCTCCTGTAATTTAATTCCATTATTCTTGCTGCCTATAAGCTCCCTCTGTTCTTTTCCTTGGATGGCTAAACTGTGACTTGCTGTTGGGTCACCCACAGTTATCCCACAGCTCTCCAAGTGTTTGGTTTTATTACCTTGGAAGGTTCCATCTTTCAAGTTACCTTTACAAAACACTAAGAACAAGTAAATCTGTTACAAGATCTTAGAAGATTTTAATCTCTGTTGAGTAGGGGTTGCCTTGTCTTGCAAGTGTGATCCAAACTATAGGGAACAGCAGGAGAATAGGGAGACATTGGTAAGAACAGTAAAAAAAACATGTGATTCTAAGAAAATTCAGGTTGAGAGGGACCTCAGGCAATCCCTAGTCTAACCTCTTTAGCTGGAGGGATCTCAGCAGGAGCTGGTTTAGTGTCCTCCCATTGTCTCCCAAGACCCTCTGGGTTTCTCTCCTCCCATGTCCTCTTAACCCCTTGTCTTCACCTCTGGCTTTTTCAAAACTGAACAGGAGGAGAGAAAGGATGTCCTCGTGCAGCTTCCCAAGCACGAGATGATGGGCAGGAGGGAAGAACCTCCAAAACCAGTGCGGGGAAGGAGAAGTGAAAGTGGAGGAGAGTGGGGTGAACAAAACCTGGTGGGGAAGGCAGAACTGAAGGCGTACAGAAATGTGCAAAATGGGCAGAACTGGTGAGGGAACTGGAGGAAAGGCACAGACCCTAAATACCAGCATCGTATAAGCTGCTGATACAGTGTCTGGGACAAGGAAGGGCAGGAAGAGTAGGGCTGCAATTTTACAAGTCTACTTAATGGGCTGAGAGGCTTCTGAAGGTGTTTAGAAGTTATTTGAATTACCCAGTAATTTAAAAGACAGGCAGATGTGGTGCTGAGGGACATGGTTTAGTGGTGGTTTTGGCAGTTAGGTTGATGATCTGAAAGGTTCCTTCCAACCCAGACACTTCTATGATTGTATCATTCCTTTTGCACACTATTGCACTGTTGCATAAGAAATACTCTCTCACTCCTTGGGTGAAATGTCTGAAGGGCAGAATGAAGAGGCAGTGCTGTGCTTTGCGTCTGTCAGAGCACCTCCTCCGCAGGCTGCAGAGGCTGTGGAAAGGAGATCAAAGTGGGGGGACCAATAAGGACACACTTGGCAGATGTGTGCTCAGGGACCTTCGGGGTGCAGGCAATGAAGGGAGAATGAGCACCCCAGATCCGGAGTGATCAAATTCGCTGTCGTCTTTCCTTTGAGCTCTTCCTCTTTGAATGTTCTTGTCTTTGACTTACCTCCTTCAAGTTCATGCAGATTTTCATTTTACTTCAGAAGTGCCGTTATTCCAGTTCTGCCAGAACTGATCAGATGTCATCTCTTGTTTATTCTGAACAATGCTGAAAAATTCTTTTAGAGAGCCTTTTCTCTAATCCAACCTTGAAAATTCTTCCTGTTTCCAGAGAGCACATCCTTTTTTCTTTTTTTCCTTTGAAAATAATTTTCCATCTTTTTAAGGCAGCTCCATTTTTGACATTTTATTTTCAATTTTTTTTTTTTTAATTCTAAAACTGCACACCATTGCCAATATTATGAATGCTGAGGTGGGCATCAGAGCATGGGAAATGTACAGGTCGCTCACTAAAAGCAGCTGGTGATGTCCTCATATTCTCAGCAACAAAGGTTGACCTGAGACAGAAAAAAAAAAAAAAGTGTTTAAAGTCCAGAGGGGTTTCCAGTCAGACACTGAGAATTTCAAAGTAGGTCAGACTGGCTGATGGGGTCACATTAAGCCTTGCTCTGAGGTGGTTTTAAAAAGAACTCAGGAGAGTCCTTTTCCACTTTTTACAGTCTTTTGAGACTAGCAGAAAGGACAGGGCTGTCATTTGAAATAGAAGTGGAATGTCTCAAAGATAATCCTATGAGCTGGCTGACTGCTTGGATGATAAAAACACTTCTGTGCAGCAGAAAAAGGGTGAAAATCTGTATTTGTCACTCAAAATACTGTGGCATTTCAGACTCATTAAAGTTGTTACCAATCCTGACTGGTGGGTGACTCTGGAAATATCATTAAAAAGCATCTCAAATTATAATGATAGCGACTTTGTATTATATGACTGAGGCACATTTTAGAGGAAGATGTTAACGGCTTCTGTGGATGATCTAAGCAGTGTGAAAGAAGTGGAAGAGACAGTTCTTTTGTTTAGCTGTCTCAAGCAATGGATGCTGGAGCGTAGGAGAAAATCATGGGGAAGAGATGTTCACACATGAATAGACTAGAATAGACTATACTCTAAAAAGCAACAAACAACTTGCAGTTTTCTTTGTTTTGTTTGCCTTAAAAAATTAAAAAATCAAATACCTTTAATATGCAAATAAATTAAATGACTTTTCTAATAGTTTACTTCTAGCTCATGCTTCAGCGATGACCTGTAATAGTGGGTCATGTGCAAGGCTGTAGGGGTGCAGACGTCGGTTCAAGTTTCATCTTGATAAATCTCTCAATTTAATGAGTGCAAGAGCCCATCTCCTTTGTTGCTGCATAAAAAGGCGTGCTCAAAAGTGAATGGAATGCCATGAAAAACAGATCTGATCCAGAGAACAGGTAATTTTCTCAACCTATGTTATTTTTGAAATAAGTACTTAAAACCTAGTAGTTTGGCAAGTGCCAAGGCACACTCGGTGAACTGACCTGGAAAAAGGTGCTGATGAAAGAAAGAAAGAAAGAAAGAACACTCCCTTAAAAGTTTAAGGCAACATCTGTTTTTGTCAGACTCTCGGTAAAGTCACACTCATCATTCCAAAGGTAAATCACAAAGTCAGAACGTGAAAGGCTTCTCCGAGTACATCCTCCCTTCACATTCATCTTCAAAACACTCTTTTTTAGCGTACTGTCTCAGTATCTCAAATGATTTATTTGACTGATGGAAAAATACAAACCAATGTAAACAAAATATTCTGGTTCCATCCACACAGTACTTTTCTACTGAAGTATGATTTACCTAAAATTGATTTAAAGATATAATATTCAGTTTTCACAGGAAAAGATGATTGCATCTGAGATCAGATGGAGTATCCCTATGCTCATATTCCGTCCTGTTTCCCTTCCTACATTGTATGGATGTAAAGTCCTTAAGTCCACATGTTACTTTTCATAGCTTCTTTTACTTTAGGGTAAGGTACTTTATTCAATACATACGTAATTTAAGGCAGGCAGTGAAACCTTTACTACAAAGTGTCTCAGAGAAGCAATCTCTGTCTTAAGAATGACCCTTAAAGGTTTCAGCCGTTATCCCCTGAGGCTTCTAATACTGTACTGTTCAGCCTCTGCTAAAAGGCACCACTATTAGTCAACACGTTTTTCTGACAGGTTGGGCACTGTATCTCCTGCACTGCATTTCAGAGAGAAAAAAAAAAAGGTCCATACAAAAAAGTAATGAAAATCATTTATGTCTGAAAACATCAACCCAGCATATGGACAATATCAAACAGCTATTGCTACGTTCTATGGCTCCTTTGGCAGTAAAGGCCACCTTTGCAGATACCTGATGCAGAGCTCTACTCCGATGTGCACAGAAAGGCTTCTCGATGAAAAATAATGATCAAATTGAAGTAAAACTAAATCCAGGACGTAATGATTGGTAGGTGAAGACACTAGACTTTTCCTGACAGTCTTTGTTTGAAAAATAAACAAGCCTTTAACCAGGTATTATGTTCTGCTTGCCAGCACGGAACAGAAAAAAAATTGCTTTAAACAAAGAGGCCTTTTTCATCGAATGCTTTCACTGGTGTCTGGGTCTTTAAAACTGAAAACTGCCCATGATTAAGCGCATGGAGCAAGTACGTGGTCCCCAGTAACCCCCACTGCAGATTCTGGGGGCATGTGTCTCCTCCAGCAGCCGGGCAGGGCTACAGTGCGCTTATTGCCCCCAAAGCGCAGGAGGCAGAGAAGCCGTGGCACCGCTGGGTACCATGCAGCGTTTTGCATCCACTAAACATCGCTTTGTAACGCACTTTGGAGCAGATGCTTTCGGAAATAAAGCAACGCCAGATGGCAGTGTCGCGGGCGTCACGGCGGGTGGGAGCTGTGTCCTACCTTCGGGCGGGCGAGTCTGGTTACCAGTTGCAGCTTCCCGTCTCCCTCTTTTCCCCGGGCTGAGGTAACCTTGGCCGTTCATATTCGGCAAAAATACCAAAGAATGCCAAGGTTTGCTTGCCTTTGCAGCTGCCAAGGGGCTTTCTCATTTTTGTTCATATTGCTGTAAGTTGGGTTTTTTTTTTACATTCTGTGCAAGACACTACCGATTCTACTTACCCAGAAAGATCTCTCAAATCTGTTAAATTACAGGGGGGGAGGAAAGTAGATTTTGTGTAATAAACTCTATTTCAGGGACAGGAAAAGTATCATCTTTAAATAACAAAAGACAGAAAAGTCACAATGCATGTGACAGCAGAACAGGGACCACAACCGTGTAAGACACAGACCTTTCTGTCTGTTCCTATTTGGACTCCAAAAACTTACACTTGCAAAGAAGATACATGTTTTCTCTTTTCTAACAAGCAGGATAGTTTTTCCTCATGCTCTATTTCATTATTTTTATGATGCATGAACACAAAATGTCACGTAAGCGGTACAGATTATGATGATATTATTATTTGCTACTGTAAAAGGAATTTAACAAGCAGAACAGAAATTCGTTCACATTGGCTAAAACTGAATACTGAAACCAACTTTTGAAATACACGTTTTTAACTGACAGTTAGGATGCAAACAATGGAAATGGTCATTTGGGCTGAAATGTTTTTAAAAACTTTACGTTCTAATTTGCTTTATACATTGTCTGCAGCTGAAAGGGGCAACATTTAAAATCTGTATTTAAGTCAATGCTAGTATCAATAAACTTCAGTTTAAACTGATGCAAAGGATATAGTCTAATGGAAAAGAAACCTCTCACTTCACTAACTACTTCTAAAGTCTAAAAGTCTGAAGGAGTTTCCAAATGTCGTTCAATATTGCATCTGCAAAACCACCTTTAGTGTCTTCAGGGGACTCCAAGTGGCCAGACATCTCTCCTACCATCTTTTCCATCTGCAAACATCAAAGACATTAGGTCTGTGGTTTCTGTTAAGCCCCGTGGTGACAACTCCTGGGAAAATGTCACTCCTGTGCTTTCAAACACCTGGTCTGGGTGTGTGAAATCTGCAGAACTGGAAGCAGTAGCTGGAAAGCATCCTCATTATGAGCAGCACTGCTGCAACCCTCATGGGGAGAGAAAGCACGTGGTTCATCAGTAAAGCTGTCACGGATTTCAGCAATTACATTGTACTTTTTAAATAAACTTTGGGTTTTTTTTAATACCTGCATCATGCTATATCAGCATAGGTATTCACACAAGATTTTAGAAGCTGTAGATAACAAAAATGACAAATTACAACAGTTTACAGCTAACAGGGATACCCTGAATCGCGATACAGAAATCTGATTTCCCCTCAGTTTGAACTCTTTGACTTTGTTTTGATTGTAATATGAGTAGAATAAAGTGGCACACTGCTCAGAAGTAGATTGGACTTTTTAGATACAAACCAGCCAGTCTTTCCATCAACGGAACTAATTTTGAATTTGCTGTAGGTGGAAGAAGTGTCACTGAAATTAACAGGTTTTAATATGTACTACTATTTTTGGAATTTCTAATACCGAACAGTATAGCAGCTTGTAATTCTCCATGAAATTAGGCTTTACTAATACGTATTTGTATACAAATATGGCACTTAAGAAGTACAAAACATTGTATTTCACAATTCTGGACATTCCTGGATTTTACAATTCCCAGAGCACAGAAAGATACATCAGCTGCAACAGCAAATTTACCCCATAGCAAAAGGAAGTGTGTAGTGATCTTTACTAGAATTCTACTCAACTTTCCATGATTTTCCTTAAAGCTATTGTTATTTCAGTGCAAAATTGCTTATTGCAAAACAATCTTTTCATCATTTTAAGAGAACGCAACTACTAGATACAGAATGACAATTTGTAGTCACTACTATACTTTTATAGTGTGATTGAACTAACAGAGTTAAAACAATTTGTGCTGCAGATAGTAATTTTTAGTACTTGATGACACAGGACAAGAGGAAATGGCCTCAAGTTGTGCCATGGGAGGTTCAGATTGGATATTAGGAAAAATTTTTACACTGAAAGGATTATCAAGCATTGGACTGGGCTGCCCAGGGAAGTGGTTGAGGCACCATCCCCAGAGGTATTTAAAAGATGGGTAGATGTAGTGCTTAGAGACATGGTTTAGTGATGGTTTTTTATCAGAGTTAGGTTGATGGTTGGACTAGATGATCTTAGAAGTCCCTTCCAACCTAGACAATTCCATGATTCTATGATTTTAATACTTCATGAGCATATTACTCCCTCTTGACCTCTTCTCAGTAAAACTGAGGCACGTTTTACCCACTGTGCTTTTCTGATGAAAAATACCTCACAGTGTCTAGAGAAGAGGTCACTCATAGATGATAGTGTCTAATAAAAGAGATCACTCATGAACATTTTGGTGATGTCTGGCATGTGGTTATCCATGTGCCGACCATGCCTGCTGCTAGGCTGGGAATCTTTGTAGAAATCTAAATGCCGGTGGCATTAGCACACCTGCAACTCAAATTTTAAAGACCAGGGTAGTCTGAAACTGTCTGTGTATAGAAACTCTTCGCAATATTTGAAGCAGGTCACGGAACAGTAAGAATAGACTTATCCCAGGCAACTTGTGCATAGGTTAGAAAAGGGTTGAACAGCACATTGCGAATTGTCTCCTCTGCACTGACCTATAGAGCAGCAGAACTTAAGAGCTCCCTTCAGTCATACAGCTCTTAAGACTCCTCAGTAAATGCAATATTACTAGTATAGTATTTGTGGGAGAGGCTGAACACAGAACCGAGAGGTTTATGAGCTGGCACTGAAGAGCCAGAATGACATTGACATTGCTTTTTATGTAGTACTTTCTTCAGACATAAATGTGACTGTTTCATTTCAAAATCATTTTACTAGAACATTTCCTAATGCTAAAAAAGTGAAGGCTTACCTCTAATAGTATGCTGTCGATGATGGGGTTAAGAACCTCTGCCTTCATACTGCTCTGTAAACTGGAAAATAAAATGAAATGCCAAGACAAGAAATACATTTAACAGAAATATATTGGTATCTGAGAAGTGGCTTTATGAATTCTATAAAGGTCTTGCTTCACCTTGATTCTTATTCAGACTGTTTTTCACAGATTTCCTGATAACTGTGTCTACATTTCGTACACACTTCAGTAGATCCTACATATTTCTATCACTGAATACAATGAATACACTGAATACATGGCCCCTAAGACGGGCCCATGGTTTTACTTTTTCACCCATTTTCAAATTGCCTGGTTTCCTATGGACGTGAGATTTCTGTAATGACATTGTCTGTCCATCTGTCTGTCAGTGCCCTTCCGATCTCCAAAATTTTTTGACCCCTTGCTCATTTTCAAGGAAACAAGAAGGGAAAACATAGGTTAGAAGGAAAATGAGGTTTCACAAATACCTGTGGTTAGGAGGAAATGAAAGGCACAGAGATTGGCTCCCCTGCAGAAGGGAAAACAGGTGAAACTCACATCCCCGAACCGCAGGCAGTATATGTTGAGCTGGACAATTGCGGTGGTGTGCTCTCCCCACCTCCCCCTCCTCCTGCTCAAGCCATAACCATCAGTGGAAGTTGTGATGGGTTGCACCTGGACTTTGGGGGATGGCTGGCAACACAGCCAAACACTGTCTGGGGTGGGGACCTAGATATTTTGTTGCCATGAGAATATGACTATAAGTCAATTATCTTACTCCATAAATAATGGACAGCCCAAGAGCCTTTGAGCTCTCCTGCACGGCAGCAGGCTGCACGCCAGGGTCTCCCCTTGGGCAAGGACGCCCGCTTCAGGTTACTCCTGGAGGTTTAGAGATACCTTGCCACAACAGATTCTTGGTAAGTGACTACTAGCATGCTAATCTTTGAAATCTTAGCTAAATAATATAAAGGGTTGATTGCGCATATATAATCCTTTAGACATAAATCATAGACAAAGTCTGGGACTAGGATTGGATCCAGCCGCACCTGGACTCCTCTCTGAGAAGGAGTTTAGAAAGCAAGGGGGTCCTTTCTGAACCTCGTGACTCAACGGGAGGGTCTCCCTGACAGCTCTGTCTGACCCTGGCCTCTGTGCAGTAAATAATCCAGTGTACCCTGCCATCGAATCTCATAAACACTGTCGCATTCACTACCAACTTTGTTAAATCACTGTTTTAGATTAATAAATATTTCACTGCTTCTCTCTTACAAGTGAAGTTAATCACTCTGCTCGTGACAACAGTGCGGGCTGGCCAGTAAATATAGCTCAGCATCCATCACATTTTTCTCTACCCCCAGACAGGAATAAAGATCAGTACAATGAGTAGTGACACTACTAGAGGCTAGAAAAACAAGATTCGACAGTTCTTCTGCTTTTTAAAATGGGAAAAATTCTTTCCTTTTTTTATTCTCACTGTTGTTCGCATTGTGTTTGTTTAAAATGACAGTAACCTCCAGCAAGAGCTGCTTTCTTTCAGTAACAAACGGTGGACTTTATGAGAACAAAGGAAACACAATACCAATTAATTTCACTAAGGATTTCCACTTACAATCTTGCAGCTTTCATATTACAGATTTAAAGATATATGGTGGCTTTGGCAGTGGACCTGCCCATCCAGAGGACATACCTAAGGGACGGTTTAGCTGGCACACAGCAGAGGGAAACACTGTCTAACTCAGATCAGGGTTATTATTATTATTTTGGTTCTATCCTGCTTTATGTTCCTTAGCATTGTTCAGCAAGTGGAAAACAGGAAAAGCATAAGATGGGAACACCATCTACCTCTGTCAGGAATGATGAAGTTCAAGAACAGGGTGGTTTTGGTTTGGGTTTTTTTGGTGTTTGTTTTGTTTTGTTTTTTTAATATTCATCCACGCACGCCTCTGGAAATTCTTATGCAAAAGTACCTTCATGGGAAATGATCAGAGATCTTTTCTGGCAAAACTAATGAACTGCTCATGAAAACACATCTCATGATCTCTTTTTAAAAAGGATCCATCTCACAACTCATAGAGTTTGTCTGGATACAAAAGCTACACCGACATCACCATGAGTCCAGATTTGTACTCCTATTCATGTGCGTAAGAAGACTTGGGTGAGTGCAAACCTGCCCAGGCTGTGGGCATTCCCGTTGCCCTGGGCGCAGCGCTGGGTGCCATGGACAGACCATGCTTGGTGGCCCTCAGGTGTGCTGCTCACGGCTGTGAGTCAAACCACTTGCCCCTTTCAAAGTGCTGGGGTGGGGCTGGTGTTCTTTGCCTTGCACGCTTAGGTCTTGGCAGCTTGTCAATAATGTGCATTTGTGGCACCTCTCATTGCTGTTCAGGGCCAGATCCAATCCCTCAGCAGTGCTGCTGCACTGCTGGCAGCCCTTAGCTTTTAAAAGCTGACTTTTTCCCCTCAAACTATGTGATCCAGGCAGGGCAAGTGCAGGGTCGCTGCTGTGCTGGAGCGACATGGTGCAAGTGAGGGGGAGAGAGCGATCGGGAAGGCGCAGAGGAGGAAGCTATGGTGACTCAGTGTGACCGGTATGGCGTTTAACAGTGCCGGGGTGGCCCAGAAGCCACGGCAGGCCGGAGGAAGAGGTGCCGGAGGAAGAGATGCCGGGGAGAAGCTTCTTTCCCCGCGGGATGGCGGTGATAGAGCCGCCGCGCCAGCAGGGGGCGCCGTGGGGAGGACGTGCCTCTGGCAGAAGTTTGTCCCTTCGCGGCGGCGGTGGGGAGGGGGCGGGACAAGATGGCGGCGCCCAGCTGATAACTCACGTGTGCCGGGAAGCGGCGGCGGTTCGCCGGGGCGGGGGTCACCATGTCGGGCCGTCAGGGAAACAAACTGCCCAGCAACCTGCCCCAGCTGCAGAACCTCATCAAGCGGGACCCGAAGTCCTACACCGAGGAGGTAGGGAGGCGGGGTGGAGGCGCTGAGGGCAGCCGAGGTGGGGCTATGGGGCAGGAGAAGGCGCCGTGGGGCAGGAGAAGGCGCCGTGGGGCAGGGGGAGGCGCCGTGGGGCGGCCGTGGGGTGGCTATGGGGCAGGAGAAGGCGCCGTGGGGCAG
>JAOXNO010000033.1:64748439-64768753 GCA_028565335.1 Limnodromus scolopaceus | reverse complement strand
CTCCAGTCCTCAGGCACTTCTCCTGTTCTCCAAGACCTCTCATAAATGATGGAGAGTGGCTCAGCGATAACATCTGCAACATCTGTACCCTCCCTTTGGGCCAGCGAGTCTGCTCACCAGTTGTCTTTTTTCAGGGACACTGAAAATTCCATCTCTAAATAACAGAAGACGGAAAAGTCATAATACGTGTGACAGCAGAACCACAACAGGATAGGACACACACAGACCTTTCTGCCCCCTCTTGTTTGGACCCAAAAAAGTTACCATGGGCAAAACAAATACATGGTTTCTCTTTTCTAACAAACAGGATAGTATTTCCTCCTGCTCTATCTCATTATTTTTATGATGTATGAACTATGCTTCTATGATTAAACATATTCAGGTGTTAACTACAGTTAAAAAGCATTTAAATACAATTAATGAGTGTATCGGGAGGGAAAGAAAAAGTATAAAATAGCTGAAAGAAATGTAATAAACAATGAAAATCCAGGAGAACAGGCAACATAAAATACCAGAAGGTTCTTCCTGTCTATTAGGTGAACCAGCCTTACCAAATTCAGGATATTTCAAATTCCTAAACACAGCTCAGGATTTTAAACTATGGATACAAACAAATTAACATGGATTTTAAACTGCGGATACAAACAAATTAACATGGTTGTTAGTGTCACTATGAAATATCACTCCTGCTGCTCAGTTATGCTCTCTCTACTGCTTCAGAGAAAAGGCAATTTCTCTGATGTTCTCTCACAGCAATTCTCTCCTACCTTCTTTTCACAACTTCCTTTAAGCGCCCAAAACCCTATTTCTGAATTGTCAGTATCACTAACTCCAGCTGATAAAAAGGTTCATGATGTTTAAAAGCCCACATTAAAGTCCACAAGGGTAACACAACAGAGAGATTATTTTGGAGGTGGTTTCAATGGGAATTTTTCTATTCATTGAGTATTAAGAAGATTACTTTGGCCTGCGATGTTGTTCAGCTGTTGGAAGGAAGAAATAGACATCAATGAAAATTATGGGTCAGCAAATACAGAGCTTTACCCGTACTCTTAACTGGCTCAGAAAATGTCTTTTCAGTGTAATTCTGGATGCGTATACTCCATGATTTTAATTTAGTAAAGGTAATGCCTATTACTGTACAACTCTTTCAACACCAAGTGTTATGCAAGTGGTACAGATTACTATGATGTTATTATTTGCTCCTGTAAAAAGTATTTAACAAGCAGAACACTATGATAATTTGTTCACGTTGGCTAAAACTAAATACTGAAAACAACTTTTGAAATACACATTTTTAACTGACAGAATGGAGACAACGGAAATGGTCATTTGGGCTGAAACCTTTTAAAAAACTTCACATTCTAATTTGCGTCATAAATCATCTTCAACTGAAAGGGTCAACACTTAGAATCCGGATTTAAGTCAATGCCAATATCAATAAACTTCAGTTTAAATTAACGCAAAGGATATAGTCTAACGGAAAAGAAATTCCTCACTTTACTAACTACTTCTAAAGTCTAAAAGTTTCAAAATGTTGTTTAATATGTGCAAAACCGCGTTTAGTGTCTTCAGAGGGCTCCAAGTGGCCAGACGTCCCTCGTACCATCTCTTCTCTCTGCAGACATGAAAGACGTGAGGTCTGTGGTTTCTGCTAAGCCCCGTGGTGACAACTGCTGGGACAAGGTCACTCCTGCGCCTTCGAACAGCTGGTCTGGATATGGGAAATCTGCAGAACGGGAAGCAAGAGCTGGAAAGCATCCTGGATATAAGTAGTGCTGTTGCAGCCCTGATGGGGAGAGAAAACATGCGGTTCATCAGTACAGTTGCCACGTATTTCAGGAATTACATTGTACTTTTTAAATAAACTCTTGTGGTTTTGGGTTTTTTTCACCACCTGCATCATGCTAGATTTTAGAATCACAAAAGATTTTACAACCTGTAGATAAGAAAACTGACAAATTACAACAGTTTACAGCTAACAGGGGCAGCCCAAATATATACAGATATATAGAAACCTGATTAAAAAATATATATATATAAACCTGATTTCTCCTCAGCTTGAACTCTCTGACAGTTTTATTTGTAATACGAGTAGAATAAAATGCCAGCGTTCAGAAGTAGATTTGACTTTTTAGATACAAACCTGCTAGTCTTTCCACCAACAGAACTCATTTTGAATTTGCTGCAGGTGGAAGAATTGTCACTGAAATTAACAGGTTTTAACACCTACTACTGTTTTTGGAATTTCTAATACTGAATGCTGTAGCAGCTTGTAATTCCCCACGAATTACAAGCTGTACTAAGGCTGTACTAAGACATTTGTATACAAATATAGGATTTAAGACATACAAAACACTGTATTCCACAATTCTGGACATTCCCAGATTTTACAAGTCCTGAAGCACAGAAAGATACATCAGCTACAACAGCAAATTTACCCTATAACAAAAGGAACTGTAGCAAAAAGAATCTTTTACTAGAGTTCTGTTCAACTTTCCATGGTTTTCCTTAAAGGCATTGTTAATTCAGTGCAAAATTGCTTATTGTAAAACAACCTTTTCCTCATTTCTAAGGAAACGCAACTATTAGATACAGAATCACGATTTGCAGTCACTAGTATATGTTTATTTATGTTTAAAGAGAAACGTGATCGAATTAACAGAGTGAAAAGAATTCGTGCTGCAGATAGTACACATTTTGGAACTTTATGAACATTTTACTTCCTCTCGTCCTCTTCTCTTCTCAGTGAAACTGAGGTGTGTTTTACTCACTTTTCCAATGAAAAATACCTCACGGTGTCTAACAGAAGAGGTCACTCCTAGAGCAAAGTGTCTAATAAAAGAAATCACTCATGAACATCTTGGTGATGTCTGACAGGGGGTCGTCCAAGCCTGCTGCTAGACTGTGATTCTTTGCAGAAATCTAACTGCCCGTGGACGGGAAGCCCTGCAGCACACCTGCAACCCAAATTTTAAAGAACAGAGTAGCCTGAAACTCCCTGTGTATCAGAAACACTTTGCATTATTTGATATATTTCGCAGCATATTTGCAATTTACAGCATATTTGCACTATACTGTACCAGAACAGTAAGGATAGACTCATCCCAGGCAATTTGTGAATGGGTTAGAAAAGGGTTCAATGGGACATTGTGAATTGTCTCCTGTGCTCTGACCTACCCAGCAGCAGGATTTAAGAGCTGGCCAGTCTCACTTTGGTCATACAGCTCTTAAGACTCCTCAGTAAATGCAATATTACTAATATAGTACTTGTGGGAGAGGCTGAACGCGAAAACGAGAGGTTTCTGAGCTGGCACTGAACAGCCAGAATAATATTGTTGCTACTTCTAATATAGTTCTTTCTTCAGACAAAAATGTGCCTGTTTCATTTGAAAATCATTTTACTAGAACCTTTCCTACTGTGAAAATAACCAAGTCTTACCTCTAATTGCACGCTGTCGATGATGGGGTTAAGAGCCTCTGCCTTCATATTGCTCTGTAAACCAGAAAATAGAATGAAATGCTAAGACAAGAAATACATTTAACAGAAATATATGTGAGAAGTGGCTTTATGAATTCTATAAAGGTCTTGCTTCACCTTGATTCTTATTCAGACTGTTTTTCACAGTTTTCCTGATGACTGTGTCTACATCCCACACACATTCAGCAGACCCTACATATTTCTATCACTGAGTAAAATGAACTAAGATGGGCCCAGGGTTTTAATTTTTCATCAATTTTCAAATTGCCTGGTTTCCTACGGATGTGAGATTTATGCAATGACATCGTCTGTCCATCTGTCTGTCAGTGCCCCTTTTCATCGCCCCCCAAAATTTCTTAACTGATTTTCAAGGAAACAAGAAAGAAAAATACAGGTCACAGGAAAATGAAGTTTCACAAATATCCGTGGTTAGGAGGAAATTAGCTCCCCCACAGAAGGAAAACCAGGTGAAACTCAAACTGGAGGCAGTATTTGTTGAGCTGGACAATGCAGACTGGCCAGTAAATAGAGCTCAGCGTGCATCGTGGTTCTCTCAGCCCCCAGACAGACATAAAGATGGGTACGATGAGTAGTGACACTACTAGAGGTGAGAAACCCAAGACTCCCCAGTTCTTCTGCTTTTTAGAAAAGCAAAAGTTCTTTCCTTTTTTTATTCTCACCGTTCTTTGCATTGTGTTTTTTTTAAAAGGACAGGACAATAACCTCCAGCAAGAGTTGCTTTCTTTCAATAACAAATGGCGGACTTTCTTACAACAAAGGAAACACAATACTGATTAATTTAACTAAGGATTTCCACTTGTACAATCTTGTAGCTTCCATATTACAGATTTAAAGAAACATGAACCCCATAATTTTCATTTGGAGAAAGGTGGCAGAACAAAGGGAAGATGGGTAGAGAAAAGATGAGCAATTTTAATGACAGTGACTAGAAAATCCATTACGAAGTGCACTGTTCAGCTGATCGTAAATAAACTGAAATGGATAGAGAGCAGTATCAATTAAATACTATTGATTGCATGAATCAGTAAGTTAAAGTTCTAAAAGAAAACTCACATAGCGAGCAAAGCTGTTATTTCTTTCTTCTGCATTACTGCTCGCTCAGAAACATCACCAACATTATAGACTACGTGCACAGCCAGCACTACAACCTGAATTATATAGGTATAACTATAGGGATGGCATTATGTTTGGAAAAAAAACCCGTATTTTCTGTTCTAAGCCTTTTCTCAGTTTCCCATGAGTAAATGCACTTTGCAGGACACTGGAATATGTTTGAGAAGCTGGACGCTATTGGCTGGTTGAGGAAGAAGTCGAACCATTGGGACATGCAGGAAAATGTAGATTTTCTACAGTCCTGTGTGGCAGGAGCTCCTTACTCATTGTGTCATGGTAAGCAAAAGGCCCACATCTTCCTCCAAAAGCCTACAGGGGTGGCACAGCACACAAAGATCACCAGCTTGTCTTATTAAAACTCTCTTCTTTTGGCATTTTGGCAGTGGGAAGTGTCCTTTTGCTTAATTTCTTATACGTCCACACATATGTCCATGAAAGCAACCTGGTCCTAAAAAACTGAGTCTAGAGTTGTAAGAACAAAAACCTAGTGCAATGCTCATGAAAGCTTTGGTTTCCAACCTTCTGAGTTTGGCCAGCTTAATATTTCATACGGAATTTGTTTTTCTGTATCTGTGTGTGTATTTATTGCGCTTATCACACAAAGATATGCTAAAATACAATCCCAAAATGCAAAATAAGCAGTTTCTCCCAGAGTAGTGGGAAGGAATGTACATCATTCAGAACAAAAGCAAGCCAATAAATCATGTTCTCTAGAAATAACTCTGACAAAACGTGCTCAGAGATGTGCTGAAGAGCTCACAGGAGAACTGGGAAAGGCTGAGTAGGAGAAGAAAAATATCATTAAGTTGTGGGACTTTCAGTATAAGAAGGTAAGAAGTGCTGAGGAAAAATGGGAAAATGTAAGGGAAAATGGGAAATGGTGTCCAGAAAGAGAGATTTTAGAAGGAGGGGACATGCTGCCGTCTATCAAGGCTCATAAACTTTCTCTGCAACAGGGAATCTGTGTAAAAATGTCCTGCATGCTTGATCTCTTGATCTTTCCTCATCCTCTTGATGAGGAAAGAAGTGCCCTCTTTGCTACTACGTCGTGTAAAGCCACTGGACCCAGGTAATAATTTCTGTTGTAAGAAGTGAACTATGTTAAAAAAAGCCCAAATGCTCCAGAAAATGCTGTTATCTTACCCCAGCTGCCGTTAAAGAGTCGGAAAACTTCTTTGATAAACATGAAACTTCATTGCACATGGCACTTGTTAAACTGGTTTAAAAAAAAGAGAGACAAATATAAAAATACATCCTTGTCCTGCATATAAAACCCTATGACTGTCCCAGGTAAAAGCTTCATCTTAGAAGCCAAGAATGTTCTTAAGGCAAATTTGTTTCTAGTCATTTTCTAAATATTTTGGTGTAGACCTTTTTCATGATACAATTTTTATGTTCCTCCACTGAAAAATCCATTGTTCACTTCAGCAGCAAAATGATGTCATGTTGACTCCAACACCAGTCTTTTTTGATAGGGCAGTGTTTCCATTTTTTAAATTCTAAACTTCTAGTTTAACTACTGTTTTTCTGATGCCTGCAGCAACACAACTCCAAAAAATACCGTTGGAAATAAATCGATACTTGTTCAAGTACCATGTTTTAGACTGACATGTTGCTATGGACTTCACTATCATTACTAGCGTTCTTAAACACCTTCTTTAATACTTTATTACTTAGGACTCAAGTGCTGAAATCAGCAGAATCAATTACTACAGAGAGCTTGAGATCTGAATTTTGAGTCCCGTGAGATAAACTGGCTCCTTGAATTTATGTATGTTTTGTCATGGTTTACCACAAAGTTGCTGGCAACTTTGGTCAGAAAAATGGTTTAGAAACTTATTGTTTAGAACTGCAGATTAATTTTTGTATATTTTTGACAGATAAACACTAGCTAAGGAAACGACTGGCAGACAGTAAGACTGCATTACGCACTCTAAAAGCGAATTCTGTATATGCTAGCATGGTATCATTGCAGAGGAAATTAGCAACCCTAAATTAGCACGTATGTTCACTTGCTGGAGCAGAAACAACTTTCAGCCTATGAACAGGGCACGTTTCTGTAAACATCCATATGTTAACCGTGTCCAAAACCTACAGGTTTTCATTGATTACACGAAAAATATAGCACCAGGACCCCTAAAGCCCATCCTGTTTGCTGATCCATGAACTTAGTGCGTCTTCAAGTGTCAAAAGCTGAACAAAACTTCATGAGTTTTAAGCAAATATCAAATGTTCTTAATACTCACTTTGTCAGTACTTTTGCTTGATCTTGAGCTGTTTTTTCTACTTCCTGCCCATGTAGAATTAATTCTGCTACTTTATGAAGCTGTTCGATACAACGAGCAGTTACCTCAGCCAGACTTTCAATCGACAGCATGTAGATTTCCTTAAAATAAAAACAGGGAATAATATCATCAATAATAACACCACCAATAAATAAACACACAAAAGAATATGAAACATAGGAGCCCCCCTGCCTCCGCCTTTGGAAATACCACCACATACAAAGTGAAGTAGTAGCAGCCACAACATCCTCCTTACAAACCATACTGGAAAATGAAATATCCACAGATTATAAAGTACAGACCTTATACTCATCCTTGAAAATGAGTGAAAATAAATCTACCATTTATTTGGCAGGGAACTAGGTCAGGCTCTCGGATTTTCTAACATAGCACTTTTAAACCTAGTCCTAATGAATACAAAGATCCTGTAAGTTTGAATAAATCAAAACTGCTTTCATATGGAGCCACAAGTATTGTGTCATCCCTCAAATGAATCCCCAGAGTAGAAATGGGTAATTCTCCCAATAAAAAAGTGGATTTTACTGGCAACGATAAAAAATCGTACCTAGCACTCTAGTTATTGCAGCTTTTACAAGCTGGTACCAGCTGGAAATCTGCAATCACAGAAAAATCTGTAATACATACAGTGTCACTCTGTTTCCTTCTTTGGACCTTTTTTTTGTAAGGAAACATGAAGGATAATTTGTTAGAATTAATTCAAAAAATCGACAAAGATACCAGCTACATTTAATATTGCTATAACTTGGTCTGGAGGGGTTCAAGGCCAGGCTGGATGGGGCTTTGAGCAACCTGGTCTGGTGGGAGGTGTCCCTGCCCAGGGCAGGGGGTTGGAACTCGATGATCTTTAAGGTCCCTTCCAACTCAAACCATTCTATGATTCTGTAACACATTCAATCACAATTAACCTTATCAACAAGAGTGGTTGCCTAAACAGACCCAATACTTTTACCCTGAAATGCTATCTTTCATAAAGAGAATTAACACATGTGAGTTGCCTCAATAAAACTTCTGGTTTCTCTGTCTGTGATTTAAACTGTTAGTGTTTAAATAAAGTTTGAGACTTTCTTCCATGTGTTGTCACCGTGAGAAAGACATGCCAAGGAATGCAGAGATATGACTTTCACTGTGCTGTCGATGTTGCACCACAGAACCCCTCAGCTCACTGGATGTTGTGCATACACAAGCACACACACAAAAATATAGATACAAAAAAATAAAAACAATGCCATAGGCAGAGGACCTGCTACTTTGATATTTGCTTAAGGGACCCGATTAATAGTTAAAATATTTAAGTAAGTTAGTTTCCTAATGGGTCTACAGTGAGTAGCTATATATTAATATTTCTTAGTAGTTCCCCAAGTTTAAAAAATAACATCTAAAACCAACACACAAAGATAAAGAAGCAATCTTATCAAAGTGTGACAATTTGCTTAATGAAACATCCTCCAAAGGCTATTTTACCTCCACAGTTTTGTTTTTATTTACTTCTGGTTTATCAACATCAATTTTATCTTCTTTTTCAGTCTTGTCTTGACCAGGTTCTTCAGATTTTTCTTTTAGCTTCTCTTCTATGTCTACTGAGGTGGAAAAACTGGCTTCTTCAAGCCATTCATGAGCTTTTTTCCTAGCCTGATAAACAAAGAACAACCCCAAAGTTCACTTCAAATTGGCATTATCAAATGATGTACCTTAATATTCATTAACAAGTCCTTTTTACAATCCAAAGTTTAAACATATGAAGCCTCTAAGTGGCATTTAGTTAAGTGTGTATTTAAGAAAATACAAGGAGGAAGCATTTCTGACCGCCTAAACATGATATGGTATGATGTTCCCAACCAACACATAGAGTTGGCATTAATACCAGAGTCAGCTACATTTCAGCTTTATGAGGTATCTTTCAAAGGAATTTACATGGAAATAATTTTCCCAAATAAAAAAGTAAGAAGATACTATAAAGAAAAAATAGGAGAGGTAAGAGAGATTCCTTTAAATTCTTAAAGGAAAAACAAATAGAAAATCACTGTACCCTCAACTGCCTTCCCAGGCATGAAAGTAGATCAAAGTGGAAAAGCCTTGAAGTTTTACACAACTTCAGACTACTGTTATGGTTAGCTGGAAATTTATGATTTCTCTTTTTTAACATGAAGTCAATTTAAAATATGTTAAGATCTAAACCTAAGATCAGCAGGTGAATCACCTTTAAAGGGGCCCGATAGTAAAAATGTGACTGGTGATGTGACTACCTTCTAGCCATCTAACTTCTACATGACAGAAGCTAGATGAGATGAATCCAAGAAGAAAAAAAAATCTGAACGTGACCTTTGCTCCCAGCATGCAAGACCAAATCTGCCAGGCTTGTGACCTCTGTTCCACCATCCCTGGAGGGATTTAAAAGCCGGGCAGACGTGGTGCTGAGGGACATGGGTCAGTGATGGGTTTTGCCAGTGTTGGGTTGATGGTTGGACTCGATGATCTGAAAGGTCCCTTCCAACTTGGACACTTCTATGCCTTACTAATCTCACTTGAAAATCTCTAATCGCTTTCTGAACTGTCTGGACTGAGATAGGTCCTGCTCTGTGTCAGATTTCAGAGCAAAGCCTTCCCTCTTTGTGCCCAAGAAACAGAGGGAAGCTCACTAACAGATGCTAACCTTATTCAGTTTGTCAGGAGTAGCAGCAACGTGCAATTCGAAGAGCAGTTCCGTGAGCACGCTGACAAACTCCTCTCCCATATCTGCTGCAAGAGAAAACAAGACAATTTTTGTTAGGGTGTTATCACTACAGTATTCTACATGCTCAAATGCATCCAAATAATTTCCCAGCACTCTAGCACTTGAGAAAGAGTGACAGTGACGGGGTGTGTGGGTATGGGTGTGTGTATACACTCAAAGAAGAGAAAAAGCAACAAATTTACCTGCACGGCCAGATATGCTGGCTTGACACTTCAGCTACTCTTTCCACCCCATCCTAAATTCCACTAAGTTTTAAAAAAGCAAGAAAGAGGAGAAGCAGCTGAACGACCCCCAGTTATCTGACAAAAATATATGACCCACAAAATAACCAACAAAGAAGTACTAAACTGATCTTATAAACCAAGGAATAAAAACAGCAGCAGGGCCAGATCCAAGTAAGTTGCAGAGGAAACATACTGGAAAACATATATTTTATTGCCCTGTCTGTAACCCCCACCTAAGAGGTGTGTTTTCTTTCTATTTTAAGATTAAGCTTTGTTTAAATGAAAAATGTTCTCTCTTCTGCTTAGGAATAATGAGCCTTAAAGAATCTGCACTTACATTTCAAAAGATTCATCAGCAAAGATAAGTATCACTAGTATTCAAATTTTACCTTTATTACATATATCCCTTTGACTACTTGCAGCTGCCATATTCTAACATGCTCTAAGTTCCTAAGAGTTGTTATTTTGGTTGGTTCTGTCCATCTGCACTTACTGAGTTTGGAATCTTCATTAACAATTCCTGGGGGAATATACCAAATGCAGCTTTTTTTAGCCTGATGATGCTAAAAGGTTCAAAGTCCCCATACTGAGCCTGATACAAGTCCTGCTACTTCAAAAATGAATTTCACGTCTTCCTGAATTCCCACTTTTTTTGTTTTGCTCATTCATTAGGTATTTTGTTCATTTATTAGGTATTTTCATTTAAAGACTGCCCACCTTTGGTGCTATAAAACAAATTAGACAAAGAACTCTTCACCTGCAATGACCAAGAGATTGAGCTTTCCTCTGAACAGATGGGGAACAGCTCAAGAAGAATGTATTCCAAAAGGCCAGGGAGATGCACAGAGCTCATTTAGGCACCTATTTTGTCCCCAGTCAAAGGGCCCACCCCTTTTATTGTAACTTTCGTGAGCTGCTCTGTGGACTGCCGCGCTGGTCCCGTTCTCTTCCATGCTGTGCACTACATCAGAGCGATGGATGCTTCTGCTTTGGCTCTATTTTGTCTATTTGCTCATCCAGATGTTCAGAAATGAAATAAATAAATAATACCTCTACTCTGTGTGTATATTGGAGGGTAAACGACCAGCACAGGGGGTAAATGACCCCACTTTGGGACAACACTAACTTCTTTCTGAGACTTCATATGCCAGGTCTTGCCAAGCAATACCTAGAAAGCAGCTTTGCCACGAGGTTTCAAAGTGACTTTCCCTCAAAAAGATCTGGGTCCTTAGGTCCCTTTCTGACACTCTGATCTTTTCCCTGTCTAGCGAGGGAGGGTGCAAAGTAAGGATAAAGTTGCCAAACAGAAAAGCACCACTAAACACTCCTAAAGTTTCAGATGACACAATTTCATAAACAGATTCTGTAAGAAAACCTCAGTTATCCAAAAAGTTGTTATTCTTCTTTTTGTTTTGCTTTCACTGACGATATAGTAAAGTAACACAATACTTGTTTACCTTATATATTCTCTATCTCATGCTTCAATTACAATATAAATTCAAAATTAAGCATTGATCAGCTTCCAGAACTTTCATAGTATTAATTTTAGTGACTTGCTTCTGAAGCATGTCAGGATTATCAGAAATTATAGTTTGAATTGTAATTTTTTAAATTACTATGTGCAGAAGTAACAATTGTCCATATGGTTAAGTCTCTGTGTCTCTAGTTACCTTTCTGGGCCTGTACCACTTCATCATCTGATTCCTTTGGAACAAAAATCTCCTTTATAGCAATTAAATCATTTTTCACAGTCTCCAGCTGCTCTCCATCAAGTGTTGCTAAATATGACTGAATCTGCAAAAGAAAGGACAGAAGGGATTCCTAAACAAAACAGAGCCTTTTTCTTAAATTGCTAATTTTGGGGCTGATACCAGACCAGGCTAAGAAATGGCAACTTCCATTATGCTCAGATGTTGTCTCCAACCTTCCAATTTATATAGACACATTTTTCGTTCTCATCAACAAAGCATCACAAAAATTATGCCAGACTTGCAAGATTATCAGGTCTCTACCTTCTCCCAGAACATCCGTTTTGAATTATAAAATTGTGGCTTAATTGCAAGCTGTAATAAGCATTTTGGGATTGCCTGGATGAAGACAGCAGGAAAGAAGAGCACAGGCCAAATTCATGCTTAGTCTGAGAACTCATAGGAGGAGCTAGAAAAAGAAACCCGTTTCCCCTCCCTCAAAATGCAACCAAAATTATTGACAGTCTACCAGTTTTTCTGGAGAACACACTGACAGATCTTTGGGTGTCTCAGGTACCTGCAAGTCCCTGCATCTATAATAGGGTGGGAAGGACACAGGACACTAGCAATGCCTTCAGTCTCTCTCGTCTCTCATGGTAGCAACCTGCCCAAGTCTTCCCTACCCTGGAATATGTAACACTAAAAGAAAAACAGTGCTGATGTGTGCAATTAACCCGAGCTTGTTTTATATGTAGGTTTTGAATTTATAATTTTGTATTTAGTCATAAGGGCAAAAAACCAGAATCATCATGGACAGCATGTACCTGGCTGTTATTAAAATAAGCTTTGTTTGTGACAGCAAAAAAAAAATACTTTAAAAAATAGGTTGGATATTTTTTATTAGAAATAACCCAGAGGGCAAGGAGTGCTAAATACTAAAACAAAAAAGAAAAAATCACATATTTTAAGAAATTTATTCAGAAAACTGTTTCAGTACAAAATAGTGCTGGGAATATAAAAAATTAATCTACTGTCCGAGACCTACTGACAGCTCAAATTCACAAACATATTTATTATATAGGCCTTAGTAACTTTAGTATGCTCTTCAGAGAGACATATAGCATTTGTACACTTCCAGTAATGACATCTTGGGGTAGCTTTATATAAGTTTAAAACCTACCACAATAAAGAAGACCTAGGAATTGAATAAGTAACCTGGAATTCATTTTAATTCACTAGTCTCTAGGTGTAGCAGGTCTGGAATTCCTGAACGTAAGTACCAGTGCCTGATACAACACCAAAAGATAACAAGCTCTTTGCAAACCAGAGTGTCACAAGCTGATCTATGGTCATAGCAAAAATAACTTTCAGCTTTGAAGCTGTATGTTCTGAGTTAATCTTGGAGTTAAATTTTACATGTATTGACACTGATTTCCTGAAGCTCAGGACTGGCCCATGGGACCAATCCAGCTTTCTCTGAAGTCGATGAAAAACTTATTGTTCATTTCACATGCACCTGCAGAGTGAAATTAATGCAAAGAACAATTTTTTTTACCAACCGCTGTTTTGACTTATGCTGTCTGCATACTGTACCTGGGCTTCACTTTCACTTGACAGGATTTCCAGAGCTTCAAGATGAGACAAACCTTGGAACTCATCAAAAAGTAGTCCATAATGTGCTGTTCTTTCAACTGTAACTTGCTGGGCCCGCCTCTGTTTCTCTTTTTCTTTAGCTTCTCTCAACAGCTGCAAAAATAGACAAAATTTCCATTGGTTTATTGGTAGTGCTGTAGGTATGACAGATTTTATTACCTTCTGCTTGTTGAGATAGTAGTAATAAAATTTGTGAATCTATTACATCTGCAGAACTGAAACTTTAGAGCTGAAATATCTAACTTCTTTTTTGATAAACTTCTTTAATAAAATATTGAAGTAGTATTCCAAGTATGGTTTTCCCAGTGGTAATGGCTAATCATCTTTTTTCAAAAAACAATGAACAAATAATCTTGCTCATGTTTTCAAAAGCAATGTCAGCTATGGATATCATATCATATCATAAATTTAGCCACTAATTACAATGAAAGAAAAATTAGTATTGTTTAGTAAGGTATTCTGAAAAGCTCATTTTAACCCTGTGACCCTTAATAAGAGTTATCACACAACAGTATCAGTCTGTTTACACTTACAATGACCAACACTAAAGATGAAACATCTCATTAAAAGAAAAATACTTCACTCCTCTCTACAAGGAATTAAACATGTAGTAAAATTAAAGGTTTTTTTCAATGTCTATTGATTTTACCTCCTCTCAGTGTCTGGAGAGCTAAATAATTTTGTACTGACAGCACTTATGCTTTTGTTCTGCTTTTACCATGTCTCTGAGCTTTTAAATGTATGAGTCATGACTGTGTAAGGGTAATATCAGTTGAGACAGACATTACGACTTAATTCCTAATAAAACATATGTCATATTCCAGTATTACTCATTTTCAAGGAAAGTGATGTTTATGCTGGAAGACATCTATCTACAGCTGTTACATAAACACTGACAATTTGATTCTGCCTCCAGAGTGTAATGATTTATCACTGCATATACTATCTTACTAAAATCAGCTATTGTACATGTGATTATGCAGGAAAGATGCTTTTATATTATTTTTTGTAGTTCTGTGAAGAAAAAGAAAGTGGAGCAAATATAAAACATAATATTTATTTCCATAAGCCTACTGGAATATCTACTGCAATATATAAAGCCCTCCCCGAGGCATCTGAAATTCTGGAAAAAGAATGTGAAACCGCATTGACAGAGCTGTATTTAAATAAATCCAACCTGAGAGAGAGAAACTGTTCGTGCCATCAGTGTTTTGGTTCTCTTAAATCCAGGATCACTTTCTGCAAGGACATTCATGGTTGTCTTCCCAATAAATTCCAAAGCATCTAAGCCGCCAGATAACACACTTTTCCCCTGTATAAAATAATGCAACAGGGTTATTTTCTTTCCATTTTATGCTAATACGAACTATAAAGAGTATTGTTTTGGCTGACACCACCTTTGAACATTCAGTCCCCTAGATTTTCTATGCTTTAACTAACAATAGGACTGATACATTTATAAAATTACGTTAGTTTGTTCTGAATATATTTTCAAAAAGAACAAAATGAAGTATGCAAATATTTCTACTTGATTAAAAGACTCACACCGGAGGAAATGTAACACCCTTTGCCAATAAAAAATTACGAATAATACCACTTGAATTCCCCCCCAGGTGGCATCTAGTCCACGGGAACATATTTTAGATGTGAATAATACAGAGCCAAAGTCTATCACGAACAGAATGACCCTGCCTTACCCAACTGATTTCTAAAATGTTGACACTTGTGATGACTCCAGAGCTGTCTACTGAAATACGGTTGTTTTTCCTGTGCCTTGCATTAGCATTAGCCCTTACCCACAATTTTTCAGGTACACTGAGGAATTTTCACCGGGTAAAGATTTCCATTTCAGTCTGGACTACGCATCTGTCAGATACTCACATGCTGACGTAGCCTGATACATAATGGAAAACCCTACCAGAGTCTCAAATGGTATTAGGGACTTACTGAGACCTTACATCATTCTTTTTGTTTGGTGATGTTCATCCCTGCGGTGTAACAGCCTGTCTAGGTTTGATTAAGAGCACATTTCTCTTATTTAAAAATCTTATACAATGCTCAGGTAATCTTACTGGAGTCCAGCTCTCACACACCCTACGATGCTCCAGATTCTGTAGCAAGTCTTAGGAATAGTCTATAGGAATCTCCCTCTGCTCCCCAAATCTTTGATATTAGAGCACTGAGGCACTCAGAGGGAATTACATATACACTAAAAAAGAATTGCCACTTGGTAAAACATGCTCATGGGAAGTTAGTCTCCTATGCTTTTTTAGCTTAAAGTCTCTTCAAATTTCAAGGGGAACATCATACTGAAAAGCTCATTTCCTATGGTAATAGTCTGTAATAAATGTTGGGGAAGAAGATGACACAAAAATTGATTTGAAAATAGTATAGCACAGGGTTTTGCAAAAGCTGAAACACAGACAACCAGGAAAGGATGAAACGCAACACACAGAAAATACATCCAAAGCGTAATAGGAAAGAACCGTGGCCAAAAGATTTTGCCTCACTGAGCCTGCAATCAGACCACCTTCTGGGAAGGCCAATATGAAAGAAGAGAGTAGACAGAGAGGTGAACATATGGGCCAGGCACTGACAATACAGAGTTTAGTAAAAGCCTTAAAATAAACAAATGGAGTATTTTTTTAATTTGAACTGCCTTCAAAAATGGTAACAAACTTTATCATACTTTCTCTGGAAGGACCACATTAGACGATGGTGCCACAACCATAAAAAAGATTTCCCAAGAATTTACAGAATTCTATATAGTTTAGGAAAAGACCGTATTTTTCACCGCAACTAGTGTCAACATAGGAACTGACTTAGTTGTGGTTTACTTTTTTTTTTTTTTTTTAATTTGATACCATTATTTTGCCATGGAACAGACTCAAACCAGACTTAAAAGAGAACTGTTTTTACAAAGACCTACACCTTAACAATCTTCACCTGTTAAGTGTGACCCATGGTACAACTGCACCTAAAAATGATGAAGAACTAGAGCAGAGAGGCTGCTAAAATGACTCACTGTGTTCTGTACAGCATTAGTGATAGCTGACAACACGCCACGAGATCCGGATGAAGGAGAAGGAACATTCTCAGAAGAGCTTTGGTCCAGAGAATCTTCTGCTTCTAACAAAAGAAAAAAAGCAAGCTCCAGCATACTTTCAAGTCACAAATTACAGTAAACTGGATGCTGTGATCAAAATCTTAAGAATTTTGTACATCAAACTAATTTGGCACTGTCAAAGAGTTTTGTCCAATTTCAGTGAACTTGAACTTACGTATAATTGGTGTTTCAGCTGCAGGAGAGTCTGCTGTTTCTGAAGACGCTGAACTTGTGTTATGAATTCCCAGGGTAGTTCCTGCTTTTTCCTTTACTGCTGTTATCCCATGACCTGCAGCAGAAGCATATTTTAGATTGGATGATTCGAAAACTGATTACTAACAGTGCATAGTATGCTTATACTCCACAAATTATCACAATCAAGATAACCATTAAACTTACCTCAATTACTTAATTGTTTTCTACGTTAATAATTCACTTATTCTACTATATGCCATGTACTAACTGACTAGAAATGACAAAACTGAAATACAATACTCTGGATCTGATATGTAAAACTTGTTTCATTGGCACATGTGAGTTTAGTTCCCTACTTTTCAAACTGCTAAATATTCTGTTACAATCAGTTTGAACAGAAATTAATGGTCCTCCCAATGCCATAGGGTTTGGCCTCATCTAGTTTCCAGAAGTCTAGACCAATTAACCCACAATTAATTGACTGTGGGTGAGTGCATGGCTGAGGTAATGAATTTGTTCTTCAGTCTGCTGCACAGGTGGAAGGTTAGGTAAGACTTTCAGGAATACTGACCCAGGGCCTCAAAGTTATTTCAGGACTTAAGCTCCTTAATTGCACATTTGAAGTCAAATTCTAAAGTTCTCCTAAAGCTGCTGTTAAAATACATTTGTGAAGTCTGTTGGTGTCAGATGACACAGACAGAATTATTGTTCCAGTGGTAGCTGATCTCCTACAGAGACAGGGGTAGGGACTAGATGATCTCTGAAGGTCTCTTCCAACCCCTACAATTCTGTGAAGTTTCCTCCTTCTCTGAGAAAATAGAAGGAAATAATTTATTGCCCATGGAACAGAGGAGGATAAGGAAGAGAATCATTTAGCCTTACATGGGATCTTAAAACCAGTATCTTTGTTGACTCCATTATGTTTAGTAATTGATTTTAATTCCTAGATTCATCTTGTGAAGGTGTTCTGTACATCCTTTATGAGAACTGATTAATTAACAGCTTAGTAGCTGTTTTCTGAGAAATGATTTCCCACTGGTAACGAGGTATTTCCACGCTTCGCTTTTTGCCTGGGAGAGCTTTCAATGCGCAATGATTAAGTTCACCTGAAGTCTTCACCAGGACTTGCTGTACTGACATACTATCTGAAACCAGAGTACAGGGAGAGGGATTCTAGGGTCCATGTTTCCATATGTTGTTCTAGCCTCTGAAGTGTGGTGTGGTAGCTCCACAGTTTCACTGGGTGGCAGTGAAAGCTGGAATGATTGATGAAAAGTGAATTCACGTTGTACAGATAGAAGTCACAGTGTATAAACCACAAACATGCATGTGCGTTGATCTGGGCCAGGGTGCTTCAACTTCAAAAACCATAAGCCTTTGGCTCATAATAATCGTATCAGATTATGCATCCTTTTCTGTGAAGGAGCCACAATGAGGTAATTCACCTCAAACTATACAAACAAGCCTAGTCCCTTGTCCATAATCTGACTCAAAGAAATATTTATGTGTTTTGACAGTTTAGGAAGGTCTTTCCTCCTATTAAAAAAACATAATCATGATTGCCAAGCATATCAGAATGAAACTGTCTCTGAATCTTTAAGAGACAACATGAATGTGTCTAATGACACATTAAAATTCTGATCTATTTCCATGTACTTTACTGATTGAACACTTACCCACTGTGGCAGAAGCTGACGACAGGAGAGACCTTCCCCAGGTACCCCAGGCTCCCCATCTACTTGCTTTAGTTGAGGAGTCTGCGGCCTGTAGGAACAACAATATTACTCCACTGTTTAAAATTCATGTTTTCCAAAGGCAGGAGGAAACACAAAGAACCTGTCAGGCAACAATAATAAATGAGGATATCAGCAAAAATGGTTGTGCCTTTTGCTTACAAGGACATACAATCTGCAAACAGGCACTTTGTAATACAATGCTGGGCTTCCCTAATCGTGGTGATGCCTCCTGAGGAATGATTCTCAAGGGACGGAACACACAGAGAAACAGCCCAGAATGATGACTGACAAAAGCTCTTTTCATTCCTAGAACTGCAACAGATTCTTAATGCTAATCTAAATGCTTATGGCCAGTGCTAGATTGGGTGTTACGTGGAATCTGAGCTTCTGTGCCCAAGAAAGCAGAACGGGAAGCTTAGCTCAGATCCCCTATTCCTGAAAGTACCCAAAACTCCAGAGATGTCTTTACAGATGTCCTAATATTTCTTCAGGAACGCAAGTTTGTTGTATAGTTATTATTATTAGGGAGAGGAGGGAACCCACCTCCTTCTGGAGTTCTAGTGGGAGACAGAGTTAGAGGCTACTCTGCCTGAGTCTCCTCAGAGACATAACCCAGTAGATGTGTGCAGGTAACTCCTGAGTTCAATAAAAACACAGCCAGAGGAGGTGCTGCCCACCTTGCACATCAACGGCTGGTGTTAAGCAATTATCAGTATTCTATATTTAAGTCGTCTTAAGAAACCGTTGTCTCAAGAAAGTCTCCAGTAAGACATCATCCTTACACAACACGCTCAAACCCAAAAGCTGGAGAGGTCCAAGACAGCCCTGGATTGTGCACCATATGGATCCCCTGTCACCTCTTTGAGGTAGGTCCTTCTAAAGGCCTAAAGGTCCTGAGGTAGGACTAAAACAATGTCTTTTCCAGTTTGTGGATGTCTGAATGTTTTTCAGTGGAGATGACAACATCTTCAGCTATGTCACGTGTAGCCGCGTAGGCCATAAAAAAGCCTTGTTTTTCTTAGTTTTCTTTTATTAACTACTTGCAATTACTCACAGGACCCCCAAAGGTCTGTGGATCAAATAAAAAAACTGCTGGCCAAGAACAAATGAAAAACTACTGAGCCTTGTGAAACATACACCTTTTTTTGTACAGCCAGTGACTTGAGAGTTAGCAAGTACAAGATCCAGTGCTGCATATGCAGCTTAAGTTCTGTCCCCTTCTAGGTTCATTCCGTGAACTGAACGAAGCAGATTTGTACAGAAAGCCAGATAAGAAAATCACAGGAATATTATATCTGTATAAAACAGTCTAGATTCTTAATAAGACTTAGGCTCTGCAGCCAGGCCAGAAAGACCAAATTAATATGATACCGGCAAAGAGAAATTAAACTGTTCCTAGTTTCCAAAAGCTTGGTGTTGCAATTTAACTTCTTTTATTCCCATGCAGGTTCTGTGTACAGAAGTCCCTAGGTTTTTGTGAAAAACTGCATATACATTGTACAAAATCCTGTTCTTCCAAAGCAGGGAAGGGAGGGCTTTTATGGAAAAGCATGTATTACTCACTGGGCTGCTTTGTTCATTCAGTGTTTCTTCAGATTCAGGCTCCGCATCAAGGCTCACGGTCTCATTGCACTCAGTGGCCACGTCTTCAGTCACCTCTCCACTGGAAGGCAGACTTTCAACTATTTTTCCAGCCAAAGGGTTTTTGTGAATAAATATGTCTCCTTCCTGTCCGTTCCCGGCACTCAGAGCGGCCTGTCCACTTTCATCTTGTGCAGACTCATGCGAGACCTCAGCTTCCATGAGGTGTGGTACTGACTCATGAGGCGACACCTCACTGCTGGGCTTTTCCATTACTTCAGGCTCTTCTTCAGAGGGGACACCATCACCTCTGTCTTCAGACATTTTCAATTCTGGATACAGAAAATAAAGTCTTTTAGGTTCCATAAACATTTGACTGGCTATAAAGTATGCAGTGTTTACCTGTTATGGTTTGAGAAAACCCATAACAATCTATTGTCGTTTAGACAATTATTCTATCACCCGATGACCCCTCCCCA
>JAOXNO010000033.1:64667561-64686198 GCA_028565335.1 Limnodromus scolopaceus | reverse complement strand
GAAGCTGAGGAGCACAGCGTGAGAATGGGAAACAGTGGTCAAAAAATGAGGAAATGTGGGGACAAAGGAGAGGGATCCAGACAAACCAAGAAAAAACCCACTCTTTTGCCATAAGATTTTGGAACAGCTTGCCCAGAGTGGCTCTTAAACCTTTTCCAAAGACTTTGGGGATCTGAGTGGACAAAGCCTGAGCTAATCTCTTCTGAATTCAGAACTGAACCTACTCTGAGCAGGGGACTAAACGACCTCCCGAGGTCCCTTCCGACCCGACCCAGGCTGTGATTCTGCATTAAGTACCGCTTTTAGGGGAAGATAAGGATCATTATGTGCTTTAAAATCAGGCTGTTCATGGTGGCCACTACCTATAAAATGCTGTACTTGTTAAACAGCCAACCTGACTGAAAACAAATTGCAAGTTAAAATGACCATAATGCAGACATTAACAACAAAATAAAGGAATAGCCAGTGGCTACCGTCTTCCATACCTGTATGTGGTACTATATACTCCAGCAACAATGATATCTGCTGGTTAAAAACAAGAGAAGAAGTGCTGTTCTCTATTTTTATCAGTAATACTATCAATTTTTTATTATTTTTTCCTTTACTGCATATTCTAAAAAAAAAAAAAAAGTGTTTGGGAAAATACAGGTTCACATCCTTTCAAAAAATGTATTTTTTTTCTTATAGCAACTTGCCTAATTTTTAAACATAGCTGCTGTTTTCCTGATACTTCCAAATTACTTTTGGAAAGCGATATTATTTTGAATTTCAGTGTATAAACAAAAAGATGAATGTTCTGGGCGATATCAGCCGTGGTGTGAAATATAGTACCCTTGAGTGGAACGTAATCCTTTGCCTTCTACGCAGACACTTAGTAATATCACTATTGATCCACCTGTTTTCATGAAAAGTGATTTGTCAGAAAGTTTTAATTGCACAATTAGCAATACAGTTTCTGTTGTATCTGCAGAACGAGATTCTAAGCTCATAAATTCAGGAGAAAACACCTGTTAGGTGACTAATTGCTTTGACCCCCCGTGCCTCACACTTCCAACTACAGTATGAAGCGTAGATGAAGTGTCGCTAATACAGTAGGGGCGAGTACTTGGAGACAGTACAGCCAGCAGAAACCTGAGATGAGGATTATCTTGTAGGTCTGGTTTTTCACCCTGGCTAGGGTGTGTTACCTTAATAAGTAAGCCAAATAATTACTTATTTACAGATTCGGCGAATGGTAAGGTCACACTGGCATTTCTGAGCAAAGAACCACACAGAACTGATTGGTTACAGTGGCCTGGATTTCTTTGAAACACCCCGATCGTAGTTAGAATTCAAGCAAAGTCTGTGGGGTTGCGAAAGAAAAGGTGCTGGGGTAGAAGGGGATGTGGCATTCGGAGCATCCAAAGGCATGGGGAGGGGGTACTACGTAGGGGTATCCTGCCTGCAGCCCTGTTTATTGTACAGGATTTCATTAAAGAAATAATTGAGTGACATTAAAATGACGTGAAAGCAAAGAAACTATTTCACAATATGTGCGAGTCTTCCAGTTGTGCTCATCGTTTCTTTCAATACAATAGGAAAAGCATTTGTACAGTGTGTTTCGCCAAGCACCTTCGTAATTTTTCATGAATCAGATAAAACCAGCACCAGAAAAACATTTTCCAGTCTTAGCTTTAAGGGAAGATGCACCACTTTCTGTTCCTTAATCCACAACCCTTCATGTTAGTATTATATTTTCAAAAATGACGGGGTCCTTTTTAAGTCCTCACCTCGTCAATGTGCGTCTTGAGACACTTTTGAAGGAAGTGGATTGTCAAAAAGTGGAGGAGTCAAAGTGCCCTAGGGATTGTTCTCTGTTGGTATTTCTCAGGGCAAACAGGGCTTTTTGGTTATTTTTTAGTTTGTTTTGGATTTATTTTTTGTAGCTTTTGTAGTTTTCTGCACTGGTTGTAAAAGGAGCATTCATAGCCATTGTCAAGAAGGGCGAGGTTACAACCGACACAAGTTTAAATAAAACACATTTGGTCATTTTATATGCCTGCGGTGCAGGGAATCTCCGTTTCAGCTGTTGTTTTCTTCAAAATTTGATGATGAGCATCACATACTTGCTACGGGAATTTCTCTTTGCTGCACTTTTGTGAAATAGGGAAGCATGATCACTCACTCATGGAAAATGGAGGTATTATTAGCAGGAAGGGTGAAGATTACAGCATCTGAATCAGTAGATTCTCTGTTAAACGTTCAGATGTTTCTGAAGGTTCCTCCGTTTGGAAATATGGACTTAGATTTTGATGTTTCAAGGGGTCAAGAGCTGAACCCAGCTTTCTTGAAAACATTGGGAATCTGGGGAAGGTTGGGAAATCAGTGACCCGTCCTTCCCCTTCTCTCATGCAGGTGGGATTCTGTTGCATTTGGTGGAGTGATAGAGAATTGATAGGCTTTGAGGAGAGCGGACTTTTTCTAAGGGATTTCCAAAATGATGAACGTGGTGGTGAAAAAACCAAATGCCTTTAAGCGTTTACGAGTTAGAAACGTCTTTTTCCCTGCTGTATGGTAAAGAAATATTCCTGAGTAATAGAAGAGTGCCTGAGGCCATGAGCATACCGCCATGGTTGGGCAACTTGGCTCAGAGCTGGCTCAGAGTTTGCTAGTCAGCTGACTAGCCCTGCTTTTTGGGCTAGTTAGCCGGGGTGATTGGCCATACTGGTGCTCTGGGCCTGGGGTTTGCTTCTTCCAAGGCGGGTTGGTTTCCCTGCGCATCCCTGCCCTGAACAGTCCGGACAAATGCGGTGTCCCTTCATTCCTGTTCCCAGGCTGTGGGATGTCTCCTTGGTTTGTGTTGCTGTCTCTCCACGTCTGAACAAAATCTGCTCTTACCCTTTCAAGATTTTTAATGACTGTCCTATGACTGGTTTCACCCAATTGTTCCCAGATGCTCCCGCCGGTGTCGGTCCCTTATGGGTCCGAGGGTGGGCAGGCAGCCTTCCAGACCCAGGGAGAGGTCTCAGGGGTCTCTTTCCCCCCCAGAGCTCTCTCACTGATCCCTCTTCTCTGCTTGGGGTCCTCACAGGAGGATACTTTGTCCCTCCTGGCATCCTGACTCTCCCCCCTGCAGAGTTGTGTAACTCCGTGAGGCCGAATCCCAGTATCTATAGTAACACTTAAACAGAAATAAAACAGTTCCCAAAACAGGAAAAAGTTGCTGAAAACTCTCCAGAAATGAAATCTTACCTCTCCTGGGTCACACAGGCCGCAAAATGTGGGTTGGTGAATCTATATAAGCCGTAGATGAGATCCTTATCCCTATTGTCTCACAGAATGCAGGAGAGACAGAAGAGAGGAAGAGGTCTTCGGAGAGGAGACAACTGACCTGGAATGGGGACGGGGGAGGACAGCCATGTGGCCACTTGCCAGAGATGCTTTCAGAAAGCTGGTAAGAGGGTTTTACTGGGGCTGGGTGTGGGAAGAGCCATGGGGATCATGGAATGATATAATTCCCTAGGTTGGAAAGGACCTTTCAGATCATCGAGTCCAACCATAATGTTGGCAAATGCTAAGAATGGCTGCGCCTCAAGGTGTATTGGTGTTGGGAGAGCTGAAGAGTCTGTCTGGGATGTCTGGGTTACATGGGGCTGAGAAGAGCAAGATTAGGAGAACATGAAGATGTCTTTTCAGTCAAGTTTACTCTCCTCTGTCTACGCTGAAGGCATGCTCTCTTCAAGCTTCTTTGGATCCCTTATGAACAGCAAAGCTGCTCCTTTAGTTCTCAAAAGAGCTGTAGGAGAACTATGGAACCCAATGAGGTTCTCAGAAGGACTCCCGCAGCAGCAGGGAGTGAGACGTGGCTGAAGCAGGTGCACAGCAGTGGAGAAATTCCACTTTTGGTGTTATTATGTAGAGGTACCATCATAAAGATCTGCTGTAGCAATTCTGAAGCTTGATTTAAAGTCCTCGTAAATGCTCGGTATTCATTCTTGAGCGCAAAAAGGTGTCTGTTCCCATTTCTTCCTGCTTATTCTGTCAAGGTTCTTTGAGGGGAACTTGTGCTGTATTTATTTCTGCAGGCATCCACTCTGCTCTGTTGTCTCTTTTGGGCACAGAGTATCCCAAATCTTCCTTTGGCCTGTTCCCGATGTGCCTGTTGCCATCTCTCCTCCTTATGAAGCCTCCGCAGAGAGCATCAGGAGAGGATAATACTCTCTGCACCCTTCTAGTAAAAGGCCTGGACAAACTGCTGCTGGTCAGCCGTGTATTCCATGAATAGTTGCAAATTTAGAGCTTGGGGCTTGTGGAGCCTCCAGATTTTTACAGAAAATATGTATTTTTCTAGGATAACTCTGATGACTCTCACTTCTAATGCAATTTACAACAGGTTTTTTTTTTCTGCTCTACCATGTTTGAATGCTTGACTTTTGAAAAGGAAGTGTGATATAATTGTAGGATTATGTTCTGACAAAAATTACATCTCTTTTTGGAGTGTGCTTATGGCAGGTAAGAAGCATAAGTTCAGAATATGTAAGTCTCAAATCAGATTTTTTACTTTCTGCGTTTCAGAGATGATAATAAAAGGTATCAGTTATTTAAGCTGTAAAGTGAAAATAGAAAAGGTGCTTAAATTTAAGGGTCAAGCTTTAAGGAAATGTTATTTTAAAAATTATGACAGGTAAAATAACATTCATATTCAGAAGCAGTTGAATTTTATTGCTTTGGGCAAAATAATTATATAATTAAAAATGCAAATGAATGTTTCTTTCAAAAGGGGTTATGTACTTCCTGCAAAATTTCCTTCAGACTGAGTCTGAAGTCTTTAAACTCTCAAATCTTCCTGAAGAAAATTGTTGCAAAGATAAACATCAGTCCACTGGGGCTGGAAGTTCTCAGAAATAAGCACTTGCGAAAGTTAGAGCTTCTTATACAGGCACCATCGGCTTGGAGACGACCTCAGTGACACACTTTTTCCACCGTATGCAGACACCAGGACTTACTCTGCTAACAAATTAGCTTTTACTTACAGGAGTAATTAATAAAAAGGTCACTGATCCATTTAAACTTTTTTAAGCAGTTTTCATCAGGGCTGGGGAAGAGAGTTAAAGGTGAATGGGAAAAGAATCGGGAGTGGAATATTTTGACAACAAAGGTCATAAATCCGGCTTCAAGTGTACAAACCCCAAAAAACTAACAGCAGTGATTTTGGCAGGTAGGGATGAAGAATTGGGAGGATCAGAAATTCTAGAGTGGAAAATCAACATACACACCCAGCGGACAGAACTCACTCATGTGTAAACAGCCAGCAACAGCCCGTTCCCTGCATAAATCCCATTTACATCCTTAAGTCGGAGTAAATGTTCAGGAGGAATTTCAAAGGCGTACTTGAGAAGAGAGAATTTCGGTCTTTGGGAACTGATAAGCATCCTGGATTCTGCAAAGACTGAACTCTGGGCCTAACCTAATATACTGCAAGTATTTCTGATATAATGGCTGTAAGGCGTAAACTTAAAATGGTGGCTTTAAAGCTTAGGTGGAATTAGGACCTAAACTAAGAAATGTAAGACATAAAGAATAAATCATAAGATTTTTTGAGTATGTGTCAACAGTAACAGAGTAGTTAGCGTACACAGAGGGCTTTATATATCAAAATGAACAATGATCCCGATCCAAAATGCCAATATTTATGTCAGTAGCTCTAAGGAAAAGCGAGGGGCTACTTCGGTAGGGTTGGTGTTCACTAAACTTTACATGCAGCAGAGTAATTTATATTATTATCACCTGTAATTTACAGTTAAAATAGCATGATGGGGTAAGAAGTGGGTATTTGCTCCTTTTTTATATTAATAAAAAAAGACAACAGAGCTAGGAGAAAACACCTTAAGGAATCAAACCAGTCATTATTATGTAGCTACGTAGCCAGGCATTAGTAAGGTATCATAGCTCTCTTTTAAAATTCATGTTAAATGGAGATACGTCATGCAGTTGGGGAGCCCAATGGAGAAGAAAATACGCAGATTTTATTTTTTTATTGAAATATCCTGTTTGCGGAAGCTCTAAGCCAGTAAGTTCACCAAAAAAAGCCTAATGAACCTTCAGTGGAAGGCGTTACTCAAGGTGGATTTCTCTTGGGTGGTTGCCACTGTTTTAAGGTTTACAGTAGGCATTGCTTGAACTGAAGCAAGGATAATTTGCTTTAAGAAGATGCTACCTCAGCTTTTTTTTTGGGGGGGGTGGGGGGTGACACCTTCTTCCCCTCAAATGGTGGATTAGTAATTGAGCTGTTTTGCAGAAATGGGGAGAATTCAAGGTTTCAAAGCATGGTAAAGCCTGTCTGCCCAGACTTTTCTTTCCAAATACCCCTCTCCCAACATTTCTTTGTTGGTTTTTTTTTTCTTTATAATTTAATTTATTGCTTGATATAAATAGTTTTACAGACTAGAGTTCCTGTTTCTTTATAGATAGATAAGAAGAATACACCAAAAAAGGTTTTCTTTCAATCTTAATAGTGGTTTGTGTATCCCAGTGGATAGGGGAACACAAAGTGCCCAAAAGATGAGCTGAAGAAGTAAGATAGAAATAATTAATATACTGCCTCCTTGTTTTCAGCAAAATCTTCAGTTCTTAATTCTCAAATAATTAGAGACAAACCTTGGAAAACAACCGCATTGATTTTGTGAATACAGACTAAATTCCCTGCTCGTTTCGGACGAGTTACACCGAGAAGTTATTTGCCCCTGCATATTTTAGAGAAGATATACTTGGGCGTGCCGAGTGATAACTGCTCATTGTGAGAAAGCAAAGCAAAGCAAAGCAAAGCAGGTCCCTTTTTCTGCCAGTGGCTCGCACACTGAGGAACCTTGAAAACTCTTGTTTCTCAGGCCGGGTGTATCTGTGGAATTCCTGCCCGCTCTGTGCAACGAATTCAGACCCAGATCTTAAAATTGGCTTCCTTCAATCGGGTTTTGTTACGCGCTTGGCAGGCTCTCACGCCCAAACCTCCCATCTGCAGCCTGCACCTGCGTTGCTCAATATTTAACTCAAAGATCGCTGAACTTCCTGGGCCACGAAGGTGTCTTTTGCTTTGCGGCTTTGCTGGCCGGGGCTGTTGCTTACCATAAGAAAGAGCTTTAGCTGCAGTAAATAACGTGGATTCCCAGTTTCCTCCATTTAGTTTCTGCTCGATGAAAAGAGCCCCTTTCTGGCACGCTGCAGCTTTTCCTCAGCGTGAAGCCTGGAGAGCAGGGTACAGCAGTTACAACCTGAAATTAAAAATGCTGTTGCTTTTCACTCTAAGCTTTTCTCTTTCTGCCCAGTAGCAGAGCGAGTGCAGGATATTCTGCTGCCTCTACCGCCAACAAACCTGCTATTTTCTGCCCTCGGTTACTGAAGTGTTTGAAAAAGAGCAAACCCTTCTCTTTGTCCTATGGCTGTTTCTGATAAGCTGTCAGTGGGACACAGCCCAGCTGTCCCATGGCGTGCCCTCCCCAGCCCACGGGGACTTCAGCGGGTATGTATTTGTCCAGTGGTTTTACAAATACATCACACCACTAATTATTCACCTTGGCTTGAGAGCCGTACCTCCCCTTCCTGGTCTCTTCAGTGCTCCCGAAGGCTGGGTCCGGCTTGGTAAAGTAAAAAAAAAAATCCCTCTCGGGTTCCCCTGTAGGTACATACAAATTTTTGGTGAGCTGCATACATTATTAGTAAGACAAAATATTTAAATACCAAGAATTAGTTCCTAAAAATTATAAAATCACGTGTATGCACATGCAAACACTCCTGGGTACATCCAAATATGTAAATGTATATATATTTACGCAGATACACACATATATATTCATAGTGGCTTGGATAACCTATGAACTTGAAGGTTCATTGGTCTGACTTTTATGGATGGGAGGTGATGCAGTACCTGGGAAAGCTGGAGGTCTGCTCTGCACTAGAAAATATGTTTGCAGTTCCAAAGCCTTCCACAGTTATCATTGGAGGAAAGATTGCTTTTGCTCATACCCCTTTTTTCCTGGGCAAAAAAACCCTCCTTTTCTGGCACAGCTGTGTCTCCACTGGAATTTTACTGAATCCAGAGCAGCGAAGGATCACTTGGAACTGCTCTGGATGCTGCACTTGGCTCCTTTCTTCATGCTGGCTCGAAGGGGTTAGGAGCCATGAAGTGGCCACCCAGTTCCAAGAACCCTTTGTGTGTGTGACCACTTTTTATTGCTATTCAAAGGCAAGGCACTGTAAACAATTAATAACCCGTGTAAAACTGCTGTTGAGATGTTTGCTGGCAACAAGTAGAAAGATGTTTGTTGAAAGAGGCATGGTTTAATGGTCTTACCATAGAACTGTGATTGAGGATCTCCTGTGTTCTCCCTGTGACTTTGACGGTGATGGCCGGTCTGTCTTTTGACAGGTCATACATCCTCTATGTGCTTCGATTTACCATCTCCGAAATGGGCTAGAAAGTTTGACTTAGCTTTTAAAAGCCAGAAATAATTCGTTTCTGTTTACAAAATACTGTCAAGACATAAAACATCAATCATCAGTCTCATCTACCTGGAGTTTTCTGCCTATCATGTGTCCTAGACATGCTTTGCCTTGGGTGGAGGGAGACCTCTCCAGACGGTGAGACCTCCCCATGTGTCAGCGTGGGAGAAGTTTTCTTTCCGAAAGAAATTTCCCCTTTCCAGTCATCATCGAGGGAATCCGGATGATGGAATGCAGCCGACTTTTCAATGGCTAAGGTGAAGTGCAATGAACCCCATCCTGGACGCTACATTTAGGGCTGTTTATACACTGTGCACAGAAGACAGAGCTTGCTCTTCACATCTTCGATCTCAGAAATGAAAAGACCTGCATGAACGAGAGGGATGAGCGTTTCACGAGAGGGGTGAGTGTTTCACGAGGGAACGCCTGGAAAAGAAAGATTCTAACCCAGATTAGCAACAGTTTAGGTAAAATCTTCCTGCGAAGTGGAGTGGTTGCCGTGAGTTAAGATGAATGGGTTGCTCAGAGCTTTAGGAACAGAACAGGGACATGGGCTCACCAAGTATTTCAACAGCTCAGGTGGCTGGTCGGGGAAGAGAGGATACAAGGCAAGAAAAATAGTAATTATAGATATTATCATTGCTGTGGAGCAAGGCCAGTGCAATAGCCCCATTGCAAGCGCACGGCATCGTTGGGAAGCTGAAGAGAGGACCGTCCAAGCGGATCAGTGGAGAGTCAGCGCTCAGAAGTGATCTCAGCTGCAGGAGGCAAAACACCAGCCGTGTTTGCTAACGCAGTCTCCTTCACCAGCCAACCTTCTCTGGCAGCGTTGGTGTCAGCGGAGCAAAACACGGCTTAATGAGATTGCAGGAGGAGTGGCAGGTGAGGGCTGTACATGGGCAAGGCTTCTTTTCAGTGCGCCATAGCTCCAGTTTTCCAGATCACGGAGATGATCTGGAGATGGTTAGTGATGGACCAGGAAGCAACGCCTGGCTGGAACCACCCCATCCATCCAAAAGAGTTGGCCTTGGATGAAAACAGGCTGAAGTCAAAGAGCCAGGCTTGGAACGCTGCAGGATCCACAGCTCATGGTCATAACAAACTGTCCTCTTGCAGAGAGCCAGAATTTCCAAATCTTGGCTGCTCGAACGCTGCTGGTCCCTCAGGACGTTCTTTGGGTTTACTGCAAGTTTTGTGCAGAGTTTCCAGATATTTGAGTGCTCATGACCGATGCCTGGCAGTTTGAAGCAGGGATGTGTAAACACAGAATGACAGAATTGCCCAGGTTGAAAGGGACCTTTCAGATCATTGAGTCCAACCATCAACCCAACACTGACAAAACCCATCACTGACCCATGTCCCTCAGCACCACGTCTGCCCGGCTTTTAAATCCCTCCCGGGATGGGGACTCCACCACTGCCTGGGCAGCCTGATGCAGGGCTTGATGACCCTTTAATTGTAAAAATTTTTCCTAATATCAAATCTAAACCTCCTCTGGCACAACTTGAGGCTGTTTCCTCTTGTCCTATTGCCTGTTCCTTGGGAGAAGAGACCGAGGCCCCCTGGTACATCCTCCTTTCAGGGAGTTGGAAAGAGCGAGAAGGTCTCCCCTCAGCCTCCTTTTCTCCAGGCTGAACACCCCCAGCTCCCTCAGCCGCTCCTCACAACTTATGCTCCAAAATATGTGTAGGCATTGCCCGACAGCTCTCAATTTAAATGAAAAAGTGATTTTGGGGTGGTAGTTCCTGGCATCTGTTGCAATCCTTGAAACATTAGGGATGCCTGGTCCTCTATGGGTTGATGGACCCCAGAAAAGCTGTGGGGTGTGCCATCCTGAGCATAGGCTGGATCAATACCTATCAGGTAGGACGATACAATTTAAAAGGAACTTTTGGATCACCAAGTCTGTGTCTCTCCTGTTGCAGACAATTGTACCATACAATCCCTTTCACAAGTTAATTGAGTTTCTCTCTAAAACCAGTTAGATTCTCTATTTCCACTTTTCCTATTGTCTGTTTCAGAACCCTATTTCTTTGCTGGTTAAAAATCTGAATTATGGTGAAAATTTCATCACTCCAATTTCCATCAAGCGTCATCATTATCCAGTAGCTGAATAAGTTATTTTAGCTTCCTGGTGTTTATGCTGTATCCCTATTTGACCTTCATTTCACGAGGTTAAACAAATGAGACTATTGTATTCTAATAGATGGTGGCCTACCCCTTCTTTGGCTCGTGCCAGTCATCTGCATTGTCTTTGCATCCTGAATTCATGCCTCCCGAACAATGGCTGGTCAGAAATGTATACAAAATATTTCAGATGAAGGTGCAGCAGTGCTTTGCACATTGCCCTGAAGATTATGACGTTTCTGATGGAAGCATTTTGTCTGAGATATCCCTGCATTACTTAATTCGTAATTGCATTTCTGTCTAATGAGCGTCCAGCGATCCTCATATCCTCAGACTTCTCTTCTGTGTTTCCAGTTGATAACCTCCACCGTGCTGCAGAAATTCTTGTTTCTAATCCCTCGATGCAGGAATTAACATTAAGTTTCGTTTAATTTTAACCTGCAGCAACACTCTGTTCAGTGGTGAATTGGTAAAAGCATTTCATGAAATGTCAGTGTTTGATATCAGTGCAGAGATTTAATCCATTCATTATTATTACTTTTTTTTCACATAAGACAAAGAAAAATGGGATGTACTCCAGAGTGCGTGTTGCCTAATTTAGGAGTGCATTAGTGTTTGGGTAGGTTGAAAAGGATGTTAGTAATAATATTGAGTACTAAAGGGAGATCTTTAGTTTCAATTTCTAAATTCTTGCCCCAACAGTACACAATTTTACCCAATTTAACTAGATTTCAAAGTTTGTCTCCTTGCAGCAAGGAGAATACATTTACTGCATTGTTCATTGTGAATGCATTAAATTACTTTTCCTCAGATAAAGCCACACATTTTTTTGTCGTACAAGAACCGCTGAGCAATAAGACAGTGTAACCAAAGTTAACTTAATTAATAAAGCTTTGCAATTCATGTATGGCAGGGGTGCAGAAAACTAGTGGAGCTGAAGTTCTCCAGCCTATACATCTGGAAGGGAAAAACATTATTTTTGGTAGAGGATATTATGCTGAGCTGCCCAAAAAGTGGGTTTATGTTGTTTGTGCTGCTGGAATCACCCGCATTTCTCCTGTTCATTTCTGTAACAAATCCCATATCTTAGAATAAATACAGGAGGGTAAAGTTCAGGGAGAGCGTTTTATTTTAAGACTGCGTTTTCCTGCCTTTGAAATGTTCAACTCTGGGGCTGCTTTAATGGGGTTCTTTTGCTTGACATCTCTGTGTACTTGTGTGCCTGTGTGCTTTGTATATATAGCATTCATGACGACGCAAAAATATTATATGCAGTGCAAGAGAGGCTTATCCATTGTCTTTTTATTACTGGCAGCTCTTGAGAAATGGAAAACAGTGCTTACATATTTTTTTTCTTTCTTTGTGTTTTTTGTTTTTTTTCTCTATTTCAAACCTACAGAGATGAGGCCTTTGGGAACTATGACATTGTTTTTCCTGCTTTGAGGAAAATGTAACTGTCGTCCAGCAATGCCTTATCTGCCACATTTTCTCTGCTTGAAGCAATGTTTTACAGAAGTACTTGGCTATAAGGGTACAGGATCTTTGGCTACCATGTGCCCTCTGGCTTTTATAGTTATTCCTAGGAATCTGGCTGGTCGTGCTTCTTTAAAAATGAAAGGTGGCAGGTCATTTTGGTGCTAACCCTATTTGAAAAGTGTGATAAAAAGCTTTATAAGAAGAAATATTAACCAGATCACAACAGCACCATAGTCTCCAGAAACATTTCATGCTCCAAGTGAGTTTGATGTTCACAAGGGAAGGACAAGCCTGTGGGTAAATAGGGAAATTTCTGGGGTTTTTCCAGCTTTCAGTGCAGCCATTGGCAGAAAACATGATCCTGATGTCCCTGGTGTCAGCCCATGGCTTTCCTCTGTCTCCAGTGGGCTTTGGGTTTTGTTTTTGTCTTCTTGAGGTCTTTGGGATCTGCTGTATGCAAATACCACTTGTCTCTCTTGGGTATTAGAAGGTTGGATTCATCAATCTGTTTAAAGAACATTAAAAGCCTGGTATAAGAGTTGCTATAAAAGCTGTTAAATATTAATATTGGTTTGGATTTTCAAAGTCAGGGAAAGGAGGTAGGTCCCCAAAGGGAGTCTACTAAAAGGAAGTTTGACTGTTAAAAATTGCTTTTTCTTCTGGCAGCCCTTGCCTCTGTGTGCAGAGTGCATACATGAATTCAGCTGTATCACATATACTAGCAGTTAAAGCCATAGATGTCAGCTGCTTCAGCTCTCCAGAGGATAAGGAAATTGTGGGTAAAATAGCACTACGGCATTTCATAAAAATCAAAATCGGGTCAGTTGAAAAACAAGGACTTCTGAGTATGTATTGCCGAAGCACATCTCCTTCCAGACCATCTCATCTTCTCCTTCTCAAAGACAGCACGTGAGTAAATAGAAACTGCATCTTTCGCTTCCATGTCTCTGTGTCTGAGATGCCTCGCTGAAGAGGGTCACAGTCTTTTAAAAGAGGAATTGGGCTCAGAAGCAGGGCAAAAGCGGGGGCTGTCTTGCCAGCTAACCACCCACTGCTCTAAAAATGTGCAATTTTGAGTTAAAAATCAGAATTAGGTTCCTTATACTTGAAATTTATGCTACAGTGTGAAAAGAAATAGCGAAGAATGGGATCTTAGGTCTTTTTCTACAGTAGTAACACATCCAGTTTCTCCAGCTTTGAGCGAATCTGGGCTGATTTTGCAGGAAAACCTTGGTTTTCATATCTGAAAGACATCACTCCACTCTCTCCGAGAAGCTGTAAGCGACGCCCAGCCCTGGAAACTAATTTGTGGGGATGAATTCTGGTGTCCCCATTGAGCCTTAAGGTCAGAGCCTGAGGAAAAGAGCAATGACAGAAGTGCCTCCGGGTTAAGGACAGCATTTTTCCAAGAGGAGAAGAAAAAAACTATAATGTTGGAATGCAAAAAGGAAATCTGAAGAGCAGACATTTTTATTGAGCAACTGTACAGAGTTCAAAACAAAGTCATCTCTGCATTTACCCTCCCTTTTTTATGATTTTCTTTGAAGTTTATTTTCTGTTTAAACAAACTTGCTTACTTCCCAGAAATTCATTCCTCTTTCTATAAGTAGATTCATGAAGCAGAAATTATATCTTGATGTTACACAAACTCCACACCCTCTGTGTTTTATTGCGCTGTCGGTAGTTTGGTCTCACTCAGATGTTTGCTTAGGAGGCGATACGGGACTCTGGTTGTGATAGAAATTTATTACCTGATTTATTGTCGCCATTTGCCCTATAATTTTAAAGGTAACCTGAAATGATTTCCCAAGAAAAGTCTATCCTTGGACTTGTGTCCCCCAGTTCCTCCAGGATGCTCAACATCTTCAAGCTCTTGTATACCCAAAGTGGGCACCACGTACATGTAACATAATGTTGGGTCTGAACCAAGTGCTGAATATCTCAGGAAAAGAAAAAACAAACAAAAAAAAAAAACCAAAAACAAAGGGAAAAAAAAAAAGAGAAAGCTTCACCTTAACTTAACTTCTTTCAGGCTTTTCAAAGAATTTACTTAATGTTTTAACTCCGAAGATGCTTCCCAGCAGTTGCTGTGTAGGTGATGTCAAGCTGCTGTGCAGTCCGCCATGTGAGCAGTCATGCACGGATCCACGAATCACCATGTAGAATCATAGAATTGTCCAGGTTGGAAGGGACCTTTAAGATCATCTAGTCCAACCATCAACCTAACTCTGATAAAAAACCAAAAAAACCATCTGGGGCACGGAAGAAAAAACCACTCTGTAGGTCCCAGCGTAATGCCCTGCAGACCAGCTTTCATTTCCTGGGCTATGCCATCAATTTTTTGGGAAAAAAAATGCTTCAAAAAAATTTAATGTATTTTTCAGCAAGGGCCTGGGCCTGTTGTCGTGCCAAAAGTCTTTATGTGCCCATGCTCAGAGATGTGAGAGCCCAGCTGAGATTTGTCATTATAGCTCCTTGGCCAACAGCAACCGTGTCATGTAGGTAGATCTGCCCAACCCAAAAGGGTCCTAAAAGCACATCCCAGCGTGGTTAAAGAGGAATATGGCCTAGAACCTGGTCTCGTGGGAGGTGTCCCTGCTCAGAGCAGGGGGGTTGGAACTCAATGATCTTTAAGGTCCCTTCCAACTCTAACCATTCTATGATTCTATGAATATGATGAGGCAGCAGCCAAGCTGCTCTCTAGGGAATATGGTCATGCTGCACAAGCTGCAGGCACCCTGTGGCTGGTCATAGGGGTGCGTGGGGCATGAGGTAGGGAATATACCCCTGCTAGAGGCTGTTCTCTGGCTAGACCCCTCCCATCCCTGCTCTCTTCTGCTTTCTGATTTCATTTCTCTTTGCTCTGCCATTATTTTTTTTTTTACCCCACAATGCAACCAAGCTTCTGTCTCGTCCACCTTAAAAAAATCTCCACCTTTGATCTTAATAGCTTCTGTAGCTACCGGTCCTGCTTTCTCCTTTTGGTGAAGTTTTCCAACACTGCTAGGAATTCCTTTCTGTTTTGTGATTTTTTTTCAGCCCAGTTTTCTGTTCAATGCAGCCCCGTGCAAGTTCTTAGCTGAATTTCAGAACCAGCCTTCAGTTTCCAACCTCTTTAGCTATCGGGCATCTCTGGCACTCCGTCTGGGCTCCCATGGCCCTTACCCCTTACCCCTCTCTTTTTTTTTTTTTTTGCCACAAAACCATCACTGTTCTGGAATCTGACCTTGACCCATGTGTGTTGAGGGTTTGCACAGAGATGGGTGAAAAACTGCACCTGGGGCTGTATGTGCAGTTTTCACACCTGCACGTGATGAGTAGGTGAAGAAAAATGCGAAAATGATAGGAAAGGACAGAAATCACAACACCACCACAATAATTTTGCAGAATTTCTGCGATGTCATTGCCTTAGTAAAGGCCGAGGAAGGTGCTTTTTGCAGGTGTCTTTGGGTCTTGTTTGAATAATGACCTTTCCAGGTACTTTCGATGGTGAGTACACAAGAGGTGGGAGAGCACTAACACAGAGCAGTTTCTGTTGGGTTCCACAGTCCATGTAGATCTTCCTGATCAAGGAGACACCATGTGTGAGGAAGTTTATACCTTTGGTCGTGCTGAGGTGGAAGAGGGTTGTTTCAGGTTTATTTCTTACCAGGCTTTCACATTGGTCTCAGCCTTGGTGCTCGCACAGCAAGTGGTTGCTTGGCGTTGTTTTACCTTCTGTCTTTCTGTAGGACAGAACAAGCGAGGATTTGTGGTGTCCTTCTTTATCAGGAAGAGCAAAGCTGAAACAGTAATATGCCACATGTGGCTCCATTTGCAGAAGTGACCTTCTCAGGGCTGGAGTAAGAATTTGACCATTTCAGTTTAGATGTGAACATTTAAACCAAGAGTTTGGTGTTAATATGAGGGTCTTTAACAGCTGAAGAGATGTCACTGGTACTGATTTAAGTTACTTCTGTTTGGATGTGTTACCCCAGACTCATGTCATGTCTACTCATGACATCCCAGCTCTCTGAAATACCAGATACCTGCTCAGGAGGGGAAGCAGTCAGGTGCCATCGCTTCTAGGAGAAGTTCAAGTCAGCTCTAGTCCCAGAGCTGTGTCGCTGTTTAGGATGGGAGTGATCCCATTCCAGCAAGTCTACCTGAAAAGCAAGATTTATTGGAATAGACACATTGTCGGATGAACTGTCTCCATGGCTTCCACACTAGAAATGTCTTTCTGTGTCCTACCTGACAGAAGTGTGAACAGAGCTATGCAATGGTGGCTCCTTCTTTGCCCTCTCAGTGGGTCTTTCCTCTCTTGGCCATCAGCTGGTCCTCTTGCTATTTTGCTTCTGATTTCCATCCTTGTGTTTGCCTCTCATTCCTTGTATCCTAATTTCTCCAGCTGTTTCAGGCAGCTGAATCTGAACTTCTCCGTAGAACGTCAGAATCAGTTTAGCTGAGGTGGAACTTCCTAGGAATCGGGACAAATTTGGATTTGAATGGCATAAACTGGATAATAACTCATTTTCAGTGGAGTTGAGTCTGAATTGAGATTTTTGGGTCTGGGTCTGAATTTGCCTTAGACCAAATCTCAACATCGTTGTGGAAAGCCTACAAGGATGGAAAGGTCGGATCTGGGTCCAAAGTCCTGATGGCTGGATTTCGGTGCAGTTGGGCCCGAGGTTCTAGTTTCCCATAGCAGGGAAATACGAAACTCAGATCTGTAGTTTTGGCCGTGGCCTATCTCACGGTTTTATTCCTTAAGGACTGTTTCACGGCTCGAATTTAGATCCGTCTCCCAATACATATTAATAGTCCTTTGCCTCTCTGTCCTTCTGCAAAGGTATCAGGTGGAGTTTCAGCTCTTTAAACATTGATACTGGGTGTGCCGCCTCCTTCTGTAAGTCATTGTGCTCGTCACGCTCGCTGCACAAGTCATGGGATCATGTACTCGAGCCCTGAGCTCCCTGCTGTGGGAGCTGCAGCTCTGATCTTCCATATACCACGCTCCCCAACGGCCAGCAGTCAACACCGACTTGCCCATACCCACCTTTCAGGTGGTTTTGGGACAGGTTTGATTCCCACCCAAGTCACGGGAAAAAGCTCCTCTGGTTGATGCAGGATCAGGACTATCGATATGGGGGGTCTTGTCAGAGTTAGGTTGATGGTTGGACTAGATGATCTTGAAGGTCCCTTCCAACCTCGATGATTCTATGATTCTATGATTATTTTTTTCTATAAATGAACATTTTGGGAAAATACGGTGCCTAGAATGGGGAACCGTGGCAGAAGAGTGGGTAAGGCTTTTTCATGCCACAGATTTCTTTGGACACAATGTTTTAATGGGCAAATCCCTACCACGGAGCAGATCCTTGGGGCCGTGGTGGGAAGAAATGCCAGGCTGGGGGTTGTGGCCTGCTTCTGCTGTGGGACTGACGGCGGTGATGCCTGAAGGGAAAAGAAAAGAGATCAGATGGGAAAGAGGGGAGAAATGAGGAGCTGAAGCTAGAAGGATGCCCTGGTAAGCTTTGCTTGGCTGTTCAGCCTAAGCCCCATTGTGTGAATCAAACTCAAATCCTAAATTGTGGGATTTATACAGCAAAATCTGTGGGGAGCGCCAGACACTGATGAAGAATATCCCAGTCTTGCTGTGTGCTGAGCAGCCTCTGCTGAAGCCTAAGCCCTGGAGGTCTTCAAACTTTTTTATTTGTTCACCATTGAAACTACACTGAGGATTAATTAACCTTTCTGCTTTCCAGAAAGCTGCCTGGAATTTCGCCACATTGTTCTCATTTAACATTTATCTGCAGAAATGGGAGAATTGTGAGGCTGCGTTTTGTTTAAAAGTGGCAGTTTGTCATGGCATAGCTTGATTTAACAACCAGGAAACTCCTTGAAATTACTAGAGGCGTATGTTGTGAGGATTTCTTGATGTGAAAACATCCAGGTGCTAGAGAAACTGATTGCTCCTTATCTGAGACAGAGCCAGTGAGATTTCACCCTCGATTGAGTTGGGAAAACCCAGGTTCCAATAGCTCTAGATAGTATTTATAAGGAAAGAAGTTAGCCAGCCAGCACGGCTTACCCAAAGGTGATGTGAAAATTCATGGGTACTACCACAAAAACAGGCGCCAGAGAAATGTTGGTGGGTCCTGTTTGCGTAACTGGAATTATGATTAGCAAAATGAGAGATCGTTTTCCATTCCTTTTCCCCATGAAGCCCTTATTTAGGGATAAATCGGCATAAAAGCAGTGTGCCCAGGTGGCCAAGAAGGCCACCAGCATCCTGGCCTCTGTCAGGAACAGCGTGGTGAGTAGGAGTCGGGAGGTGGTCATCCCCCTGGACTGGGCACTGGTGAGGCCTCACCTTGAGGGCTGTGTCCAGTTTTGGGCCCCTCACCACAAAAAAGCCATTGAGGGGCTGGAGTGGGTCCAGAGAAGGGCAACGGAGCTGGTGAGGGGTCTGGAGCACAAGTCTGGTGAGGAGTGGCTGTGGGAGCTGGGGGTGTTCAGCCTGGAGAAAAGGAGGCTGAGGGGAGACCTTCTCTCTCTCTCCAACTCCCTGAAAGGA
>JAOXNO010000033.1:64583647-64594857 GCA_028565335.1 Limnodromus scolopaceus | reverse complement strand
GGTGTAGCCAGGGGGGGTCGGTCTCTTCTCCCAAGGAACAGGCGATGGGACAAGAGGAAACGGCCTCAAGTTGCGCCGGGAGAGGTTCAGATTGGAGATTAGGAAAAATTTCCTCACTGAAAGGGTTATTAAGCCTTGGAATGGGCTGCCCAGGGAAGTGGTGGAGTCCTTGAGGGACATGGGTTAGTGATGGCTTTTGTCAGTGTTGGGTTGATGGTTGGACTTGATGATCTTAAAGGTCCCTTCCAACCTGGACAATTCTATGGTTCTAAGACCCTGTTCAGCTGCTCCCAAAGCTGGTGGCTGCCTGTGCTCACAAGGGAGGTCCTGGCATTGGCCAGGGCACCTCTGGCTCTGCTTCGCTGCTCGGCCAGAAGCCCTGCAGCCCACGTGGCTGGGTGCGGGAAGGGCAGGATGCTGGAAGCTGGCAGCTCCTGGCCCCCATCCCTCGGGGCTTGTCCCACCGCTGGTTCCCAGAGCACACCTAACGCCCATGGACGGCCTTTGGCTGCACGCGGAGCTCAACAAGGGGCCACGCTCTTTGAAAACATGCCTCGGTTCTGATGGGGGAGGTAATAGTGATGGCAGGATACTGTGTGGGGTTGGTTTCTTTTTTAGTTAATGGCGCAGTGGTTAGGGCGGCTGCCCAGGGAAACCTCAATTAGGTCTTCCTCAGCCTGGGGAAGCTCAAGCGTACCTTTCCCAAGAGAGCGGCTGGCCGGCTGTGGGAGGGGAAGAAACTTGGAGCTTGTTGAAGCTGGGTCTTGACAGAATAAATGATACATGACTCAAAGGGCCAGGAAAGGGAGCAACCAGGGGCAGCATGGCTGCGGCCCGGTGGGAGGGAATAAGGCTTGGCATATCCCCAGTTCTGTGGCTGTTTCTCCATCTGAGCCCATGTAAAAGATGGTCCAGCACCAGATGTCAAGATTGCCTTGATTAGAAGAAGACATTAACCTTTCACCACAGAGCTGGGCTCCTGCACGTCCCTTAGCCTTTCTTCAGAGTCTTTTTTTTCTCGGTGGCTGCAATATACATGTTTGAACCCGCTCAGCTTAAGGATGACACTAAGAGCAGCTATTTCTTGAGCTATTTCTTGCTTTAGCCAGCAGGATATCATACAGGACTTCCATAGTGGCATCACCACTGCCCTGAGTTTTAAATAAAAGTCAATCCTTGCTTTTTTTCTTTTTGAGGAAATGGTTACAGAACTTTTCTTCAGGAGAGACTTGTTGGAGATGGAGTCAAAATAAATGAATATTCCTATCTGCATTTCTCCAAGAGCACAGAATCATAGAATGGTTTGGGTTGGAAGGGACCTTAAAGATCATCGAGTTCCAACCCTCCTGCATGGGCAGGGACACCTCCCACTAGACCAGATTGCTCAAAGCCCCATCCAGCCTGGTTTTGAACACCTCCAGGGATGGGGCATCCCAGACTTTGGAGACGGCTTCAGAGAAACACGGGGTAATGTAGGTCAGAAGAGACTTCTGGGTGTCTTCCAGCCGAACCTCTTGCTCAAAGTATGGTCAACTACCACAGGTTGCCCAGGGCCATGCCAAGCTGAGCTTTGAATGTTGGTCTAGGGGGACAACCCTGTAAGTCTGTGTTGCATTCTGAGCTGTGGTGGGCTAATTATATCGTATCCCACTGCATTTTCCTCTATGGTCTGTGTTCCCATACGGTTTTTCCCAATTCCTGCTTAAATCTGCAACACTGCTTGAGTGAAGAAACATATGGAGAATGGCCAGATACTATTTTTTATTGAAAGAAGCGGGTGCTTTAAAGCAGGTAGTGTTGAACAATTATAAATCATCCTCAACACCATAAATGTTTCCAAATATAAGCAGATACTCAGGAATGAACGTACAGGAAAAGAGAATCTGTTTGTTACGAAGTCGGTTTATACAGCTAAGCCATTTACTGCTGTTGTTTGCACTGAGATATGGGTCCTTTGGGGGTAGCAGCTGTACACCAGCTGTGTGTGTAGTTCCCTCCATAAAGATTACAGAGGGAATGCACGGGCTGCGCTGTGGAAAAGGAGCTTCTCCTACCACGTAGAGATGCAAGATATGGTGGGCATCCTCCCTCCGTGATCCACACAGAAATTCCTCCTCAAGTGTGGTACAAATGGGACCAGTCAGTTCCATTGCCTCTAAATGGGGTGCCTGTTTATTTGGTAAAAGAACTGAAACTCCATGGTTTGAGGAGTGCCTGAGCTCGTGTAGGGCTGGAGCAGGTCCAGAAAGGTCTTGACTGAGCCTGATGTAATGAGCCCAAATAAACTCGTGTCTGCTCTTTGTGGTCACAGAGGTGGGCAGCTTTGGTCTGTGACACCCACCCAGGACCAGTCGTGTTAAGGTCCCTCAGCTTCGTGCTCCTGGGCCGGGGAGACCTGCAGCTCTTTGGCTGCTACAGAACCCGAGACTGCTGCATTTCAGCTAAAACCCTCTTCCTGTTAAACTAATTTAGTCCTTCTCCATTAAACTTCCCACTGAAAGTAATTCATGATTATCCATCCCACGAGCAGCATAGTGGAAAGTTGACTGCAGGGGCTTTTCCTTGTTGTCTCCTAAGCTTTATCGCTTGAAAGAAGCTGGAAGCCAGAAGAAAATCTCCATGAATGTTCTTGGTAGCAGCAAATCCTTCTCTTAAAGATACTGGAGCTGCTCATGAGAGGAAGAATTTGAGAGTGGGAGCCTAGCAAGAGGGTGGAATTCATCACTCCTACCAAACTCGCACCGTGGAGCCCCAACTAGAAGCTGGTGTATCTCACATCTGTGCTACCATGGAGTTTTCCAGCTGTCCCACGTCTCAGCAGTGCCTCGCCTTCTGCAGAGCCCTCAACCAGATCCTCTCCTCCCCTTCACCGCAAGGTTAAAAGCCAGTTTCTCTGCCAGGCGAGTCTGCCAGCGCTCGCTCCCAAGTGATTTTTATTGCCAGTTTCCGATACTTTGAAGAACAAGATGTATTTGGTGAGGCACTGGCCCAGGTTGCCCAGAGAAGCTGTGGCTGCCCCATAGAATCACAGAATCTTCATGGTTGGAAGGGACCTTTGAGATCATCGAGTCCAACCATATACACATGAAAAAAACCTCCAACAATCTCGGACTCTAGAGCATGCCCTGAAATGCCACCTCTACACGTTTCTTAAATACCTCCAGGGATGATGACTTCTCCACTCCTCCACCCCTGGAGAGGTTCAAGGCCAGGTTGGAGGGGGCTTGGAGCAACCTGGGCTGGTGGGAGGTGTCCCTGCCCAGGGCAGGGGGTGGCACTGGGTGGGCTTTAAGGTCCCTTCCCACCCAAACCAGTCTGTGATCCTATGATATTGAAAACAAAGTAAAAATCACAAAGGACCAGAAATTACCTGGAATGGAAAATGACCTGGCCAAATCCCTCCTCGTACACACAGCTGAGAGGTACGAACAGCAAACCTGTCAATAACATAGAAGTACTTCTGCCGGTTTGTTTCTTCCTCTTTCTTATGTGGGTAAATGTTTGCTTTCATAGTTTTCTGCAGGATTTATCAGCAGTGGGTTAAAGACAAGATCAGAGGGCAGGCAGCACTGGGCTGCTGCTTGTGGTCCCCAGTGGCCGCTCTGTACTTAAGGCGTTCGCGAGACCAGGTCCCACTAACAATATATACGAGCACCTGACAGTGATCTGTTCTTCAGACTCTCTGTCTGAGATGATTCAGCACTGAATGATGCCGTCTCTACTACAGCATTTTCCTTCCCAAGCCAGAACTCTGTGGCTCCTCAAAGAAACCCAGCCCCACATTAATGTAACACAAAATTACAAATGCTCTCTCCCCACGTACCGTGCTGGATGCGTTTGTAATGTTAAATTAGACTTTGGGGTGCTTCACGCTGCTCCTCGGACCCGCGTGGTTCCCTGGAGACATCAGCCTTGCTGTTGAAGATGAGATGGCGATGCCCCAGTGCAAGGTCTGAGGACAGAACAGAAATCTTCTCTTTTACCGTCATTCCGCCTCTTCCTGACTGTGTAAATTCGTGCTGGTGAACCAGAAGCCTCCTGCCGTCCTCAGGAGCCCCACAGAATTGGCTAAGCACACTCCTTTGCCGGCCTGGGGAACCTCCTCGGAAACCTAGCTCAGGAAAATGAGAATAAAGGCTGAGGGGGGACCTCATCGCTCTCTACAAGTGTAGAAAGGACATTGTAGAGAGGTTGGTGCTGGTCTCTTCTCCCAGGTAATTAGTGACAGAACGAGAGGGAATGGCTTCAAGCTGCAACAGGGTAGGTTTAGACTGGACATTAGGAAAGAATTTTTCACAGAAAGAGTGGTCGGGCATTGGAAGAGGCTGCCCAGGGAGGGGGTTGAGTCACCATCCCTGAGTCATTTAGATGTGGTGTTGGGGGATATGGTGTAGGGGAGAACTTTGTAGAGTGGGGTTGATGGTTGGACTCGAGGATCCCAAGGGTCTTTTCCAACCTGAGTGATTCTCTGATTCTAAAACCTAGGATAGGCAAATACCAAATACCATTTTTGGCAGTAAAAGGAAAGCTGTGCCTGCTTTGTTTCAGAGAATCAATTTTTAATGTGGTATTTGCACGGGTTCTTCTGTGATTCTTTTCTAAATTAAACTGTCACCTGTGCAGCTTCCTGTACCAACACACAGTTGTTGGTTGGGTTTTTTTTCAGGAAATAATGTTGCGTGCTGAATACAATTCAAATATCAGTTTGAGAAAACAAAGACTCTTAAAAAAAGGAACTGGATGTACAACGATACGTGTTGTAAGGCCACATTCTTTCTCAGGGTAGCATCCAGGCTGCTGATGACACATCGGGTTAGAAAAATAATCAGCCACAGCTCCAAAGAATGTTCCCTTCTTCTGCATTTGTTTAATTCTTTCGGGCCTACATGTAAATACAGGATTGAATTCTTTAAATCTAGGAGAACAGCTGAGCAATCTTATTTCCTTCATTTTTTATTTTTTTTTTTAAAGTCACAAAGCCAGGGGAACCACGGCTTTGTTTTACGCTTTGCTACAGGACAAGGAGAGCTTCTGCGGGCATGAGCTTTAAGAGGATTACAATTTCAAGTAATTTGTGTTGAAAGTTGTGGCGGAACATCCCCAAGTGCTTTCTGTGTATCAAGCCTTGCCATTTCAAAAATGGTATACCTTGAGCCAAAGGGCTGGGGTACCCCTTAAAGCAGTAGTTTGTGCTCTTTTGCCTGGAATTTATTAAAAACAGTGGCAAATTTTGAATATATTGTCAAGGGTTAACTTTGTATCTCCCCAGGGGCTCCTCCTAAGCATTTTTTTCAAGATCTGAGCGATGATCTGACTACTCCTAATGGCTCTGTAGCACCTTCTCCTCCCCCTTCCAACCCTTCCAAGTATTTAGGTTGCTGCCAAGCAATTTATCTATTTTCTCTTCACTGAGTGCATTACTCCTCAAATTTCCTTAATGCGACACGTGGCATGTGCTAATGTACCTGTCCTGTGCCCGTGATTTCAGCCAAGAAACCTCCCCTGCTCTTCTTCTCCGAGGTGCCCTGGCTGCTCGGGAGCAGCTGCTGAGCTGCCATAAATTAGAGGCGGGTGTAGGAAGGGAAATTGAAATACGGATCCCGGTTTCCTCCAGACTTGAGTGGTGGAGGAGCTTTGTGAGCTACTGAGCTGCCCCTGGAGCAAGGGGAAGAACTGCCAAGAGAAAGCCAGGACAGAAACCACCACCAGCCTTGTCCCAAGCAAAGCCGTCATCACTAATGAGTCACATGTGTTTAATGATGCTCGTTAAAAAAAAAAAAAAAAGAGCAAATAAATAAAGCTTGGTTTTCAGAGGCAATTAGGATGAAAAGTTTTTAAAAATATGTGCAGAAGTTGAGGAAGAGTTCTATTCCTGCTGCTGTGGAAGCTGGAACCACACACCTCCAGCTAGAGATGGAGGAAAGGTGGTTTTTTTACTTGTTTTATAAGACTGAAAAAGGAGCCTTTTGAGGTATTTAACTTCTTTTTCAACTTGTAAAAAATTTTGCAAACTCAAAATACTGCTTTCAGATTTTCTTATTTTCCTCCTTTTTTTTTTTTTTTTTCCAGTAAGTACAAGAAGATACTTGCAGGCAGGTTAAGCTTTTTCGTCCCTCTCGCAACAAGCAAATGCATGTTTTTCTTTCATTCTTCTGTAACTTTTCTAAACCTTCTCAATTTTGTAGAAACTTAAGTGGCAGAAAGGAAAATGAAATTAACAGACGTTACTCTCTCATTACTCAAAGCCCCTCCTGTTCCCACAGTAACGCTTCAAAGGTGGGGAAGCTTTGAGAGGTTGCGGAATAACAAAGAAGAAAAGTGAAAAATGAAAAAAAAAAAACCAACCCCAAAGCAAAAGCTTATTTTAACAATAGTTTTTCTTCTGTCATCTTCTAACGGATGCAAAGGAAAGGATGGCCTCAGGATTTGGAAAATCTGAAATAGAAAAATGTCTCATCCAATTAATAATTGGTTTTACAAAACTATGGGGTTTTAAAGGGCACTTTTAATAAAATTTATGTGAGGCCAACTAAAAATTTATGGTCCTAACAATAAATATGGACTCATTCTTCTTCTGCTCATGCCTATCCAAGTGTTTTGGAGTCTGTTAGAAGCTTTTACAATTGTGCTAGAAGGCACAGGTGTATCTCTAAGACATTTTCTGGATGCCATTGACAACGATGGGTAGTGCACCGGGCCCCAAAAATACTGTTTATATTTAATTTGATTCCAGCTGTTACGTACTGACATATCTATAGACACACAAACATATCTACATACATACACTTGTATATTTATACCTATGTTTGTGTCTGCATATGAGTAAAAGAATTACGAACTCCTCTCTAAATAAGAAATTAACATCAGAAGGTACTACCTGTTTCAGGCAGGGGAAGGGAAAACCGGCATCAATTTCTTTCTATGTTCTTTTCCAGCCCTTTCAGCCTCCTGCTTTGTGGATCTAGGATGCAAGTCTGGGAGAAGTCCTGGACTTCAGAGATTGGAGAAGGTGAGGGCTTGGTTTGGTTTTGCTTTGTTTTGTTTTCCAGAATTTTGAAAAAATGCTTCAGTGTGTACTTATTGAGATTTTTTCAGGGGAAACTGTGAACTCTAAAGAACATCTGAGCTGCCCTTATGCTACAATAACAAGGTATAGTGTGAAGTAACTGAAATATATGAAGTAGTATTTGGAACATCTCATGCATTTACATTTCCAAACAAGTCACATTAACCCCTGGAATAACCCAGTGCATATTTTCAGTCAGTGTCATCCCTTCCCATTGCCTTCAGAAAGCTTTGGATAACTTAAAATATTCACTTTACTATGTAATTTGCATAGAGCTGAAAACAAGGAAGGGAGGGGGAAAAAAACCCACCAAAATTTCAGTGTGTGGAGAAAAAACCAGAAGCAAATCCCAGTTGCAATCAAATGCCTATCTTCGTCCTCACCTTTCCTCTTTGTTCTGACCTTGGCTGGCACAGAAACAGCCTTGGCAATAAGGCAAAGTTTTGTTTCTGACTTGTGAAGCCAGTCTAATGTCCTCAAGTCTTCCAAGATAACATCCTCGGTTCTCTTATATACCCGTGCTTCCTGAGAACTTTGTGGATTTGAATACGAGGGAGCCAGGAGCCTGAGAGAGCCCGGGATGTTAGCGAGTCAGGGGCCTCTTTCACAATATTTCCAGTCTAACCTGAAATGGATGCTACCAGAAATTAGAGAGAAAAGCCTGCTCCTAAGGAATTTCTAGGGAGAATTTGCAAATGGTGGAGTTTAATTCATAGAACACTGGAAAAGGCATTTTTTTTTTTGTGTGCGCGCTCTACGCTGGAACCCATTTAGATATCCTCGCTATCATTTCCAGACGTGGTGCTGCTGTTCCTTTCGACCTCCTCGTATCTCCGCAGTCCAAAACAACCACCTACTTCTTGTAGTTGGTATTAGAGGTTTTTCCATCCTATTCCTGTTCTTCTTGTCCCTTCTGGCAGCGAGTGGAGCTTTGCAGTGGCCTGAGAAGGAGCTGGAACAGCTCCTGACCAAGCAGCCCTGGCCTCACACGACCTGGAATGCCACGGGTCTTTGGCAGGATTAGTACCAACACTCCTGGCAACTGATTTAATATCAGCTGAGCAGGTTTTTTTTCTTAAACAGCCCTGGTATTCCGGAAATCTTCACACTCAGCCTTTTTCTCACCAAAAATTGCCAAACAGAGAGTGGCCTCTGGACTGCCTGAAGTCAAGCCTGAAGGGATGTAGTACCTGCACCTGTGAGAGTCACTTCTGACCTTCTCATGGTGGGATATTGTTGATATCTGGTACCATTTATTCACCCCTCTTGTGAAGCTGCATTTTATAAATACCTGGACTAATTCCCACTTGTCTATGGGGATGAGCTTCTGTGAGAAGAAAGATGAGTTCCAGGCAAGGTTGGATGGGGCTTTGAGGAAGCTGGTCTGGTGGGAGGTGTCCCTTCCCAGGGCAGGGGGTTGGAACTCGATGATCTTTAAGGTCCCTTCCAACTCTAACCATTCTATGATTCTATAAGAGTAGTTCGAAAAAATAAGCATTAATTCCAAGTATTTATGGAAGGAGAGCTTGCATTTTGTTCTGCACATCATAGCACATTACACCTGTTTTTCAAGCAATGTCAAACAGTGTCTCTAGAGATGAGCGCCGACCTCAGGAAAACTCCACTTTCCTTTGTCTAACAAACACCATTGACTATAACATTGCACTTGAGGTGAAGCTTTTGAGGAAGCTACTACTTCTCTAATGGCAAAGTGGTTAAAATAGCCCACTGTAAGCCTGGGGATGATGACTGGACCCAAAATTCAACAGGGAGCCTGCATAAGAACCAGCATCGATGTTCTCGTCAACCCGTATTTATGAGCGGGTGGGCTGCTGTATTGCATCAGCTGGGATTTCTTCATGGTATCAGGTGCAATGTACTGGGAATCATGACAGGGCTGGATGCTATGGTTAAGTCTGGGTGGGTTTTTTTTTTTCACCCATGAATGGTGAAGGCATATTTTCTTGCAGGTGTTCGAATTCCCAGCAGCAAAGGGAAGTTGAGAAGACGCATGCTGTTTTGATGCCTCAACAGCTGTAGCACTGTAAAAAGTCTCCTCTTTGTCAAAGACAGGGGGTCACAAGGATTCTGTGATGACTTATCTAACAGTGAAAGGAGTGGGAATATGTAAGGAATGGGTGGAGAGAGGAAAAGCAGGATTGCCCCATTAAAATGCGATCCTCAATAGACATCCTCCTTGCTCTACGTAGTCAGGTTCCTACATGCATTAAGTTTGAATCTTCTCTTCTCTACCGAAATGCGTCAAATGCAAAATTATTTTAATGGGGGAAAAATTTATCATATTCTATAGCTGCTTATTGGTCTGCATAAAGAAAAACCTGAGTTGATATAAAACGGTGGAAGTCAGCGATGACGAATCTATTTTCCTGCTCAGTGTTTTTAAGAAGTATTTATAAGAGCAGATGGTGGGCAGCAGCAGAACATGTTCAGCTTTATCAAGACATTTGGCTAACAAGCACAGACTGAAATGCATTTCTTTCCTTCTCGACTTAATAATTTTAATTAGAGGCAAAAAGGTGTGGTAGTCTCATTGTCTGGAGGCGTATGTGCAATATTGTCTTGGTTGGGCAGGACTGGGTGGGAGAGAATATCGCTGCCTCTAATGAAGGGTGGTGCATATCTGTGCAATCTCTATTTTATTTTACTTTTTTTTTTTTATTGTCTGGTAATCTAAAAAATGCAAATTCCAGATCTGCTATTGCACAACATACGCAGAGATACACTGAGGCTATGCTTTCAGTTAGTCGGAGAACAAAAACATGACTACAAAATAGCACCAGTAGTAGTGCGCCACTGGAGAAGGAAGACTTTTTAACAAATAGTGGGGCACACATTTATTATCACGAGGGGGAATTTTCAAAGCAACCTGCGTCACTTAGCGGTCTCTGGAACTCCTTCCCTATTTAAATGCTTTTGAAAAACTCACTTATTAACTAGTCATTTTGAACTTCATATACTCTCTCCCTAAGGACATCAAGGTGTTCTGGAAATGGTAATTAAGGATCATATGCTCTAACCAGGTCTAATGGTATTCTCTGGTCATATTCTAGGTTTTTCGTGGAGCTGCTTCTGCAGGTGATGATGTGCCTTTTTGTCCTTTACCGTCTCACCGGGCTTTGGCCCAGAGCTGCTTCTCCTGCTCTTGCACACCACAGTGGGAGCTGGGCAACCTACCAGATATTGGGCTGGTCCCAAAAGGAAGCAGTGAAATGGGATTCCTACTCTGAGCAGCCCTGGCACCACCTTCCCACCGCGTCCTCCCTCTCTCCTGCACGGGTTATGGAAATATTCAAAATGCCCTTCATCTCACAAGCATGCGTTTGTTGAGAGCCAAGAGCTTCTGAGATCTCCTGGAAGAAGGTAAGCCATCTCAGGCTCTGTCGTCACAGTCCTCCTGAAGGTGTCTGACTGATAAGGCCACCACGAAGAGAGGTCATAGGATTTATTTACAGCACTTTCTGCCTATAAATCTGCCATTGACTTCGGGTTTTTGTTTCACGTAGCTGTAGAACTTTAAACCAATAAAAGAACTGAGTTTGTAAGGCCTTGTTGAATGTTTTCCCTTACTAACTGAAGTTCACTTCTCGGGAACTGCTTTAAGGACTGTTATCAGCCTCCTGACTAAAAAAAGCAACAAATACCTGGCAGTTATTACTTTACAGCCTTTTAGTCACTACTGTTTTGAAGAAAGTTAAGTTCACCGGGTAAAGCTACTGGTATTACGTCTCTTTACTGTTTGCTTTTGCATCCCACGTGAGTATGAATCTCCTGTGTCCTGCCACTGAGCAAGGCATCCAGTGCTGACCTGACACATCTGCAATGCTGGTGTGATGTCAGTGGCTCCATTGGCAGAGTCACATATTACTCAGTTTAAGGGCAGACGGGCAGGGAAAGGGGCCGTGCAGAAATCTGACTCATTTACCTATAAATCAGCTTACGGACAGGGCGATATTAAGCGCTGGAGGGTGTCCAGAGGAGAGCCACCAAGCTGGTGAGGGGTCTGGAGAACAAGTCCTAGGAGGAGAGGCTGAGGGAACTGGGCATGGTTAGTTTGGAGAAGAGGAGGCTGAGGGGAGACCTCCTTGCCCTCTGCAACTCCCTGAAAGGAGGGTGTAGAGAGGTG
>JAOXNO010000033.1:64561819-64572006 GCA_028565335.1 Limnodromus scolopaceus | reverse complement strand
TTCAGGGAGTTGGAGAGAGCGAGAAGGTCTCCCCTCAGCCTCCTTTTCTCCAGGCTGAACACCCCCAGCTCCCTCACTATCAAGTTCCTGTGAATCACTGAGTGATTGTCAGCTTTCAGGCTTTTCTATCTATCAAATTTGACTTCTGAAAATGTTTGGGTTTTTTCCTCAGGTTGCTGCAATATTTTGGAATTTTGACTTTTTTGACTTTTGACATTTATCATTTGACTTTTGGAATTTTTGACTTTTGACATAAAACATCAACTTTTACAATTTTTCCATCTGTCTCTTGTACATGACTGGTGCTGTGGGCACATGTCTTTCCTTCTAACTACTGCTGTGGGACGCTTGAGTCTCCACCACTCAAGCCTTTTGGCTGCGCGGTGAATGTCCAGAATCCATTTCTGATACTCCCCAGGCACCAAAACCTCCACAAACACGCAGCCAAGATTACACAGTTTAAAACAACGAAGCATTCACGGTCATTCTGCTTCTCATCTCCCTGCTTCAAAACCCACTAAGAGAAAGTTCATTCTGTGAAGCAGTACGATTAGTTTCTAACCCCAGACACCCTAATCATATTGGCCAGATAGATAATTACTGGTTAGATAAGAAACAGTACCCTCTTAGACCCATCAAGGGGATCACCTGTGCTCACATCCCAGGGAAACGCTGCTCAATTTAAGTGCCTGCTCTGTTATCACCATCTTTAGTTCTCAGATTCTTTGCAAACCAATAACTTTGAGCACTGAGGAGGACAAGAAATCATTAACTGTGGAGAAATCTTGGCCTTTCCTCCTCTGAAATGGCCAAGGCAAATGTATAAGAATGGGCAGTACCTTGCTCCTGGGGATGGGGAGACTCCTCTCTTCCAGAGAGCGTCTTCAAGCACCGTTGAAGGGGCCACCACTTCCCCTGGACTACAACTGTGGTCTCATGGTCCCTGGTGAAGGAGCAGCCCCAGGTTTGGGTGAACCACATCGGCACCAGGCAGCACACGCTCGCGGTCACAGAGGACACTTCCCGGCCGCTGGAAAGACAAATAGGGCAAAAAAGTTTGATTTGTTGAAACGTGGTTTTCCATCAGAAGCAACAAATGATGGATACTTCCTTACCAGTCTTTTTAAAAACTGCATAAACCCGAATAAAACCTTCCTCATGGCATTATGAGGATAATGTAATATAGTATAAAGGTCATATTTGTAAAAGAGTGTTCTATACCTCATAGTCTCAGTGCTGTAAAACAGCCCAAGCCAAGTCCTGCTGTGGTAACCTCCCCTCACCCTTTGTGCCCCCTGACTTCTGCAGTATCATCATGACCATCAATAAATAGTCCTGGTCCCTCCAGGGCTGTGCCCGGTGGCACTCTACATGTTGGAAAAACAACTGCTGGGCAAGTCGTGCTCTTTGAATTCTGTTGATACCGTAGGAAAACCATTATTGAAGTCCTTTAGCAGGCAAAACTCTAACTGAAGTGACCAATTATTTTTATTTTCCTGGCCACGATCCGTATAATCAAGCCATTAAGCGTTAGGCTCCCCATGAAGGGAGGGTCAGAACTGAATTTGCTCAGAAGGCACCTACCAGGCATCGGGGGAGATTAAAGCAGCATCTTGTGAAAAGTCTTTGACTCTTTCCCTCTTGAACTACCAAGCATACTAATTGCAGGAGGGGCAGAGCAAAATAATAGCTGTTACCCTAATTATGTGGAGTCTCTACGTTGTGTTGGGATGAAGCTTTAGGTGTGCTTATTATCTGTTTGATTTCATTAATGAGACTTCATAAATTATAAGCTAGTAAAGAATGCAGATGGGACTGATTTCAGGCGAAGTATGAGAATTTTATTGCTGGCTATCAAAGACCTGCTCCTAAAATGCTAATTTTTTAGACATAATCCTTTGATCACTACAGACAGTGAATGTTAATCACATAAAATTCTGACACAGCTCTTGTTATTGTAAAGGGGAAGTGAGAAGTAGCCTGCCAGATTTTAATTGTTCATTTGGGCTGTGCTGCTATCGCTTTGCAAATCTCAAAGCCCGATATTAGAGAATATCCTTCTTAAGAGGAATATTATATTTCTGGAGATGTGCCTGGATATCACCGGCTTGAGAGCACAAGTCTTTCTCTCCTCGGAGAGCTAAATGGATGCTCCCACCTAGTGCTGGGTGTCTCCTGGGCCTGCACCAGGCAAGACCGGACACAGATCTTTCCAAGCTGGCTGGAAGGTGGGATGACGTGGCCTGGCAGACTCCTCTACAAGCCCATGGCGAGGCTGTGGCATGGTTCCTCCAGCTTCCACCGGGCTGTCTGGGTTGGAGAGGTGAGGCCACCACAACAACCCCACCCCGCTAAGCCATAGCCACTGTGGGACCTTGCAAATGCCTCCTTTTGGTGTTCAGATCATGTAGCCAGCCCAATTATGTTGTGCCTGACCAAAAAAATAATGGTTAGGAGGGAAAGGAAATGCCTCTGTTGTCTTCTCTCTAACAACCCTCTGATGGGGGAGCCATAACTTAACACCAAAGTATTAAGAAGCCTTTTAGATTAAGTACTAGGAAAAAAAATAATATATACCCTGGAGGAAAAACATGGCAAGAGAGAAAAACACCACTTTTTTTTTTTTTTTTCCTTTTCTGAGGTCCAGGTAATGCATGTTTATTTTGCTCAGGTGTTTATTCTACAATACCATAAGCTACAGCTGAAACCATTGTGAGGTAGTGTTTGTAGATATTTTTTAAATATAGACTTTCAGGTATAATTCAAGGTACTCTGAGGTGGAAAATGCTCATTCATTTCATAAAACGGGATTATTTTTTTTAAGCAACCTTCTATATAAAGTTCTGGTAAAAGACTTCTGTGAGCATTTTAATGCAGATTTCTCCTGTCCCTTTTAAACCTTGGTTATAAGCTTCTAACCTCCTTTAGATGGTTCAAGAAGGACTAACAAAATTTGCAAATACATAAAAATGTACCATTCTGACTCTACCTCCACAAATCGGCACTTTCCCATGTATCATAGAATCATAGAACGGTTTGGGTTGGAAGGGACCTTAAAGGTCATTCAGTTCCAACCCTCTGCTATGGGCAGGGACACCTCCCACCAGACCAGGTTGCTCAAAGCCTGGCCTTGTATCAAAAGGAAATTTCTTGAAGTGGCCTAGAGAAGGGATTGTGAGGGAGGCACCACCACCATCTTCAGGGGTCAGCGTGAAGTTCCTTTAGACCGGGGCCAAGAGCCCCTCCAATGGCTCTGGAGGAGAGGTCCTCTCTGTAGGCAGATCTGGGTGAGGGTGAAGGGAAGATACATGGTTCTTCACCCCTCTAAGGTGCTGAGAGAGCTTTCCCCACCCTCCTGGCACCCAACCATGGGTGTGTGCACCTCACACGTCAGGAATTGCTGTCCCCAGGCAAGTCCCCGCCGTGGGCAGGGGTAGGGAGCAGTGGGGTGGGAGCAGCACCTTGCCAAAGCACCTGTGCCAGAGCCCAAATGGGGAGAGGCGGGGAAATTCCAGAGGGTAAAAGTTATGCCGAGATGATGTGGGGAACACCTCAGGGCATCTATGGGAAAGAGATGGGCATGGCCCTCCCAGAGGTTATTACTATTTACCAGTCCAAGGGCAAAGAGCAAAGGCTCTGCCGTGCCTCTCCTCTCACCCCAATGCTGAAGAGCCACCATAAGCCAAATTAATCTTTAACAAAGAATACTTCCTCCTGTTTTTCCTGGGAACTCCATGTCACAGAGATGGCGGTGGCTGGGTCTCCCCTGAGCTCCTACAAAGAGGGAGGCGTAAGCCTGTCTTCATCAACCCTAGAGGTTGCCAAAACAGCCTCCTGAGACAGCTCCTTGCATGGGATGTGCCAAGAGGAAATGCTCCACTGTCCTGGAGTCCTCCCCAGAGGTCGCAAGAGTTCAGATCTCGCCAGATAAGCACAGGAGGAACTGGTGTTTAAAGACTTTTTGTCAGCATTAGGTTGATGGTTGGATTACGTCACCTAAAAGGTCCCTTTGAACCTCAGCAATTCTATGGTTCTATACAATGGAAGGGTGAACCCTTTAGGTACAAGGCCAAAATTTCATGGGTATCATCAGAAGAGGGCTCTAAATATTTTTTTTTTTTTCACATGAAGCTCACCTCCTCAGAGTTCCCCCGAGGCGCTGCTTTTTCCGGACACACCATGGCAGGATTCATCTCGGCCAGAAAATTTGGTGGGGTACAACCTGGGGAAGAGCTGGTCGTTTCTTTCAAATACGCTGGCGAATTTTATAGTCAGAATAGGGAGGCTGCTTCAAATGAGGTTGGGAAAATCCTGCTTTTGTGTGCAAAATGTTATTCCACCATACCTACACATACGCATGTCCAGGTGTGGAGCAGTTCATTACTTCAGGGCAGCATGTGGACCATGGTCTATCACCTTTCTACCATCATATTAAGCATTAATTTCTCTGTGTAACTGCACTGGCTGCAATGGAAGTGGAAGTAGTTTCTCCCAAGGCTGACTGCTTGGCATCCATACTGTCCTTGAAATGTCCTTTTTCATCAGCAGACAGGGCAGACATGGGGTGGTGGGGCTGATGGATGCAGCAGAGAAGGATGTCTTCACCGCATTAGGACGTGCACCCCAGAAAGCACCCGTGTACCAGCAGAGAAGTTCCAGTGATGGTCCTTGGGGCCAGCAAAGAAAGAACATGGTCTGGGGAGAAGAGAACCCAGGTTTAAGTCAATGCAGAGGTGGGCAGCAGTGATCTGGTGAGAAAACAGCTGAAGGTGGGATTACATTGCTTTTCCCCTTGGCCAAGTAGATGTCTACGTGGTCAAATTATGATATTACACTTTTATGAAAGCCATGCATAAATATCTACGTTAATAAAGCAATCTGCATTAGAATCAGAAAACACGTAATAGGAAATCAGACGATAGTTTTGATGGTTTTCAATTAAATCTTACCCTGATTTCACGGGCTGCAGCTTTCGCTTGCTGCAGTGTATTTTGTTTAGATGGTGTCTAAGAGCTCCTGGGACAGACCAGGCATCTCTTTTGCACAAACACAGGCTCACGAGGTTCCCTGCCTGGGCTCTGGGCCATTTTTTCTCCTGCATATTTTCTGCTGCAGCCTCCAGGAAGCACACCCTCGCAGGAGCCGCTGTTTGGTCTGTTACAGTCATAGCATTGCTGAGAGGCAGGAAGAAAATTCATTAGAAGTTAGGTCTGAGATGATGCTGGGATGTATATGGTCATTATCCACAATGAACTTATTGGTCTGAAGGCAGGAATTACCAGGGTTTATTGCAGTTACGCTGCTGGCACATCAATCAGGTTGCATAAATGATGGTAAAAAGAGTGTATAGTCGCAGCAAGTGTGTAACCTGTGGTAGAGCGTAAAAGGTGGCATCAAAACCACCAGGGACCAGCAGGTAGTTCCTCAGTTCCCACGCAGGAACAGACTTGGCTGAAACGTGCCGCAGCTCAAGCTGTTATGAAGACATAAAATCTTCATTGGAAGTGAATTTCTGCTTCCTCTTTCACCCCAGGGAGAAAAATAGGATTGCAAAAGCCCGTTTCTCCTGTAACCATAGCCCATAAATGCTTTTAATTAACTCACCTTTCGTGATATGACATTAACTACAGTTATTTAGAAAGTTATACATGGCTCAGGTATCACAGAGAACATTTTCTCCTGGCAAGTGTCCCCAGTAAAAGCATACGTGACAGAGCTACAGATTTACGGTCAATAAATAGTAATTTTACTTATTGCTAAAAGTTATAGAATCATCATCATAGAATCATTTCGGTTGGAAAAGACCCTTGGGATCATCAAGTCCAACCACCAACCCTACTCTACAAAGTTCTCCCCTACACCATATCCCCCAACATACCTCTTTAGATGGTTAAAGAAAGAATTTTTAAAAGTAACTCTTTGGCAAAGGAAATTTCCAGTACAGAGAAAACTCTTTTTTCCACTAGGTCTCCTTAAAAAATTACAAACAGTGGAGAATGTGTGATAAAAGTCATTTTTCCCTGTTACTGTTTATGCATAATGTCCCCCACACATGACTAGTGCTGAGCGGAAAAAAAAGCAGTAAATATACCTGAACTCTCTTGATTAATGTTCTTGCCTTTCTTTTCCTTGTAGATCAAGTTCAAACTGGGTACAATCTGGTTATCTGTGGGAAATTAATTGTAAGTACCGTCTGTACATGGCCATTTGGAGGAAGTAAAATACTAAACTTGCTTTTCTTGCGTATTTGTGACAGCAAGACCACTCTAAGTATAATTACTGATGAAGAACAGTATCATAGGATTGACTTCTTGCAGTCACAACCGTCTCAAAATTAAATAACTAATTATGAAAAATATCAAAATGATCCCTGCCTAGTAATTTCCAGTAAGAAAATTTTTGAGAAGATTTCCCTTTCGCAATAGCTCTTTTTGTGAAGGGAAAATAGGTGGGGTTTTTGTGTGTGTGTTACAGTGCTTGTAAAATGGGTAAAATTTTGATTTAATTGTTCGTTTAAATATGGTCTTGGAAGCAATTTCCCACCAGCTGTATTTCTCTGGATTATTCCCTCAGTGCTGTTCATGGCAGACGGTATTACTAAATGTCACAGATCATCCTGAGACATCATGTATTGTAGGGGCGCAGATTATTTATTTTGCCAAGTCCAGGTTTTTGGGGTTGGTTTTTTCCCTTTCTTAGCTTGAGAGTTTGGAAGCAATCCCAAAGGTAAGAGGGAAGTTTGTGGACCTTCTCCCAAACGTGCCTCTCGGCTGGCTCCCTCTCCTGTTTTCTGGGCCTCTCCGGGGACACACAATCAGTGCCACTCCTGTAGTCCTCGTGCAGTCGTGCAGAGGTCTTCTCAACCCCTTGCATTTCAGCAGGGAAAAAAATAAATTGAAAAGGGTATTTTGAAAACTAAGCTTTTTTTTTTTTTCTTGACTTCACAAAGGCTGGCTACTTCACAGGGCTGTAATGAAGCCACAGGTGACTGGGGCCAACTCTCCCCTACCTGCAAAGTGAGGTGCTGTAAATCAAATGAAGCAGGTTGCCTTGGTTTGGCTGCTATTTGGGTCAACCTCCCCCCAGAAACCCCCCAAATTCCAGAATAACAGCAACGAGGGGTTGCTGCACGTAATGTCTCTCCAGCATTCCACAAAGAACTTCATAATACCCAATTATAATAAACCTGGGCTGGTCGTGCCGGGATCTTCACAGGTAAGATGACTCAAGGTATCTCAGTTTGTCCACACTTGGGTGCTCCTTGCATTTTCTTATGACTTCAGTGCAAAAAGATTTGGGTTTTGTAGGTCCCTTCCTTTACTAAACCCAAGTCAGGCCAAAAGACACCACTGAAGGCCAGAACAAGATTTGGACTAATTTATTTTGTTTGTAGTCAAGAGGGGGAACGAATGCTGAGTTCCAGCCACGGCTGATTACGTGAATTTGAATCTAGCAAAAGGAATGCTTCTCTGCCACCTTAAAAATTCATCTCTCTTGAACCTTATAGGCCTAAAAACTTGTTTGTCATTAATCTTATTGTATATATTAACGAGTATTATAAAAGAAGAACCTTCACTTTTTTTTTCCTGTTTCTGGAGCTGTTTGGATTTTTAGTTTAGCGCAGCTTCAGATCTGCATTTATTTAACCGTTTATTTAACTGACCATGGGTAGGTTGCTTATAGACATGGGGTCTCCATCCTGTCCCTGTCCCCTCTGCTTCCCAGGGCCCCTGCTATCATACTAGATCTGTATTTCCCTCCATCATTGTATTAGAATTATAAATATCTCATATTTATATATATATTATATATATTTATTATTATTATATAATATCCAGTGGGATTGGGTGGGCTTTAAGGTCCCTTCCCACCCAAACCACTCTATGATTCTAAAACTAAACCCCAGGAAAGACAATTGATGCAAATGAAAGCAATTGCTCACCATTGACTGACCAACACCTGGCCAGTCTCCAGGCAGTGCCCCACCACCTCCACCTGCCTCCCCCCCTTTGCTTTTATTGCTGAGCACGACGTCATACGGACTGGAATATCCCTGTGGTCAGTTGGGGTCACCTGTCCCAGCCGTGTCCCCTCCCAACTTCTCGTGCACCCCCAGCCCACTCGCTGGTGGGGTGGAGTGAGGACCAGAGAAGACCTTGGCTCTGTGCAAAGCCTGCTCAGCAATAACTAAACAATCCTTCTGTTATCAACACCATTTCCAGCACAAATCCAAAACACAGCCCCGTACTAGTTACTGTCAAGAAAATTAACTCTTCCCCAGCCAAACCCAACACAAGTGCCATATGGTAAAGGAAGCTGGAGGTAATGGGCTTCATTTTCTTTCAATTTTCCGCTTAATTTTTCTAAGAAAATAAGCCCCTCAAACATCCCAAAGCTAGCTATGTGAATAGCACTCTCAAAAATGGGTTCTACTGAATAGTCACGGTTTTAAAATAATTGATTTCAACTTTGTTAATCAATTTTTGCCTAAGCAGCTTCACTGCGCGCTACTCTCCTGTAGTCTGAGTACTGCCAGAACCAGCTATTATTGCTATAATATTATTTTAATTGAGCAAGACGGAGAAATTAGAGCCCGGGCAAGGCATTGCTGGCCTATCTTTCTAATTCAACTTCATCCAGCAAGATCGCCGATCAATTAAGAGGCCATTCCTCTGATGACGCATGGTGCACGTCTGGCTGGGCCAAGCCTGAAGCCCACCAGCCCTGGGGGAGACCAAGGGGGAGGGGAGCGAGGAAGAGGATGGGATTGCAACCCTTTGCTCCCTGGAGCCCTTGGTGAGCTGGGAAAAAACCTGCCAGTGCACCCAGAAAGCAGCTGTATTTATGTGCTTATCTGAGAAGTATGTGTTTTAAAGGACTTTACTCAACGTGTCAATCGTCTACTTAGATGAAAAAAGAGCGTTTTATTTAAAAACTCTCCTTGGTTGAGTTTCACTGAGATTTATATCCTTAACTAAGTCATAGAGGGGTTATTTGAGTGAACCAGCCAGCGGCCGACGGCAGAGCTGGAAAAGAGCAGAGTCCTCCTGCAACCCTGCAGGTGGAGCTACCAGCAGGCCACCGGAACCTTCTCGCTGTCCCAAGGAGACCACTCTGGATTTCAAAACCGAAAGTGAGTTCAATATAGTTCAAAAGTTAGACAGAGTACAAAGGCTGTGAGCTGAGGTGGAGCCAACACAGGCTAGAAGTTAACGTCAGTCACGGCGATTAATCATGGGAGGGCTTTAGGCGCTGTGAGCTCTCCCATCTCGTGTTTCTAAATAAAATTTTCTCCTAAAATAATCTGTAGCCATTTGGAAAAAAAGCCATCCAGGCAAGTGCTAGGACCCATCTTGTTTACAATGTAAAATGAAAACTTTCCTGATATGCCATCTATAAATTGATCTATACATCTCCAAACCCTCAAAAAGTGGTGAAGTGACACAGAAACTATTTGATCTTAATTTAGTAATTAATTTGATCTTTTCTTGAGTTGTGGTGGATTTTCTTATAATATATCCCCATAATTGCAATTACCATGTCCTGGATTACTATTTGCAATATTTCAGGGAGTGAAATGACTCCATTTCTTGTTCTTTCTTTTTTTTTTTCAGAAAGTAAAATATCAGCCCTACCCACTTCTTGGCTCTAATGACCTTCGTAAATTTTCCTATTTCAGACTTCCTATAGGAAAACCAGTAATGAATAAATATGTCAGTCATCAGCACTATGCATCTCAGCCTAAACCGAGCAAGAGTGCAGATAAAGTCCTGACTGATTTGTGGTAATGCAGAAATTTTTCATTACCTCAAATGAAATCTGGTCTTTCTTCTTACTGCAATTCTCTGTTGTCATATCCTTAAATGACCTGCAGGTAAATAATGACACGTTTGCCTGCATAAACAAGTTCATGGAAGGTAAGATATCAGCAGTAGACATTTATTTCTCAGCTTTGGTCTCTGTGCAGGCATGTACTGCCTTTAAGAATTTGAGATTTTTTGAAAATAGTGTTGGTATTCTGGTATTTTCCCCCAAAGCCCTATCATGCTGACACAGAATCGCAGAATGCTATGGGGTTGGAAGGGACCTCTGAAGATCATCTCCTCCAACCCCCTGCCACAGCAGGGTCACCCACAGCAGCTCCCACAGGAACGTGTCCAGGTGGGTTTGGAATGTCTCCAGAGAAG
>JAOXNO010000033.1:64505343-64516577 GCA_028565335.1 Limnodromus scolopaceus | reverse complement strand
TCTCAGGAAGAACTTGTTTGCTGTGAGGGTGGTGAGAGCCTGGCCCAGGTTGGCCAGAGAAGCTGTGGCTGCCCCATCGCTGGAGGGGTTCAAGGCCAGGTTGGAGGGGGCTTGGAGAAACGTGGTGTGGTGGGAGGTGTCCCTGCCCAGGGCAGGGTGGTTAGAACTGGATGGTCTTTAAGGTCCCTTCCAACCCAAACCATTCTGTGATTCTATGATTCTATGTAATTGTCTCTTATTACCACTTGTTGTGAAGGACCTCTGTGCTTGAAATGCAGATTTTGTGTTTTCTTATGATAATAGTTCTCACTTTTAACTGATTAAAAGCAGTTCTTACCAACAACCTATTATTAAATGCTGAGAGGCTTTTTCTGTGTTTACCTTCTTTTATTTTATTCTCTTCCTGAGATCATAAACCCTTTCTTTTACTTTCAGACCACTGTTGTACTCACCGAGGTCAATAAGGATGGCATGTTGCTGGGAAGTGAGTTGTTTCAGGAGCTCTTTGTAAGGTGTGTCCTTTGGTTGCTGTTTGCTGGGAAACTGGTGTTTAAGATGGTATTGCTCTGCTAGAAACTTCCAGATCTCCCCACGGTGGTGACGTGGTACTCCTGAGAGAAGTCAGGGATTAGAACAGGGAATTGTACCTGTGCCAAGGGTTCAGCTACAGTTGAGTTAACAGGATTGAGGAACCAGAGATTCATATCTGCTAGATATGCCAGCAGATCCCTATCTGCTAGATCCGTCTCCGATATCTCCAGCAGACCAGAGAAGAAGAACAAACTACATTCTTATACTTCCTCAGCCAGTTAAGACCATCAGCATCTTAATGGGAGAGATTTAAGATAGAAACAGGACTCTCAAGTTGAAGGTTTCTCACTTACATCCAGTTGGAGAAGAACTGGAAGAGGCAGAGAAAAATGCAGTTCTTGTCTCTGAAAAGTTTTATGCTTATCTCCCATTTTTCCATGTGAAGTACACAATAGAGCACCACAACAGAATTAATTCACATTTTTCACTAATACAACACGGACACTGTCAGGAGTAAGTTTTGGGAAGGTAGGACACACACCTCCCAAAAATATAAACGAGTACAAATGAGGTGTGATCTAGAGACTACAGCAGAAGGCAGATAATCAGAATGAAGCGTTGTATTTCTAGTTTTGCTCCGAGTTTCCTGATTGACTGATACTTGTAAAAATGTTTTAAAGCTTGAATTTCCTTCTCTACACAAATGGATGACGCTACTTAACTATTTTACGCAGGTAATGGCAGCTTTCATTTCTATCTATATGCAAAGCTCTGAAAGTAACAGAGAGGTTATTATTAAATGCATATTTTATTCAGCACAAGACTGGGACTATTAAACCATCCACACAAGAAATCAATATATTATTTTTTGGGAAAGTATCCTATCTAATCCACGACATACCAGAACCAGATATTACAGTTTGAACTAACTTATGGCTTAAAGTTTTTTTGGACTGTTCTTTTTCTTTTGGTATATATGTAACATATGGCTGACAACAGCAATAGGAGGAATCAAAATTAACTCAAGCATACAATTTACATGGAAAGGCAACAAAATATTAAGCAGTTTCACTGCCTTCTATAAGGCAGGGCCTACAAGCACAGAAGGATATGCATTTATCTCTGCAATACTTACTTTTACTACAGTATCCTAATCCAGAGACAACTGGTTGAAAATGAAATGCTAGTAGAAATGGGTAATATTACTTTGGGGAACTCAGACCCAATTTTTGGAAAAGTCTCCAACATGAAACAGTGAGGGGAAAGTCCTGTTTCAGACACTGAACAAGTCAGGTTTTCCTCTTCAGATACACATCCATAAGTTTCACTGAGGCTGAATGTGTCGTACAGGGTAGAAGTGGCTTAATAGGGCACATTTACAGCTAGAAAATTACAAATGAATTAAAATTCCCTTTAAGGAAGTAGTCTGCTATTAAGTTTATATGCTGCATTGTACATGTAAAATAAAGTTTACTAACTCCTAAATGAAAGATGCACTATATTTCAACACCTACTAAAACATAACTCAACACTATCTATTTGCTATCCTAATTTAAGCCCCATGCTTACCGAAGCCTGCATTTCTTACCTCTTGGCCTTGCTTACTCACGTTATTTTTAATGGTTTTGGTCTAAAATAGAATTTGCTAAACTCAATTTTAACGCAGTTTTCATTTCTGTGTACGTATGAAACTTGACATCACTTTGCTCTAAGAATTCAGACACAACTGGGCTCTAGGGAGCAGAGCATAACGACGGCATCAAGAGGTTGGCGTAATTTCCTCATCTACTGGCTACTTGTATGTGTTTTTTATTAGCAATCCACTAAGCAGGGCTTTATTTATTTACTTTGCATCACCCCAAGTTTCAAAGGTTCATATAGAGCTCTAACCCAGGCCACCATCACTGGGCTATCAATAGAAACCAAGTTTTTCACGTGCTCAAATACTGACCGGAAAGAGCCCTTTACCGACAGGAGTGGAAGAAAACCTGTGATGATAAACTTTCCTTCTTCTGCAGAGATTTGTGCTTGAGGTGTTTGGTATTCTTAGAAATCTAGACTTACCCAGTCATCTTAAATGGACAGTTTGGTTTAACTTGCTTGAGTAATTGCATATAGGCAGGTGCAATATTTAAAATAGTAAATTTCTGCTAGGGATGGGTGCTTGACACTTCCTTTACATGTTGGAAAGCTTTGTATAGAGCTACAGAAAGCTCCTCGGAGTAATCACCTTCACCACTGGCTATACAACACTGAGTAATAACCCAATTTAACATTTAAAAACCATCCTTAGGTTACATTCCTTTCGATGGAGTGGAGGGCTGGCGCTCAGCCCTGCAGCTGTGAGGGAGACTGTAAGTGGTGTTTGCAGGTATAACGCCTTATTGAACTCAGAAAAAAGGCAGTTCTGCAGAGATATCCAGGTATACTGGTTGTATACACACATTCTACCCAGTATTCCCATAGTATTCCATGCTCTGGAAGAGAGAATTTCCAGATAATAGTGCAGACAGTTTCTTCTGTTATCTACACAGTCATTGCTTTGGTGTTATCCAATCTTCTAATTTATAAAATCAGATTGCAACAACTGTAACACGTGGAGGTACTGTACGACTCTCCTGTAAGGACAAATATTCCCAAATAAATACCAAAATGAATATTCCAGCTACTGCTGAAAGGGACTGGTACTTGCGTACGCACAGCTTGGTTAGTCACAGCCCGAGGAACAGCTCTAGTGAGAACCTGGTTGTAAGGAGTGGTTAAAAGGTCACCTTTTCAACATCACCCAAATAACAAACCGTGCTCACCTTGCCCAACAGCAGAGTGTATTTTTTCCGCATCAAATTTAATCTTTGACCTTCCAGGTGTACTCAACATTTTTTCCCAAATCAAAGTCACATCTTTTAAGCACGGTGTGATTTCTTCGTAGTCGAGTTTCAGACGTCTGTTCTGCAAATTGTTTTCTGAAGCTGGGAAGCAACAGAACGAAGGCATCAATTAATATCATTTACTTTTGTAAAAATTGATTAATTTAACCTAGAACAACAGTCCACCAAAAATTAAAACCTATTAATTACGAAACATTACATGTCTAAGTTTTTGTGATTGTGGTGTGTTGTGGTTGTTGTGGGGTTTGTTGGGTTTTTTATTTGGTTGATTTCTTTTTGGTTTTAAGATATTATATATAATATTAAATGTGCTTAGCCTGTTAAGATCCCTAGAGCTAGTCGCCTCTTAAATGTAAAAAAAACGGAGAGGTAACGACTCATGAAACAAACACAAGTTTCCCTAAATGATTTTTCAGGTTCCCAGCTCTTAAAAAAAAATTAGACCTACATGAAATAAAAATACAGACCCAATATAGTAATCTGTTTCTTACAGCATTCAGCTCCATAGCAGTAATGACTAAATAGAAAAATGACTAAAGGTGATCATTCACACGTCCATTTTTATAGACCACATAAAAAACAAAGTTCAAGTATAGAAAATTACAGAACCCTGAACACAAATAGGACCATAAACACTATATATACCCTCAAAGTCTCCACTGAAGAAATCAGAACAAGGGTCAACGTATAACTCAGCCTTATATTAGATGCTTTAGATGCATTGTAGTATCGGTGATTTTCTCAGGTTACAATTTATAAGAATATTGCACTGTGATGTGATGTTATCTAAATGGGATTAAAAAAAAAATGAATCAATAACTGGGAAAGGTTTGAAGAACCATGGCAAAACTGGAAATTAATTCTGTGGCTGAGTGTTAACTCCAAAGTTTCAAAGTGGAATGAGAATTTCAAAGGGACTCCTGGCAAAGCTTTTAGGGTTTGTTTCTGTAGGGTTTTTCTTAGTGCTAGAAAGTTCCTGGAAAAAACGGTTTATTAATGACATTCATCTAAACTGATAAAGCACCTTTTGAGACAGTGGATGAATTTGTGCAGATCACGAGACTGAAAAAAACAGAAGAGGGCTTTCAGCTCAGATTGAGAAGGAAGGTGCAGGTGAGACAGAAAGATGTCAGACATCTATTCTTAAAAGGCACAAAATGCTCAAAGAAAATGCTATAAGAACACTGAGACGAAGCTACAAAGAGAGCACTAAGGAGTGAAATAGAATTTCAAGACCAGGTTGGATGGGGCTTTGAGCTATCTGGTGTGGTGGGAGGTGTCCCTGCCCAGGGCAGGGGGTGGCACTGGATGGGCTTTAAGGTCCCTTCCAACCCAAACCATTCTGTGATTCTACGATTGTAGAAAAGAATTCAGTTCCTGATAGTGATTGCACTGAATTCCTTGTCAGAGCTTCTAGACACCAGGTTGAAAAACCCCAGCCATGGCAAAACTAAAAGCGTACCAATTAAGATCAAGTAAACAAATAATAAAGTGATTTAAAAAATAAGTGTAAATTGTCACCTACACTCATGAAAGCTGAGGGAGATGCTGCTGAGCTGATTTACCTGCACGTTCCTCAAATATTTTGTTAACCTTTTGTCCAATCCACTGCCAAGGCCACAAGTGGACTTGTACTGCAGTGGGATGTAATCAAGAACTCCACCAACCTTGTAACTTCTGGTTTTCCTTCTCCATCCTGAGGAGCAGTATCTGCTGGATAATGGCTTTCTTCCACAGCTCCCGAAGCTCACGGGGCGTTCGCTTCCTTTCTTCCTTCACTGGCCCAAAGGGGCCATCTTCACACACTGGTTCCAATGGGGACCTCGGGGGAAGTTCTCCCAATTCAGAGTAATCTTTAAAAGAGAGAAGCTGTTGTGAACTACTTGGATTTCATGAACAGGTGGCTGAAGGGACACATTTTAAAGACTTCACGAATATACATATATATCTACATATACACACATAAACATACCTATATAGGAGATAGAAATACCAAGCAAGGTTTCCAAATGACAGGTTTAAGCAGATTTATAAGCTACTTCTGGATAAGAATCAAGCCTGGAACCTTTTTTTTTTTACTATAAGCTGATAAAACATTGTACCACGACCACGACTTGCTACTTACAGCTTTACAAGGAGAGAACTAAAAAGGAAAAGGCAAGTTTGAGAAACTGCAAAAACATCCAACCTACAGCTGACACCTGGCAGGACTCAAAGAGCAGATCAAAGCAAACAGAGCACCCACATAATTTGAAGAATAATCACTAAACTGTGTTTAAACAAAGAAAACACACACCCTTAGCTGCACAAACACACCACCACCTAAGGCCATACCACAGGAAGATTACCAGTTCCTCGAGCAAACACAGGGACAAAGGGAGACGGGAACCTGAGACATGTTTGCTCTCACTTCGAATTTTTAACCATGTCATAACCTTCTGCACCTTTTCTTTCGGCTCCAGTTGATCGACCACAAAATGTCATCTTTTGGTCAAGTACGGAAATAATTCTGAGTAACTCTAATTCTAAGAAGACTGAAAACTCTACAAAAGAAAGTGAACATTAAATAAATCTCAGGCAAATTGAAAAATCTTTTCTTTTTAGAGAAAGGGTAAACAACACTGGTTTTAAGCAAGTTCTCAACATAAGAAGCATAAGTGCTTGTACTTTGTTTTCTTAATGCCTGCTGCAGTATCACTGAATTTTGTTTTATACAGCTTCTCTGAAGGCTCAACAGTCTTTGATATAACCTGTATCTAGAAGAAAAATTACTCAATTCACCACCTTTAAAATGAAGAGTTAAACCCACCCATCTCTTCCTATCAAATTCCAAATGGAAAGCATTCGTGACAGCACTTCTTCAGCCACACAGAATGGCTGTGAAACATCTCCCTGAGGACGAGCTCATCAGTTACACCTGCAAGAAAATGCTTTAAAAAAACCTTACTGCAACAGAAACCATTCCCCGGCCTCTCCAGCCGAGGAAAAGTACATCAGTCCATGCCATTTCAAACAACTCCTGGGGAAAGGACACTCAAAAAATGCTATGGGGTTGGAAGGGACCTCTGGAGACCATCTCCTCCAACCCCCTGCCACAGCACCATCACCCAGAGTAGGTCCTACAGGAACATGTCCAGGAGGGTTTGGAATGTCTCCAGAGAAGGAGACTCTACCACCTCTCTGGGCAGCCTCTGCCAGGGCTCTGCCACCTTCACAGCAAAGTTCCTCCTCACGTTGAGATGGAGCTTCCCATGTTCTAGTTTGTGCCTGTTCCCTCTTGTCCTGTCACTGGGCACCACTGAAAAAAGACTGGCCCCATCCTCCTAACACCCACCCTTGAAGTATTTAGAGGCATTGATCAGATTCCCCCTTCAGCCTTCTCTTCTGCAGACTAAAAAGACCCAAGTCCCTCAGCCTTTCCTCAGCAGAGAGATGCTCCAGGCCCCTCATCATCTTTGTAGCCCTCTGCTGTCCCCTCTCCAGCAGTTCCCTGTCCTTCTGGAACCAGAGAACGCAGAAAGGGAACAATTACCCAGCATGGTAGCTCAGCGGTCCATTTCTCTAGCATTGGCCAGCACAGCTATAAAGATTTTGCATTAAACACACACACACAAATTATCTCATTTCTACAAACTACCAAAATAAGAAGGTTTTCACCCCTTCAGGCTCTGCCCCCAAAGCCACCATATATTGACTCACACAGTTCATATGCTGCTATTCTCTTCTTGTTTGCTGCAAGGCACTGGCCCAGCTGAGCTCCGATGACTAATTAAGAATAGAAATGCTCACAGCTGTTGGCTTTTTTTTGCTTCTCTGAGTTTTGCCACTGTCAATCTCTTCCTCTCCAAGAGTCAGAGACAAACAGGGTGGGTCCATACCCACCCCTTTCCTTATACAACCTCTGTTCGTTACCACAGGTAAATACAAGGGCTAAAAATTACATATAAAAATAAATGCTACATTTTCAGCTGGCAGCACAAATGAAACCGTTGGAAACTTGCACTCTGGATGGGAGTGTGGATGCCCACACGTTGGGGACCTGCAGCATTTCAGAGAACAACGAGCTTCACGGGAACGTCAATTAGACAAAGGATAAATATTTGTCACTTTAATGGCAATCACCATTTGTTGCAAAAAGAAGTAGGAGAGAGTGACAGCAGCATTCCAAAATACAGCTGGTTCTGAAAAATATCAATACAATGGAAAAATCATAATCTTATATGTATTTTAAAGAAACTGGGAAACATTAATTTTATTTTTTTTTCTTTACAGGTAAATAGAAAGACTTCTGTGGGCTAAGATCTGCAATTATAGAAGAGGTTTAGGTAAATGTCACCAGGCAGAGAAGGAAAACACCCTTGATAGTCCTCAACTTGTAGTGATAATTAAAGGAAAATTATTTTGATTTGATTGTTGGTTTTGATGCATGCCCTATACTGTCAACTATGTTCTGTACATATAGTAGCTTTCATGCCAATTTTTCTCAGTGCATATTAAAGAACATTAGAAGGGAAATGCTCTTCAGGACAATGCTGGTAGAACTGCCTTGATTTGCTTGAATAAAATAATTACTTAAAAAAACCAAACAATGTCTTGAAGGAAAGTTTTAAATTTTCTCTAAGGCTGCATTACATGCACTAACATTGCCATAAGAAAGTGGAATTAATGAAAATGGTCATCAAATTAATACAAAATGTAAAAGTGATCCAGACAGGTACACCCTTACCCACCCTACACTATCTGTAGTCTATTCGATTCTTAAAGCATTCAATATGGAACGCATGTAAACAAATCCCTTCTCACCCTACACATCCTTTCAGTGGTTTATGGATCTCCTTTAGAGTCAGATATTCTGGTTTTATGCATGTGTAGATGCATTAGAAAATAGCAGAGCACCCACAGAGACAGTTTATGGTTACCCACCTGCAAATAAAACAGGCTGCCACAACACATGGAAGGAAAAGAATTAAATACATTGCATTCCTAAAGCAAGAATGAACACATCCAAGACCTAAAAATCTTTCTGGTTTTAACATGCACATTCTGCTCTCTCAGTACAAATTTTGTGGCTTGGTCTTCAAGTAAAATATCACTTTTTTATTGGGGGTGTTACTTCTTGTCCTCCAGTAGTCAAACTTACTGTGGCAACACCTGGAGCACTCCAAAGCGTTAGTTACTCAAGTCCATGGTCCTGCTCCCATTTAGGCTGCAAATTTCTTGCCTCTTACTGACTAACCTGATAAGATCAGTATTTGCTAAAAGAAATTTCACTCATAATGCTTAAGGCTATAAAAGAAAACAGAAAGTTTACAGAATTCTGAAGAGTTATGATTATCAACCCTACCTCTAATGCTTCTGTGGGACAGTCCTAGGCTTGATTTTGCCTCCCAAATGGCAGCTCCTTTTCTATCCTTTCTTTCTTACTGTTTGTGGACATCTAACAGAAAGTCTAAAGTCTACTCTGATAACAACCCGCCTTCCTTCCCATCTCCACGCTGGCGTGTAGCAGGATGTAGAGAAACCCCAACCAACCCGTTTAACTGCTCGTGTGGCTCATCTAAAGTTTACCAAGTTACATCAGCTGTTTGGCTGGTGAAGGAGGAGGAATGTGCATGGAATCCCTCAAAACAAAGTGAAAAAAACAGGTATTTGGTAAGTCAGCACAAACCCACGTCCATGAACGTACAATGAGGTGATGGACAGACATGCCATCCAGATCCACAACAGACAGAAGCAGAAATATAGGAACAAGAAACTCTGTATTTCATTATTTTGCACAAACAGTGTGGATTGAGCAGAGAAAGCAAAGATACGCAGCAGAGCAATTCAACCAAACACAACCGGGAGCTCACGTTCCGCTGAATCAAACTGCCACGTGTTAAAAACCAAATAATGCACAGCCGCATTAAGTGTGCTCCAACAGGATCTGGAGACTTCAGCACACACGGAAAGACTGTTTCCCTGTTTATCTGCCAACGGCGACACCTTTTGTTGACTTGTATTCCACATTTGACCCACACTCCTTTCAAATATCTTGCTCCATATAGAATTTCACTTCCATACTTTGTAGTTCTACCAGCCCACCACACTTCTACTCCTTAAGGTTCTGGATTGTGCAGGTTGACTCGATTTTATTCTATTATATCACCACATGGGTGATTTTCCATTTGAAGTTCATGCTTGGACCACCCTTCAGAATTACTCCTCTGCACGTTGCACTTCTACAAGCCCGTGGGTCCAAACTAAGAATTCCTTGAGGAACATCACTGGGAAAGTCACCTGCTTCCCTGTACTTGTGAGGACTTGTGAAAAGATGGCCAGTGACCACAGTTGTGACTAAACCAGACAGTATTTGCCTGGTAGTGATATAAACAGGAAATTTCATTCCCTCCAGAAGAAGCAACAATAAACATACAGCATTTACTGGGACCTGTGGAGGACGTTGAGGCATTCCAATAGTGAGTTATTAAAATGTTGCCTTAAACCTTATTTCTTTAGGAAATTTCATTTGTAATTGACTAGGAAAGAAATTAATTGATCAACAGTTTCTTTTTTAATCTCAGTGTTACTTTACAAAAACAACAACAAAAAAAGGAAATCCACTAAGACAAACCACACACACGAAGTAAAAAACATTAGAAGTGACAAACCCACCTAAAAGCCTAAATTTTAAAAACACTCTTTCAGAAGCATTTAGTCTAACCAACCTCAAACACCAAAACCAAGAGAACAAGATTCATCTTTGACTAGAAACTGCAACGCTTCACTTTTTATAGGAAGCTAAAAGGGAGGAGGCTCAAATATGCCACATCACCACCATCCTCACTATGGAGTTGTTCACACAGGGCTCTCTAAATGCAGCGTTTATTGCTCACATCTGCTCCCCAGGGGTAAGAATCAGGCAATATATATCTATTTTTTACATATATATATATATATATAAAAAAATACAGTGAGAACATGGATGGAAGAATTCCATTAAACATTTTATATTCTGCATTACGCTGTTTTTCTTTGTTGCATTTCACAGAATCACAGAGTGATGTGGGGTTGGAAGGGACCTCTGGAGATCATCTCCTCCAACCCCCTGCCACAGCAGGGTCACCCAGACCAGGTTGAACCAGGGAAGGTTCAGATTGGAGGAAAAATTTTTACAATGCAAGGGTTATGAAGCCTTGGAATGGGCTGCCCAGAGCAGTGGTTGAGGCACCATCCCTGGAGGGATTTAAAAGCTGGGTTGACATAGTGCTGAGGGACATGGGTTAGTGAGAGTTTTTATCAGAGTGAGGTGGATGGTTGGGCCAGATGATCTTAAAGGTCCCTTCCAACCTGGACGATTCTATGATTCTGAATAGTCTGGTACGAAGCACACGCTGCAGAACTCAGCGGAGATAATAAAAGATATTTAATTCCTTCTGCAGACCTGGACTATTCTGGTCCATAATTCTATACTCCAGCATGGAAAGATGAAATAAAAGTATCACCTTTACTTCAGAAAATACTTGGTGATATGTTTTTCCCCCCAGAACTCATTAAAATAGGACATATAAAAATATTTTTTTCCCTGGTTCCTTTGATACAAATGGAACTATGATACATACAAAGCTGAAAAATAAAAACTCAAGAGCTGATGAGCTTGGCATGACCAAGGTGTAGGTAGGAAACTGCAAAGAGAACAGACAGGGCACCAGGCAAATACGAACACTCGGAATCACGGAATTGTCAGAGTTGGAAGGGTCCTCTAGAGATCATCTAGTCCAACTCCCCTGCCAAAGCAGGGCTGCCCAGAGCACATCACTCAGGACAGCATCCAGG
>JAOXNO010000033.1:64460925-64474185 GCA_028565335.1 Limnodromus scolopaceus | reverse complement strand
ATCTCCAGAGGTCCCTTCCAACCCCACATCATTCTCTGATTCTGTGTGATGACAGGGAAATAGAACTTTATTCTACCCATATTTCAAACTGCAACTGCTTTAGCCTTTGCTAATAGACACATTTTACTCTTGTTGGAGTGTCTGGACTCACCAGCCACAGGGAACTTTATTACACAGAGACCTGCAGTGCTCAGCTAAAGCACAGCCACCCCATTTGGCATTGGTCACAGGTTACTGAATTTGAGTTCTTCAATGTCAGCAAACACCACGGAACTCTCAAAATTGCTCTTCAGGAGTGGCTGGACTTCAGGTACGTCAGGAGTTAAAGACATTACATGTCACAGAATGACTTTTGCAATGTGTAATAAACTTCACATTTGAGGAGACCTTGTGGGCCCGTTGATGAAAGCCCCAAGGAGTACTTATTTATGTATTTTCACACCGGCTAAGGCTTGCATTACGTCATTTGTAAGTAAGAGCTGGCTTCCCTGCCACACTTACTGAAAAACACTGACTCCTCTGTTCCTGCTTATTCACCTCAAAAAATTCACAGCCTGTTAATATCGTTTTATTACTTCTGATTAGGCAAGTGGTGCAGTGCTGCTCTAACAGAGGCAGCAAATCTCCGCCTCAGCTTCCTGTGACCCTCACGTATGTTAAACATTAATCTCTTTTCATTAGAAAAGATAAGATGCCACAACAAATGGGAAAAAAAAAAACCCAAACATACATATTTCCCTGGAACTGGTCTTGGCCTGATCAAGATTTGTGCTCTTTTCCTCTATCATTCCAGGCCTTTTATGCAATTATCTAGAGATGAAGAATCCACATGGTCCTGTGTGACCTCTGAGCCTTGATCCCTCAGAAAACAGACCTGGATGCTGAGTACATGAAGAGCAAGTAAACATCAGATAAGAGAAAAAAAAAGAAAAGAGAACGGATAAAAAAAGTCTGTGAAATGTAAATTAATATATAAATATACTATAATTATTTCAAATTATTAACATAAACAATGTAGGCTTTAACCTGGAATATGTTTCTTAACCCCAGCTGGAATTTCTCCCGTTCAGCAGCATGCCACTGAGCGAACAGCAACCACATCTCCTGCGAACCTCTAACAATTAATTAAGATGTAAAACGGATCAGGCTTGATGGCTCTTCAATTTGTATCAAAAAGCAGCACGGATCAAGTTGCCGCTGAATTAAGTTGATGTTGCTTGGAGGTGTTTCAAAAGGTTGTGGGGTTCTTTCTGAACATTAAAAAAAAAAAAAAAGGTATTTTATATTGCAAATGTACCCAATATCTCCTAAAGGTACCTGTAGGTAATTGTTTCTACTCATCTAACTTGTTAAGGCAGTGGGGGATCACAGAGTGATATGGGGTTGGAAGGGAAGCACGCTAGAAAAGAGAATTTCTGCGGCAGGAAGAAATCACGCCTGTGTGCAACAGCCCTCCCAAAGATGCTGCAAAGAGAGGGGCGATGGGGCCGAGACTCAAATTTTGCAGGGATGTGTGTAAGAAGATGATGAACAAGAGCACGCTGAAATTCAAAATATATTCCATGCGGGGCAGAAGACAGTCATCTCTTTCAATCCAGTTCTTTTTGACTTGGAGCACGGTGTGTGAGTGCGTAGCGGCATCTGAGATGACTCTGACGCCGTAAGCACTGGGAGCAGAGCTCCACGGAGCCAAGTCGTACTCTTAAATTTTACACCTTATCATAAAAAAGCCATAACGGCGTCTATAGTTCCTGTATTAATTATTGAGTGCTACCTCCAGAAGACTGCAAAGTAACGCAGAGTGATGCCATGAGTACTTTGTGCCACTTCCACGGTATCACATTCCTTTTAGTATTACAAATCTCAGCTCAAGAACCTTCCTCGTGACTCCTAGACGGAAGAGGCCAGACTTTTTGCAGAGTCATTTGAATTGGAGAGCACTCCATGCAATCCAGAGAGGGACAAAAAGGTTTTCTTCCTGTTCTGAAAAAACAGTATTTGCAGAATCTGTTTATAGATTATTGTAAACAAGCTCAGAAATAGAACGTAATTGTACTCGGTGTTCCAATGGACTGCTCTGTTTCGTGGTGGAGCTCCCTCCCAAAGAGGGATGCATCATGTTGCTGATACACTTCCAAGGTTTTCCTTCACCTGCTCTTAAGACATACCTTACTTGAAGCCCAAAATACAACAAAACCTGCCCGCTCTCCATAAATAACCAACCACATCCCAAATTGCTGCTTACTTTTGGACCCTTCCCCAAGAAAATGCATGATCCAAACCCAAAGTGCAGCTGATGGAAGGTCTCCATGGGCGATTTCAGTGCAGTTCTGAAGGCAGTGGCGCCTGGCTGGCTCCGAAGGCATAGATACAAAATCTGCTCCTGGAGCCCCTTCCAGGCCCTCAAGGGGCTCCAGGAGAGATGGGGAGGGACTCTGGATCAGGGAGGAGAGCCCTAGGAGGAGGGGGAAAGGTTTGACACTGAAAGAGGGGAAATTGAGATGAGGTCTCAGGAAAAAATTCTTTGGTGTGAGGGTGGTGAAAGCGTGGCCCAGGTTGCCCAGAGAAGCTGTGGCTGCCCCATCCCAGGAGGGGTTCAAGGCCAGGTTGGAGGGGGCTTGGAGCAACCTGGTGTGGTGGGAGGTGTCCCTGCCCAGGGCAGGGGTGGAACTTGATGATCTTTAAGGTCCCTTCCAACTCAAACCATTCCATGATTCTAAAATAGCTGCTAGCTGAAGTAGTAGAAGCAAATATATAAAGCCTCAAATTGTTCAATCATTTTTAGCAATATCCAGCTCCAAACAAAAGGGAGGAAAGCTCCAGTTGGGATGTGTCTCCCCCTTACAACTGAAGCTATTCCTGATACAACCTTCTTAGCCAGCTGATCCAAACACATGTCAACATCCCCCTCTCCTCTAGATTTATTTACAAGTTTTCACCAAGGGAACCGGAGTGCAGAGGCTGATCAGCTTTTTTCCAGTATTCTGACTGGTATAAAATGCCAGTGAACTGGTTTGCTTGTGGACAGTCACCTATTTGCTGCTTTGTCACGTAGTAGAAGATTTTGGCTGCCTCAGATCAACTCCCAGAAGAAGAGGACGGGAAAGTAACGTTTGAACATCCCATGAAAACCACCCTGGCTTCCACTTAAGAAAAGCAGAATTTAGTTCACCAGTTTCATTCGTTTTTGGATGTAAAACAAGTGGTTACTCATGTCTAAAGGCTTTTAGAATTATGGTGGGTATTTTTGTAAGATATGCCTTCCAGTGATGGCTTCTCATCAGAAGGTGTAATGGGATTGACTCAAACTTGTCAATTAACTACCTAAGTCTAGAAAATCCACACCTGTGGTTGATACTAGTTGTTTGTATTCATATTTTTTTCTTAAAATACACTGTATATTACCCAAAATAACAATGTATTTATTTATGAAAATTAACTTTCTTCAAACAGGAGGTGTTTGCCCACCTTTGATTCCTATGTGAACAGTCTTCCTAGGATTATCTACACATTTTATAGCACTGACAAAGGCTAAATTAAAGTTTAATAAACTAAAGTTTTTAAATTAAAGTTTAATGTATTGATTTTTACCAGGCATTCCTAACACACAGTGCATTTCATGTAATGGAAGAGGAGATGTTTAACGGAAGAAGAACACAAAGAGTACACCTGAATGGCCCTCACCTTCTAGCAAGACTCTTATTCCATAAGAAGGATCTAGGGAAATCGTTAACAGCCAGTGGAATTAGAATGTATTTAGAAACAAATGACTGACAGAAAGCTTACTGACCTCCCGTGATTCACTGAGGGCTATGTACACTAAAACATTTACCATGTAATTTGAATGAAAACCAGTCAGCTTTTTGCGAAGAAATTCAGCTACAATAGGATAGGTCGTGTTTTAACCCCCTTGGAAATAGTTTTTATCAAGGACAATCCAAACCTCATTGCTTCCCTAAAGATATTTTGCATTTACTGGCAGCTCAATGCTATGTTATTGGGAGGAAAGGGAAGATCAAGCTGTTTACTCAAGACCCCCTCCATTAAGATACAGCCAGATAACATTTTAAGGGAAAAAATGGCAAACTTCCCTGGAGTCAAGGATCATTCTCCTAAAAAAGTCAGTCCTTCCAATTCCTGCTGACGCTAGATGAATCAGACCGGGCTTCCCTCCCGCTAAAAGATAAAGACGTCTTAAAATTTTACAGCAGGTGAAAAGTTCAACTTCTCTGTATTCTAGTCTTCCTCTCACATCCAGATTTGACAAAAAGCTTGCAAGAAAAAAGGAAGGGCTTGGGAAAAGATGTTCCTTGGCTCCTGAAAACTATCCCAGAGCCAAGCCAAGGTGCCACCTGGGAAATACTTAAGAACAAGAAGCCAGAAAAGGAGTTTTAGTGGTGCCTCCAGATTATGAAAATGCCACGATGGTTCTCCCTGCTGACAAAAATCCTCAACTCTCTGAAGCTACAGCCAGATCATTTACCTGCATCATCTGCTTTATTTAAATAAACGCTGTAACAGCAACCAGTATCCAAGTCCTACATTGTGCAATATATGGGGAACTGCAATCAATATAAAAAGACACCAGGAAGAGAGTATACAAAGACTTTCAATAATACATGTTGGCCCATGACCATTTCTGGAGCTCTGACCATTAGCACTTAATAAATACCAAATTTGATCCATGTTGTACTTTATCCAGCTGTAAACTATAGCAATACACACACAAATTCAGAATCTCTTCTCTTTTCAGGATTAGGAAATGGCTGTTTTAAGCCTACCCAGTCTCTTCCAATAGTAAGTTTCCCGTTATTCCTTTTTGCCCTTCCACTCTCCCCACATGTTAAGGCTGGGTTTCTTTAGAAAACTGTAAATCAGACAGATAACTACCAAACACTGAATTGCAGCCAAGCTGGACAGTTCGGGCTGTCACACCCCTTTCAGAGCGACTGAATTCTGGCTTTCACAACTATTTCTGAAGTATTCTGTATTTAAACACTTACCCACCAAGAAAACCCAATATGAATAATCAACATTTCTAAAACACAGATGTCACAGACTTCCAGGATTCCGAGAGAAGCTGGAGGGGGATACAAAGATGATGCTCTACAGGACGCATTAACAAACGAGCTGAAGGAAAGCAGTAAGAAAGGAAGAAAAATAAGATTTCAAGGAAAGACTCCTTTAAATGCCAACTTCTTACCACCCCTCACCCCCCCCCCAAAATTATGTCAGCACTAGGGACTGCTGGGATTTCAGCCACACATGATATACAAGTGTACTGGGCCTTTTTGTGTTGTTTTTTAAACACATGTGAAATCATTATTGGATCTTTAGAAATCCGAGAGAAAAAATGCCGCCTGAGTTATAAAAACCTACAATAATTTTGTATATGATTCTGTACTTTCTAACCAAAACTCAGCATCAGCTCCACAAATTAAGAAATTTTTCTTAAGTCTACAAAAGTCAGCTTCCGACTGTACATCAAATGGAAATGGCAATCGCTTGCACAGAACATTAAATCCTATGGGTTATATTCCAGTGGGATTTACCCCAAATCTGAAATTCCAGCCCTTATTTTTGGTTCAGGTTCTGGGTAACTCCCACGAGAGTTTTAAAGACCGGCCTCTTGTACATAATCGTCTAAAACTCCAAAGCACTTCTACAAATCTCCTTTGCCACGGCTTGCATTTGAGGAGATTGGAAGCTATAAAAAGGTCCAAAGAAACAAAACCATTGTGAAATATTTAGTGTTAACCATCCAAATTTCCGTGGCAACAGCTTCAGTGAGCTTACCTCACTGGTTCTACAGCAGCAGAGCAATGGTCCAGTAAACGTAGAGGCAACTTCAGATCTAATAAAGTAAGATATTTGGTTACAGAAAATGAAATAAACACACAAAATCCCCAAAATGATTGAAAAAGAAAGGGGCTGTTGAGTTTAGCTCAGCTTTGCCCTTCTCAGTGGCTGGGAGCGACTTGTGACTCCTCTCTTCTCCCCAAACCTGCAGTTTCACAGGGTATCCGTACCTGAAAATCCTGTCTGGTTACTGCATATCAAAGGTTCCCCCTGGAAAAAAACCTATGTTTTTGATTACAGCGATGATGCTGCAAAGGCGCAAAGAGAAGCGTGTCCAAAGCTTCCAGATATTTCAGCCAAGATGAATTTTTGGGTTTGTTTTGTTTTTAAAACCTGACCATCCACATGTGTGCTCACACGCGTGCTGCCCCGAGAAGGGAAGGCTATACCTGCTTTTACTCTCAATTTGCAGTGCTTCAGTTAGTGACAGAGAGAAGTCTGGCTCCCACAAACTCTGGGCAACACCTTCAGGCCTGAAATTCTCACAAAGCAGAAGCCAAATGGTCAACATCCCCATAAACCAAAAATTCTCGGATGGTCCCCCCATTCTTTACGTCAGGGCTGTGTGTGTGCTGTTTGTTCACCTTCTCCACCTGGATGCTCAAGTTTTATATAGGCACCACTATGTCACTGCCTTAATTTTGACCAGGAACTTGTTTGAGAATGGATTATCACAACCCATTTCTTGTGTTTTCCTTTTGGGAATTTGCAGAAAGTAGAGAGGTAGCAGGAAGCCAGTTGTTAGACTTGAGCCCACCTTGACAGAGTAAAGATGCCTGAACCTCCCTCTCGCTTCTCAGTGAGCAAACTGTGTTTTGCAGAAAGCTTTTACTTTGAATCTCTCCTGTTAAAAATCTATATTTACACATTAATTCATCTTGGGATTTGTTATTGTAACTTGGTTAAAAAGTAAGAATAACCAAAAATTATTTGGGTACAAATAACTTGGTGATAAAACCAATACACAGTGGTTATTCCTTGCCTCAGCTCCTGCTCTTCCCAGCTCTATGCCTCGCCTCCCCATATAAATTAGTATTTTGGGCAGATGTCTTCACATATTTAATGTATCTTTACTGATATGTAAAATACTAACAAAACAGAGGCTGAGATTTTTTTCCCCTCAGTCATTGCCATCCCTGAGTATTTCAGCTTGAACAGTTAAGCTTCCGATTAGCTTAACTGTTTCTTTTAATTCGAAAAGGCTTTGAATTAAAAGAAAAATAAATTATAGCCAAGCTGTAATTCAATTAACAGTGTTTCTGCTGAAAATTTACTTGCTAAGTCACTAGTCAACCTCTGTACACCATACATAACCTCAGCTCCTTCAACTTTAACAAGTCTTCTAAACCGTTTTATTTTTCAATCTTAAGTATTCATTAGTTGGCACAGTAAAAATATTTCAACATCCCCTTAAAGCAGAGGTTTCTCAGAAATACTGCAGCTTCCATATTCAGGATGATGGGAAACTACAGATTGGAATTGTCTTGCGGCTCCGTGAGCTCATCTCTGAAGAAAGATGTGCTTTGCCCACTTTTCCCTTAAAGGTATTTCAACTCAGGGAACCCAGAGTCAAACTGCGGCTTTTGAGTTCTCAGGAACACCACACCTCTGGTGCACGAAAAAGACTGCTTCATTATAGTAACCTTCCAAAAAGAAAACAAAACCAAAAAACCAAAGCAGGCTCTGATGTGAAACGGTATTTTAGATCATCAAACATAAAGGAAATAAAGTTAAACTGCCCCATGTGTGGCAAAACCCCAACCAAACACTTAGTTGTATTGTCTTTATCTGAGGAGACCTGGAGTTGTCCCTGAGTCTGCAGGATTTATGAATATTTTTTGTTATTGGGTTGGCCCAGAACGCATTAACCACAGGAAGACAGCTAAAAGCACCCATTTCCAGAGAGCTTTTCAGCAAAGGAAAGCAAACAGGTTTTGACTGGAGCCTCAAAGTTGTGTTTTGAATTGCAGAGGGGAGGACGTGCACGGAAGAGCAAGCTCAGCTGCCTCCTTGGGCTTGGCTCGTCAAATCTGAAGGTCGAAAAGAACCCGAAAGCACATACTCATAAGAAATTAATTCAGAAAGGCATAAATGATTCAAGAGAAAAACCTCTGTGAGCTGCAATTTCACTATGGAAATCCCTGCTCCTTCCTAAGCACCTGTAAAGTACCTTCCAAAAGCAGATGATGCTGTCCTACCAGCCACGGAAAAGCCGTGCCAGCCAGACCCTCTCCCATCAGAAAGGGGATGTCTGAGCAGAGCGGGTGTAATTCAGGCCCGGTACGGAAGAAAAAAAGGACTGGAAGGATGAGGAATAAAAGCAAACAGTTCCAAAGGGAACGTAACTGCTGAGTAACAGAGGGGTTGCACCGCAGGACTGGCTTCATTTGGAATGCTGAGAGCGTATTCCTCGGTCATCGCCCAGGCCCCCGCGGGGAAGGTGGGGAGTGACTGGCATACAGAAAACAGCGCCTCTTGGGATAATTCCCACTTATCCCAAAGCCGTCAATTGCTAACGACGTTTTTTTTCCCCCCTCCCCAAAAAAAGACTAACCTGGAGGAATACACCGAGCTTCCACGTAGCATCCTCTGACGGGGGCATCGTGTGAACCTGGGCACCAAAACCCCGCTGGGGCAGAAATAGGAAGCTTTTTTCTTTGCTCCGTTGCCGGCATCCGGCTTGAGAGACAAGAGGGGGTCTGTCCCCCCCAGCCCTTCCTATGCCTGTCCCCCGCATCCTTCTGTGGAGTCTGTGCCCCCCAGCCCTTCCAGGGGTCTCAGCAGCTTCAAGGAGACTCCTCTAGAAGGGAAACGTCTGCATTCCCTCCCCAGTCATTCCCAGTTCTTCCCTGACACTAGTTCTCTATTAACTCTTGGATTCTTAATACAGAATCCAAGCATTCAACTTTATTTACAAAAAAAAGAAGTTACTGGGAGTAAACGCACCGGCACAAACAAGGGTTGTAACCACAGGATACAACCATTTATTCATCTCCCCAAATAATTTACCTTTTAGAAGTGAGACAGGTTTAAAAGTAAGACAGGCTTAATGAATTTCAGTGTTTATTGGGCTTTAGTGTTAAAATGCCCGGTTTTGAGGGCTCCTTAAAAGATCGAATCCCGATTCATTTGGCTAAAATGCAAGTTATTCACCGAGGGATTAAAGATGCCCAAAGGTGCTCAACTTTGAAAGAGGCAAATCAGTGCAGCTGGAACAAAACATCCTCACAAATGGGGGTGATATACCCTAAAACAGAGCGGGGAAAAAAGCCAAGAACGCCCTTTCAGAACACTCTTTTAAGAAAAAAAAAAAAAAAATAAAAGAGGAGAGGGGGGATTTCTCAGGCTTCCTGATTTTCAGTCCCTCGTTCTCTTCCAGGAGAAAAATTAATTTCATTTGTAGCGTCTGACCTAAACCAAGCAGCAGATTGTCACCCCCACGCATTCTGCCCCAAAGTGTCTACGAGGCACTCTATTATTTAGAAAATAGTAGAAATAATGGCAAAAATCAGCAAGATCCATTTCTAACACAGCGTTTTATCAGGATTCCAAGAAAAGTAAGTGGTGTTTCCGGTATTATTATTTTTGGTTTGTGATCCTTTAGACAAAATAAGCAGAAGCTAAACACGACTTTAATATTATATACCTTTTTTTTTTTGCAACTAGAAAGACACAGTATGTATAAATTGCTTTTAAAATAAAATGCTATTAACTAGCTGGGAATCTGAGGACACGTTTACTCAAATTCCCTATTTATACAGTTTATTACACTAAGAACTGCTTCTTTTTATTTCTTAATCAATCAGTTCTTTAATTCTGTTTTCTGTCAAGCTGCTTCTGAAGACAAACTTCCATTATAAAACGCTGTTTTAGACAAATAACACTGAACTTTTTTTTCCCCTTAAACTAAAGCTGTATGAGAAATGACAAATAAAATTACTTTTAATGGCTGTCACTACTATTATCTCCTACTAATGAATTAATGGCACGCAAGTACACCATAAATCAGTCAAAATCTGCATTTCTGTCTATCTTTTTACTTACGGACTAAAAGCTTTGAGGTTTTTCCACTTCAAATGATTTCTTTACTTTTAGTAACAGTTACTGAAGTGAACTAAACAGACTATAGATTAAAATATCTCTGTGTATCCACAGAGGTGACCGCAATGTCTACCCACAACAGGGCAGAGGTAGTTTACGCTTTCAACAAACTATGTTTTACGGAGCTCAGGCAAAGGTTTCCCTGAAGTCAGTTGTCTGACTGCATAAAACCGTGCAGGAAAAACAGGTATACCTATTCTTTTTGATTTAAATAATGTTAGGAGACGAAAAGAAGCCAGTACTTAAGAATTCGTTATCCACAGAGTCATCATTCAAGTGGTTTAGTCAACATCCACGTGGGCAACCCCAACCCGTGTAGGAATCAAGAGGGGCTTTATCCTCCAGCCCTGCAAAACTCATCCCCAAGGAGTCCTATGTAGGGGCAGGAGACAAGCTGGGTCAAAAAGCACGTAAAACACCTGTAATGAAGACATATTAAAGGGTAAAGTCCATCCAAACACCAGGGACCGATTTTATAGCATATGGGAGCAAATTACTTCACTTGGAAGTGTCTCCAGGGCTGGGGACTTCACACGGTGACACAGATCGGGGGGGGGGGTGTTACTAATTTTTAAGTAATAGATGGAGGAGGACAGCTTTGTTTCGAGGGGGTAGTGGCCTCCCCCCGCATCCTGCAATCCTTCCTCGCTCCGAAACAGGCCACCATCTCATAAAAACTGCATTTGTGCGGAGAGCCCACAGCAGCGGTGCATTCGTACGGCTGGGATTTTGGCAGGCTGGAAAGCTTTCTCCCTTTAACAAGCCTGGGTTTATATTCCCTCAATACACGGCTTGGCTCTCCCTCCCAAATTACTGCCGATGATTAAGAGCCATTAAAAGAATCAAACCAAACGCTCACGAGGAAGCAGGGTCGCGATAATTAGTTGTGAAAGCAGAGTTAAAAGGGGGTTTCTGCAACAGCTTCTGTTACTCCCTCTAGAAACGTGGCCAAGTCCTGCCTCGTACCTCCTCCAAGACTAACTCCTCCGTGACTAGTGCTTTGTCCAGCTGACAAGGGAACAACGGGCCACCCCCTCGGTGCCATCCTGATGGGAGTTACTCGACAGCATCGCTCATTTCGGACAGCAGCCACCTGCAGAGGAGATTGGCACCTTACCTAGGAGTCGGCAGGGAAATTAGCCCGTATCATTCCCTCGGATAACGAGGCAAATCAAGCCTTACATCACCCTGGAGCCAGACACACTGATGACAGGAGAGGGAACTACTGCAGCAAGAGCCCCACCTGGTAGCTGTTTAAACAGAGAGGGGGAAAAAAAGCCAGGTGGGAAGAGCAAAGGATAAATTTCTATTTTTCAGGGCCTGGCTGAAGTTTAGCAGGCTCCTTTTAAGGCAGAACAGAGCAAATCCTTCTATCTGAGGATCTGAAGGAAGGTGACAGTCACACATCAAGCCATTCCCTCTTCCCAGGGCAGGTATTTCACCTGGTATATATTCAGGGAGACGGATGCATAACAGTGATTAAGCAACTGAACATTTACACCTGGCAAAAGAGAAGGGAGAACCAGAATTTTTGTGGTCTGCCTGGAGGACTAGACCGCCTGATAGTTTATCTTCAAGATACAGCTGTCTTTTTTTTTTTTTCTCTAATTCCTCCAAGGAATCCCTAATTCTTGCCTGTCGTACAGCTCTGCTTCACCCGCTTGTCCTCTCCTGCACTTTCTGCTGTGCCTCACGGCAGAATATCCTATACAGCTCATTTTAAATTCAGAACAACTGTTAGTTTAGAAACAAAATATGGGTTTTTTTGAAACATAAGCTCGAAAGCATACCCCGGAATTCTTTAAGCATTGCTACTGCTTTGCATCCCTACATAGTTCCACAGTTACAGTGGAACTGTAGCCCTAGACACACAGGCGTAGAAGCCAGCACGACGCACACATTGTCATAGTTAAACACATAAACCCGCCCATTAAAAGCCAACTTACTGCTCTTCATAAATTCAGAGTGTGACAAAAACCAAGAAAACAAGTCAGAAAGCAGCCGTGGGAGTGCTGCTACACGTTCTTAGACTCCAGCAGGCAGTCAGACCCCACCTTCTGTGCAGCCTTAGTTCCAGCTCTACCCTTCTCCAGATCCCCACCGAGGTAGGACTTCGGTTTTAACCCCCCCAGCCCTGATTTCTCCGAGTTTTCCTTCCCTGTTCCCGGGGAGGGCTCCTCCGTTTTCCCGGCTGAACAACCCGGCGGGGGCTCCGCTCCGCTCCCTTCCCCGCCCAGAAGGTTCCCGCTCGCCTCCAAACGAAACACGCCAACATCTGCAAACTCTTGAGGCTGGACTTTTCTTTCCCGGACACCGCCTACCTTGGCCACCCAGCTGAACAATGGTGACATCCTCCTGGCTCCGCCGACGGCCAGCGCCGCCGATCCCCGGCCTCCCGCCGCTCCTCTCCGCCGGGAGGGGAACCAGCCCCCTCCCTGAGTCTCCCCACGGTGGCCTCCGGGCACCAACCGACCGGCGGGACCGGGGAGCCGCTGCGGGGAGGGGAGGGAAGGGAAAGGAAAGGAAGGGCCGGGCCCGCGTCCCGCCCCCGCCGCGCTCCGCCTCCGCCGGGAGCCCCGCACCGGGTTGCGGCCCCCGGGAAGGCGGGAAGGGAACGAAGGGGCTGGTTTTCGCCCCAAAAAGGCAGGTCTGCTACCTCACCGCCTTGCCTTTTGACGGCATTCGGGGCAAATTTTTTAAAATAAAAAAACCAAAACCGACCAAAGCCAAACAATCCCACGCGGTCCCTGTAACTTTCCGGGAATCTGCCAGATGGAAGCCTTCGCCATCCAGGATGGAGCGATAAATCACCTCTGGGAAACGTCACATTTCCAGTCAGGCTCGCTGTTCGTCTCAGCTAACGGCATTTGACATCATTTTTACACCGAAAAGGTTGTCAAGCCTTGGACCAGGCTGCCCAGGGAGGTGGTGGAGTCCCCATCCCTGAAGGATTTAAGAGCTGGGCAGACACAGTGCTGAGGGACATGGGTTAGTGATGGGTTTGTCAGTGTTGGGTTGATGGTTGGACTCCATGGTCTGAAAGGTCCCTCCCAACCTGGAACAATTCAATGACTCTATGATCGCTCTGCTTCCAGAAGGAAGCTGTTGAAGAAGAAAATGAAAAAAAAAAACAGTACAGCAGAAGTCAAAAGGATGCGTGTTTCTGGCAGATGGAGGGATGGTACCAACACCCAGACAGAAAGAGGGGAGATCAGGCTGAGACGTGGGGAAGAAGTTCTTTGGTGTGAGGGTGGTGAGAGCCTGGCCCAGGTTGCCCAGAGAAGCTGTGGCTGCCCCATC
>JAOXNO010000033.1:64353348-64370888 GCA_028565335.1 Limnodromus scolopaceus | reverse complement strand
ACTGAGAAAAGCCTGGCCCCATCCTCCTGACACCCACCCTTGAAGTATTTATAGGCGTTGATCAGATCCCCCCTCAGCCTTCTCCAGACTCAAAAGACCCAAGTCCCTCAGCGTTTTCTCATCAGAGATGTTCTAGGCCCCTCCTCTTTCCATTTCAAAAAGTTTCTACAGAAGTCTGCACAAACTATATTGTATCGCTCAGTTAATGATAAATTGGTAAATGCTAAATTATCCACCCAGTTCTTATTTAATTGTTCATTTAGACTTTGTAGTTAGAGTCGATGTTGAATAACTACAGTGCTGCTTCCTTACGCTCGCCACCCTGCACCGTGTCCCCAGCCAAGGCGACTGCTTATTAATTACTTCTCTAATAGATGAGTGGAGCTTTGGCTAATGAGAATGGAGACCTGCGAAAATGCTCATATGGGAGGGATCTCTGGTAGATTACTAAACCAGGAGTTGGGGTTTTCCTGTGAGTCCTTAAAACTTAATGGGGTACCTCAAGCAATTCACTTGATCATGTCAGTTTCTGACTCTCAGTAACTTCAAACATAGGAGGGAAACACACAAGTGGAAATTGGGTATGTTTAAAAATGAAACAAGACCTTGAGTGTCTTGAGGTTAAATTCTGAAAGGCCACGGTGCAAGATGTGGCTTTTTCTTTATATCCTGTTTCTTATTCATTAAGAAAACATTCAGTAATTGTATTAATTTAGGAAGAAAGACGAAGTAGACAGATGGTATGCAAAGGGGTGCTTCTTCATGACCTTTCCTGGCAGCACTGCTGAGCTGAGCAGACGTGTTTGTCTGGACTTTGTGCCTCATCATGAAATTATACCAATTTTTTGGGAACTGTTGCCGTGGAGGGAGACAGAGTTGGAGATGTACTGTGCCTCCAAATGTTAAAAAGGCTGTGGAGGGTAACTGCTCAGTGGGTAAGAAGGTAACCAGTAGGGTAACTTGCAAGGAGGTGGAGTTCAGGTGTCAAAAATTAAGAAGTTGGGATAAGCTGTTGTGTCTTTATCACTGGGCATTTGTAAGAGCAGACCGGGCAAACCCTTGTCAAAGCCGGTGTAACTACAGCTCACCCCGCCCTGGAGGCAGGCGATAGACTAAGGATGGTTGGGGTTTTTATTTTGCTGTTTGTTTTGTGGCAAATTAGGGCAAATCACAGCTTTGTAGTGGCAGCTGTCTCCCTGCTGCTCTGTAACCTGTGAAGGATCTACAGATGTCAGGGAACCACAAGCTTTAATCTTATTTTCCAATTCAAAACTGTGTCCTGGTGCTCAGGGATTTTTTTTTTTTTGTTGGTGGTGTGGTCTCTTTTTCCTTTCTTCCCTTTTTAAACATCAATATTAACTAAAGGCAATACGAGATAATTTCTTCATTGGCTGCACTGGCATTTTCATGACCAGCCAATGGTTTTGTTACTCCTGTGACTAGTTGTTTTTTCTTTTCTGTATCTCCAATGGCATCATGATCAGACTCTTTGAAATGTGATTTATGACTCAAAGCCAGACTAGTTATCTCCTATTTAAACATTAGAAATAGAAAAGGCATATATGAAAATAAAGTTAATTCCAGTGCACTTTGATATAAAATTAAAAAAAAGAAAAATATTTGAAATTGAAATAATTCTAAAAATGTTTTGTAGTCCTCTTTTCTTTCTATTTTGTTTTCCCTTCCCTAAATAAGAAAGCTATTCTCTGTAATTACATAAAAGTGGTTATCTAAACTTAAACCATTACTCCTTTAATCTAAAAATAAGCTGTTCTCTAGAGAGATATGATAGTATAGCTATAAAAAATTTAAATGTCCATCTATGGCAGCTTTTTGTTGTTGAGCTTCCCGTGGGATTAAAGTTTTGCCCTTTCTGAAAACCAAATGTTCTAATAGCAGAGAACTGGCTCCGTGGAATCTCTTGTAAAGGTCTCTCCAGTTCAACAGAGCTGTTTTGTAAATCATCTGGGAAGGGAGCCAGGCCTCTTTGATGAGCACTACAGAAAATAAACAGATTTTGCTTGAAAAGACGGTGATGCTGTTCCCTCACGTGGTTCTAGATCGGTTTTTGTCCCATACGATGAAAAGCTGTTCACGTATCAACAGGTAGCAGTGAGACCTTTACTTCAGTTACTTATTTCAGACATCTAATGAATTATTATAGCTTAATTTACTGGAGTGGAACAGATATAAGCAGCATTTAAGACTTCCGTGCTCCCAGCCAATCAACTTATGATAAATAGTGTAGAGTTTTGGAGACTTTGGCTGAGATCTTCAGATGCAGAGGGAGGTGGCAGATGCAAATGTGTGTTTAACTGCTGTCAGAAAAGGTTTGTTCCGGCATCTGGAGGCAGTAGGTCTGTGCTTTGTGGCCTGACTTCAACCTTTGTGACTGGGAGTTCCTCTACAAGATGGAATTCCTGAGTTGGGCAGTCCCTGAATGACACAATATTGCTGGTTGCTCGCGTTCAGGGGTTTGGGTTTTTGCTCCTCAACTGACATGCTGTTAGAATTTTCTTGAAGTGACCTCAACAGTATTTCAGCTTATCCCAGTGTCTTGCTGGCTGCATGGTTTGAAGTTGTAGCATGTCTTCTCCATGTCTCCAAGGTCCATCTTCTCAGCAGGCTCCATTTCATCACTTAAGTTTATTTAAAATATTTTTTAAAAAAAGGAGCAGATACACAGCTGATAGTTCAGAATTTGGAATTGAGCTCTTGCATGTCCATTGTAAGCTATTCCCTAAACAAAAATTGAAGGTTCTGGTGCGCTGAACTGTGTAATATTTTCCATTCCTGGTGTCCTCCTCAAAGTTCGTGTGCTTTGCACTGGGACGTGTCAGTTTGTCCGTGTGTTCGTCCACCCTTATTGCATGAGTAAAATTCATTCAGCTGAATTTTTAGCTCCTCCCCTCTAGGATTTCACAGACTGAACTCGAAATGCACGGCAACCACTTCATGTAATCAGGGCATTTTTTTTTCCCCATTTCAGAGCATCCGCTGACTTTTTAATTGGCATGTTCATCCTACCCCTAATTTTGCTATTGAGGCTTATTTTTACAATTGCTTTCTTCTCTTGCAGGTGGAACTTTCAGAAGAAACTTGTCTGCTAGCACTTTGGAGAAAACTGAAAACTCCCAAGAGATTCATACTATTTAAGGAAATGTATTTATGGCACTGTAGCATTTTACAAGTTCTGTGATGGCATCCGTGCAAGGTTAAACACTTAATGGTTTATCACCAGTAAAATCAGTAAAATTTAGACTCTTAAATGCTGTTGAGCTGTGTTGACCTCATACCGAGTGTTGGGCTTCATCTTGGAAAGAAAAATTAATGGTTTTAGACAAGAAAGGTAAAAGCCTTATCAAATAATCTTAATTTTTTTGTACTTAGACAAGCGTTTTTAATGAGCACAATATTATGAGTAATATGATTACTCTGTGGATAAACGGTGGTCGCTCCTCTGGTCCGTGTGGATTTTTCTCCTCTGTTCTTCCCCTCCGGAATCGACAAGTGTTTGCTGAAGGTAAAAGCCAGCTTTTGGAAGATGAAAATAGTCTTTTAACTGTTAACCGCTAGTAGCCAAGCCAAACATGCAAGGAAATAATCATGTCAGCCAAAATCTGCATGTGTGCCTTTAGTACGGAAGCGCTCGGACTCTGTGAAGGGTATTTCACAGTATGGAGTGGTTCAGCTTTCTGCAGATACTAAATGAAATCTTTGTCTTCCTCTTTACTACCTAATGTAGGCTGAAGAGCGGCTTTTTCTATGCAATTTGGGCGAGCTCTTGGGAAGGTCCCTTTCCTCGAGGCCGCTTGTTCTCCCGCTTCCTTGTAACTACTCACTCCTGTTTGAAGAACGCCTGATAGTTTTGCCTTTCTCTTTTGTTTTTACCCACAGGTTCCTTATTAAAGCTAAGGCAACGTATTTCAGCCGTTATATAAGGATATGGAATATTTGGCATTAAAAAAATTATGGAGTATGTGGTAAAGTACCTCGAAGTGGCTTTATTGGACTGAGGGGTAGCTGTTTTCATTGGCACCAAATCTTAAGCCAGTGTCACTCCCTTCATGTTTTAAGAGTGACTTAGAGCTAAAAATACCAGGGACGGTTTTGTGATGTTAATTCTTTGTGTCTACTGATCATGATCCCTGCTTTGTCCTGTTACGTGTTTTGGGGAGGGAAGTCTTCGCAATACTTCAGCAAATTTTGCTGTGTTACAGAAACTGAAAAATAACACTTGTTCTGAGTGCCTAAGAATATAAGCTCTAATGCAATGCCTTTTAGTAGAGATTGCACTATATTCTCAGAATGAACTCGATGAAAATCAGTGTTTGCTTTGGAATTGATTTGTTTTTAATCAATGCTTTCAATACTTTTAGTCCAAGCGCTCTAAACTGTGTTTCTCCTTCGTATCTGAGAATCAGGTTTCTCCATCGCTTTATGCAGTGTTAACAATCAACGTGTACAAAGATCAAAAATTCATCTTCTTGCTTATGTATTAGATACTCCCACGCCTTGTCAGGAAACATTAAGTTTATTTCATTCCTGCTGAAAATATGTGCTGCCAATGGTCTTCCTTCTACTAGTGTCCGTGAGACACCGACCGGACCTATCAATATATACTTTTCACTGATGCTATATTTGCCAAAAAAAACTCCAACAAACCCACCGCCCACCAAAGACCTGAAAAGCATAAATTGTTTATTGTTGTTTTTAAAATGAACAGTTTTAAAGGTAATTGTCCATCAGTGAAAACCCAAAGTAACTGGAACTTGAGTGTTTAGCATCCCTGCTTCCATTAATTTAAACCTGGCTTATGAAGTCTCTTCAATATTGAAGTATAAATTAGACATCAAGCTCACATTACAGGCATACTTTTTATTTTCTTCTTCAAGCTCCACTTGATTATTTGTATGAAGAGCTAATGTTTCTAGAAGAATTGGTAATAGTAGTCAGCTTTCAGTTTCCAGGAGATTGAGAGCTATGAGGATTAAATATTACTGGAAAAAGGGAGTATTGGGCAAAACAAAGCAGTTTCAAATAATTTTCAGAAAGGAGATACACAGTTATAGACTGTCCCAAAAGCTTTAAAAAAAAAAATGTTATTTTGATAATATTATGTTTTGATACATGATGGGTTAGTACTGCAAGTAAATCTGCCAAAAGGATGGAAGAAGGTTTAAACAGAAATATGTATTTTTTTACTTAATTTAAAAAGTAGTTTCTATTTTGATTCCATTGGGAAAATGTAGAATAAAAGAAATGAAAATGTCTTGGATATGTAAAACATTGTTTACCTGTATAAAATACTTACAGAAGGTATTATAAAGCCTCATATATGCAAGAATTTAACTTGTGAATTGCTACTTCAATAAGAGGATTTAGAATCCGTGCCTGTTTTGTTGCATTTAACACTACATCCTGCTCATTTGTAGGGGTATGGATATTGCCGTATTAGTCAGCCTTTCTTAAATTTGCATATCAGATGTATTTTTAACAAAATAGTTTATATGCAACTTTTGTACTACCAAGCAGTAAATAAAAAAAAAAAAATAACATTGATTCTTAAACTTGCTTGTGACTTCCTTAAGCTTTTATCCATTGTGTGAAATGGAACCTTTGCACAGTCTTAATGTGTAATCTCTTTGCATCTGGAGTTTTTCTTTATGGAGGTAGCGAGGAGATCGGGTTGTTGCGTGACGTACTTCAGAGCAGTTCTATTTTCTTGAGGAAAAAAAAACAATTGCAAATGTTACTTTAGTTCCATATTTTATATGAGAAAGAAGAAAATCTGTGCTTTAGTCCAAGCTGGTATCTGATTAAAGACTTTTTACCTTTAAAGTATCAAGACTTTTAACTTCTTATTGTATTTGACACTGAGCTTTTAAAAACGGCACGACATTTTCTTTATTCTCAATTGTTTTCGTAAGGTATGGAACAAAAAATTACAAATGACAGGAAGCTCTTTGCAGTTGTTTCCTCTCAACCTGTGCCCCTCTGCAATACTACAATGCTTAATTTGCTACGTTACCTTCTCACAGATGACTTTGATCTGTAAATGGCATTAAAAATGAGTTTTGCTGTAGGAATAGTGTGAAGGAGGCTTGGAGCAAGTTGATGTGTCTGGCTCAGCTGTAATTATCAGGGCACCACCCCGGTGGCAGGTTTTTGTTCTTTTTATTTCAGTGTTCCTAGCTGCATCACGCAAGGTCTGTTTTGAGGTCTGTATTTGAATTTTAGAGGTTTATATGCAGCTGTTGTTCCTATTCAGAATTAAAAAAAAAAAATTAAAAATCCCTCAGGCATTAATTTTTAAAGAGAATTGAGACACTGCTGATAGTGAAGCTTCTGGAAATTGAACATACTTTCTGATTTTCATTTTCAGGGATGTTTTTTGTTCCTTTTTTCTTGTATATAACAAAACAACCTGAGAGTAATACATCATGCTGCTTGTTCCCTTAGCGTGTTTTCCCCTGCCCCCTTCTCCTTGATGTTCTAATGCTTTCAGTAACAATTTCAGGTTATATTGAAGCTAAAACTGAATGCAAATATATCACCAAACTCGGATGACAGAAAAAATAAGGATAGAAGACTGTAATTTTATGTAAAACACGGGTTTTACTATATAGTACGTGAAATAAAAGAGGATTGCTATATTAAAGTTTAAGAAATTCTACTGTAACTTGTCTGACATAGAGAGTTCCTCAAAAGAAATGTGAGGAAATTTTTCCTGATGGACTTTTTTTTCATGGATAATACTTCTGTTATTTTTCCCCAATTGCAGTCACTTTATTCCAAAATCCAGGATCCCACCTTGTGCTGCTGGAGCAAAACAGATGAGGGAGCTACTTCTGCCTTTAATAAAATCTGACTTTACTTGTGAAGAGCACAGAGCACATGTGCAATGTATTTTTGATACATGGTAAGAAAGCTAATAAATAAACACGAAAACAGACTGGTTAAGCCTTGACTGTCTAATATGAATGAACAACATGTAAGATTTGGCTGGATAAAGATGGATTTACATTTAGATTTTTTTTCTCAGTGTGTTGTGAAGTCCTGAACTTGGGGGATTTTGTTGGAGGGGAGTTTCCACTTCGCTCAAAGTACAGGCAGACGCTGGATGCAACTTGCATTTCTCTCTTCTTTTCCGTATCCTTGTTGATTTTTAAAGTTTTTCCCTTCCTCTCCTGTTGTCAGGGGTGTGCAAGGAGGTGCTGTGGGTCTGTTTACTCCTGCCATAATATGTTTTTTACCCCTTGCTCTAGAGGCACAGTTTCTTCTCGGCACCACCAGTGGCAGGGCCAGCTGATTTTTTTTTTTTTTTTTTTTTTTTTTTTTAAACTACCGCTCCGCAGAGCTACTACCACTCGGGTTAAGATCATCCAGTGAGGCAAAACTAGTAAAAGGATCTGTAAGGCCAGGTCGAGATGAGGAAAAGGAAGCTGAGAGGTTTGGGAAATGAGGAGTTTGTTCCTCTCGCTCTCTGAGGAGAGGGCCGGGCCTGCGGCGCTGGAAGTGCGAAGGCCGCAGAGGCCTGTGAGGAGACGCACCAGCAATGACTGCAATGTGCTGTTAAAGTACGTGACCTCTGAATTATCTGTGACTGGACTGGGGGGGATGAGGGTGTTGGTGAAAATTTTGCTGGTAAATTTAAGTAAAAAGAGTTACTGCCTGTGACATGGAGGGGCCTTATGTGGGTAACGCTTGGCCCTGCGTTTCTGGACACGTGGCCAGGCCTGCTTTGTCTTCTAGTCTTTGCAGAGTTAGACCTGTTGTATCTTAACTGAAATGCCTCTTAAATTCTCTCTGTGCAGCCCCTAGTGCTGTAGAGATGCAACGGCAGCAAGATGAGCTGCAGCATTAACTGCTTTGTACGAAGGAAGGATCTATTGGAAAGTGTTTTTTTCTTTCTGTGTAACCCCTCGCTTTTTATATGTGTAAACCCTCTGGGTCGCTGTATATCCAGCTCAATACTCAGGTAACATGGTGTGATTTTTTTGCATTGAATATGATAGCATTTTGAAGTTATATGGAAATAGTGAGTATTTAACTACTGGCCTTTAGTATTTTGATTTACAGTCAAAATAATTCTCCTTTAAAGGCAGCAAACTTGGAAGAGCGTTAAACTACCTGGTCTGGTGGGAGGTGTCCCTACCAAGGGCAGGGGGGTTGGAACTAGATGGTCTTTAAGGTCCCTTCCAACCCAAAACCATTTTATAATTCTATGATTTTTCTTTCAGCTGCAACCAGGTTTTGCATAGAGCAGCTGAAATATATATTATTTGGCAGCAGAGGGAGCTATTGAAGCTTTTATCAAGCGTTCTAAAAACTTTTGCAGTGTGTCAATGTAAAAGGAAAAAAAAAAACCCAACTAAAACCTCTAATTTAATTTAATTGGAGATGTGAGGTGCCTCGCTGTTCTCTGCAATAGCATTTTGCTGCCCTGAAAGGGGGAGTTCTCCCTGTGCCCCCGGGGAAGGAAAGGGTGAGGTGGGTGCAAAGGCAGCAGCAGCCTGGAAGTAGCTGCTGCAGTTATTAAAAGGAACAATGTAAACTTCTCCCCAAGCCAAATTTTTAATCAAAGCCGTGAGGAAGAACAGGATCCGTGTAGCGTATGTCAAAACAATAGCGGTGTGCGTCGCCTGGTAATTAATGCTCACGCGTGGCTCTGGAAAAGTAATTCCCGGGCAGGGTGTATTATGTCTATTATTTTGTAGGGCTTTTGATAATTCGACTTGATTTTGGTTAATGTTGGATCTTTAGTGCAGTTCTTCTTTGCAGATGCGAACTGGACTAATTTCGCATGCAAGTCTACGTAAACAGGAGATTAATCATTCAAAATTAACAATAACCAAAATCAGACAGCAACATTGTTCTGGCAAAGTATGCTTGTTGGATTAACCCCTGTGTTGCTTTTATCTACCTAACTGAAATTTGTGGGGTTGAAATTCTGTAATTTTTCCTGAGTTGATGGGTTCTGGAGAAACTTTGTACCACTTTTGGCCACAGCAAGGTCTCTTAATATACCACATGTACTGGAAATAGGGAAATTTGCATGGGTCTTACTTTTTTGAAGCTTGTATAGAACATCTAATCTGAGGAATGTTCCTAAATTCATTTGATACCATCTTGTTTCCCGCAGAAGCTCTCAAATGAGAACTAAAGGAAAGCAAAGCTTTATTTAGTTACCAACCTTTAGGCACGAGGAGGAGACAACCTGTTACTCATTCTTGGCCAGATCCCTACAGTTTGTCCTCAAATACTTAAACAGTATTTTAATCTTGTTCACGTGTTAATTTTGCCCTGTAGTTACCTGGCCTTTGCCACTTACCTTCCTTTCCTTTTGTGCAAGTCTATCACTTGGTGCAGCTCCGAGTGTTAAGAGCGCGGGGGGATGTGCCGTGTGTGAACACAGATTATTTGAAAATCTGGCAGTGCTTGAGGTTGAAGTGAACGGCGGTGGGTGTTGCCTAGTTCCTTTTTGCTTCTGCACCCTCATAAAAATCAAGGTAATCTCTAGCCCAGAGTAAATAGAAGGGAGCTCAATTAGCAAGCACATTAAACCATGTGACATGGTTTTATTGTGGGGTTGGTTCAGTACTTAAATCCTCTGCAACCTGACATAACATTGGGATGCTGTATTTCCTGAAAGACTGGGGGTTTTTTTTGTGTGTTGGGGTTTTTCAGTTGGTAATGTACAGTAATTGAATTATGTACAGCAAAAACCTGTTATGTTCTTTTAAATCTACAATAATTTCAGTCAATTTTCAGAGCAGGGAACACCCATAGTAATCTTTGTAGTTTTGTTTATGATGATTGTGAAGTGACTGCTTGGGATCTGTACTTCAGCAGTTGGATTAAAAACAAAATCAAGGCAGCCCATTGTCTTCCCGGCTTCACTGAGAGAATCCTCTTCTCTGAATTAAGCTGTACAAGGCAATATTGCTTTTCTCTGACTGAAGGAGGAAGATGTGGGGAGTAAGTCTGTTTATTAAAGCTGTGTTGATGTTAACAAACTTAAAATTGTATTTAACAATAAAAACTTAAGAGTTGTGACTGCTGATGTTAAGGCATAAAATTGCTATAATCTATTTCAATCTCTTATAGAATCCAGGATGAACATTTAGCTTCTTCCAAAATACCAATAGCTCATTATTAGACACGGAAAAATTCCCAAAGCAGGTGGGACAAGAATTTGTAGAAGTGGTCAGTCAGTAGGAGTTGTAGGTGCAGGCAGTATTTGCTGTTGTCCTGTTTATCCAACTGGTTCAGTTCAAGGATTGCCTGATCTGAAGTTTAGAAAAATGATTGTGAAGGTTCAAACTGAATGCAAGTTTAAAAACAACACCCCCTGAGGTGCCAAGTGAAATCCCCAACGGAAAAGAGAGTTCTGAGATTGAGGTCTCTTGCTGTCTATGTGAATGCACTAAACATGGACAGCCCAGCCAGGGAAGGGGCTGGGGAGTTTCTGGTTTGATTTTTGTGATGGTAGGAAAAAAAAATTGTCTTTGACAAGGGCAGTTTGTGTTGGAAGGATCAATGAAAAATTCTTAATCTGCTTCTAACAGTTACTCTTAAACGTCGTGTGAAATAGGTGTTGTAAAACCTAGAAGGACACAACGTCTGCAAAAATTCTGCTGATAAAACTTCCTTTAAAAATAAATTAGTTTTTAATATAGAACGATGTTGATAAATTTACTTTCTTGTGTATTCAGCATGTTAAGGAAGTTCTAATACTTTTAATTTTGAAGTGATGCTCTTGTGCGATTGAGATGGATTCCAAATTCCATCTACATGCAAGGAGAGATCACAAATCAAGATAAATAATCTATTAAGATTCATTGTTTCAATGTAACTAAAATGTATCATCTAGGGATTTGAATAAATGTAGGAAATATCATATACACAGGCCTTAATAAATGTTGAGATAGTCTAGTCTCATTTAGGAAAATGTGATACATCAACAAGAATTAATCTTTTTGAAAACTAAATCACATTTAGGAAATTGAAGCTACAAATACAGCGTAAGGTCAAGATTATTTTTTTATTATTATTTTTAAGTCAGTGTTTTCTTGTTTTCATGATTTAAACCATGATAAATATCGGCATTTTTAGATTAAAACAATCAAATCTGAAGTATCTTTTAGAAAATAATGGGCTCTCTATTTCTGGATTTTAATTTTTAATGGGAAGTTTCCATAGCAACACTTGCCCAGCCAATTGCCTTTGTTCTTTAAAAGGGAAAAAAATTATAAAGAAAAAAATCTCTATGGACTTTATCTATTTCCAGGTGCTTGCTCTCTTGTTAGGCTTTTGTTTGCTGAACTGAAGAATTCTGCAGTGTCAAATTCCAGGTTCTTCTGTTGCTGTGTAAACAAACTTCCCCCTTAACGTTTCCTCTAGGAAATAATTAACTTCCTTGAGTTGGGTGGACGGGGCCCTCTTCTGCTCCTGTTGGGCTATATGGGATTTCTGCAGCGATCTGAGGTTTTTTTCATAATCCAGTGGTAAATGAGAAGGTGCTAAGCTTTTTTGTACTCAATGACTCTTTGCTTATAAACAGAAATTACAAAATTACCATCTCCCTTTAAGCTGTATTACTGGCTCCGGAGAATAACGAGTAAAACATGAGCTTCCAAGATGCAAAATCTTCCATAGAAATACCAGCTCCGAGAATAGTTTCCCATCCCGTTGCCTGTTCTTTATTGCTCCATACATCTTCACACTCACCTATATGGAATTACGTCAAATATAGAAACAAACATAGATATTGGCCAACCAGCTTCCTCTTCAAGTCCTTTTGTATCAAAGGAAAACTAAAACATTTAAGCTCCTCTTCATAAGTGAGTCCTCTGAATATAGGAAACATAATAAATTGGTATCTGAAGTTATTATGGTAAAGGAGAGGAGGTGTCTTAAAAACTGTATAGTTTTTGATAGAAGTCTTAAAATACACAGTTTACTCTTGATTCCAGTAAATTTTTCCTGTGGCTTTCTCAATTTTATCAAGATACTAAATTTTACTTTCACAATTGTCTCAGCAAAACGGGTTGTCCGTGCTGGCAGAGTTTGTGTTTTTTTACATCAACATCTTAGGGAACTGAAGATGATTTGGTTCTTACATAACTATTTAAAAGCTGAGTTCTACCGAGGAAATTGTGTGTGGTATTTAAAAATTACTTCTGAAATAATTGATTCTTTCACATGTGTTCCGAGAAGCGTACTGCAGCCTGAGAAACGGCTGAGAATTCCTGACAGTTGTGACAGGGTAGAGCTGAAGGAAAATAAACACGTATATAAGTATAAAAACCATATATACTTAAAAAGCAACAAAAAGGCCCCACCCAAATATCTGCACAGGGCACTTTTAGATAGCAAATAAGAGAAGACTGGATGCTGGTGACATTTTATAGATTTGTTTTGTGGAAGCTTTCCGTATCCTGCAGGCTTGAGGTATGCATAGGCCTGACTTTGTTGTTGTTTTGGTTTTGTGTTTTCATTTAAGAGAAGCACCAGCCAGTTATTTCTGATGCAGTAAAAGTACTTGCTTTATGCCGGTTTTTGCCTTTCTTATGTTTTAGACAACCATAAAATCACAGGATGGTTTGGGTGGGAAGGGATCTTAAAGCCCACCCAGTGCCACCCCCTGCCCTGGGCAGGGACGCCTCCCACCAGCCCGGCTGGCTCAAAGCCCTCTCCAGCCTGGCCTTGATGATAACCTGGGCCACAAGAAATGAGATGTTTGTGGCCCAGCTGATCTCCTGTGAAGGATTTAAGCCACCTGGTGCTTCCCAACTGTGGGCTGTCTCCTCTCAAAGAGGTGCCTGGTGTGGAGGGTCCCGGGCGCTGGTGGGGTTTTACCAGGTGCTCTCCTCTAGTCTCTTTTAATTCTTAGGGAGCAAGATGAAACTTGAGTGGATACTGAAAAACTGGGTAAGTTTCCTGGGGTGTGTGTTTCACTTCTTTCTTGAATGTTTTTTTTAAATTGTATCATTTTTCATGGTTCATGGAAGGTCAGGGCCTTGCAGCTGGGGCCTGTCCCACTGCCCCAGGCCCGGGCCCCAGGTGTTTTTGGTGGGGGCCAGGCTGCGGCTGGGCTGGGCTGGGCTGTCAGCCTGTGGGTAGGCCTGGCTGGGCTGTGGGGAACTGGGACAGGGTCCAAAGCCCCCTGGGGGGCTGACATGGGGTCTTGGGCCCTGAGAAGGGCAGGGGGAGCGAGCCTTGGGGCTGGGCAGGGAGAGTCAGGCCTGGTGGTACCCTCGGGGCCCTCACAATATAAAAGCAGATGTATGCTACCAGTACTGTTCAGTATCTTCATCAATGACCTGGGCAGTGGGATCGAGTGCCCCCTCAGCAAGTTTGCTGATGACACCAAGCTGTGTGGAGCAGTTTACATGCAGCTCACATTTAAATTATTTCTGTTCAAATGCACATTCTTTTTTTTTTCTCCAAATATTGGAAGACCAAAACAGGATTTCATTTTATCAAAATATTAATGATAACACCCTTAACAGCCATTAAAAAACCTAGTCTTATCTTCAAAAGAACTAAATTCCGCTAGATGAAAGTCACCACATTGTACCTGTAAAATAAAAAGCTTTAGATGTTTTTAAAGTATTGCAGTACTGTTTATCATTTGATTTCTCTACTACTTTGCTACTTTTGTAGGCCCTTCTAAGCATTGCATACAATAAATAGTGCAAGCAAGTTTTACATATGCATTTGAACAGAAATAATTTAAATATCTACACATTACTTAAAACCCACCTCCTAATATTCTGATCCTTATGTATGTTAATGGTTAGACTAGGGCTCAGCATATACTGTTGGCAAATACATAGTTGGTGCTTTCCATATATCTAAGGAAGGATGTATCTTATAGGACTTATTTTTGTGCAGCTGTTATATAAGCAGAAAATGCATAAAGCACAAAAAAGCCACAGTTGATTTTTTCATATGATTAAAAAATTTTATTAAGAGTTTATAACAGACTCAGAAACCACAACATTTCAGTATAAAATATTAAGGACTTCCTATTTCAACCATTAAGATCGCACTTTTGGTGAAATGACAGCACCAAGTTGATCTCTGTCTCCTTTGCTTCACACCAGTAAGGTTAACTTACTGGTCTGAAGATGAAAGGAAGGGTAAACGCTCTGGGAATGCAGCTCTGATATTGTCAGATCTTACATTTGATTCAACTTGGAAGCTGGTTTCTTTTCCCGCTGAATGTTTAAGGACTGCAGCAGAGCCAGGGGTGGGTCCACGCTGGCTCTCGCTGTTTTTATAGAAACAAAACACATCTTGCTGAGGAAGTCTGAGACGCAGCCTGTTTGCAAAGTGTATTGTTAAGACAAGTGATGTGTGCCTGGAAAATTTAGCAGAGTTGAGAAGTCTCAGGCCGTAGTTTCACAACAGCTTTAAACTATCCAAACCGGTAGGGACTGAGTTTTGATCCCTCTCCAGCACCTCTGACAGTGTGTGTGTGATTCTTACCTGAGCTACTTCAGCTCATTAAACTGACAGAACGTTACCCGCTGTCTTGGATTTGGCCAGACTTCTGCTGTTTTAGTGAGCCAAAGCAGGTCAGTTGGGGTATCAAACAAAGCCCAGGGAGGTGTAAGGGCAGAGATAAGGGGGAGGCTATCCTGTTGGGGGAGGACAGGACAAGAGGGAACAGGCACAAACTTGAACATGGGAAGTTGCATCTCAATATGAGGAGGAACTTTGCTGTGAGGGTGGCAGAGCCCTGGCAGAGGCTGCCCAGAGAGGTGGTGGAGTCTCCTTCTCTGGAGACATTCCAAACCCACCTGGACACGTTCCTGTGGGACCTGCTCTGGGTGATCATGCTGTGGCAGGGGGTTGGAGGAGATGATCTCCAGAGGTCCCTTCCAACTCCATATCACTCTGTGATTCTGTGATAAGGTTATCATCCTAGCGCCAGCTGCGCCTGCACAGATTTAGGCTTAACCCAGAATGGAACCATAACCGCAGTGAAGCACAAGCCGAGCTGCCTTTCCTATTTCACCCTGCGTTAGATCATAGAACTTTGAGTCAGTTTTATTTTTTTCATGCTAACCTTATGAAAATCTGTGGTTTCTAACTCCATGGCTTCTATGGTTCTCTTTTAAATAATGGAAGTTCTTTGAACCTGGAAGTTTCAGTGTGCTCAGACCCTCTTGAGGGTTAAAACCAAAGGAAACGTGTGCATGAGTCCGGGTGAGGTGGGTGTACAGCAGAATATCCTATGTGGAAGAAATGATGCTCTGCCCTCCTGGTTGGCCCCAGAGAGAAGAGTGTTAGTATTACCATTAATTAGCCAAGGGAGCACATCTGTACCTCTGGCAACAGAAATTAAAAGGCTGTATAAAACAGCTGAAGGGACAGAGCTTTAGTCCCAGCTCCTTTTATATATGCTGTTCATAACAGCTCTCCACATGTGCTGTACATGTGTTCGTATAGATCCAGAAATAAAACCTGGATCTTACCCAGTGTATTAGAAAGAAACCTTCATTCTAGTACTCGTTGTCGTCTTCCAGGTCTTCTCCCGCAGTCGCAGCTTCCAGTGCAGCCAGAGCCGCCGCTACGTCTGCGTCTTCCTCCTCAATTTCTCCGTTGTGGTTGGGGTGTGTGGGTGCCTGTGTTACTTTGGGAACAGCCACAGCAGTGATACCACCAGGAATGCCCTCACTCGAACTCGTGGAGTCAGTTTTAAAAGGTCCAATACTGCTTTCCTTCACAGGTGAAGGCAGAGTCACACAAAGGTCCTGGTCCTGTATTGGTGAAGGCCTATTGTTTTGGTCTGAGTGTGCACAATTGACTGAAAAGCTGTCTTTTTCAACATAGTTCCCAGTTTGGTTGTCGTTTTGGGGATAATCAGTGTCTGGCAGTTGTATGGCATTATTTTGCATTTCTGCTATTGCACTTCCTTTGAGAAAGGTGCTGTCTTCTGCAGACCAGGAGTTCCCACCTTGAATGCTGTTTGGCTCATTGCAGGCTGCCTTCCTCCATCTGTCTGCCTCTAGGTCAAGTTCTTGGCCAGGCCTATTTGATTTGGTGTAGAAGTCTCTGTTGATGGTTAAAGAAGCCTCCGCTGACTGGCTGGAGGTTCCCTGGTCGCTGGTTTCTTTCACTGGGTTTGTGCTGGGACTGAGCACGGGGAGTGCTCCAGCACAGGAGCTGCCACCATTGACCGTAACATCACGCTTTGCGACACACTTCACAGCACCATCTTCCTGAAAATCACTGCCTCCGTGGTTCCAGAGAGGTTCTTTTGCGCTACGGACCTGATTTTTATTTTCCGTTTTGTTTAGCTCATCCTTCTGGAGTTCGTTTTTATGCTCTTGGATTTCACTATTCTCTTTGAATTTGGATTTTTTGCTGCTTTGTTCATTGCATTTGTAGCTGTTGACTTCAGGAATACATCCAGGTGATTGTACTTCTTCTGGATCAAAAATATAGCTGGAGTAAGGAAAAAGTGTAGAGGAAACGTTAATTATGCTGTCAATATAATTAAGAAAAGGATTAAGCTTAATTATTTTTTTTTAAACTGGAGATCTTGAGGAACTGGTGTCACTAAGCTTTAGCTGGAGTCCTGAGAATGAGCTCAACTGGCTGGAGATGCTCTACTGTGCTGTGGGACTGGGGCTCCTGGGACTGACGGTGACTAACTCCTGCAGTAAGAGTCACCAGGAGCATAAGGTCAGAGAACCCTGTGCTGGCTGTTGCATGTTTCCAGCTTTTTTTTTTTATTTTCTCTGAGCAGTATATTAGCCAATGAGTAGTCATCACATAAATTATTAATTAACTTTGTGTAGCTGCTAAAATATTTCCCTTTTTTTCCCTGATGTTTTTCCTTTGAAATCTTATCTCTTCATCCTTTATTTTTTTACTTTTGTCCCCTCCTGTTTGCTTTCTTACTTAATTTTTCCTCTTGCTTCTAACTTTTCCTTGATTTATTTCTTTGAGATCCCCTCTCTTTTCTTCATCTCCCCTCCTTCTCTCATAGCACCAGTTTTCTTTCCCACTTCCTTACCTGTTCTAGAGACATGCCTGAGTGAAGGAGTAACCATCAAGTAGGGCTGAAGTGTTGTCTTTCTGAAACTAGCAAGTCTCCTTCTTCAGGGAGACTTTTCATGTGGGATTTGTTCCCACAACTGACTAAATCTAAAATCTGTGATGGAAGCAAGGAGCTGTAGCTCATTTTCCTTGCCTGGGAGGAGAGGGAGGACCTGACAAGGTCTGTTCTCCTTGTTCTACTAAACTGAGGGAAGCTCATGCTACCTAAATAAGGGAAAAGCTTTATAAAGGAGAGTTCAGTGCCGAACAATTATTCTGTGGGACAGGAATTATAGAAATCACAGAATGCTATGGGGTTGGAGGGGACCTCTGGAGATCAGCTCCTCCAACCCCCTGTCACAGCAGGGTCACCCAGAGCAGGTCCCACAGGAAGGGGTCCAAGTGGGTTTGGAATGTCTCCAGAGAAGGAGACTCCACCACCTCTCTGGGCAGCCTCTGCCAGGGCTCTGCCACCCTCA
>JAOXNO010000033.1:64017923-64029989 GCA_028565335.1 Limnodromus scolopaceus | reverse complement strand
GATTCTATGATTCTATGATGCTATTAAGAGCACTTTCTTGCTGCAGGCTTTTCCATAAAATAATATCGCAGCAAAGAACTCCTGCAGTGAATGCAGCCACACATCTGTGAGTGCAGCTGGTTTCGCTCTGGAAAACTGTCTCCTCACACCAAGGATTCGTACAGCATCCCTGACAGAAGGGCTGCAGGACTGGTCTGATGTTGGTGCATAAAATACCATACACACAGAGTGATGGAAATGTAAGTGTTGAATTGGCAATGTGTTATAAATACTGGTAGATCTTAGCTGGTATGATTTAGCTCCTAGAGAATCTACTATGGATTTATATATTGCAGATGGTACTAAGAAAATCCTAATTTTAGTAATAATTTTAGTAGTCTTTAAGGTTCTTTTTAACCTCTTTAATATTTGTAACTGTAGCGGCTTTAGTATACCCAGCTCCAGCTTCTATGAGGATTAAAAAGCGCCCCAAAGCTCATTACAATTATATGTATCAGCGAAGACTACAGCAAAACCCGTGCTAGAAAACAAGTTCAAAATTCCCTAACGAGAGAGGTCAAACAAACTGAAACCTTCAGCTCAAGGTCTTGTTATCTGCTATGACTGAAATAAACGCATCTGTTGGGATGCCCAGAAAATAAAAACATTTTAACGATATTTACTCTTCTTAAGAGGGGGGAAAAAAGGCAGAGAAACCTTGAAGTTTAACCATATCATATATCATAATTCTGATGGACGGATTTGGAGCGCTGCGATGACCCAGTGATACTGCACAGCTTTTTGGGGTGTCCGCTTTCACAGAATCTCTCTTCCAGACCTCTTCTTTATGTTATTGCCCACCTGAGGTTTGGAATGAAAGTTGACTCCTGGACCCAAGGTACTTCCGAGGCAGTTGGATCTAAGAAGCAGCTGGGTAGTGTCTGCCTCTGGCCATCACAGCATGCTTTATAGTGCCCTTGTTCCTGTTTGGCGTTCTTCTTTAGATATAGGATTATTTAGCTCTAGTAACCACAAGATCCTGCAGACAAAGCTCTCACCTCGGTAGCTTATTTATTCCTTTCTCTTAAATTTTCAATTCTGTTCTGAGAGCCTTTGAGACATCCTTTGCATCATAATTGTAGAAAAGCCCAAATAGTAGTTTCCCTTTTATTTTGATTATTTGTATGTGTGTGTTAAGCAATCAAAATTATTCTAGGAGTCAGACACAAAAAAGGCATAAACTCTTCCTCAGGGTAATCAGCGTGAGAGACCTGAAGAAAGAACTGTTGATGGAGCAAGAACAGATCATTTATGTTGTAATACAAAGCAAATCACCTTGGATTTAACATTAGAAGTTAGAAACTGATATCAGATTGTTCAGCGGATTGTTGGAAAAATGGCTATAAACTGACCCTTCTAAGAAGAAGAACTTTTCTGTCTGTTCCAAATGAAGCTCTCGCACAAGTGTTGGGTTGTGAACCCAAATGTTGTCATCTATAAGCAGAATTTCAGCTATGCATCATTATTTATCCTGATATCTCTCATTGTAGTTTTTCAGCTCACAGACTCATTTGCTGATTATTTTTTTTTTGGCAAAGTCAGGCTGTACTTTCTTTTCTTTTTCCCCTACACAATTAACTTTGCATATGCTGCCATCAAACTTGAACAATTTTTGTGTAGCCTTCCCTCACCTGTATATATCTTGCCTCCTTAGATTAAAACTCCCTGAAGCAATGCTAAAGAATGATATCAGTCTCTTACTCCTTTTCTTGAAACAGTCTGAATCATCAGTAACTTTTTATATTTAGTATATAATCATAAATATTGATTATCCGTCACAATTTTGGTAAAAGAATACCAATAATGATCAAGGATTAAATGACTGCTTTATTGTTACAAACCCCCGGAAGGTTCAAACCATCTGAAATCTAAAATTGGTAAAATACACAAGAGGTACTTTTAATATAAATTCCAGCACTCCAAAGAATGGCATTCTGGGGTGATTTTTTTTTTTTTTTTTTTCCCCATCACAGAAGAGAGTGCCTGAAATGAATGACAATTGCAGTTGAAGGTGACTGAGGTCTGAAGTGACTTGACTTGCGTGTCTCTGCTGAATAAGTTGACCAAGGCTTCTGCCTTGTGCTTTGATAAGTGGGTGAATACAGAATTATCTCACTTCTGCATGCAGGTGTGCTGAGACAGTCTGTTAAATGACCACATTACTGAAGCCATTAATACACTGGTAGATAACTGGAGTTGGACGGGCAGAGGTTCTTACTTATCAACCTGCATAATTTCAGGTTTAAACAAATCACAAAATTGCGAAGGGAGGGGGAAAGAAGTCTATGGCAAAAGCAACGAAATGGTGACACAAAGGCCAAAATTTAATACAAGCCTTGGAGCGTGGTGAACCAGCAGAGTCTGTTAGTCTTGGTGATGTAGATATCAATCTGTTTTTCAGGTGGTAGTAACAGCTCGAGTGGCCTCCAGGAGTAGGACCACAGCATTTCCCTTGTGAACCATGAGAAAGGGCCTACGAAGAAAGGGTCTACACAAACCAATTAATAGCAAACAAGACCAACCCCCTGACTTCACACTGGGTGCCCCAAACATGAAGGACCCAACACGCCAAAAGCCCCTAAAAGTTTTTTGAAAGATGTACGTGCAATGAGTGTTACCGCTTGCCCGGCAGAACTTTCTATAATACTTTTCCCGTTAAACTGGAGGATAACGAGCACTGATAGAAAATTTAGATGTTGTAGGGGGTTGATTGTGACTTGCCTTGGATGATGTGTCTTTCAGCCTCAGCACTGTGCTGGAGACGTGCTATGCCAGGAAAGCCTTGGTAGAAAAACCTGTGTCAAGCCCAGCTTTCATCCGTTGATGGTGGATTTTGGAGCTCAGTGCTTTCCAGACACGAGCACCTTTCCTCCCTGAATCCTGCTTTTCTGCCCCATGCTGCCGGGAACCAGGCTGAAACATGAGTGATTCTTGGACTTTTATAGGTTTCTATCTTTTAGTGAAACTTTTTTATTCCTTCCAGTCAGTGATTACACTGTGGAGAGAACAGGTCTTCCAGTCCAAAAGAGGAAGGAAGACTGTACTTTCTCTCTGCCTTTGCCTAACTTACCTTCGGCCCTGCTTAGAGCATCTCTAAGTGGATTACCTTAGGCTTTACTGATAGAGAAAGGAAACACAGGATCCCAAGGGCTCTTCTGTCTTTGAATGTGTTTTTTGTTATAGTTTATGGGCCAAACTCCTCTGAACACAGGGCTCCCGGGTTGCTCTCTCTTACATTAGTCCAGGAGCTTTTTCTGTTCTGAACATTAATCTCTCCTTACCCATAACTCCAAACGTCCTCTAACGTTTATAATGACAGATGTGCCACTACTTCAGCAGCTCCCATATGTCCTTCCTCTCCCTGGCAGGGCTCCCTTATGTCCCCCTGTCTCCTGGCACAGCTCTACTTTCAAGAGTTAGTATTCCTTTCACTTTTCTGTTTGGCATTTCCATTTCTCTCATCATTAATAAATGTCTGTTGTTCAAGCTCCGTGGTGCCCTATTAATCATCCAACTAAAGTTACCAGGTGTGGTTTGTTTTTTTTTTTTTACCTTAGATCAATTTTTTCTCTATTTGCCTTTGCACTGTCAGTTTGACTGTGTTTGAAAAATACCTGGTAGCTGTAGATTATTTTAGGCAAAGATTTTCTGCACTTTCATCAAATTGGAAGGTGTACAAGTATTAACAAAATACATTACAAAGTTTTACCACCTTTCACCTTCATGACTCGAAGAAAATTCAGTTGGAAACAAAAATATGCATATTTAAAAGCTTTTAGAAATATTCTCCCAGGTGAAGAGTCAAAATGTAATGAATGGGAACAGATTAATTTATTTCACAGTTCTTTATCTTCAGTCTGAAAGAAGTTCTTTCTTTGAATTACGGATAGATCTTTCTCCCTTTAGAAAATATCATTTGTGGGTTTTCCATATTATCAAAATTTTAAAAATCAGTTCCAAAGAGGTGAATGATCTGACTAACTCACCTAAGAATTTTCTAGTATTTTTCTAGTATGTAGCTTGATCCCGAAGTGGAATTTCCTGTATCTGCCTGAATCGATTTTGACTTCAATGGTAAAATCTGAGAATCTGCCCCATTTTCATTAAAATTGTTGAAAGTGTAAATCACTGTAAGTAGATGAGTATAACAGATGCTAAGAATCATGTATTCATTTTATGTAATGTTTTTAATCTACCTCTGTTTTTGCCGTCCAGAGTTGGAGATACACAATTAGTATTCAGTCAAGGCATGTTAAAAATGCATATAGTAAAACATTGTATTTTCATCTCCAAACCCTTGAAGTCGAATTCAAAAGATAATGGCAACCACTTCTTAAATTGTAGGAAAAGTTAAGATGTAGCCATTTTGAAAATACAAAGGATTATAGTTTTCCTCCGTTTATAGTTTTCAGTCCGTTTCTGAATACTAGTAGCAGATGGTATTTCTGGTAAGAAACAGAAAAATGCTTAAGACTTTTTCTCATAAATTTCCATTCTTCAGTTGAACTGGATGTCAAAACCAGGCACAAACTTAAAATATTTTGTACCCGTTTGAATTCAGGCACAGAAAGAGTAATAGAGTAGTCCTTCCTACTCGTTTATTGACTGACTTACTATTAAAAGGATCTGTAGATGTTTGTATGAGCTAAATTTAATTCAGGTTGCTTCTATGCTCCGAATAAGGCTCAAGTGCTCTGCTTTCCCCAGGAATATAATCTGCTCGTGTGCCTGAATGTCCTTTCCGTACCCATGAGTGCTCACAACTTGCGGCACCAACAAATTAATAGTCTGCGCTGCCTTTTCAAAGGGGAAGTCGAGACGCATGAGTCACTTCACTATCGATTCGGGGATTGGGACTGCCAAATTGCTACCAATAAAGCAATTTCCTAAAATCCTAGCTATCATTGTCTATAATTTATCACTGTCTTTATGTAGCAAAACATCACTTTTTTAAAAGACAGCGGAAAATTAATTAGAAATCCAGTGGTGTTCAGATGGCAATAGAAAAGCTCTTTGAAATAATGCACCATATAAGAAGAAGAAATGGTGATAGCGAGGGGAAAAAAAACTGTGGTTTTTTTTTTTTAACATGTTTTTATCTAAAATCACTCAGGATTTTAAATGGTGATTCATCTCCAGTATTAAAAATCATATTATGGTTCAAGAAAACACTTAAATTGGACCAATTCCAAACACAGTGTACCATTTCATTAAGGTAAAATAATCTCTTCATTGACAAAATATATGGTTACCTAAAGAGTTTCTCATTTCTCAGAAATGGTTGACTATTAATCAGAGGACGGTCAGATCCACTGTATTATTTTCAGCTCTCACGCTCTGCCATGGAGGAAGCCCATGTAATTTCTCCTTCCTTTAAATGTGTCCCCCAACTATTTTACTGTCAGGGGTAGAAGAATAATACGGGATCCTGCCAGGATGTGACTACAAAATAGCTCTTTCTTTCAGGCCACTGTTTCAACAAGATATTCTTCACTTACTCACGTTATGTTATTGCTTTGTTTTCTTGCTTCCCAATCTTACTCTATTTCAGTAGAAGCAGAATTTGAAGGTCCAGAAACATCCACTGGAGACTTGACAGTCCAACAGTTTAACCAGGAAATTATATATTATTTTTTTTCTAAAAAAGTAGAAAAAAGTTTTCTAAAAACTTCTAAATAGAGTTAATGTTAACTCTATTTTCAACCCAAATAGTATTCTCCTAAAGTTGGTATGCAACTTTAAATGTAAAATCTGCCCTCTTGATTTCATCTCCGATCTCTGTAGGACGTACATCGTCTACTATTATGAAAGTTTTCAAATATTTATGGCAGTTCCCTTACCCCAGTGGCACAGCATCAGTATATTCTTGATAGTTCATCTTGTCTAGAGAAGATATAGTCACAAATAATAATATGAGGACCAACTCTTAGTTTACATTTTAAATCACTCTGCAGCCCCACAGCAAAGGTAACTCTGGGATTATTCTTTCCCCCAAAACAAATAAGATGTTGAGCCTTGGGCAAGGTACCATTGCCCTTCCCAAGGCTAAAAATTCCCCAGGGATATTTCTTCTGGCAGTTTTCCTCTCTTGCTCTGAGCTCTGTCTCTAACCAGATGTAAGTTATCATACCCCAGGGGATCCCTCTCCCTCCAGGAACCAAATATTCTCCACCAGAGTGTTCTAGCATCAGCCCTTGGCTGTCTGTACATAATTCTTTCCAGTTCCCAGCCACGTACGTGGGTAGCTCCCAGCATTCCCTCTCTTTAGTCTTCATCCTCACCCCAGGCTGAGCCCCAGGGAGCCAGGGGCCTTTGATTCATCCAGAAACAAAATGCCAAAATGCTAGCCATTTAAAAATCCCCAATTTCCTTTGACAGCTCTTCTCCTAAAATAAAACATGAAGAGTTTAGGGTATTTGCTATCAAGACAGTACTAAGAAAACAAAACCCCCTTGCTATACTTTGGAAAACTGAAAGTCCTTGTAATTTTTCCTACACGTGCCCTTGCCTTTTGTTGTTGTTGTTTTTTAGCCTTTATTGCCAGAGAAATTCCCCAGATTTACTTTACACTAGAGCTCTGTAATGCATTAGTGAAATCTGTATTAATGAAAGCATTAATAATAATATTAAGTGAAACCATTAATGTAAAGAGGGGTATGTAAACCTGTTACACGTGACGCAATCCACACCATTCCCCCTACTCCATCTTATGTTTATGTCAGAAGTCATCTTTGCTGTGTTGTTCGTGACACCAGTAGCACAAAATAACAAAAATGGAAGAGTTCTGTTGGGTTGGCCCCAAGGTAAGAGCTGCCTTTGACCTTGGGCAGAGGGGCTGGATTTCACTTTTCCTGTCAGCTGCTGTTTTATGCAAATTTTGCTTAAACCCTCCTCCTGCTTCAGCCCCAAAGTCTGCATTTTGCCATTGAGATTGAACCAAGGTACTTAGAAAACCTTTACAGGAAGGCTGGAAATACGCTTCATTCTCTGAGGCAATTTCTTATAAGGAGACAGAACGAGAGGGAATGGCGTCAAGCTCCAACAGGGTAGGTTTAGACTGGACATTAGGAAAGAATTCTTCACAGAAAGAGTGGTCGGAGACTGGAAGAGGCTGCCCAGGGAGGGGGTTGAGTCACCATCCCTGGCTGTGTTTAAGAGTCATTTAGATGTGGTGTTGGGGGATATGGTGTAGGGGAGAACTTTGTAGAGTAGGGTTGATGGTTGGACTCGAGGATCCCAAGGGTCTTTTCCAACCGAAATGATTCTATGAGTTGAAGTTGGACAGTCTTCATCTTAGGCGAATGCTCCACCCGCACTGGTATTGAATTCTACAGGAAACTCTATTCTGAAAAATTTGGCCATTGTTTTTTATTTAGCTGGGGAAAAGGGCTTTAAGACCTGCCCAGGGATAGCCATAACCAAGACACGCACCAAGAAAATGGCAAGATTTAGGACATATGTCCCAATTATTGTAATTGGTTTCCTCAGTTGATACGTGACATACTTTAAAGTGTATGCGTAGGGCACGTAGGGTTATGGAGTGCACTTGGGGTGCCAGAAGCCAAACTCACTCCACTAAATTAGGATTCAAAGGTAAGAGCGCAAACAGGTTCCATAAATTCTGGATCATGAAATGAAGGTGATCCAGAAATGCTCCTCCCAATTGTTCCATTGTCAGACTGGAAAACTTTAATGATGAGGCTTTTAACTCGGATATATTGTCGGCGTTTGAGTCTAGATGCCTGTCTCTTTGCAGGAAGTCCTGTACAAAGTACTTAATACTCCATTTTTTTAATAGGCAAAATTATTTTTTGTTGGTTTTCTTAAGCAAAATTTAACAATGATAAGGAATTGCTTCAGGATATAATTGTTTTGAACTTTTTCACACTTGAAAAATCAGACAATGATTTTTAATAAGATTTCTGTCTAAAGAATGAGTTTGGAGGATGAGATGTAACTTTTAGAGACACTTCCAAGAAATGGAATATATATAACACCTCCTGCAACGAGGTATAAAATATCTGACACTACTTTTGTAAGATTAATTTTTGGAGAACATATTGGATTGGCCTAAGAGAGCTTTGTGCATCTAAATGCCTGTGATGAGTGAGGTAGACCTGGGGATGTACATAAATCCTGGGGGACTTTAATGTAAAAAAAAAAAATAAAAATAGTAGAAAATAAAAAATTGAGCAGAGTTCTTTTGCTTGGGCATTCTGTCTAGGTCATGGAATAGAGAAAAGCTGGATTTTGATCCTGAAGGGTACCAAGTACTCTTAGGGTATTTTCTTGGAATTCTTTGGTGAAGTGACAAAGTATTAAATGCCAAAATAACCTGAATTGTCTTCACTTCTAAGTGAGTTATGCAAAAATCACATAACAGCTTATATAGCAGTATATTTATTTTGATTGGGGAAACATAGTGAAATACACACCAAAAAAAAAAAAATTTTCCTTAAGTTTTAAAATCCTGGTCACTTGTTTCCAGACTTAGCTGAAATAACCGAGTAACACCTGAAAGAAATAAACACACGTAAGGTGTGACAGGACATGTCTGTGCTTGTGCAATAAATTTTTCACGTGAATGAATCCCAGCAGAATCCTCACAGAGGGCCTCAAACCATCATCCCATGGGCTGGGAAAGAGGATCCTCTCTCCAGTAGACAGAGGAACTGGGAACTCTGTTAAATCACAAGCATTTCCATCAGAACCTTTCTCCACCAGCTGTGCACAGGCACACATGCACATTTACGTTCTTCTCATATATATGCATGAAGAATCCAAAATCAAGTTGATAGATGCCACAATAATTACAGGGAATGTGATGAGTTAGAGAATATCACTGGTGATATTTAAAAGTCTGTGTATAGCTATTTCTCTTTGGGGAGCGTTTTGTGATGTCCTAAGGTCTTTTCTAGCCTTATTTTCTACAATTCTATAGTTAAAAGCTATTCAAAGTATGTTCTAAAAAAGTATAGAAGAGTTGTATGTGCTTATATAAATAGTATCTGACTGGATAATAGTATGGATAAATTGGATATGGATAAATTATATCTGAATTGCCCTGGTACTTAACGTAATAACTACAACTATACACATATAAGTATACACAACAATAATGCACAAGTATACAGAAATTAATGCTTTCAGGCAGCTACAAATTGATACTTAAGCTGTTTGTGGCTGACTGATCTTGTATAACTTGACACCGTAGATAAGATTTAATGAAAAGGTTGAGGGTTTTTAGCATTTATGTATTTCTAAAGGAGTATTTTCACGCGTTAGATGTTATGGTATGACGACGAGGGGTGTAGAGCACTGTTGTTCTGGCGCAGTAGATGATATAAGTGGACTAGACTTATATCATACTTTTTGTTTTTAAACACTTAATGATTTAAGATGTAACTTTTAAAGGAAATGTTTAAAGATCAAGAGGAATCAAGCAGACCCGGTCTTAGTGCAGACCAGATGTACATCAATTAAGTTTAAATACTGTGAAGTGAGGTTCCTATGCTGTGCAAAATATGTGTCTCTACCATCTGTATTATACCATACCTTGTGCTGCTGTTGAGATATTAATCCTCTCTGTTCCAATATGAAAAATATCACTTTCTTTTATAATATCGTCTTGTAATTGGTTTGGCTTCATTATGCCAATGTCAGTGTACTAAGTTAGAAAATACATGTCCGTTTCATCTTCATTAAAATGATGACAATAATACTAACAGATTCACAGAAATTAAAGTATCTTTTCTCTACTCCTGCACTTCATTTTGTGCTGTTGAAGGTCTCATATCCTGTGACTCTTGGGAAACGCTAGGGAATTTTAACTAGTCAGATTTTCTCTTCTAATGATTTATGAAAGGAATACGATAGAAGTGACTCATGTGAAATGTTGATCCTCCAGCATCGTACTAGCAGATCTTAGAACACAGCATGTTCAAATAAATCTGTAAATTAGTGAGTAGACACTTGTATAAACGATCTTTTAGTACAGAAGGAAAAATGTTATATTTTGTGAAAAGACTGGCATGGCTTCTAAATGCTGGCGGAGACAATGAGTCAGTAAATTGTAGTACCGCCTTGCCTTGGGTAATTTTTATTTCATCTCTGACACCAGCTCTAAGTGAAATGAGCTTGTTTACATGGGAATGTCAGCTTTTCTGTATTATACCAAAAGAGAGTAAATTCCTAGCGGATAATTGCTGTTTGAAATCCTTTTGTCAGTATTTCAACACAGAAAGAAGAGTCGAAAATGTAACTGGCCTGATTCCTGAAAATCCTGAAGGAAAGCCTTGGCTATAATTTATACATTACAAGGTAGACCTTTCAGGCTCTTGACCTCTAGAATTGTTTATTCCCTCTGCTGACTGATGAGGGTCTCAAATGCAGTGAACTGGGGATGAGCTCTGGGAAGAAATCCTGTGTGCCAAGACTCTTATAGCTAGTCCAAACAAAAAGGTGGTTTTGAAACCCTGCCATTCTCTGCAGAGCAGAAGGGCTTTTGAGAAGGCACCTCCACCCCTTTGAGATCCCAAAAATCACTCCTTAGAGGAGGTAAAATTAGGTCCTGTTTGCCTTTCCTCCCTCTTGGATGCCACTGCTCAGTGTGCCACTCTGAGGGCAAACCATCTACCTGGTAATGGATGGGTGTTGATCTCCTCAGGCTGTGGGGAATCAAAGACCAACACTTTCTGGGTGGCCTTTTAATTAATAATATTAATTTATTTATATTTAATTAATAGTTTTTTGGATGAGGCCTTTTAGAAAATTAGTGACTGCAATTGTTTTTTTACATTGTTCTTTTTGGGTGCTGAGGGAGAACAGAACGTTAAAGGTCAGGCTTTAGAAGGTGAAAAAAAAAAACCAAGATACTTTCTGCATACTTGTATTTCTCCTCTCTGATAACTGTTGAATGTTAACTAAAAGCAGTATATATTGGAACTCTATCTGTATGCTCAAATATATTTCAGTGGCATTTGGCTGTTGAAGTTATAACTAGCAAGAATTACCTAACAGTGCTGGAAAAGTTCAGAAATAAGAGATTTTCTAGAATGTCAGAGCTACTGGCAGAGACCAGGCTACTAAATGAAGAAAGCAAAAATAAAACATTTAATCAGGAGGTGCTGCATTGACTAAACACTGCGAAAAGAATCAGGATTTATATTTTCATGTTAAACCTCAGACTGAACCTGTGTTCAAGCTTTACGCTGTTGCTTTTCACGTAGGCTTTAGGCTGTGGCTTTTTCAGGGCTTATACAGGAGGAGCATATAAGCCCTAAAACCCACCAACCCACCCAAACTCAGATGGGTCCTGAAGATGTGTCTTACAGCAACACAAATGTCCATGAGCAGGCTCGTCCAAGAGCTATTTAATTGAAGTGCTTTTGTTCTTCAACAGTCACCAGCTATTTTTGCTGTGAATTGTCTCCTTTTTCCTACCAAACTTATTTACAGGGTAACAAAGATTTTTTTTCAATCTTCTGGTACTTGTCCGTCTCTTCACATACTTTCAAATGTCTATAAAAGCAGTGAAAAAGCAATCTCCTTAAACTTGAAATAACCTTTATATAAAATTGATAGTGAAGTACTGGCTACGTAGCAAAAGACAAAGAGAATCTTTTTAAGAAACAAAGGCTGCTTGAAAAACTCCTGAGTCGTTTTTCTCTTCTTCCTCCACACAGAGGACTCAACCGCAACTGATTGTGCTGACCCCTTGTGTTCATTAAGCAGTCTGTTAATTGGAGAGGGGAGAGGAGGGTTGGTAGCACACTGAAGGCGCTCATCAGGTACTTGTGGATATTGCTACTTCTTCATCAAGATACTTGACTACGTCTGTTTGATTGAGTGGTGATAACCAAAGCTAACACCGTAGTTCCAGAAGCAAAATCATAGAATCATAGAATGGTTTGGGTTGGAAGGGACCTTAAAGATCATCAAGTACCAACCACCCTGCCCTGGGCAGGGACACCTCCCATCAGACCAGGTTGCCCAAAGCCCCATCCAGCCTGGCCTTGAACCCCTCCA
>JAOXNO010000033.1:63996559-64009600 GCA_028565335.1 Limnodromus scolopaceus | reverse complement strand
CGGAGCCTTCTCTTCTCCAGGCTGAAGACCCCCAATGTTATCTTGATATAGTGCTTGAATGTATGGGAACCTCATCCTTATAGAGAGGAGCCAAATATGAGTGACTGTTCCATACCTTAGAAACGCTGGCATAATCTGACTCTGCCAACACTGATTCATCAGAGTTTTAACCCTAGTTTCAAGAATTATTTAAAAACAAATGCAGCTAAATTCACAAATGGATTTTAAAGAGACTATTTTGATTTCTATTTCAATTTCTAGGCTTTACAATGGAAAAAAAAAAACACGTCCTGCATCTCTGAAGCACAACAAAGCCTGACTGATTTCTGTGCATGAAGGGAGAAAGAGAAGCAGCAGATGATAACATTTGGTTGCTATTTAGGCAAAACAGTAGAGGAGCGAAAACCATCAGCCTGTAATTGTCTTCTGTCTAATTCCACTGTTCGATGGGAGTACAGATGCAGGAAGCTTTATTGGATGGACACATTGACTTGAGAAGGTAAGAAGCCACTGTGGGCTCCTTTTAATTTTTGCTGGTAATAGTGTGGATAGAACTTATCCTAGGAAAGGAAAATGATAGACCTAACAAATATTAAAAGTGTTAAATACAGCTGGCAATGAGTTCATTCTTCAAAGTGCAAAAGACTGCCCTAAAATGAGGAAGCAGCCTCAAGTTGGGCCAGGGGAGGTTTAGGATGGATATTAGGAAAAATTTTTCACACTGAAAGGGTTGTGAAGCCTTGGACCAGGCTGCCCAGGGCAGTGGTGGAGTCCCCATCCCTGGAGGTATTTGAAAGCCGGGCAGACGTGGTGCTGAGGGACATGGGTTAGTGATGGGTTTTGTCAGTGTTGGGTTGATGGTTGGGCTTGATGATCTGAAAGGTCCCTTCCAACCTGGACAATTCTATGATTCTATGAAAGAATAGCTCCCAGTGTCAGAAGCAAATCATGGTTTAAAAATATCTCAGATAATGACTGTGGTATTGACCATAAACAGTAAGTCTTAGCTGCCAGTCTTCCAGCTGACAATGTGAGTAGATACTTGTGCCTAAAAAATAATTTATTGGATGTTTTATTGACAGATTATTTTTACATATCTGGTAAATCGAAACTTAGCTCTGAAGTTTTGATCTATTACATCTAAACCAAGTGATATATCCTAAGTAATAATAAAACTGCTTGAGGTCCTGAGCTTTGAAGATATTCAGTGAGGTCATTCCTTGCTCATCCTTTGTAATTGCCAGGCAGACACACATGCTTATTGGGTGTTCTTAAACAGCCAAATGAAATCATCCAGCCCTTTAACGATTATCCTCTTTTTCCTGAATTCCCTCCACAATTTAGAATTTGGGAGATTCCCTGTCCCCTTTTTCCCACACACACACACTTGAGGCAAAGCTACAGGAACAGTCAGCATTCGTACACAGGTTGTCCTTTCTTCACACTTGAAAGAACTGATGTTGGTCTGTATTTTGTGATCCAGTATCCTTCCAAGCTGTTTTAATTCTATTTTGCGTGCTATCAGAAGTTAAAAATGGCAATCTGAATTATATAGTCCTATTCATGTTTGCACTTATTAAACCATGCAGAAACAAATGAATCCAAAATATTTCAAGAATTTTTCTTTAAAAATTTCCACTGCTGCCTTTTGAGGGAGCACGTTGTTGCCTTTTGTTTTTTTTTTCCTTTCATTTAAAAGAGAAAGCATTCATTGTGCAGTTCTACTCCCAAAGGTAAAACACAATGATGATAGAATCATAATAAAAATTTCCTTTGGAAAATCTAATAGACAAATATTTTACATGAGAGCATTCTGTTCTCTCTTTCTTGCCTGACAATTGTCCATCACTGGTAGTGTAAATGGGTCTGAATTACAGCTAAGGATTTGAACAGTTTCAGCCTGTGAAAAGGTGACAAGCATGCTTGAATTTTAATACATATGTCCTATGTATTTCTCCAGTGAGCTTCATCAAAGCTGTGATTCAGCTGACACTTCTCCAAAGCTTAATAAGCTAAGACAATGTGTGATAATTTCATAGGTGCCTGGTACTTTAATGCTGAATGGTTTCATAGTTCTAGAATTACACATTATGCTTCATCTTTAAAAGTAACAGGACCTGGTTTTGCCAACACGTGAAAACAAAAAGATTCCTTGCTTAAGAGTGAACATTTTTATTTATTTTTAAATATTTTAACAGCTGACACTGGTAATACACTGCATGGAAAATCTACCTATTTTGTCTGTATTTTCTCCATAATATTTCTTTCAAAGATCAGATGATGAATGGGAAAAGAAAAAACTTTTATCCAATCAATTTAATTTCACTTATCTTTTAGATAAGTATATTAAATATCTTGAGGAAGCTCTTTCTGTAATCTGTGGACAGAACTCAATGATCCTAAAGAACAATCACCCACCTTCCAAAGGCCAACATAATGGCTCATTTCCTGGCTCTTTCCATTGATTTCAGAGTATCCAAGTGAGTAATTTAGACTAGATACTTAGTTTTCAGAAGTTTGATTTTGAGAGATGAATCTCATCCTCACCGTAATAAATGGAATCTCCTACAGCCAGATGACAAAATAGGTACAAAAATCTATTTTAGCAATACCAGTGAGATTAGTGGAAAGAATACAATGAAAGAATTTACCAAATAAATTTTTAAAAGCCTTTTGGAATGTTTACAGATATAGTGTGACCACAACCATTTAACTCAATCCTTCTGTCTCTCCTCCCATCCCTCTCTCTTCTCTACCCCCACAGAGGAGAAAATCCCTTTTTTTTTTTTTTTTTTTTTTTCTTTCAGAAGGAAAGCCCCATGGGGTAGAGCAAAATAAATGCAAACACACACACACGTTTTCAGAGCAGAGGCGCTCATTGCAATCGTAGGCACAGGCATATTTGCAACCAAACATTGAAATGAACTGCAGAGGCAATAGAAAGCACGCTCTAGTTAAGTAAATACAGGCACAATCTGGTGTTCTGGTTGCCCATCATATTTCTGTTTTCCTGTCCACATGCATAGTAGACCCATGGGAGCATAGCATTCAAAAATCCATTTTTTATCTATTACTATCTCACGGTAGATTAGCTATAACTACCATCAGGTGACCATATATTTTTCTCCTTAAATAGGAATTATCTTTCCAGAGGCTCTTCTAATGTGTTTATCATCATTCTATATGAATTCCTCACAAACAGGAGCAAAGTTATGCTCATAACATCTCTGTGAAATGCAAATAAAAATGATGCTGGCAGGAGCAGATGTTGACAAACTCTAATTGGCATCAGTACGAGGACTCCTGTGTACTTCAAGGGAAGGGTGAACCTGGTAGCCCTCATCAAGTAGGCACTTGCGGTTGTGTGCAGAAGTCCCATTGACTGGGGTGGGATTTGAGAATATACTTATACATGTATATAAACACTTTGCTGAAAGCAGATACGCATCACAGGGGATTAGAAAAGATGTAAGATTCCTGAATGAGTATCTGTCACAGTTATTCCTCTGACTGCTCTCTCTGTAAGATCTCCAATACAAAGTTTAGGATTATAAAAAACAACTCCCCTAAGCCAACAAGTGCTCTGTTTGCTGGCAGATGCGTTCTGTCTGACTAAAGATGCGAGTTCATCAGTCGCTGCTGCCATTACTTGTAGGATGAATCCACATTAATCATTCACAGTGCGATGAAAAAACCCAACCAAATATTTATTTAAACTGAAAGAGGGGAGATGGAGCTGAGATGTGGGGAAGAAGTTCTTTGCTGTGAGGGTGGTGAGAGCCTGGCCCAGGTTGCCCAGAGAAGCTGTGGCTGCCCCATCCTTGGAGAGGTTGAAAGCCAGGTTGGAGGGGTCTTGGAGCAACGTGGTGTGGTGGGAGGTGTCCCTGCCAAGGGCAGGGGGTGGCACTGGGTGGGTTTTAAGGTCCCTTCCAAACCAAACCATTCTATGATTCTATCTTGTCAGTCAATGCATGATGTGACAAAAATAACACTTTCTATTAATTCAAAGATTTTTTTCTAAATAGAGAACTTTTATTTACATCTTCCCTTACTTAAGCCATAAAAAATCTTAATCATTTGTTTACGACCGAGTCCCATGTTAAGTTGTGAAGACAAGGAGAGGAGGACAATTGAGCTTTTAAGCCCTAGGGAGACATCAATGCGGTGTGTTGACTTGTGATTAAAATACATCAGCTGCTGGAAAGGAAATGGCTGTGTGACAGCCTTCACATGTGAGGCCTCATATGAGTCATGGGGGATACACAGATGTGGACAACGATGTGTGAGAAGGAGAAAAGGAGAGGGAATCTCCACCCCCAGTGGCCTGTGGTCACGAAATCAAGGTCTGTGGCATTTCAAATATTCAGACTATGGTAGAGATACTTGGTCCAAGAACCAGAGCATCTATTCCAAAATAACCCGGTGAAACAAGTCAAATGCAGTTGTGAGGAACATCAGCTTTGATTCACCAATTCTCTCATTTTGCATTGATTGGTGAAGTACAACATATTAACATGGAAGCCTACAGGAACACAGTGGGCATGTGTTGGGGGAAAATTAGAATTAAAAGGTTGTGTCCTTTTAAAGACGGAGTTTCACACAGTCTCTCACCAGCAGCACCCCTGTACAAATCATCAGGCTTTAAAATAAAAAGCCTTCCTGCACACTGAATTTTTAACTCTTCTATTAAACAGCAGAGAAATACCAGTATCAGAATAAAAGCAGTTATTTTTCTTCTAGAAGGCATAGTTTTATCGATTAGAAGCAGTTACTTTGTCAGCCAAATTGTGAAACCAAGTACTAATCTATTAATTAGGTGCCTGTTGTCTGAGGCTACGTATCACTATGCAAATTTGCATATTGCTAAATGACCTTTGTGGTTAAATTTAGATGATCACTCAAGGAAAAACTGTCAGTTTCATTTAATTTCCCCAAAGCCTTTGTCAGTGCATTGAAGGCTCTCAGTCACCCTGGAGTGTTACCCAAGGTACGTGAATAACTAAGGAGAGCTTATAATTGAATACTTTGAAGCAGTTCACAGAATTGTAGGAGTTGGAAGGGACCTCTGGAGATCATCTCCTCCAACCCCCTGCCACAGCAGGGTCACCCAGAGCAGGTCCCGCAGGAATGTGTCCAGGCGGGTTTGGAATGTCTCCAGAGAAGGAGACTCCACCACCTCTCTGGGCAGCCTCTGCCAGGGCTCTGCCACCCTCACAGCAAAGTTCCTTCTCGTGTTGAGATGGAACTTCTTGTGTCCAATTTGTGCCCATTCCCTCTTGTCCTGTCACTGGGCACCACTGAAAAAAGACTGACCCCATCCTCTTGCCGCCAGCCCTTTAGGTGTTGCTCAGCATTGATGAGGTCTCCTCTCAGTCTGCTCTTCTGCAGGCTGGAAAGCCCCAGGTCTCTCAACCTTTCCTCAGCAGAGAGATGCTCCAGGCCCTTCATCATCTTTGTAGCTCTTTCCTGTACCCTCTCCAGCAGCTGCCTGTCCCTTTTGAACTGGGGAGCCCAGAACTGGTCCCAGTGCTCCAGGTGACCTCCTGCCACCTGCTGGCTACGCTCTTTTCCGTACACCCCAGGATGCCATTGGCCTTCTTGGCCACCAGGGCCCATTGCTGGCTCATGGGCGTCCTGTTGTCCACCAGGACTCCCAGGTCTTTCTCCTCAGAGCTGCTCCCCTGCAGGTCAGCCCCAACCTGTCCTGGTGCAGGGGGTTATTTCTCCCCAAATGCAGCACCCTGCACTTGCCCTTGTTGAATTTCATCAGGTGCCTCTCTGCCCAGCTCTCCAGCCTGTCCAGGTCTTGCTGGATGGTGGTACAGCCTTCTGCTGTGTCAGCCACCCCTCCCGGTTTTGTATCTTTAAAAGTCTTTAAAGACAGTTCTTTAAAAAAACGCTAAAATGCATTGATGACGTGATTAGCAAAACACACTCGAGCGGTTTCCTCTTTCATGTTCCCTGTTGCCTCTTTTTGTTTGAGAGTTGTTCCTTGACTTGTTTTACTTAGAAAATGCATTATTGATGCATAATTATTTTATGCTAGACATTACTTAGTCTGCATTTTCCCCTAGAGACTTCAATCAAATTTGGGGGCAAATTTTCATGAAGTGGCACCTCCTGAGACAAATTATGGTGGGATTTTTTTTAAAGCAAATTTTCTATTGTAATGAACTGGTTTTACTTCTATATAAGTGAAGGGACAATCCTTTCTGGTTTAGAAAAGAGGAAGTCACAGTGAATCTTTTTATAAATAATTGAACTTCATTTACCAGGTAGGAATGCACTGCAGCAGTGATATTTACCACATCAGTGATTACAAGGCAATTATAAAATCACACCAGCTTATTAAAATTGATGAGAAATGTTATACCTATACATGATTTGTTAAAAGTGTCACTGTAGCTGATAATTTTACAAAGTATGCAGTGAGAAAATTAACAAGTTATGCTTATAGTAAAAACAGTAACCTTTAAATTCTTCAAAAACACTTCTTATTTGCATTTTTTTCTGAGTGAGAAATCACAGGAAAGAATGTTCAAGTAAAGTGGGTTTTTTTCCACTAAAGTTGTAGTAACAGGACTACTTAAGATCAAGGCCTTCCCTGAAAATAGTTGTGCATATTTCACATTTCCTTTAACAGTTTTCTAACAACAACAACAATAATAGCTGATGTATTTATACTTGTGGTTCTGGTTTAGACTAAAATTTCGACTTTTAAAGTGTGCATCTATTTAGATAGCTTTTCCCTGGTCCACCTTACGGTGAGTCTGACCGTGTGAGTCTGTGAATTTGTATTGAAAAGAGAATTAGTGTTGAAATTTTAATTAAAAAGACCAGCATTCATATCTATGTCTAAAAATATTCTGAGTCACGTTTCTGTAAATGCACAGGAGTTCAACCAAAGAGCTAAAATATTAGCAGTCCTTCCTAGCCCGTATCCAGTGTGCAATATTTAAATGTTGTTTCATCATAATTATCCAGAATTTTTATATGACATCTGCTGTATAAATTTAATTGAAGGAAATTTTAGTTTGCTCCTGAAATTTCAAAAGCAGAAACGGCATCTAAACAGATTATTCTTTATGAGATGTCTGCTCAGATCTAATATGTAGATAATTCAATGTTCATACCAAATTAAATAAATTAACTAGAGAAATTAACATAGAAAGTTCAGGAAGAAGTAGGGAATGATGCTATCCAATAGTTTCCTTTTAAACTTACTGTGAAATTTGCTGTTTATTCAAGAGTTATAAAGGTGACACCGTGTGGTAATAAAGAATATTGCTCCAGTATTCACCAGCCACAGAAAGGGTGTTTTAAACTGCCTTTTCTATTTATACCAACAGAATAACATTATTATTGAATCACAGATTTGGTCAGTAATCTTTATCTTTGCAAGACACTCATTAAACATTGTGCTAATATTATTTTAAATTCAAAGTGTCTCAATTTGAAAAAAATAAGCAATCTTCACTTAGACCTTTTCTTATTTTTATTTTTTTTTTTTTTAAACTTCACTCTGGGGCTTTTGTAATAATTTTAAATCTTACATAAAGTGGATTTAAACACTGTTGCCCAGGTTCTGCTGAATGTTACGCTTGTTCCAGATTTAGATGAGCAGAGAAAGCATTGAAAACCCGAGAATCAGATTAATTGCATCTTCTCTATATAGATACCACGTGCACAAACGTGCCCCTCAAAGGCAGTACAGGGCACAGATGATGCCACTATCTCTGCAACACACCCAAGGGCCATACAGTGGTCCTGCCACCTTCCTTTTTTGTCTCAGCACAGGCTGAAAGGAGAGTTCAGTGGTCTTTCTTATTCCTTTCGGTCTCAGAAGTGCTCTTAAATGATACCCTGAGACCATACTTTCCATTGGATGTGCCCTCTATAAGTTAAAAGAGGTATGAAATAAGTGATATATTCCAACTGCCTTCCCCTCGCTAGGCTCAGAGATTACAAAAGTTAGGGCCAGAGAGAGAGAAAATTTGAATAAAAAAGAATTTAACAAATGGGTGATAAATTTCCCTGAGTAGGTGGCCAGATATCATCCAAAAAGGTAGTAATATTGGTGAAAGCTGTAGTTAAATGGATACCATCTTAATGAAATGGTTCAGCAAGGAAACAACAGGGAAGAGTTTGAAACATTGCACAACGTCAAGCAATTCATTAAAGGAGCAACTAAAATATGACAGAACAGCAATAATGGTTCTTACTTTTAAAGCCTTTGATCCACTGGGAGGAAAGATGAAAAATAAAGGTGATGTTGAGTTGCAAACACTGAATCTACTGAAGAAATAAGACAGAAAGGGATACAGAAAGACCTTTTACAATTAATATAATTTTAGGAAAGGATCAATGAGAATTTTAATTAAACCTGATTTTTTTTTGGTATTCCAGTGCCACATTTGCTTATAGTAATTCCATCTTAAAGAAACTGATAATCTTGAGCTAAGCATCAGTGCTCTCTGGGGCTCAGGAGACAAACCCTTTCCACTGGGGTTTCTAAGAGGTTTCTCTGGGGGGAAAAAAAAAAAAAAAATCCACACTTTTCTATTTTTCCCTGTGGGCTGATTTGTATTTTAGTTTATGGACTGTGAATCCTGCCTCCCAGGTGATTTCCAGCATCTGTGCGCTGTTTGTTCTTAGAGCACAGCAGATGCTTGTTTAGACCCTTCGAGGTGTGCTGTTATATGTTGCTCTGCTACAAGATTAGCGTTAGAAATAGGCTTCAGATATCACATTCCTACGTGCTCCTGGGAAAAATTCTCCATGTCTGTATGTGTTTTGGGCAGATGGTATAAACGCCAGTTTGAAGCTCCGGATACCAGTAGATCGGTCTAGGTTTCATCTTCTGCGTGATTTCCAGCAGCTTCAAAGGAACATGGTTAGCCACTGGAGAGAAAAGAGCACTGGGAAGTTTCAATTAAATGTATTTTCCTTCTTTTGTTGCAAGGCACTTCCTACTTCTTTCTGCTTTTGCTCTCGGAGGTTTTGGCTGTGATATATAAAACAGTGTGCACGCTGCTGTAAAAGTTCTTCCCCGGGGTGCTGTTCAGAGCATTTATAAACAATTCTTTTTCAAATCTGATTTTTAGACAAGATTATCGTAAAAAATCTTTTTTTTAAAAAAATAATAATAATCTTGGCAAAGGTACATGTGTAGGTAGTTTAATTGTAATCCCTGTAAAAATGGGGTAGGGAGGAGGAAAGAATACTGTGAAACTCAAAATCCAGCTGCGAATCACTGGTAAAATCCAGCTAAATGGGGAAGGAATTGGTCTGGTGGTTGGTAGTACCTTCTTTGTATCTTAATCTTTTAGTTCCTTGTAATTTCCTAATTATTGTACCCAAGCATGCCCTGTTTAGCATTAATCTGGCTCAACAGTGAGACCTGCTGCCTTAAGTAATGCTGGACTCCTTGAGCCCGAGTCAACGGCGCTGCCAACAGCCGAGCTGTCTGTCAAAACAAAGAGAAATGGGATAAAAAGCCACCGATTGCTTCGTTTCCTCCTCCCCTGGTGTATTATTAAGTTAATTAAAATAACCACAACAGCTAGAATAAAGCTGTAAGTGTTCCGCATCTCGCTCGGACAGCATTTGCATTCAACCAGCTGTTAGAAGAGGAGGCTGCGAAGTAAAGCCCTGCCAGAATTGGCAAGTTCCTGCACGAAGACCTCAGCCCCGGCCGAACACCGAAAGTGGGCACGGCGATAGTGTTTTTTAAAAAAAATGCTTGCTATTTTTGCAACGGGCTTCTTCGTGGTTCAGTTGTCTCCTAACAAGCAGCTATTCTAGAGTTCAGCTTGTTCGTTGTACAGCCCAGGAGCCTGGGTTTTATTTATCATACATTATTCAACATCTGCCTCTAACACGGCTATTGTTATCTTCCTTTTCTATGAATGATTTTGCTAGAGAATGTGTATTTCTTGAATGATCGCATACAATGGTAAAAGAAGAAGGTATTTTATGGCTGTGGATCAAAGATACAAAGGCGTTGGTGTCAAACCTACTTGGTGAGGGAATACTTAACTTGAGATGTCTAGGGTGTAATCTCTTTTTCATGGTACATTTATTCTGTAAGTCTGACATGGAAATCTCTTTGGTTTCAGGTAGATTTCTGACTTTTGAGCTTTCCTGCAAACTTAACTATGGGTGTTATTCAGGCAACGTCCTTTGAGTCCTACCTTGGGAAACTCAAACCCTTTCTTTCATGCTGTAAGAATCGCCTCCGCTCCCAAATGTACATATTACCGTATTGAATTTTTCCTTCATTGATTGAACCTGTCTTCCTTGATCACTCATGGAGTCCACAACAAAATTTGTCAGCATTGACTGAATTATTTTTGTCCTCGGCTCTGTAAAAGTACAAATAGATGTAAGATCAGTCCTGGAAAAGTGTGATGAAAGAAAAAGAGCCACTTGATGATATTCCCTATTTACATTGCACACTGAGATCTATTTGTTACTCAGTTTTATTCCCATTAGTGTGTGCCTTGATGATTTTTTTGTCAACCGAATTTATAATTTCATAAAAATGATACCAACTTAATTTGACAAGATCTATTTTCCATGTACCCATGTTGATTAGCAGTAATTATATTATCCTCCTTTAGTTGCTTATTACTTGAATCCCATATCAGGCTTTACATAATTACAACAATCTCTTAATAGTGGCACCATGAGACCTTTTCCTGATGACACTTAGATTATCTTCCCCATGATAATGCAAGGTGGCTTTTTTGCCTCTAAATATTCCAGATAGATGCTTTAATACCTATTTATACTGTTCACTAAAATGTGATAGTGTGAACATCAGCATGAACTGAATAATACCCCTCTCTCATGTTTCATTTGCTGAAAGATTTGACCAGAGGTTCAGAATTACTTTAGTCTGAGTTGTCTCTTCCCTGGAAACTTGTGGCTTTTCATATTCAAAACCTTTCTGCAATATTTAGGTACATCAAACATTTCTTTTTTTTCCTTACAAAGGAATACATTCCAGGCTTTATTCTTTATTCCTGAGGATTCTTAAATTGTTGTATTGGAAGAAAGAGTCGATTGACTAGATTTTATGTAGCCTTTCTGCAAGCACATACTGCGTAAGGAAGAAAAGATCCCCACTACTGCAAGGACTACAAATCACATAGACCCTTCGGGAATGGCGTTCAGATTCACCTCCCAGAAAAAGCAACTGGCCTTAAACCAGAAGAGGATGGAGGGAATCTTGGTTACCTGTCATCTCCTCCTATGTTTTTTCTAAGAATTTAAGGTTTATTATACTTTCACTGTAGGACTTCATACATCACTTAATATCTTCATGCATTCATGAAGATATTCCGCTAGGACGTGCTTTGAAAATTTGATTTAATTTGTCTAAAGTGTCAGGTCCCTAGTATGTTTTGCCTGTAAAATACAGTTCAGTGAATGTAGCTGCATCAGCTATATTTAAAACAAAAGAATTACCTACATTTACACACCTCCAGTAGACAGGAAAATATTTTTCTATGTCTTTTTGTAAGGAGAAATTTCTGGCATTCAAAATAACAAAGACACACCTGGGTAAATAACATGACAACAAAATAATAAATTAAAGAACAAAGTCAACTGGACATTTTTATCCTCCATGTGCTTACTGGGATTAATTAGGTCCAACAATTGTGATTACTAAAATAGTTTGCAATAGCCTTGGTCCCCAGATGATTGAAGAACTGATATTCAAGTGAATTTATACTTCATTTGAAACATGATTTATAAGATCTGAAAGGCCAAAATAAATTTAAAACGCTTAATTCTGAGCCTATAGACTGATATCCCTTGACTTTTTGCAAGGAGTATCTGAATTTGCTTGAAATACATCAGCTTATCAGGAATTTTGCTGCTGTTTCTGGAACACTTCTTTCTTTTTCTGAACAACAACTTTGTTTGAAGTATTTTGTTTAGACATTGGTGAAGATTTAATATCCTTTTCTAAGTAGTTTCTTTCCTTTGGAAGATTCTCTTGAAAAACAATCTTTTTTTCTGAGACAGGTCTTAAGTATGTGATTAAAGGAATGAAGGGCATCCGTACTTGTCATGTGGTTGTCACTGGCCAAGGTGTTACTGTTTTAATGATAATGATTTTCCCCAAATGAAGAAAATTAGTGGAGGTTTTTTGGTACTGCTATCTGGGGAATGATTTGTTGGATTTTTACCTGGAAGAAATCCATGTAATATTTTATGTCACCTTTGTATTCACTAAGAAAGAACTCTTTTTAGCATTCTGTGTTTCAGTGAAATGTCTGAGAAATATGTGGGAATAGGAGCTTGGGGCGGAGGTGAGAAATATGCGAGTGCGCTAAGATAACGATGCTTAATAATTTTGAACTGAGATTGACGTATATTCATGTTTTAGTGGTTAATCTTCCTTGATCTTTAGTGGCTTGGTGTCATAGGAAATTAAGTTGATAGTCGTTTCTCACACTTGAAGGCAGAGCTCCTGTCTGGTTGCAGATGCAAAAAACCTACAATTATATGTAGAAAGCAAAATATAGAGCATATTGCAAAGAAAAAGAGCTGTGGGTTAGATCCTTAGCTACTAGTGGAGTGCAGTGATTGATATCTGGCAGGGTCATGGTCCTAGGTAAGAAAACACTATATATTAATCTGATAACTGAGTGGTTTTATATTCACCCAAACATTATTTGGAAAGTTTTTGTTTTTCATGTAATTGCTTTCACAGGACGGCGGGGAGGGTGTTCATCTTTTTCTAAATTCTGAATCCAGAGTAGCACATCTATCTGGGATACTTCCAAAAGGGAAAAGAAAAACCTCTACGCCTGCTAGAATGTTTTCTATAGAAGAAGAACTATGTAGTGGTTAACACATTATTTTTCTTATTTTTTTTCCCTGCAAAACTCCTCAAGGGAAAACGGCCAGTAGGAAGAAACAAAAGATAGAATAGTAGAATCATAGAATTGTTAGAGTTGGAAGGGACCTTAAAGATCATCAAGTTCCAACCCCCCTGCCCTGGGCAGGGACACCTCCCACCACACC
>JAOXNO010000033.1:63961317-63976349 GCA_028565335.1 Limnodromus scolopaceus | reverse complement strand
AACTTGTTTGCTGTGAGGGTGGCAGAGCCCTGGCAGAGGCTGCCCAGAGAGGTGGTGCAGTCTCCTTCTCTGGAGACGTTCCAAACCCACCTGGACACGTTCCTGTGGGACCTGCTCTGGGTGACCCTGCTCTGGCAGAGGGGTTGGAGGAGATGATCTCCAGAGGTCCCTTCCAACCCCACATCACTCTGTGATTCTGTAATATGTTAGCATGGATCTCTGTGAGTCTTTACCAGTAATCATCTTCCCTTAAGAAAATTGACTGCTTTTTCCTACTCTTTTCTCCCTATCTTTCAGCCAGCAAACAAACAAAAAGTGAATTTTTGTTTTTTATTCTTAAAATTTTTGTGAGTTTGTTCAGTATGGAATTCAAAATTTACTTGGCTGGAAGAGTTATCAGTGTGCCAATGTTTTCAAGCATTTTGATCACTTTTTTTGGCCTATTATTTGCATTTAACTAAGATTCTAAATCTTTTGAAATGCACCCCTTTAAATATATTTACAAGAAGCCAAAGAAAAATTATTTGCAAGATGCTGCAAAACTGATTTCCTGAAAAGATATAATAACCCTTTCTCTCTCAGCAGGCTTTTTATGCATCAAACTTGAGTCCTCTGTGCTTGAACTTTTTAGCTGAAAGTAGAGCCACTACTCAAAAAAAAAAAAAAAGATGTAGAGAAACTATTCCCAAAGGCTATCACCATTTTTTTTAAATCATCCCACTGGACCTCAAGAGTTTGTATATTTCCCTCTCTGTGAAAAGATTTCCCTCTGCCCTCTGGAACAGCAAAGTGCTTGGAAGCACGTGGTTCTTAAAATAAAACTTCGTTGGTCACTAAAAGAGATGTCCTCTTAAAATCTTCTGCAGAGGATCGTTCTTGATTTTCACTTGAGAGAATGGAGATGAGAGAAATCAAGAGCTATCCTTATGAAATAAAAGATGTATTTGCAGGTGATAGCTCAAGGAAGAATGAATTAAATTCAGAAAGAGAGAGATGTTACTGCTCGTCACCACAGATTAGACCAAGTGCTACTGTACATATTTTGATATTAAAATGTATGCAAATTTAATAGTAGTATTCTAGCGGCAGCATTTTGTATGATATAGGGTGCTGATACCCAGGCTCTTTGAAAAGATTACAATGAGATTTCACTGCAGGTATATCAAAGACTGAGTTGTGTATCAATAGCTTTCACCAGAAATAGAGATAATTGCAGAGGCTTATCAGGCATAACAGGAGAATCAGGTGATAGGAGAAAGATAGGTTACATCAGCCATTTAATGCTCCTATAATTTGCAGTTCTGCACTCCCAAGACAAGGATACAAGAAGTATCTAACTGAAACTTAAATAATGCTTTCTCAAGTCCATACCACTTGGGGAGAGCAAACGGGTGAAAAATTTCTGCTAAACATTTTTTTCCAAGCTCATGCTTGGATGGATGAGGGTCCCTCCCACCTGCTAAGAGAAATTCTGAGGGAGTTTGTGCATTGCTGATGGATCAGAACTTCTCTATCAGTGACTCCTGTGTGTATCTGTAAAGCAAAAATCATACCAAGATCCTTTCACCTAACAAATAAGTGGTAAGGGAAAAAAGGAAATATCTCTAACATTATGAAGTGAGAAACCCACCTTTGGTAACGTCAGTGCTAATTTACACAGTGGGGTCTGGTGTTCATAGTCACCACATGGCACAGGTTGTTCCCATTTCTTGGTTATCATCTCTCTGGTAACTTTATAAAACACCACTGTTCCTTTGTAATGAGGTGAACTGTGGTTACCAAATTCATCCACTTCTTTAATTTGGAGCTCCAGCCTGGATTTCCTTTGTGAATGAAAAATCAGCCTGTGGACTTTTCCAAAATCTTTTCCATTCTCTGCAGATAGAAATAAATAAATAAAATATTTTTTACACTGTATTTTGAGGTGTGGCATCTAAAATAATTCATTAGCGTGAGTCAAATAGAGCTAATCACATAAAATTTGGTTGCTATTTCTTATTGTTGTTACTTTTTATTGAACATCTGAGGTTCAGTAGTTGAAATGTCTTTATAGTCAGCTGTCTTGGCCCCTGAATTGTTGGCATAAGGAGTAAGTGGTGAAGGTTGTGCTATAAATTGAAAAATAAGGAACACAGAAGGGGATGAAGTACATAACATAGGCAGAAATAAAAATAAAACAGTTTTGTGACTGGAATTCAAAGTATATGTTTTCTGGTTATCCAGGATGGATACCTGTCTCTCTGTAACAACAAAATGAATGGAGGTAGAGAGGTAGGTGCATATTTAAGATTTGTAATTCCTTTTTTAATTGATACATCTATAACATTATCCTTTGCATAGACAGACAGGCATTCCTTGGGGGCTGGAGACTTCCCTTTTTGAAGAATAATCCTTCCTTTAGGGTAAACAGGGTTTTCAACGGGAGAGGTTTACATACAAAATGTTCAGAGGGCCAAATATATATTTACATGTTCTTTCCAAAACTGGCAGAAGAGATTATATGTAATTTCGTGGGAAAATTTTTCCGAGGCTTCTTATCACTTCTCCCTTTAAGCAAATCTCTGAATGGTGGAATTCTTTAGCCTGCAAATGGAGACAGTATAATAACTCCCTCTCATTACCTCGATTCGTAGTGCTGCTCACAAAAAGCAACATTTTGCCCTGGATTTCAGTGTTTAATCTTGCCCACCTTAAGTGAATTTACACAGACAAAATAGCGGACTGTTTCTTTTTGTTTGGAATCTATTTAATTCCTATCAAATGTTCTTTACATTAAAAAGCCATTGACGGAATCTTGCCCTTTCGAAATAAAAGGTAAAATCCTGGATTTTCTGAGGGACCAGGTTTCACAGAATGGCAGAGGTTGGAAGAGATCCCTGCAGATCATCTTGTCCAATCCCCCTCTCTGCTCAAAGCAGGGTCATCTGAGCCAGTTGCTCAGGATCTTGGTCAACTGGTACATGTTATTTTTAAATAATTTTTTTTTTTTTCGTTTCCCATGTAGTTCATGCACCTGTTATTTACAAGAAATAAAACACTGAAATAACTAAATATGCTGTGACTGACCCCAGTTACTAATGTTCACATACAGTATTTCTGAACAACAGAGGTGGTTGCTACTGTTCATCCAGACGGATGAATTAATGACTTTACCTGAAGCAAAAATATTCCCTCTAAACCTAAAATGAATCTGCTCTCCTTCTCTTAATGGGAACTGCTGCGTAGGCTCTGGGGGACCAAAGTAGCCCTCCTCGTGGAGCTTTTGAAGTTCCCAGGTCAATTCTTTGGACGCAGAGAGCAAAACTACTATTTTATAGGGGTTTTCTCTTTTCCGATACAATATCACATTAGCCATGGTGCTACAAACAGCTTCTTCCAGACCCTGAGCAAAGAGGAGAAGGTACGTGTTTTCCAAAAGGAAGGAAAGGCGAATGACCACAAAGCTGTATTAGGAAAAAAAAAGACACAAAAATAAATAACTCTGTCTTAAATAATTTTATCAACTTCTAACAGTTTATTACTCAAAATAATACAGGGCTCAGTCTCCACTGGACCTTTTGCCACCTCCATTTCATTCTTATTTCTAACACATGAGAGGGTGGAAATTTGCCTGCTTCTGTAGTGCAGAGTATATTGACTCTGTATCTATGAATTCAAATATGCACAAATTTTAGATGAAAGTAAGATAATATTTCCTAATAAGAAATTCCAAAAACATATTATGGTTTTGGAGTCAGAGACCTAAATCACATTTTCCAATTAAGATTAATATCTGCATTTCCTGTTTCAAGTTTTGTATATATTACATAGTATACAGTCTAAAAATGAAAAAATATTTAAACAAATTTATATTTTCTGTAATTATGAGTAACAAATCGAAATGATCTTATACTGCAAAGTGGGATAAAAAGATTCTGGCAAGTTTATAATTAATAGTGGATGATTTCTTATCACTACTCATTTCAATTACTTGAAAGTAAATATTTTAGTAAATAAAATTTTATTAAATTATTCATACATTACCTTTCTAAATGCTCATTTAGTTCAAATGATACAAGCCCATTCCGTGCATTCTGGATAATAACATCATCAAACACCTTCCAGCCCTCCTCTTTGTTTCTGTGACCTAATAATTTCAAAGTATCACTGAGATTCTCCCCGTTTTTTCTCACAGATGCACTCACAGCCCTGGAAAACCAAGGAATTACAGGAAAAAATATAATGAAAAATAGATCCTGCAGAAAGAGTAAGTTTGTGATTGTAGTTCTGCTTTCCCTTCTGTTTTCCTTGATGTCTACATATGTTTTCCCCACCTTGCTGAAAATCTACACATGGAACTGTACTCCAGAGTACATGAGTAATTGTTAAGAGTTATTTTTATTTTTATTTTTTTTCCCATTCTCCAGAAAAAGGAAAAAAAAAAGGAAAAAGGAAGGTTTCTGTCTAAATGAATCTAGTTTAATCTATAGCTTAATATCATGCACAGTAATTATTACATATTGTTTTTGAGTCATTCATCAAGATTTAGATTCTCTAGAAGCACCTTTTCTTCCAGAAGCAAATATTACTCAATAACCATAAAGGAATTTAGAAAATAAGACATGACTGCTATCCATTATCTCTTTCCACAGAGAAAATCAAAATAGATTCTCTTCAAATCAGGTGATTACATTGATATCACACTCAGAATCAGGCAACTCTAACATGACATGCTCTGGCTAATTTATCCTAGTGAATGAAACACAAGGGTTTTTCTCACAGAAGCCCATAACTCTCCTCTCACACACACCCCTCCTTATCAAATTTTTTAAAGCCAGATGAACCTTTCTGAAATGAAAATGGATTAAGCCTTTCTGAATCTGGAGTTGCCAGTGGTAGCAAAACTGGAAGGACAATGATCAAATGGTGAGTTCAGATTGATTTATTATTTTTTTTTCTTGCATGAGATGGTAAAAACAGCATCTATTTTGCGGACTGTCAAAATAAATGAGGTCAGGTTTGGCTTTTTTTTGCACCAAAAAATTTTATCTATTTCCTCTTATGTATGATGGATAAATTCTATTGAACTGCCAGTTAACTGAAATGTAGAGGGTTTTTTTAGGAGTCCCCATGTTTTAATGCTTTTTTAAGACATTCCAAAAAGTCTACATTTTAGAAATTTTGTAGGGAGTGCTTTTGAAAAATCTGGTCCTTTTTCTAGTGCGACAGTCCCCATAAACTGACCTACTCCCAACTGTTGTGTCATAAATTTTGACCTAGCCAGCCATGGGGAACATGTAGAAGTAGAGATCAGAAAAGTCAAAGGCCAGGGTAGCCAAACCAACCCCTGGTAAAATAGCGATCCCAGCAGCTTTGAGACGTTATTCTCCATGTTCAGTGTTTGGCTTTGGTGAAAATGGTTGGATGTTTCTTGCTGAAAAAAAATCCAACACTTATTTTTCATCCTTATTTTTTTTAGAAATATAGTGGTTGGCGGTGGGCAGCATATGTACAGATTATACATCAAATGCTATATGAATTTTCTGGGTGAAGCTGTAGCATGAGAATTGTGGGAATTTGCTTTAGTGTTCCTAACAGCGTTTCTAACCATAGCAGAATATACTAAGGAACTAACACATTTTTAATAAAAAAAAAATAATAAAATGAATCAGCAAGTGTTAAAATGAATTCATTTGCATGTTTTAAAAATGCTGAATTTGTAGGGAAGTTGTTCTTACCGAGGATGATGTGCCAGAGCAACCCTCTTTACTGTAGCGCTAATGGCTCTCGCATGTTCTATCTCGTCTCCTTGCCTTTTTTTTTCTGGGTTTGGAGGACAGGGCAGAGTGATAGTGACGGGGCTGTTAAATGGTTGGGCTGAAGGATGCTGGACATAAACCAGTGCGCTAGTAGATACCACTGAGTGGTACATATCGTGTCTCGCTTTCAAGATGGAAACCAATGATGGTTCAATTGGCTGAACCTAAATATGGAAAGCAATCACACAATTAACTTGCAAATGAATAAATAATGAATAATTCCTGGGGGTTTTGTACAAATAGATTTATCTTTTGGAATTAGATTACAGAGAAACCTCTCTATAACTCAGGAACAACCCACGCAACGTATCAGCACTTTATACAATGAACAACCAAGTGCTTGGGAGTCATCAAAAACTGAAACCTTTATGGACAAAAATATTTTGATTGTTTTATTCCTGCTTTCAGTTCAAGTTTTGAAACTCCTGAGCTCCCCCAGAGTTTGATGATTTTCTAAGATTTTTCAAATCTGTTTTTTTTTCACTGTTAATCACAGAATGGTTCGTGTTGGAAGGGACCTTAAAGACCATCCAGTGGGCAGGGACATCTCCCACCAGACCAGGTTGCTCAAAGCCCCATCCAACCTGGCTTTCAAGCCCTCCAGGGATGGGGCAGCCACAGCTTCTCTGGGCAACCTGGACCTCACAATTTTATCTCCTCTGTACCTCCAACTCAATGTTTTTATGGGGGAAGGGAGAAACACTTTATAGCTGATGCAAATCTTGAGATTATTCTCAGAAGAGGTGACAATCCCTTCTGTTGTGCTGCCTGGTACAAATGATGAAGGTCAGGTGAGAAAAATTGTTCCGTTAACTTAAATGTCGGGCCAAGCAGTTGAAGTTTGTAGTTGGTGCTTACGTCACTGTTGAAAACAACTAAAGTATATCAGATGAAGGTAGATGGTTCTTAGTTTCAGCTACAGATAGCATTGACTACTGGCAATATTATGTGGCTTTAACAAAGTTGACAGGAAACCATTTGCTGTGTATACAGGATGTGGAGCTGCAACCACTTTTCACTTTTTCTAAGAATGGAACGGGTTGCCCTTTAGCATTATTGACATCTTTGCTTCAGAACAAATCAGAAAAGAGACTTATGAGACAAATATTGTGTATTTCAAGCTCACCTTTAACTGCACGGGTGCTGGAGAGCCGAATGTTTCTGGAGGGTAATAGAAAGAGATTCTAGAATCCACGCTCAGCTTTTGTGAGAGTCCTATCTTTGGAACAGTAAATGTTTCTTTCTTTAAGCATGACATCACAGAAAAAACGCCCAGCTGGTAAATTTTCACTTCTGCAAAGTTTTCCTGTGTAAAGAAGAGTGTGGGGTTAGAGGACACTGGAGGCAAAGGAAGCTCTGTTCCGCAGCGGACTAGCATTTTGAGAAGGCAACATTATTTATAGAGTAAGGTGTGAAATGAAAATAAATTAAATATCATGGCCACCTGGATGCCCAGTTATTTGGTGATTTTTAGTCCTCATGTGCTGTCATTCACATTCCAGTGTATGGCTGGGGTGACATGACATAAGCTCGTAAACTGGTTGATGAATCTGGCCCAATGCAATTCTTCTGTAGTTAAAAAACAGAACTATCCTGTGTTTCTTTGAGATGCAGTTTAGACGCACACATAGAGAACTGTGTTATTTCTCTGGGATCTGAATGTGAAATAATTCCCCTTAGGTTTTTGCTTTTATCAAATAATGCAATGTATTATGCTTATTTACAAAAATAATGAACCATTACTAAAGCGTTAGCATATTGGGATCAAGAAATTGCCTCAACATTGTGAGTGGAAAAAGGGACCTTGTTAAATACTAGGTTTGAAATACTTGAAATACTCAAATACTTGAAAAAGTAGGAAGACAAGTTCAATTTAACCCCACATGGCAGGCAATACAGCTTAATAACAACATCTTTACTAGCATAACTCCACAGAGGCTTAACTGGGAACCTGGAATGATGTTTTTATAATTCTTAGATTGTAACCAACCTTATGGTTTCCTTGGTATCCCTCCAAAGAAATTGGAGTCAAGTAGGTTGATTGAAAGTTCCCATCGGTCACCTTCACCACGATCTCCCGAAAATTTCCTCTGAAGCATGAAGTAAATGGGATTGCAATGTTGATAGGGAATGGGATTGTTTCCTCAAGATTAGAGCATTCAATACTGATGACATTGCTGACCAGCTCCTCAGCGTCATCCACCACCAAGGAACTGGTGTCATTGACTATCTTACACTTCAGATTCTCCAGAGCAGTTGCAGGAGCTTTAATAAAACAAGCTACTTCACATTCATTCTTACCACTCTCTTCCACTGGAAATCTGGAGAAAAAACAACATAAAATATTAGTCTTTATATTTTGGGTGGAGTGGTGCCTTGTATTTTTAATTAGTACTTTATTATAATGATGTGCTGCATCATAGCCTAAGCAGATAATTCATAAAAATATATCTTTAGTAATAGATGGGAAAATAATGAAAATGTTTATGTTTAGCTTTTTTCAGAGCAGCTTACAAATTATTATAAAACTGACTAATTAGGGTCTTCTACTGGTTTCAAACAATTTGGGAATTGTTTGAAATTGACTTGACTGGCTGTGACTCAGTCCCTCTCTGGTATAAAAAAATATGCAATCAAATAGAAAGTTACAGTTTTCTTTAGACCAAATGTAAGATCTTCATTGTGCATGCTGAAGTTGTAAACTGCTATTATGTGCATGACCAGCAGCTCTTCAATACGTGCATATTGAATTCCTGGGCCCACAGATGTTTAGATGTGTGCTAATAAGCAATATTAATGTACATCTGTTCCTAAAAAGAATATGTCCTTACTTTTTGGTTATCCAGTGTCCGGATTTTTGTTTTTCTTCTGAATCATTCATGGAAGGATTCACAGCAGTAAGTTCACGTGTTTGTGCTGAAGATGTGAGGGTCACTAGGTCATTCCTACAAATCTCATGGTTTGTTTCCACTTCACTGCCTTTCATTTTCTCTGTCTGTCTATGTTCTTGACTTCCTACCTCTTCTGAAGGTTCTTTGACTACTGCCCCTTTTTCCTGTTCAAAAAGATTCTTTGCAGTTCCGTCATAAATGTCTTTCAACGTCCCAGATGGAATGCCTTCCCCACTGCTCCTAAGAGCAACTTGAAAAGCCAGTTCTGGAGACTTTTCAGTAACAGAGCTACCTCCATGAGGTCTATCTTTTTCACTGCAATCTTTTTTCTCTGTAACGGAGTTCATTGGTAGTCTCTGTTCACCATCTTGCTTTTTTACTGGAGGTTCTCCGCTAATGTCCTGTTCTCCAGCAGGTAAGTTTTCAGATAACAATGCAATATCTTTTCCCACAGTTTTAGTTTCACTCGGCTGGATTTGATTAACATTCTGACTGTCTGCCTTGTTCAAGGAAGGAGTTCTTTGGGAAGATCTAAAAGGTTCTTGCACAGATTCTGTCACTTCTCCTTCAGAATAAATGTTCAGAACCACATCTGTTTCTGTCGAAGCTTTTTGAGCAGCCTTGATCTGAGAATCATCATCGTGTCTGGAGCTAGCAGCACAAAGTTTATTTTCTGCCTCTCGAAGGTGTGAGACTGTAGTTATCAAACAATCCTTCACTTTCTGCAGACAATCTATAATTCCATTGTACTCTGAGGAAAAGAAAAAAAAAAGCTAACCAATTCAATGTTTCTATTAAATCTAGCAAAAAATGTGCAAACTCCTATATACATACCTGATGAATTCCACCTAATTCCATAGTGCCATTCAATACATGAAGCACAATGCATTTCTTGACTTCCACTTTATCTTTTTGTATTTATTGCTACTCAATTTGAGTGAATTTCTGAAGAACTGAGTACGGACAAGTACATTTGTGTACTTGTCCAAGTACAACTGTGTATTTGTCAAAGTACTGCTCTGGCAATGCCAACAAACACCTTCCTAGTGATCCGGCACTAGCTAAATTCTTAATGACAATCAATCCAAAGCATGGAATTGGTAAATAAATAACACAAAAATATCAGCACATTTACAATACTGAAGTTCGGCAGTTTGTAGCATCCAGTTGTAGGATTGGTGAAGGTTGCTCTTGTGTGTAACTAAAAACAGGTGATGAAGAAGGATGCATAAAAAGCACACAGTCATTAGGTGCTATTCATGTAAGATTTTTATTTTTAGCATAATCACTTTATGATCTTTTAATTTATGACATTCTTCTTAGCTTACACCTTTCCTTAGAAATCCTTCCAGACATTCTCTCCAAGGATTTCAGATGTATTACTTTCAGCTCTCCCCTCAACTCATGCCGTCAAGCTCTACAACTGGAACTGTGTCTTCATTAATTAGGAATATTGCAAACCTCTCAGAAAATTTCTTGCTTATTTCTCTTTGCTGCAGGAGGTCCCAGAAAGCTTTGTTTTGTGGGTGAAATCCAGTGAAAGTCAACACAAATAAGAAAATTGTACAGAATGACACACAGTAGGGTGTGCTCTCTGCTTATAATGGGCAAAGACACACAAGGGAAGGACAATAGAAAGGGCTGGTCCAAATCTTACGGGAACCCACTGGCTTAAGTTCACTTTCTTCAGTAAAGTCATATAAGGTAAATCAGTGTCTCAAAGTTTTCAACTAGGAAAATATTTTTATTGAGTAATAATGACATCACTCATTCATCTCTATTTGCATCTGATTGACTTAAACCTACAAAGTGTCCAGTTCTGAATAAAGCTTTTTGCTTGTTGAACTCAGTCTAAAAATTACTCCTTTGCAATACTTTCTCAGTTCCCAAATGATTTGTTATTGTATTTTTGACTACATTTGGGGGGAAAAAGAGAAAAAAAAACGAAGATGCAAACATATTTTTAATATATTTTTTACACTAGTAGTTCAAAGAAAAAAACAGTGTTTGTTCTAAAGTACTGCTTTTTTTCCAGGGGCGCTTTTATAGTAGTGAAGAAGGACTTTTCAATAGTTTAACAGAGCTGAGAAATAAAAGGACTGGAAATAACACAGCTTGCGCAGCTTCGTTTGCATAAGAGAGTGTTAAAAACAACTTCTCCCTATCACTAAAAGGCAAAGATCAAGCTTTGGCAACACGGCCAAAATTAACCTGTTTCCTCCCTGAGTTTTGCATTTTGTAAACAAAACCAAAAAAACCTACAAAGCGAATCTCTTTAAACTTCCCTAAAATCAAATATTTTTAAAATTCCCTAGAATCAAACTTGAGGATAACAGGTTTGTTTGAAACAATGGCATTTTCCTGTGCTGGGAATATGACTTTTCTAATACTGCAGTGCTTAAAGCCCTGCAAAGACAGGGCCTTTGTAACTTTACCCAACTGTGTCACACGAAAAGACACTTTTTGCACTCTGATACAAGGTTAACCTCGAAATAAGCCTTCTTTTGTGTTACCCCTCCCGCCCCCGGTCACCACTGCTTTTCTAACACTTCTCTTTCTGTGCTTTTCTGGTGTTTGATAACACAGCTTTGGAATCCAGTGGCAGTTTGTATGCAACTGTCTTCAAACCTTTTTGCCTTTTTTTTAAGGGGAAGGTGCTAGATGAGGAAAAGTAACTTTTTGGAAGAAGAATGATGCTGAATTCTTAGACATCTTCAAAATAAACAAATTAAACACATAGGCCATGAGGCCAACAGGGCGAAGTTAGCTTGGAGTCTGGAAACAGGTCCTTTTTTTTTTTTTTTTAACAAAAATGTTCTTTTATTATTGTGGACGTTTTATAAAGCTGTAGAATAAAGGCTCATAAAAGTGGGCGTAAAGATTTCTGCCTGGAGTCTCTATCTCTGTCTATGCATCAGGCTGTTAGGCCATTATTAAATGCAGAAATGTTAGTTTTCTTTTCTACATTGATGCCTGTTTGCTAAAATGTTGTTTCTGAGGAAAAGGAGTTGTTTCATTGTGACAAAATAATCCTGCCTTTTTTTTTTTTTTCCCAGGAAAAAAAATCTGGATTTGGTCCTTGCAGTAAATAGCGCTGTTATTGTAACGACACCGTTATAAAAGCAAGAAATTAAATTTGGTGTGATTACCCGTAAACTAAGATGGCAGAACTCTTCCTTATTTTTGTTGTTTTTAACTGTGTTGTTACTTGTAGAGGACTGTAGAGGATATATATTGGGTGTGCTCGGTGAGGCGCTGGCAGTGAGGGGGCTGCAGAGGCCTCTGTGAGGAGAGGTCGGGGCTGCCCCGTGCTGGACACAGCCGGTTCCAGCCGGTTCCAACCGGCTCCTCAACAGATCCACCTCAGGACTGATTGGAGCCTGTCAGCGACACTGGCCCTTCCTCTAGGAGAAGATACTTAAGAAAGGGCAAGAACACCAGAGAACCGTGAGGAAAAAAAGCATGAGAAAGGGCCCAGGGGACACCAAGGCCCGAGAAGGAGGAAGAGGAGGTGCTCCAGGCCTTCAGCAGAGATTCCCTTGCAGACCCCGGGAGACCATGGTGGGGCAGGTACCCACTCTGCAGCCCACGGAGGACCCCACATCGAAGCAAGTAGATATTCTGTGAAGGTACTGCTGGAGAGGGTACAGCAAAGGGCTACGAAGATGATGAGGGAACTAGAACATCTCTGTTGTGAGGAAAGACTGAGGGACTTGGGTCTTTTTAGTCTAGAGTAGAGAAGACTGAGGGGGGATCTGATCAATGCTTATAAATACTTCAAGGGTGGGTGTCAGGAGGATGGGGCCAGTCTTTTTTCAGTGGTGCCCAACAACAGGACAAGAGGTAAAAAGCACAAACTTGAACGTAGGAAGTTCCATCTCAACGTGAGAAGGAGCTTCCTTTGAGAGTGTCAGAGCCCTGGAACAGGCTGCCCAGAGAGGTGGTGGAATCTCCATCTCTGGAGACATTCAAACCCGCCTGGACACGTTCCTGTGGGACCTACTCTGGCAGGGGGTTGGAGGAGATGATCTCCAGAGGTCCCTTCCAACCCCATAGCATTCTGTGATTCTGTGATACGGCAGCCTGTGGAGAGGCCAATGTTTCCTGACACTGTTACCAAACCATATCCTTGAAATGTTGTTAGTAACTAGTGTTGTAAAGCCTTATGTATATTCTCACAAATAATGAGGATTCTATCCTTGAATTTATCAAACATGACCTAATGAAAAGAATGCCTAGTCAAGGGATGCAAGTATTGTATCATTCTCGAGGAGGCACATTGAGCGTAAGGACCTTCAGGATGGTACTAGTCTACATGTTTTGAAAAGTTTAGCCAACTTGGCAGGAAAAGTGAAAATTCTTAGTGTCCTAAGCTATACTACCTTCATTATAATACTAAAAATCACACCCATAGGTCAAGAAGACCCATGCCCAGGAGAAGACCCTTCCCTTGAGCATGCGTGGTAGCTATAACTTGATGGTGTATTCATATGTAAATTACTAACCAATCAAATATAGGTAGGAGGTACTAATATTATAATGATGCTGCAAAATGTGTATAAAAATCGTGTGGAGAGTTCTGATGGGTGTGCATGGTAGGAGAATAAATCCCCCATGCACTTGGCGCTGTGAATAAACCAATGTCAGCTTTCTAAACTGCAAACCGAGTCTGGAGAGGGTAGTTTTGTTGTTTTAATTTTTTGCCTGTGTTTCTCAGTATCCAAATCTATTTCAATGGACAATAAATTAAATTAATTTTTTTCCCTCAGTAGAGTTTGTATTGCCCATGACAGTAAGTGGTAAGCTATTTCCCTGTCTTTATATCGACCCATGAGTTTTTCCATCTTATTTTCTCCCCATCATGTTGAGGAGGGGGAGTAAGTTGCTGGGTGAGGGTCTGGTGTCTGGCCAAGATAAACCCACCAAAATCATAGAATCATAGAATCATAGAATTGTCTAGGTTGGAAGGGACCTTAAAGATCATCCAGTCCAACCATCAACCTAATCCTGACAAAAATCACTAAACTGTAATAATATATACACAAAACTTTGAAACAGTTCTGCTTAGATAATATTTTTTTTCTCACATAATAAGAATTACAAGTCTCATATTGAATCTCATGTAATAGACTTGAAAACACTGTGAGACAACCGTTGAAATATGAATTCATTTGGTCTAATGAGTGATCAAATACTGAAATACTAACAAATGAAAAGTAAGGTCCCCCAGCACCATCACATGGCAAAACTTAGCAACCAGTATACCCAGTCCATTCTGTTTACAGGCATGTCCCTCCATACTTGCCTGGACTTGCAGTTGATTCCTCGTGTTTGTCATGGAGAGTACTCAACAAGTGGCAAGTGTCTTGAAGGCTTTCTGTAACTTTCTTCAGCTGCCGGCTGAGAGATCTGCTCAGCTCTTGTGTTAACGAGATCAGCCTAAGCACATACCCTGCTGTACCTTCATGATCCAGATCACTTTTCAGAAGCTCATTTCTCACTAGCAAGTTCAGGTGCCAGATTTTTTCCAGGAGTTGGCCTGATTTGCCTGCAGGCGTAATCTTACCTTTAGCCTTTTCCATTTTATGTTCAGAATATACTACTTCAATTTTTTTTCTGCTAAAACGCTTCTACAAGGTGTTGGCCTTGGTTCAGACTACCACACTGTTTAGTGTTTGAAGCCTGAACCACGTTTAAACAAGTGCTGTATTCCACATAACGCTGACAAATCAAACTCTGGCTCAGAAACTCTGAACTGATGTTGATATTAAAAAGTTCCTAGGTGACAGAAAGGAGTGGCTCCTGTAACTATGGGAGAGGATTGCCAAGAGATGCCAACGTACACAATGCACCTTTAAGGGAGGTTATGAAATCCCAGTTATGTAGCAGTGACTTAAATTTCGGGAGCTCTGAGCAATTTCCAACTTCAGTGGCTGTAAATGATCAGTACCTATGAAATCAAGCTTAATTGTGAATTCATAATTGTATAGTCACCAATGATGAGGAAACGTTTTCATTGTGACCTAACATTGAATGCCGTAGGCCTCTTGACAGCATTTTCTGAGAAGCTGTGTTTTCATTTGTTGTTCAGAGACATCAAATGGGTGAGACAGGCCCGAGGTGCTCTGCAGTCTCGATGAGGTATTTGAATTATTCATTGGTTTCAGCAATACAGGAGTCCACAAATGCAATTTTGTGATTAGCAAAAAAATGTTTATTGGGAATAAACATTCAAAGAAACTTGCAATGTTTTCTGGGGTGTGTTTATATAGAATCATAGAATGGTTTGGGTTGGAAGGGACCTTAAAGCCCATCCAGTGCCACCCCCTGCCCTGGGCAGGGA
>JAOXNO010000033.1:63931616-63947326 GCA_028565335.1 Limnodromus scolopaceus | reverse complement strand
AGGGATTCCCCTCCCGCTGTCCTGTGCGCGGCGCGGAGGCTCCGCGGGTCGGGCCGGGCCGGGAGGCTGCGGGTGCCGAGCTTCTCCGGCTGCGGGTGCCGAGCTTCTCCGGCTGCGGGTGCCGAGCTTCTCCGGCTGCGGGTGCCGAGCTTCTCCGGCGGCCGCTGCGGTGATGCTGGAGGCGCCGGTTCCGCGGGCAGCGCAGCGGGGCGGCGTAAACCGCTTTGCTGCGGATGTGTGTGTGTAAAATGACCAGCTGAGCTGAGCGGTTTGGTATCAGATACCAAAGTTGGAATCTGACAAGAAATAGCTCGTAGGCAGGTAAAAAATTAGGCGTGTGTTTATATTTATTTTTTTTTTCCCCTCCCGTTTCTAGCTTAAATTATTTTAACGGTCTGTATGTAAATGTCGTACTAAGGAACGGTGCTTTGTTATTGTGTATTTATTTATTCTATGAGTTTGTTTTTGTAAAGTTAGACACAGACTTTGCGTCAGCCGCCAGTCTATCTCTGGAAATCCTGCCAGCAAATGGACGAGGTTCACTTTGAGAAAGTCGCCAGAGCCACTAGGATGCCCTAGATAGAAACCACAAAGTGAATGATCCAGCAGCCAAAGTGTTGCCACAGCAACTCGCTAAAGCGTAACTTGGCCAATTCCACCTTTAGTTTGCTTATTCCTGCCAGGCAGTGCCTTATTCTGGAAACTGTTCTCCGTGAGTTGTTCCACTGGAATTTCTTGCAGTATGAGGTTTGACTCCGAGGTAGCGAAGGTGGCTGAACTTTTCTCTGGAAGAGAAGTGTTCTGAAATGGGGGGGGGAAAAAAACCCACCCAAAACCACAAAAAAAAACCCCAAAACTTTTTGACGGAGGATGTGCTTTAAGGTATTTCGTAACTGTCCACTGGGTTGAACTACACGTAGTAACTTCCTTGCATTTGGGAGGGGAGTTGTTGCAATCGGTTGTCTTGCTCCGAGTTGACCCAAATGTTAATTCATGAAGTAATTGCTTTCAAGAAGGTCATTTCAGAGATTTTTTTTTTTTCTTTTGAGATTGCAGTCAGTATGCTGATTGCATTACGTAGGGGTTTTGGGTTTTTTTTTGAAAGATCTTTAATGATCTACACTGTTTTCTAGACCCGTTAAATCCTGTCAGTTTGTGTGCAATCAAGTACAATGGGAAATGAAAGTCACTGCTGGTAGATTTGGTTCTGCTCCATGGTAAGTCCTCTTGTAGTGTTGGGGTGTTTTGTTTTGTGTTTTTTTTTTTTTGTTTGTTTTGTTTTGGGTTTTTTACCATTTTATTTGGTTCTTAGTCTAGTATGTGGTTTAGCAGAAGCCGAGAGCAAGCCTGAACTTGCTTGTATTTGTTGAACCGATTGCTTAAAGTGTGATTATCTCACCCATGCACTTCTAAAGGTTTGGTGCTTTCTGCAGGCTAGTATCTGTAGTGATCTTTAAAAAAGGGGAAAAAAAGTGTCTGACTTGAGTGTTTCTATATTCGGCTATAGCCTACTGTTCACACGTTCCATTATCAAAAATTGGATTGCTTGCTTCAACCTACATTCGTCTGTCTGCCTTCCAATCAATGTTGTCTTGATTGTCTTTTTTCAGCTAGAAAAATCATAGAATAGAAGGCTCGTGGAAACAACTGGTAGGGCTTTCCAGAATCTTAGTTGCAGGAAGTTATCTTCCATGTGAGGAAAGGTTCTGAAAGTTATATATTTTTTTTCTGTGGCGGTGTTATAATTTTTCTTTGGTGCTATTTAGCTTCTAGTAAAACAAAAAGAACTGCTTTGCCACTCTGAGTTGTACCTCCTTGTCTAAGCCCCTTCTGTAAGATGGGAAAAGGATGGACATGAAAATCAGTTTGAAAAGAAGTGTGAGAAACATCATCTTCTCTGGGAGAAAGTTGGGTGATCCCATATAAGGCTTGGGATGTGCAACACAGACTGCAATTCATCCCCTGCCAAAACATATTTTCTTGGTAGAAAAGCCCAGATGGTTTCCCTTTTATTGTTTTTTTTCCACATAGCAATTTAGAAGTTTTACCCTTGTTTCTATAAAATGGAATGGTCAAGCATCTTCTAAGAAGCTTGATTTTTGTATAACTGCTATAGCATTTTTCTATTTTTAGTAACTATGTTGAATGATGACTTTTGTCTTGGTTACTCTGTATTGTAGAATATGATAGTACAGCAAGAATCAGTTTTATTTAAGCAAGACCAAATTCCCCTCACTTTTATTTTCTTTTTTTGATATTTATTTCTATCAAATGCTGTGGGAAAAATTTGCCTTGCTGCTGAGACTAAAGGGTTTTTTTGGGGGGCATGTATGCAGCTAAGTGAACTGATGTTGAAGACTGTTGTTTACTTAAACTTGTCATAGTTGTACAAATATGGATGTGAAAGTGAATGAATGCATATAGATGTGTATATATCATATATATGCACTACATATCTAATGCTGTACAAACATTCTTTAGGGTCTGACTTATTCCACAATTAAAGCTATGTAGGAGATTAAATTCTTTTTAAAATTGATATTAATTAAGTTGAAGTAGATTCCTATATTGGTTAAGGTGGTCCTTGAGTTCTGCTTTTCTGTAGACTTCTTGAGCTTAAGCCTTAAGAAGGATAAAACATCGGAGTGCAAGAAAAGATTGGGTATTTATTTTCTTTTTCACTGATGTGCGTGGATTTCTTTAGCTGTTTGTTAGCTGAATCTTTGAGCAGTCAAACCAGAACAAGTGTGGGTATGACCCTTTGCTCAGACCAGCAAAAATACGTGTGAACTTACTGGTGTCTGGCCAGCTGTACTGGTAGGCCAGATCTATAGCACGTCTTCATAAAGCTTGATGGATGCATTGGCTGCTTCTGCCGTAGATCACTACAGAAACAAGAAAAGCTTGTAGCAGTGCTGCCTTTTTCGTGGTTAAAATATCTTCTTAGCGAGCAGTTTCTTCTTTCTCGGTCTGCTACATATTTTGTTTATAGAATAGGCTGCAAAAAAGCAATGGTTCTTGCGAATCTGGAAAAAAAAGTTGGTTCTGTGCTAGGTAATCCTCTGCGTGGTGATGTGGTTTGTACAGATTATTTAGGATCCAAATAGCTGATAATACGTGGCTATTTGAGTTCCTGAAGTAACAAGGCTGGCGGTGCTCCAGAATAAGGTGTGGGCAAAGCTATTGCATGTAGAAAAAAACCCAGTATTTAGATACTGAAAAGAGTGTGTGTGGGTATAAATATATATGTTTATAAATAAATAGATCTATTTTATACAAATACGCAACTAAGAGCTACTTTCCTAAGTGTCTTTTTTGTGACTGCTGAAGATGGATTGAGAGAATGAGACTGTGAAATAAACACTGACACCTCAGGGGAAAAAATACCCAGACGCCGCCGTGAAACCCAGAACTGCCAAGGAAGGTGGGAATGGCTGATATAACCGATTGCAGTTCCAACTGCAAAACACTCAGACTGATGCGCTAGCGTTGCAGGGGGGTTAAATATTTGAACATGTGAGGTTTTAGGTTGTTTTGTGGTTTTTGGAGGGTTTTTTTTGTCATTAATGGGTACATGAAAGACTTTGGCACAGACAGTGCCTGCCCAGTACTTTTTTCCCCACTTCAGTCATTTCTGTACTAATCATTTCTCATTCTGTACTTGGAATATATATTCAATTTAAGAGGCTATGTATTTATATTTGTATTTTTCAAGGTTTAGAGATGGGTGGAGGCCATACAGTTGAATTTTATCTTTTATGGCTTGAGGAAATGCTGATATCTGAAGTTTTTAAAGGACTGATGAGTGTTGAGATAAGCGCTCAGGTTGGGAAAGGACAAAGTTAAATCTAAAAGCTGATTGTTAATCAGCTTAGCTCAATCCAAGGCTTTTTGAATTTAAATGACTTGGGAATCTGTTAGTGAGGGTTAACTCCCTAACAAACTTCATCTTTCTTGGGAGGTTGATATCTCATTTGCTTATGGAGTTCTCTCTCTAAAAGGTTTTAATTTGTATGAATTTCGCATTCAAGATAAGTCACTTCTCAGACTTGTGGACAGCAATCAAAGCTGATAAAAATATTACATCAAAAATGAAGTTAAAGAGATAAACAAGAATCCCCAGACGCATTTTAAATAATGGAACTTTTATTGGAAGTGTGCTGTGTTGATTTTTACATCTTCCAGAAAAATGTACTTTTGTTTATCTTTTTTTTTTTTATCTCTTATGTGATATATATATATATATATATATGGTATAATATAAAGAGGGTTGGTTTTGCCCTGTTTTGCTAACTGCTTTTTGAAAGTGTGGGAGCAACAAAGATATTTACAAAACTTCTTGCAGCAAAAGACTTGTAGGGATTGAACTAGATACTTATTTATTTCATAATCATAATAAAGTACAATCGCCAATAGCAGTGATAACAGATGTGCTCCGTTCAATACATGATTTTAAGTTTATACCTATTTATGTGTGTCTTTGGGGGATGAGGAGGGGCACAAAGATTTACTTATGACGTGCTTTTCTGAACAACAACCTAGTTATTCAGATATATTGGGCAAATCTTGAAGGTTTTATCTTTTATTGCAGGAATTGGTACAGTAAAAAATTAGGCCATCTTTTAAGCTTCAGTTCTAGACCACAAGTAGTGCCCTTTTTGTCAGGAAATATTTTGAAGAATGAAGTGACAATACCTAGGACCGTGATTTCTTTTCTTTCTAATTGCTATTTAAGTCTTATGCTGTTCTACCCGAGCTGTTCTTTCTTTTCTTAAGGCTAGTTCCTTCATGCCAGGGCAGCTGCTACACTCAGCAGGTTTCCCCGAGGCCAAATTACTCTTCGTACAGGAAGAGGGAGGCGAAAAAACCTGTTGCCGGCTGCTGATCTCAACTTCTTTAAAGAGATGTGATTTCGGGGCTGGCTGTCTCAAACACCTTCAGAGTGGCGGCTTCTGTGTCTGCTTTGCATTCTCTAAATGGATACGGCCCCGAAGGAGAGGGGACCTCAAATAGGTGGAATCTGGAGAGTGCAAGAGCTGGGTTGGAAAAAGCTGTCTTGGGCACTTGAGGTACCGAATGTCCCTTACGTGAAGGCCAGAACTTGCCTGTTGGGGTTATGCCTCTGATGCTGTTTGTGGCCAAGCAAAAACTACTTCCTTGGCAGTTCAAAAGCCAATTTACCTGTTATCCCTCGTGACAGTTCTTTGAAGGGCCTACTCTGCAAGAGGTATTTCCATGACTTCCGTCGCTTTCTGACTGTAGTTATTTAAACAATCAAGGCACTTCCTTCCTCCCCCCCAATATGCTCAAGTGATTCTACCTTTGTAAACTACTTTACTGGTTATGATAACTTGTTCAGTGGGATTTTCAGTTGAAGAGGGATTGAACCCACGCTTCACATAGAATGCTCTAGCCAGTAATTTTTCCTTTCCCCCATTAAAAGTGTGTTTCTGCCTTAAAAAGAGCTTAAGGCTCAGAAGATAAGGGAGTTAGAAGCCCAACGCTGTAGTTAATTGGTGCTGGCGTGGGTAGGGGAAAGCTTTGGGTTCCAGCTCTGGTCTTAGATCACTTTGACATCTCCCTTATATGCAAGCACTGTGTAATAAGAGTGTGTGTGTAGGTAAGTGGTTCATCTTTTAACTGTTCATCTCAATGTTAACTTACTAGGATTATATGTTTTAAGAGTGTATTCCTTGTGCTGAGCTAAGACTTTGATTTCTCTATTCTCTTTGTACAGGCCAAGATAAAAGGACGGAGGGGTTATGCTGTTTACCCTCCTTAAAACGTTCATATACAAGCAATTTAAAAATATTACTGTACAAATGACAGGGAGCCTTTCAGAATTTTAGCCAAGATTAATGTGAATTCAGGTGGGAATTTTTTTTTAATGCCCCCCTTTTTTTTTTTGTTTTTTTCCATAGGTTTTCAATCTTTTAAAAAAAAAAAAAAGTAAATCAGTTTGAACTGCAGAAATTTGAAGACGTGTCTTGAAGAAACTGATATTCTTCTCTGGCTGGCTGACAACAGATGTAGAGAGCTTTGTTGCTAGGGAATATGCACGCATCCTGACTGTATTTCTAGATGACTGTGTGGGGCAATATTCGGAATGAAGCTGCCATCATGTCATCCACAGGCAGTGGCGCTGATATTGAAGAATTCTTGGCCAGCATTAACTTGGGACAGTATCTTCCTAACTTTAAAGAATACGGCTATAACTTTGTGACAGATTGCGTGGGAATAAATAACAGCGTGCTTCAGCAAATGGGAGTGTTGCCTACAGGGCACCGCAGAAGGATTCTTAAGCAATTAGACACCACCCTTTCAAAAATACAGGGAAATTCTCTTTGCCGTGAAAATCTAAAACTCAAAGACTTGAAAGTTTTGGAAGAGAAGCGATGTTCGTCCTTGGATCAGGAGTCTCCAGTGAGCAATTCAAGCGTAGATGGTACTAGCTTGATACCCGCAACGTTGTCGGAATCCCTTCTTAATAAAGCTTATGTTGATAAAGAAAGATTCAAACTTGCAGAGCAAAATTTCTCGGAGGCAAACGAGGATGGCTGTACAAGTGTGGATTTTTCTGGTGTGTACCAGAATTCGGACAGCGTGCTGAAAGCCATCAGCCTAAGTGGAAGTATTAACATGAATATGCAGCTGGATCCATCGCTGGAAGAAGCTGCTGCATACCAAGCTGATGAGCACTTGGCTGGCCGGTCGGCATTTCATGAGCCTCCTTTTTCATTTGCTCATTCATGTGAGGCGAAATACAGTGAAAACAAACATCTGACGTTTGCAGATGAGGATGATTTTTCTGAGAGCGAGCCAAATTCCTCATTCTTTAAGTTTCAAGGCGAAATGATAGACAATGACTTGTATGATTCTTATTCTCAGAACTGCATGAAAGTATTTCCAAGAACAAGCCGTTCTTTTATATTAAGGCATCGGCCTGTACCAGAAATTCCCGAATCAAGTAAAGTTCAAGCTTCATCAAGGTAATGAAAATCTCTTTCTAATGAAAAATCGCTATCATTGTAGAAATTTATGATTTGGGGTTTCTCATGAGTTTTTAATGTCTTTTTTTTTTTTGTGAACTTTTCTCATCTGTGCTGTAAATACACTGGATCTGGAATGAATGTTGCCACATTAACGGAAGGAGGATTAAGTTTCAATGCAAGTTAAAAGCTCAAATGAGAGCATAAGGGAAAATTTTACAAGTAACTTCCCCAATCATCTCTGCTTCTACTTATTTTCAAATAAATCTTTATTAATTTCGGTATCACCCTTGCTAATAACAACTGTGTCGAGCATTTTTAATCTGTATGCTGTTAAGATTGGGAAGAATGGAAATGCGCAAGTGTTACAAAACCAAGATTGAAAAATAACAGAAAAAGCTGTTGAAGCTATTCCAAACTAAAACAGTGTTAATAATATTAATTAGAGCTTAGCTTTGATGTGTCTGTTGAAATTCTGATGCATCAGAGGAAAATGGTGACAACATAATGATTTCAAGAGGGCTAAAGAGTCACCCTTAAGTATGAAAATCTGTTTTTATGATGAGACAACAGTTAGTGTGGAACACAAATACTCAGGTTGTATCTTAGCAACTTTTAAGGTTGCACCTTTCAAGAGATACTGTTATTGGAAAATATAAGGTTATCGTTTTTGTGTGTCACTTAAAGATCTCTGAAGTCTTACACAACTACACCTATTAATGTAGTTTCATCTGAAAAGTTGGGTAAAATTTTAAAACAGCCTTTCGTCTTTTTTGTGCATTGTATGTAGCCACTCTGTAAAAAAGCAGGATGTATCTGATATGATTGCACATGGGCATTACAAGATGATTACATGAGAATCTCATGTCTTAGCCTTAAAGCACATAAAATTTATATATAAATATAAAAATGTATTTCTTTGGTTTATGTTAGAATAGGATATTTCGTGGAGGACAAAATGACGTTGTACTGTGGGTCGAAAGTGAGGACTTTCTTCCAGATGGCTCTTAGATTAATTTCTAAACTGCTTGTCATTTAACTGTTAACTCAGAATGAATGCAATCTATTTGTCATATTAAGGTGTTGCCTTTTGCTGGTGTTCTCATAGTAACAGAAAGCTTAGCTTTTAATGACGCTCATAGTATAAAAATATTTTTTGAGGCATTCCGGCAGAAAGAAGAGGTAGAAAAAGGAAAACAAACAAACAAAAAAGATAGAAGAGGGAGGCTTTGGGGGTTTATGGAATCTTTGTAGGGATAGTTCTGCACAGTGCTGGTGAGAATAGTATTGAATAGAGTCCAATAAAGTGCGTTACAATAAATTGCATGGGAGAATTGGAATTTGTTTCAAAGTATTCATGTGATGTGGGTGTGGATTTTTTTTCTTCCTTCAAAATGCCTGAGTTCATAATTGGAATCCACAAATTAGCGAGTAGCACTTGTTGTCTTGAATAAGCATTAGTTGTTGTAGCTTGTCTTGCAAAAATACGCTGGAATGTGGAGGAAAAGGTCTGATGTTAGAACTTAACTCCAGGCCTATTTTAATAAAAGTAATATTGTTTGAATGTTAGTAGGTGCTGAATGTGCAGTTGATCACCATATTACAGGCTGTATAGGCAAAGAATATCTCCGCACAGATGAGTTTGTGATATTTTTGGTTCTGTTAACTGTAAGGTTTTACCTGTCACGCTGGTTAAGTGTCTGAAACAGAGAAGAAAAACTCATGCAAAGACACATGCAAAGTTTTGTCGGTGCAGCCAAATCCAAATCATTAGATTGCACTTTTTTTTAGGTTGGTGCTTTTTTTTTTTTTAAAACCACTGGCTGTGCCTGGAAGGGACGTGTCTGAGAATGTTTTGTATTTATCTTGTCTTTTTCATCTGCATATCTCAGCAGTTAGAAACATCATTAGCAAGTTTATACATGCCCTAAATGCAGAGTTTTCCCAGCATTTGTAAGTTTCTTTTAGGTTTTTGTAAGAAGTCAGTATTAAATGTTGTAGTACAGTTGTTTCAAAAGATGGAAAGGCAAAGATTCTTTGCAACAATTTTTCTGTGCCTAAAAAAAAAAATAAGTTTCCTCAGCGCTTTCTAAATCACCAAAAAATTGTGCTTATTGAAACTTAAGTATAAACGTCTTTCGCTGAGGAATAGCTTTATGTTAATTTTTGTAGAGTGATTATCTGTACTTCATATAATAAAGCTGTTCCTGCTGAGCTCAAATGGGAATCTCATCCTAAAAGATACCAATAACCAGCTACTAAAAGAGCGCTCTTAATGTCTTTTGAGAAACAAGCCTCCAGTAGAGAGAATATGCTGCATTTGTAGTCTTCCCACCATTGAAGTAAATCTTCCAAATCCCAGTCTATCACTGATTAATGTGTGACCGGGTCACAAACTTCATTACCCACCAGTTTGATTTCTGAGTTCCAGCTTATTTTTTCCATCTTCCTGCTCCAGTTATAACAATATGGAAATCTTGAAGGACAAGTAGCTCTCTGTCTGAGGGAGATCAAGGCTAAACCAGAACTTAAAAAGCAAAAGTTAAACTTCACAGAAACATTCTTGATAACTGCTGGGTATTTTTTTTTTTTTTTAGGGGCAAAGAATTGATAAAGAACTTTCAAATGGCAGCTTGCAGCATCTTTAACCTTGGGAAAGATTGTGTCTGCCTTACAGAATTACACTGAAAAACATTCTCAAATGTCTTTTATTGATAGGCTCTGGTCTCATCCTTATTACACTGGGTGAAGGCTTTTCCATAGAGACAGAGAAATCCTGCTGAAATCTTCTGGGAACCCCAGCGTTTCCTTCTAGTCGTGCTTGGATATTAATCATTAATTTTTTATGCAAGGAAATGCTCTTCTCATGAGCCCCTGTGTGCCTTCTGGCACAAAAACTTCATGTGGTGGGTCTCCTTGTGCCCTTTAGTGGTGCTGTGACCATGTCAGTCGTTATTACTACACGTGCTTGCCTCTCTTGTTGATTATTCCTTCTTCCCTGGGCCCCATGTGGGCTTCTGCCTGTAAGAAAAGGGCCTCTGTTCAGCCTGGAGAAGAGAAGGCTCTGGGGGGGAACCTCATAATGGTCTTCCAGTCCCTCAAGGGGTTCCAGGAGAGATGGGGAGGGACTCTTGATCAGGGAGGGGAGCCATAGGGCGAGGGGTAATGGTTTTAAACTGAAAGAGGGAAGATTTAGATTAGATATTAGGCAGAAATTCTTTACTGTGAGGGTGGTGAGACCCTGGCCCATGTTGCCCAGAGAAGCCCCATCCCTGGAGGTGTTCAAGGCCAGGTTGGACAGGGCTTTGAGCCACCCAGGAGGTGTCCCTGCCCATGACAGGCGGTTGGAACTGGATGATCTTCAAGGCCCCTTCCAACTCTAACCATTCTATGATTCTAAAATACACTGTCAGCTGGAAGGACACTGTAGCATTTTGGAAAATGGAAATATTTTGGTTTTCTTTCTTCTTTGAAGTATGTGTGGCATCATTGTAGTACTGAGGAGGGGTAGAGTTAAAAAAAGGTGATTATTACACAATGTTCTTGATAGTGAGGTTCTTGTGCAGATTTTGACGGTTTTGGTTGATCAGTATTGAAGTTGTGTGTAATTATGCTAGATTTTAAAACACTGTGAGCTCTCTGAATTAGTAAAGATCCACCTCTAAAGGTCTCTAAAAGCAGTGGAATTGTTCAGGGGATTGCAAATCATCTTCTAAAATAGAAGATTCTGCATCCAAAACGTCTAATGACAAAGTCTAATGAAGGTCTCACCCTGAGACCCTTCTCACTGTATTTCAGTGAGAAGTCTTAAATTTTTCATATGTTTTGCCAGTCCACATTATGGAAGAGGGCAAAGGCTTAAGCAGTGGATTGGAATTTCCATGGTCTCTCTTGATACGTTTGGTCTAAGTGACTTCTTCCATGCAGACAGGAGTGAAAAATTGAGACTTTTGGAAGACAAGATAATGAAAGTAATGCAATGGCTGGAGCTAATCACCACTGTGCCTTTAGCACAAGATTAAAGATAATAAGTATAGAGAGTTTTAGAGGCTTGGGATGCTTTGGATCATGTCATTTAGCAGTCACTCTTGGGTGAAATAGCTACTGTTGCGTCATTCCCAGCAGCAATTTGTTCAAAGAAGAAGCTTAAGCAGATTGATAACATGGTAGACGTGTTTGTTACACAGAATGCTACACAGAGAACATTTCAGGCTGATGAACTCTATGTTCTTCTGGATTATTTCTTTTTGTAGCCCTCAACGCTGTTACTTGTATTGTTCAGGAGTGGGAACGCTCTGATTCTTTCCTAAGACAAATAGAAAGAAATACACCAGAAGTAATACTGGAAAATTATGCTGCGTTTGGGGGAAAATATGAATAAATAAAATAGGTAACGGTGCTTGGGCTAAGCAGGCACCATTTGTTTACTGGCACATCCTATGGTTGAAACTTGGTGCTGATGTTCTTTAGATCCATTTCTTAATATCTAAGTAGTCAAGATTGCTAAGGAGGTTCCGAAGCTGGTGCTGCTGTGTCTCTATATTCTATATACTCTATATTCTGTCACGCAAAGCAAAGTTGTTAGGAGAGCAGCTGTTCTCTCTCTTTTCCAATGGTCAAGCAACACCATTAATTTACCTCTACACCAGTCTGTGAACCCCGAAGCTCCAACCCCGAGTGTCAGAGCACTTTTGACGTGTGGGTGGGTTGGGTCTCGAGATGGAAAAGATAACGTGTTTTGAATGAGTTTGAAAACAAAAGCTGCCTTCATTTAGAACACTCAGATGAATGCCGGTAAAGGCTTAGGAGCAGTGGCTCCTTGCACCGACCTCTCTCCCTCGCTTTATCTGCGCGGTGGTGGGAGTATATTAAATAAACCAGCTCAGCCCAGCGTGAAGCTCTCACCTTTCCAGTCTCTCAGCCTTTAGCTAAACCAGTTGCCGCCTCATCACACCCTTCCATCCTGTTTATGCACAAGGAAAGGGCGGTGGGGAAGAGTACGTGGCCTGAGCTGCATCCGGTACCTCTTAATACAAGAAAATAGTGGGTCTTAACCTCCACGGTTTAAACAAAGCGATAACTTAATGGAAATTATTGCATTTTTGTAAAATTGGCACACTTCATGACATCTTGCACTAACATTCCCATAAAGAGCAAAATAAAGATCACAAATCTGAAGAGGTATTAAATTTTGGAAACGGTTAAGGAAAGTCAGAGATTTGTGTAGATAATAAGATTTTTTTTCAATCTTATTTGCCCCCAAAGAAGTCTTCAGTATTTTTTCGGTCTTGTAATCCAGGTATTCTATTTCTACAATAACCATCCAAATATTCTATTGAGCACTGACAAATTATTACAGTTTTATATCTTGCACTGTATGTTGTTTCTAATACATAACCTTTCAAGCAGATATTCAGCATAAAATCATTCCATTTATTTTATATCTTGAGATAGTTTTTATGCAATGTAAGTTATAAATTTGTTTTCCAAAAAATGACAAAAAGGTTTTATTTTTGATTGCTGGAAAAAAAGGCTACGCTTTGCTTATTAGCAGGTTTGCTACATGTACATTCTTTTTTGATTATGTACCTACAAGTCGTGAAAAATTGTATGAATCTAAAAAATGCAGGTATTTTAAAGCTGATTTCTTGTCTTTCATTTCCTGGTGAATTTATCTTCACTTGTTGCTTTTACCATTACCCACTTTTAAATCCATCCACCCTAAAACGAAGCAAATGATTCACTGTTTGACATAAGGAAGAAAACCATCATTTTAGAAGCTCTTTGACTCAAAGCTGCCTATCTGTATCTCAAATTTATTTTCATTCTAGTACTACCCTTAAGAAAACCCAACCTGACACCACACATCTACCACAAAAAAACCTACATCAATTTTAGTAAAATGTATGAGAAAACACAGACTTTCAAAGTATTTTCTGGGTATCTTTTTTTTGTAGTTATAACTCCAGAGGGTAAACAATTATGTATGGGAGGTAGCCCATGATCCACCTGAAGTGGCCAAACTCACCCTGTGTTTTCTAAAACCAGCTTTTTGCAAAGTATCATTGAGGAACTTAATTGATAACGCCTGGAAAGCATTTGAAATCTTAAGTAACTTCAGAAGGTGCGCTTTCTGTCTTGAATTTAGTAATTTGTTTGAGGCAGATTTAGTCATGGATTAAAAATGATATGAAATAGTAATTCGTAAAAGTATGCCTTCTGTCACAGAGAAACATCAGCCTGTCATATGGAGCAATTCAGCTTGGACTTCATGGGACAGTGTTTCGAGAGTTTGGAATATACCAATCTTAATAAAATTTCTCATTATGTCTAACATGCAAACAAAAATTAGTACTATTGATATTTGTAGTAAAACATACTTATCTTTGGCTTTGAAGGATGGGGGACATGCAAGCAAAAAATCTTCAAGGATCTTGTATGGCATTTATCAATCAATGAATATTCTATAAGGATGCATGACTATCACTATTGTGAATTGAAATGAAGAGGTAAAATTACTAACTATTCATCTTAACAGGTGAAATCAGAGCTTGACTGAAAAGAGTTCTAATCCAGACTGGTAGAGATGTGAAGATGAGTTAGAAATGTACTAATTCAGGCATATTTGTTCCTGTGTTGTTATTCTAAAGCTGCTGTCTCAGCAAATTTCACAGTGTTTGAGAGTATTTTCTGTTTGGACTTCCATGCCCAGGCTCCCTTTGAGCTTGATGTTAAATTAGACTTTCATAGTACAACTTCCTTTAAATATAGTCATTGGTAGTCAGTGTGAAGAAGGGAGTATTCGGTGTCATAAAGCTAGGAAAACACATTATTGAGTGACTTCTAAATTAAATCAGAAATTTTCCCAAGATGTAAAATTGACTATTTCTCTATTTGTATATAATTGTAATAGTTTAACTGCGTAAGATGTTTTTGCTCCATTTCTAGGAAATGTCACTTAATGTTTCCATTTTGGGCTTTGTTTTGTTCTAGTTCCCTGCAGAAAAGAAGAAATGTGGATCTTGTAAATATTTCTTGCACTGGGAGGCAAATTTCACAAAACAGTGAGTTAAACACACTGCTATTTGCATCTTGAATACTGACGAAAAAGAAACCTCAGAGCAGAAGTTTTCTAAAATGAGTATTGACTTGCTCATTTTAAGAAATATTGAGTTATCTGGGAGATGTGGAAGAAGTGATGTATGTAATAGCAGAACATTTAACCACTTCTGTGTTTTCACTTAGCTTTTGTTTATGAGCTAACAGCATGAGAATTAGAAAATCCAGGTCTTTAAACCTCATTTATTTTACGATACCTTTTTTTTTTTTTTAGACTATGGTATTTTGAGTTTCTAAGATTAGATCTAGATTTTTTTTGAGCAGAGTTAACTTTTTCTTGAAAGATATAAGGAGCGTATTCCCGACTAATGCTGCTTAATTTGTTAGTGCTCATAGCTCCAGGAAATAACAGGAAATTAATTGTACTAAGTAGTTTACTGGAAGAGTTTAGAAGTCTTGTGCAGTCAGTTGTAAACAAAAGTTCTTTCATACTCTGGAGGTATGTCTTGCTTGAAGTTATCCATATTAATTTAATGCAAATACTTGGTATCAAAATGAAGGTTATGCACAAATGAGTTTTTGTGGGTTTTGTAGGGTTTTTTTGAAAGAATAGAGGCTGCTTTGGAGCTATTGCTCCTAAGAGTATGCAGCAAAGGAGGGGTTTTTTTCAACTTAATTCAGGGTGGGAAAGAAGAAAAGGCTTGTGTGCAAGTTATATCCAAATTATATAGTGATAGTAGCAATGTCTGAGCAGGTAGTATCTGAGGAGGGAAAAAAGGGCTTTGGAGTTTATTAAGGAGTGTGAAATTGTTTCTTGTTCTTCAGCTTTTTTTTTTCTGAGGATGACAGAGAAATCACAAGCAGATAAATCTGTGTCTGTGGTTGATTTTTATTTTTTTAATGCTTTAGTAGAGCATTGCACTGTATGTCTCTGTGTTTACTTATTATTTTTTTTTTGCTTTTAGAAACTTTCACAGAAGAAAAGCCCCCAATCATCTCTCCATATGGGGAAACCTTTATTCGTGACAACCCTAAAGATGCTAAAGTAAGTTGAGAAGACTGGATATAAATCGTCTATCTTCACTTTAATCTTCATGTTGTATATTTTTTTATTACCCTTAATTTTTTTCCCCTCTGCTTTATCAGTTCCTAGTGCCTTTTCTGTCTTTTTAGGTACATGCACAAGGTTTATAGTATAAATAACAGTGGGCTAGTGACTTTTCTTAATTTTGAGATACAGTTTGTACTGTCATATAGTAATAGGAAGCTGTGGTGTGTGTTGGTTGGGGTATTTTTGTTTTTGGGTTTTTCTTAAACCAATGTAAGAGAGATAACTAATGTCTGGGTTTTTGTTATTTGATTTCTGGGGGGTGGGGTGGGTTTTTTTATGCCCAGGCTTGTGTATGTCCTATGAAAGCAGCTTAGATGATCTCGTGGTCACTTTTGGCCATATGCTTTTTTTTAATTCCTGTATCTGAAAATTCTCAGTCCCTTTTGCTGTAGTGAACTCTGAAGTGAATGTTTTTGTTGGGATCAGTAATTAGAATCATAGAATGGTTAGAGCTGGAAGGGACCTTAAAAGATCATCGAGTTCCAACCCCCTGCCCTGGGCAGGGACACCTCCCACCACACCAGGTTGCTCCAAGCCCCCTCCAACCTGGC
>JAOXNO010000033.1:63920962-63931535 GCA_028565335.1 Limnodromus scolopaceus | reverse complement strand
AGGTTGCTCCAAGCCCCCTCCAACCTGGCCTTGAACCCCTCCAGGGATGGGGCAGCCACAGCTTCTCTGGGCAAATTGATGGTGTGAAGGCCACATATGGCATATGGACAGACCTGAATCGTGGAGATCTGGGAGGTAAATTAGCTTAATGAGGCATCCCCCAAGTGCCATGAATCCCGGCTCCTGCTCTTTCTCAGCAGGATGGGAACTAGAAATTGTTAATTCTCTGATTGCTTATACTTGTCCCAGCCAATTTCAAGCCACTGGGTTAGAGAAAACAATAAATTATTCTTATTTCTGTCCTGGTCTTCACTCTAATATTTCACTTTTAAAATTACTGTAAACTATTGACTATAAGGAAATCTACTCAGATGCCTAGGATTTTTTTTTACCCAATTTTAATTTGTTAAGAATTGGTCAGTGAAAATAAATGGTTCAAATTCCATCTTCTAATGGGAGCGGTTTTAGAAGCTTAAAAATTATCTCTATTTTTGGTGTGTACTTTCTTTTCTTTGGAAATATGTTGTGGGTTTTTTTGTTGTTGACTTTTCAAGGAGGTATGCATAAATTCACGTCTTATTTCTCCTTCTAGTTCTTATCTGCACAGAAAAGTGACTTAAGCTTTCTTTTTCTTTCCTTGTGTACAGTGTGTTGTCTGTGCCAGTTATTGTTGTCTGTGCCAATGCCTTTAAAAATTGAAAATTTGACTTCTTTGTAATTGGTTCAAGGAGGAGGTTTTCTAGAAGAACTTCCCTAGCCTTCTTGTTAATTCTTATTAATTCTTAGCGTTATTCTGTATGTTTCATTGAAAGGATTATCAAAAAGCATACCCAGGAAGGCTGTCAGCCAGGTTTCTTACCTTAAAGGCAGCAAATGAAAAAAACCCCATGCTGTTAAACTGGATTAAGTGCTTGAAATAAAATCACTATTTTGTAGAAATAGTTGGTAGAATGGTTGTGGAATCACGATTAATGTCGTAAATTATAACATGCCTTTCCTGATCTGAGGATTTGGATTTTAATTATCACTTCCATCGAAGTGTTAGGAACATTTTCTTTTTAGTTATATTTATCACGTGCCTGTTGGAAACTTCAGAGTTAATTTTGGTTCCACTAGAACTTAATTGCAGACAAAGGTCATAACGAAGAACCATAAAGCAAAGGTCCTAAGATACATTTCACTTTAAGGTATTTTTTTTTTTTCGGTAGTTATCAAGTATCCTAGAAACAAAGAGGAAAGTTTAGATAAAGCTGTGAAGTGTATGAGATCTCAGGGCTTGGAACTGCTGCTTCCTTTTAAAAGATAACCTCACATGAGAAAATAATTGTCTTTATACAAGAAAAGGTAGCAAATTGTTCCACTAATTGACTGAAATTTGTTCGAAGGGCTTGTAAGTTGGACATTAGCCTTTTCCTGTTTTGTTGGTGTAAAGGAGGAGAGGCTTCTATAGGCTTTTCTAAAGGGAGTGTCTGTAGACATAGGTAATGAGTCACTACAGGCGGGAGGTAAGTGAGCAGGAGAGAACAGGGAATTAAGGTTATAAAGAAAATATACCTTTGACTTAGGTCAGGAAGAAAGACAGCCAGAAGCAGAAATCTCTAAAGGGCAATGTGAAGAAAGAACTTTTTTTTTTTTTAAATATATTTTAAAATAATACAAACAAAAATCCAAATGTTTTAGAGCCGATTTATTGTTGTGTCCAGCTGAAGAATTAAGTATGTTAGAATTTCTTCACAGAAAAACTGAATTGTAATGAGTCCAGGCCCCTAGAGAGCAAATTATTGGCTTTATTTCTTGCTGTGGACTGTCAGACCAAATTAAACATGCATATTGAGTTCAGTAAACTATGTGAGCTCCGAAGCATTGTGATACTGTGGAATGCTGGCTGGCTTGCAAATCTTGCCACTTTAAAATAAGAACCCATAATATTTTAAAAGGAGGAATTTATCTTTATGGACCTGTTATAAAATTGTATTGCCAAATCGTGATTGAAGAATCAACCTGAGGAGCTCTGTGTGACATGAGCTTTAATAGAAGACTAAGGGGTGTCTCCTAAGGAAAGTCCTTCTCCTGAATGGCACTGAGTCTTTGTTTAATGTTTCCTTGGTCCCGATACTCTTCACACAGTCCATGTTTTACCATTCAGCTTTCCTAACCTGCTGTTTGGACCGAGACTACCAGTTAGAAAAAGCCAAAACCAAAAATGCTTCTGAATTACTTCCTGATCGAAAGTAGGGGATTTTTGTACAGGGCTGCAAGTAAGCAGTTCCATCTCCCTGGGAGCCAGAAGCTGGATTTCTTCCTTAAGGGTCAGTGCTTCTTTCTTCCTCAGATCTCATCTAAATCTGCCCTCTTTCAGTTTAAAACCATTGCCCCTCATCCTATCGCTACGCTCCCTGATCAAGAGTCCCTCTCCATCTCTCCTGTAGACCCTTTAGGTATTGGAAGACCACTATAAGGTCTCCCCAGAGCCTTCTCTTCTCCAGGCTCCCCTCCCTGATCCAGAGTCCCTCCCCAGCTTTCCTGGAGCCCCTTGAGGGACTGGAAGGGGCTCCAAGGTCTCCCCAGAGCCTTCTCCTCTCCAGGCTGAACACCCCAACTCTCCCAGCTTGTCCTCCCAGCAGAGGGGCTCCAGCCCTCCCAGCATCAATGTCATGTTGGTGTGGGTTTTTTTGTCTAATCCTTGTGCTACAACATAGTCAATGATGTGGTGTATGTGTGGTCATGATTGTTGTTTTTTTGGTGATTTATTGTGTTTTGTTTTTTTAATGATGGAGCTGGCTGGCAGAGGAAGGCAGACTCTTCACCTGGGTTTATCCAAGCCGCCACCTACGATTTGCCCAATTTTTGCTGCAGTGTGTACATGTACTCAGCTTTGGGCTATGTGCTTTTTTTAAACCTGCCTTTTCGTGTTGCCACGTTACAGTCCTCAAGCACCAGACGAGGTACCGCCACGCAGAAAACAAATGGCAACGGCTGTGAAAGCTTATTCCCTTTTTTTTTTTTCTACCACCCTTCAGCTTCGTGACATACACATCAAAGCTTAAATGAGTAAATTAAAATGTTTCCATCGGAAAGCACAAAGATGTTCATTTCAGTTTGTGTGGTTTTTTTTTTTTTTTTTTAAGGAAGAAAGACAAGCATTGAGAAGGTTGATAATGCAATATGATTGTCAGAACAAGTTTAGGAGGTGTGAAATGTAATGTTCTCGAACAGTGTTAACTCTGACATTTTGTACCCTGCAAGCAGTTTGTGATAAAGATTTCCAAACAAACATTAATAAATGTGCCTTTTTCTTGGCAAGAAATTGTGGGAGAGATTCAATCTGGCTGAGTTCAGTCTCACTGTAGTCATTTGAATTTACCATTGTTTTATCTTTAGCGTACCATGAAGGCTGTACATTTAATTCAGAGAAGTATTGATTTGAAAGATAGGATGGCAGTGACAAATCATAAATAATATCTTTAACACGCATGTGACATGTGGCTCTTGAGCTTAGAAAATTTTAGAGTAAAAATAATACTCAGTTGCGCTTCAAGAAAAATCAGCACCGATATTTCTACACACTGAATTCCTTAATTTGTTTGTGTCAGGTATTTTTGGACTATGCTCAAATGCTTTGTTTGAGTATTATTTTTTTAAAAAGGAAATATTGACAAATAACATTTCTTGAAATACATTAAAAACACAATTTTTCAAATGCGTATTTGAAAATGTGGTAAAAAATAGCTTTGCTAGTTAGGCTGTTGTTTGTGTGTGATTTATGTCTACAGTAATTTAAACATCACTTACTACTTCAGTACAAATGTTGGTTACAATATATTTCTTTTCTAGGAACTTCATGGAGAGGAATTCCTGGCTTGTGAAAATAAATTGCATCTAGGAACAAATGAAGAACATTCTTCTAACAAGAATCAATGGTATTAAATAAGAATTGTAGAGAAACTCAAAACATAAAGAGGGAGGAGTTATTTACTGTTATCACAAGTAGATCTTTACCTCTGAAGGCACAACCATGACTGTATTTTTATTTTTTTTTGCCTATTTGAGCCTTCACCCCATGCTGCAGGAGCTGAAGTGTGGCTCTGTGGCTGTCCTGAGATTGTCTAATCCAGGTTTCAGAGTCTTTTGTGGATTTGGAAGATGTCGCTCTTTTCCCCAGTCAGAACAAGGAATATACAAGTTTTGAGTGTCTCGTATTCAACCGTGCCTGAGTACTCTCACTCTATCTCATTAGAAAAATAAAACAAACACAAAACTAAACCATTCTCTATCACAAGGTGGTGGCCAGTGGTTTCACAGAATGGGAACTAATGTCCTCCTTAAGTCTCGGTCTGTCCTTGGCCTTTGTTGAGGTGGGAGAGGGAAGAGACAAGGGGATACTGCAAGTCCTCCAATATATTAAAATGAATGAAGCTTGTTTTCTGAGGAAGGAGAATTTATTTCAAACTTCTGTTCAGGCTTCTAAAGGAACCAGCAAATGTTACCTTGCTACCAGTCCTGGTGAATGGAAAAAGTGGGATTCAATATGGTCATAGTTATAAAATACATTATTTTTAGTATCTCTGTGGTTATTGCGATGGTTAGACAAGTTATAAACGTATTTCTGTCTTACCAATAGTGCTTGTAATTAAAGATTTTACATATTTGTGCATTGTAACAAGACATGAAGAGTAAATTGCACTTTCTCTTTCTAGTTCCTTTAATAATCAGGAAGAGAATACAAAGGAATTTGGAAAAAATGAATCCCCATCCCAGGAAAACAAATCAGTAGCGCCAGAAGAATCTGAAAGCGAATCTGTGTATTCTATTGTGGAACAATGCTCTTTGCCTTTAAAGAAGAAGAAGAATAAAGCCAAAGCACACTCGGCATCTTGCAGTAAGATACAAAGTAGAGATTCAGATCGCTTGGTCAATGAACAAGTGCACTTACAGCAACTTGATGGAGATCCAACTTTGACTGGAAACGAATCCATAGCACCGTATGCTTGTTTTTATGGACCATCAGCGAAGAAGATGAAAGCGGGATGGCTGGATAAATTATCCCCTCAAGGGTATGGCATTTGCAGTCGTTACTGTCTAATTGTGAAGGTGTATGTTTGCGTGAGAGATCTCAAGTTAGTCTTTGGTCACTGCTTACTGTTTGTGGTGGAAAAGGACATGAACTGTTTCTGTTGCAAGAGCACAGGACTTTTTGGAATTCGTAATTTTTAATGACGTTACTTGTTCTAAAGTTTATTTAGGAGGTTTATTAAAAATGTTGATCATCACTCATGAACTGTAGCAGAAAAACAGAGAATTAATTTGTAGCAATATTTCCAATATGTACGTTTTTGCTGATTTTTTTCACTTCACAAAGTAAGTGAAAACAAACTCCGATTCTGAAATACTACTTTACCAATTTGGCCATGGCTGTATAATTTAATAACTGGTGGGACTGGAGATCCTGCTGGTTTCAGGATTGTGCGTATAAGTTGAGTTTTGAGTTTAGAAATGCATCTAGGGTGAATTGTCTCCTAGTTCAATTTATTGATGTGCGTCAAATTTGAAGGGAGGAATCCGGGCCCAAGTCTTGCTTTAAGATTTCAAATAAGAGAAGAGGGGAACACAATAGAAAGATAATAGTCTCTTTGCCACATCTATAGGTAAGAAAAAATTTAAAAATAGTATATTTCGTTTCTGTTAATTTTGAAGTTTTTCTTAATTGTTTTATTTTAACCTTCTTGGCTCTTCTTAGACTGTTTTACACTAAATGGCACTCTATTATTAGATTTTTCCCTTCATAAATACTTGCAAACTCTGCTGAAATTCTTCTTACCTCCTCCTTGATAAACTGAATAGGCTGTTCTTCATTTTAAATTGTAGTTTCCAGATCTCCAGTTGTTCTTATGACTTCTGAATTCCTTTGTGTATCGAAGGTGGCACAATTTTACCTTTTCATCTATCTCTCATTTTCACTAGTAGTTAGCATCTAGAAATGAAAGCTGTTGTCCTTGTTAATGATGTAATGCATCTATTTTACTGTACTTCTACTCAAGCTGTAGTAGTTCTGCATTCTTAGGATGATGTTTAGCTACATTGAAAGGTGATACCAAACTCTTTGGCCTTTCCTTTTACTATTTCTGGCTGTAGTAATCATCACTACTCGTTGACTACTACTGCAATTAAAGTTTTTTTCAGGTTAGTGACAAAGTTACTGAGTTAAATTTTTTGAGAATACAATCTGGTTTGAGCTCTCTGGAAGGAGCTCTATTGTATAGCAATTTCCTCTTTCTTTTGTTGTTCCCTTTTAAGGGTTCTGATTTAGCAGGTTTTAATTTCTTGTGATTTTGGCTCTATTTGTGTTGATCCAGTGATATATTGTTCAAGCTGAATAACAAGAAGGAATAAATCTGGTTCAATAAGCCTATTTTACCATTATGGAATTTCAATCTGCTCAAACTTTTTATTTTTTTAGTTGTTTCAAAACTCACATTTATTTTCAAAACTCACAATTAAACAACTGTCATTGTTTAATTTTGCTAACAAAACAAAGAATAATTATACACAAAGTCAAAAGACCTTTTCCCAGAATAATGTGCACATCTCTTTTTCAGAATTGTAAGTGTATTGACTTCTCAGAGCTGCCATTAGGTGTACATTTTATTTCATTTACAGGATTCTTTTTTGTGTGTGGTTTTTTGTTTGTTTTTTGTTTTTTTTAAAACACCACTTTTGGCAGTGAGCTAATAGAGTGATAGAAAGTATAGTTCTTGATTCCTATTTACTCATCTTGTGCTATTTGAAGAAACAGAGTCGCAAACAAAGCGTGAAGGCTTTGGATAGAGTACCATGTGAGAATATATTGTTTGCAGAAGATAATGAGTTAACCACAAATTAGCACTGGTTGGGACTGAGCAGAACAGTTGCAGGATCAGTAGCCTTGAGTCAGTGATACTCCTTGGCTAAATTTCAATGACCTTTTCTTAAGCATGGTTTAATGAATGCTACATTTTCTGGTTCTCACAATACCATTTCTCAAATAGCTGAAGACTTAAGGAAAACAATCAAAAGAAAAAAACCCAAACCAATGATTTTTTTTCATCCCTTAAAACATTGTCATATTTTCTTTCAGTCCTTGCCAACTGAAAGTTTCTTTCTGTTCTCTTCCCCACCTCCTCCCCTTCTTTTTATAGAGCACCCATTTACACTTGGCACTTGGTGTCTTCAAGGGAATGAATATGTACTGTTTTCCTAAATTTCTACAAATCGTGCATTTTAAGTACAGCTTCTCCTTTCATTTAACTTGCTATAAATTGTAAAGCCAGTCCGTTTACTCCCGTTGTACTTGGGTTCACTTTTTCTTCCTTGCATCATCTTGAAGTTTATTGACATTTTAATGGAAAATAGATTTTACATTGGCCTTTTCAGGTTATGAATAATGATGATTTATTGTAGTCATATAATACAAGTTAATTAAGCCAGAGCTGCTGTTTGATTAAAGTTTTGATAAACTATCACAGTCTACTAATCCTAAAGTGAGTGCTCATTTAGCAGGAAAGGAAATAATGCTGGGAAAAGAGATGTTAGAGTAGGGTCTTGTTCTTGCTTAATTAACTTCTTTCATATATTTTAGAATGGAAACTTTTATAGATGATAACTAATAGGCTGTCAACATTTTTAATGAGCATAACAGACTACTTCAGGTTCAAGTAAAAATAATTTTTTAGGGGGTCCTCATAGAGCATGAGTTAACCAGCAAGCTAAAATAATCAAATGAGCTTATCATTAGTGACATCCAATTGATAACACTAATTGAAAATGAGGTTTTATGTTGTGCTTGTTGATTGATCTGGTGACCCCTATTTATTCATTGGCTGGGGAAGAGGGTGTTGGAGAAGTTGATGACTGAAGATACTGTAGCCTGTAAAAAGAGTTGTCTGTGTCATAAACATGGCAATGAGATGGTCACTTTAAGTTCTCAGCTTTCCTTTTTGGAAAGTATCCTATAGGGTTTGTAACACTTAAAGGAATGCTCTGTGTTCAGAATTTTCCTTTGCCTCCAGTAAAGACAGTCAATTCCCATCTGTGTTAGTTTCAAGCAAAATTACATTATTGAAAGTTCTTTTTCCTCTGTCCCTTCAGCTGTGATATAGAGCACATGAGAAGGAAATAAAGAGAAAGGAAACCAAATTGATTAAAAGCATGAAGACACTGATTTATAAGAGAAGTCCAGTAATACTGCACTTCTTGTTTCCAGATATTTTTATTATATTTGAAATAAGCATTCTCCTTCTGAAAACATCTAATAGGGCTAAGATTTATTTTATTTCAAAATATTTAGGCTGAAACACAGGAAGCTAAACATGATTTTACCTTTGTGTTTGAGACCTTAAAAGTCAGTGTTAACTTGTGTTTATAATTTTAAATGTATTTTTGATTCACAGCAAACGGATGTTTCAGAAGCGCTGGGTTAAGTTTGAAGGAGACAGCATTTCTTACTACAATAATGAAAAGGTAAGTGACATGTCGGCGTGGGTCACGTTTGGGACAAAATGCATCTTTGTAATACACACATCGTCATGAAAAAATTGAGAAATAATGATAAATGAATATTTACCTTAAGTTCATTTAAATTACAAGTACTAGGATGAGATATTATGAAATATTTTAAGGTGTCCTTGAGATCTTCATGGCTTGTTTGTCTTATTTTCTAAAAAGGCTTGTGTTCTTGACCTTAGATATCATCAGAATTTTTTACTTTGTTGAAAGGGTGACACTGCTGCATTCTGCAAACCAGAACAGAATGATGCCAAACATGTTGCAGAAGTCCGGTGTTATCTTGATGATGGTCACAAAATGTCTTGGCATGGAAACCCAACATGCTGGAGATTTAGAGAGAGACATTAAATTTGGCATGGAAGACCTTTTAAAAACCAAAACCCCCATACACTTGCTTACTCTTTAACTGAAAATGCCTCTTTCCTGTTTGTCTTCTAGGAATAATCACACTTCATTGGAGTAGGTTACGTTTGAATGGGTCTCTTTAAAATCAGTGTAGTACTGGGATTGCAGTGGCTGTTCTTTGTTTCTGCACCTGAGGACTGAATCTTACTGAAACATGTGCAGGCTCATGAGTCGCTTTCATTAAACTAGTTCACTTCTGATATGGGATACTAAAATGGATTTGTACGTCATAGCTTTCAAGAAAATGTGTATTTCCTCTGCGAAATCGAAATTTTCAAAAAGCTTATTTGACCTTTTGATACTACTTTTTCACAATAGAAACTCTTTTTTTTTTTTGAGACCTGTCTTTAAACATGGCTTTTTTTTTTGTGCAAGATTTTTTTTTTTTCCTTTTATTTAATACACTCTAGACCACTACAAAATTCTTTTTATTTTGCTCTGTGATTAATTTATTTCTCTTCTTGGAAGAAATGAAGAGCTTCTTAAACTCAAAAGTAATAGGTGATAGTATAATATATGTGTTTGGTGGAGATGAGATTATATACATATGTGTTACCTGAAATGCGGGAAAGCATTTAAAAGTTAAAGATGTGTATTAAATTAGAAAAAAAAAAAAAACAATTTCACGTAAAACTTCCCAAGCAGTATGTTGGGTGGTAGTAATCAATGAGTCCTATAATTGCTTTATAATATGCACAGTCTTGGACCTGTCTTAGCAAATTAAGAGGGGGATAGAAATGAAGTAGGAAAAGGCTGCTCGTTTCCTGGGGGGTCATAGAAATTAAGAACACGCTTGAAAAATTATTTACATTGATCTTTATGCCTACTGATGAGGAACATGAAACAATCGCACTTTGCTTCACTCACAGTAGAAGACATGATTTTGTAGATAAAAGGAACAATAGACTAACATTTGGATTGCAGTGACAAAAAATGCTACCCCTTTGTGGTGTTCATCCCAGGGCTTCAGAGGAGCAGAAAAGCAGGGTTACTCATTAAGAAAGACTTGAAAAATACAGTGTTGGGATTTGCTTAACACTGTCCGTAGCATAATTAGGGAAAGAAATGCTAATACAGAATTCTAAAGCTTGTATCTGCACTGGGGATTTTTTTTTTTTTTTGAAGGTTGCTGAAAAAGTTACTTGGAGGTCAATTACTCTAGAATAGTACTTTTTATATTCACCTGTCACAGGAGATTCCAGAAATCTTCCCTTTTGCTCAGGGGAATATTTAATGTGTCACACGATGCATAGAAAGCTACTATAACTCTGCATCTTAAATCTAAAAAGTCTCTGTAATAGGTTAGACCATTGGGAGCTTGCAAAAGGCTTGGTCTGAAGCCTTTTTTACTCACTTTTCTGGGACTATGAGTACAAAACCTCACTCCTGGGATGGAAAGATCTGGGTGTCTGACATGTTAACTTGATGAGTGCTACGCTATGAACTTCCTGTGTCTGAGAACTGTGAGGCCTGGAGCACTGTGTCCAGCTTTGGAGTCCCCAACATCAGAAGGACATGGACCTGTTGGAAAGGGTCCAGAGGAGGCCATAGAGATGCTGGGAGGGCTGGAGCCCCTCTGCTGTGAGGACAGGCTGAGAGAGTTGGGGGGGTTCAGCCTGGAAAAGAG
>JAOXNO010000033.1:63837330-63865484 GCA_028565335.1 Limnodromus scolopaceus | reverse complement strand
TACTGGCACAATTCCTTCTTACAATACTTTCTTCTTAACCCTTTCATGACAGCCATAAGATTTCTTGTAAAATACGGTTGTGAGGACAAAATTCTGTAATCCATTAATAATCTAAACATAAGACTCAGATGAGTGTTTGAGTACTTAAATTATTAATTTCTTGGGTACGGACTGCGTGTGCTTCATGCTTAACAGAGCAAAAACCCTGCCATTATTCACCATGGAGTCACTATTGTTGACTATTTGTTGTGAAGTGTGAACTTTTTATCAAATTTTTTTTTGAACTGGAAGAAGCAGCATGTATATAAACATACTGGGGAAGGCACTGAGTTTATATTGTAGGAATGCATTTTGGTTCCGAGTCTGTGCAAGGTAGCTGTTGCTCTGCCCTGTAGGTAGATTTTTGTAAACATGGCAGTAAAAATCCTTTCAAACATGTTTACTTCTATAAGCTTAGAAGTATTTTTGACAGTTTTGTGGTACATGGAACATTAGTAAACTTCAGCCTGTGTTTATATGCTTAGTCTTAAGCTTTGCATTTAATATAACTTTATATTTTGATGATAGCAATTAGAGTAGTGAGAAATACATGTATTTTTTATTACTACTGTCTCTGAAAACTGTGGGGAAGAGATGATGACACATGCAAAGCAGAAGTTCCATCTGCAAAGCTCTCTCTGTTACTTCATGAAGTTCTGTAGAAGACCTTCTACTGTGTTTTGAGCAAAGTTCTGCTTTTCTACTGGTAACCATTTCCCCTTTCCTTTTCATACCACCTCCCACATTCATGGAAATAAACAAATGGTTTCCAAGTAGGAAAAAATGTTCTTAATTTTGGCTGAAAATGTTAAAATCAGAAGGAATGCTTAAACTTCATATTAGAACGTTGCTGTATGTTTTTATGATTTAAATCTATCCTGGGCGTGTTCTCTCTCTGCCAAAAATGCTGTGGTTTGAGATGAGCTTTTCTAAGCCACTTCCACAGTAAATTGAACTCTGAAGTGTGTCTGGTACTGGTTTCGTTTCCTTTTCTTCCTTCTTCCCTTTTCTGGTGTTGTAGTAAATGCTGAAATTGTTTCTCTGACTTTCTTAGGCGAGATTTTTTGATTGGACAATGTTAATAGCTTTTTGGAGGACAATTAGTTGCCTTCCGTGGACAATCCCAGTTTCACAATAGCAGTGAGTTTTTCGCATTTATAGTTAGTACCGTCAACTTCTCTTTCATGACTGTGGTGCTATAGGACTGCTACTTAAACATGAACCCCATTTTCTTTGTTAATTAAGTAACCTCTTCCTTTGTAAGTTGAATTCAAATTTTGGAAAGCAATGAGAGCGTCATCTTTTGGTAGTTCTGATACACTTATTTCTAACGTGCTTCATTGAGGGGAAGATGGGAAGATTCATAGAATACAAGATAGTCCTTTTTCCCGTAGTTTAGGCAATTCATATATCACGACAGTTGATTGACAGGCACATGATTTAGACTTTCATATCTCTGTGAGAAAATACAGATAAGTTTAAATTACCTTTGAAGTTCAATACACTACTATATTTCCTCTCTCCTCCTCTGGTACCGATTCATTGATATACAGCAGAGTTGCCCTTTTCTTATTTAAAAGCAATAATATTTTCACTTTACAGTGTGCTGCTTCCTGTACATATCATAATTCTTTAGATAACAGAAAATAATCTGTTGAGACTTCCATTTATCCTTTTGCATAATACCACAATGCAAATCCTGCTGTTCTGCAGGGAAAATAAAAAGACAGTAATATGCATATATACGTGTACGTCTCTTGCGTTGGGAAGGACCATAAATCTTTTATAAATCATAGTCCTAACCTCTGCTGCTCTGTGAATAATAGTACTAAAGGAATAGTGTAAAATGCACTGTCAGACCCTTTTCCACACTCTTCCTCTCCTATATGGCTCCAGCAATACCAGAGGGTGTCAGAGTGACGTGTTCTTTGGAAGCCATCAGTTGACAACCCATGTTGGGTATCCATTTTGGAAGATCTTCACAAAATATTTGGAAGTATTGAATTATTGAACATTTTGCTGTAAAAATTTGAGAGCTTTATGCAAATTGTTGTTTTTCCTTAATGGAAGGGAGAGGCTGAGTGTTTCTACTAGCCAGGCATGTCTGGTGGTTAATATGACACTCAAAGTCACAAAATAGAGAGTTTTTTAAAAGGGGCTTTGGTCAGATGGAGTATTTTTGTGTCTCCTACTCTGCTGCTGAATGGCTAATGTCTATGGTGGATTCTGAGAATCCTTCAGATCTTGGGTCTGTGCGTGTACATTGGCTGCATCCTCACTTCCTATCAAGATAGGAATGATACAATGGAAACGTTTATAAAAATTGAAAGATGCTAATAAAAAAAAACCCTGAAATTAAATATTCTGTCATTATATAAAATGCTTTGTGGTTTTTTTTCAAATTAAAATAGTAAAAATGTATATTTCTTTATATTTTGATAAAAGTATTCTCACAGAAGTTTAGTAGAACGGTTTAACTTTTCCTAATTAACAAATCAATTTTTGTTAAAGAAAATTAATCCCTTACATTTCTTTGGTGGGAGACAAAGAGTATGTATGTAGAAGAGTTTGCTTGCTATTTTAACACTTAAAACAGTTTTTTCTTGCATACCATACATGCATATGGGTGGACATATGCTGGGGAACCTCACAAAACCAAACCGGACTAACAAACTGAAAACAGGGTTTATTTTACAAGATGGTAACAAAATCAAACTAAGTTTTGCTCTAACAGGGGTGAAAATAAGATGTTATTGTAGCGAGCTTTAAGTAATAAAATCAGAACAGGGATGTGATTTGAGATAATGCAACACTTTAATTGCCTGTTTAACTTATTCTGCCTCAACTCTTAGTTTTTTCATACGTGTTCCTTGGCTCTGTGATTTTGATACCCGTGTGTGAAGGAGGGAAGTTTAATGTCTCAGCTCCTCTCCAGAAGTCAGTGGGGGATAGAAAAGAAGGAAAAGCCTTTTTCAGTCTTGAAAGTTGTCTCTCAAATCTCTGTTTCCTGCTTAACTCTGACTTGGACTTTGGAATGCACAGTGTCGGAGCAAGACTGAAGAAGAGTAATTAAAATGATGGTCAGGTCCTTTCAAAGGCCTGTGTCGGTGTTTGTGGATCTTCTTCCATTTATTGTGACACTGCTGGTAAAAATGCAGCTGGGAAGAAAAAAAGATGCTATAACAATAGGCCACCACCACAGCTTTATGTGGTGGAAAGTTCCTTGATGTCTTACTCGAAGTAATTCTTATTTTTTCTGAACATCTGGTGTGTTGCTCTGGTACAATAACATCAATTTTCCTTTTCTTTCCCACGTTTCAAATATTTCTATACCTTTCTTTCAGGACGCTCTACATCCATGGCCACACAAAGCTGGATTTCATGGTCTGGTATTCAGCAATTGAAAAAGCAGCGGGTACAGATGGTAATGCTCTACAAGATCAGCAGCTCAGCAAAAACGATGTTCCCATTATAGTGAACAGCTGTATAGCCTTTGTGACACAGTACGGTAAGTACAGTGGATTTTATTCAACCTAAGATCATTTGTGTAGTACCAAAGCTCCCACACACACCATCAGATCTTATTGAAAGAATTTATATTTTACCTGAAATAAAACCATACCCCTCGTTAGCCTTGCTGCTCTTTGATGCCATGGTAACGTACACGTCTGAGAATGGGCAGTTGGGGAAATACAACTTGGTAGATGCCCTTTGTAGACACCGTCCTATTTTAACAATCACAGAATCACAGAATGCTATGGGGTTGGAAGGGATCTCTGGAGATCATCTGGTCCAACCCCCTGCCACAGCAGGTCCACCCAGAGCAGGTTGGACAGGAACGTGTCCAGGCAAGGTTTGAATGTCTCCAGAGACGGAGACGCCACCAGCTCGCCGGGCAACCTCTTCTAGGGCTCTGCCACCCTCACAGGAAAGAAGTTCCTCCTCATGTTAAGATGGAAATTTCTATATTCTTGACTTGTTTGCCTGAAGTAGCTCAGCCTTGGGGTCCAGTGCCTCTGTGCAGAACACCCCAGCCCTGAAAATAAGCCATGGGAAACCAGGAAAGGCTGTGGCCTGGGCTGGTCAACGCATCTTCTGGGAAACTAACTATGAAACCAAGTTCAGTCTTAAGGACCTAGAGTCAGTTACTCATTGTTTAGGTAAATTTGGCAGCATAACTTTCCATAGCATTAGATCATATGCAGAGGATGTCCGTGTTCTCTTTTATTACTGCAGATTCATCCGTTTTCTTGTGAAATGCTAAATAGGCCTCAACCCTGTACAAATCTGTCTTCAGGAAAAATGAGTCTGTAACCTCTGTCAGTATGAGAGAGCCTAATTTATATTTCAGTGATTGAAGTTTAACTAAATATCCTGAATATGGCAACACTGCATTATGATAAAAAGTTGTGTGTGGGTTACAACTATTGCCTAAAACCAAGAAAGAAAAAAAAAAAAAAAAAAACCAGTTTTGCAAAATTATTTTTTAATCATTAACCGATATTCTAAGTATAGTTTACGCTGTTTCATGCACTAAAAAGTTGTTAAAGCAGGGCAATTATGTCTACCACTCAGAACAGTGTGTGTTCTAAATTAAAACTCAATTCCTAATGTCCTTTAAAAAAGTTAGAACTTTATTGAAAAATAAATTTTTTTGCGGATCAGCATTAGTGGGTGTTAAAATGCTTGTTTGAAAGCTGAAGGAATTATATTTATGCGCTAAGGGTACATAAGAAAAGCAGGGGTTTGTATAAAATACGATTCTCTTTCAAGAAATGTGTGGAACGCGGAAGACATCTCAACAAAGAGAAACAATGGGACTGCACAAGTATGCCAGACTTACAGAAGTTAAATAAAATAAAATAAGTGTTTTGGCTACTCTCATATGCAGTAATTGAAGGTAGTGTTGACTGTGGTTTAGACTATGAATTTTTTTTAAGTTGGCTTTGGCCTTTGCTGGTTTTAGTTGCTAAATACAAGGACAGGGGCTGCTTGGTGTCTTCCTAAATGTGAGAAAAATCAGAAAAAAATAATACTTTTTACTAATCTTGAGGCTTTTAAGAGTGAAATTTTTCAGGTTGGATGACCACAATAATATTTACGCAGTCTTAAGTTGAGTTGATGAGTACGGTAAGAAAATTGCGTACAGGTGAAAACACCTGTTTTAAGTATAATACAATACCAGGCATCAAAACTTCTTTCCTTTACTGTGCCTTTTGAAACTATTGTTTTTGGAAGTCCTGAAGAGATTTGGGGATTTGAAGTGCCTCTAAAGCATTCCAGAAATTGTGATCCTAGGCTTGCTTAATATCGGGATGTGTATTTTTGCAGAGGTCTGGTTGGGTGTAGGCACTTGGCAGTGGTTTTACTAACAAAGTGAGTATGTGCAAAAGGTCAGAGAGATTTTAGTTGGAAATACGATGTGTTTGGACAGCCAGATATGCTTTTCTTATAATAATGTTTGGACTTTTTAACAGAATACTTGATTTATTTTTCTGTCCTGTATTTCTACACCTTAGGTTTAGGTAGCAAGCAGATCTACCTTAAGAATGGTGATTCTTCCAACGTTGCTGAACTGCTGGAAAGCTTCAAAAAAGATGCGAGGAGTGTGAAACTAAGAGCAGGAAAACATCAGCTTGAAGACGTGACTGATGTGTTGAAAAGCTTTCTTTCTCAAATAGATGATGCACTTCTCACTAAGGAACTTTATCCCTTCTGGATCTCTGCTTTAGGTAATGGATTCAATAACACTCAATACAAGACAGGTTGTGTCTACATTTTCAGTAGCAAATTTGAGGAGGTTCTTAATTACTTTCCCATGTTATTTGACAATTGGCAGAAGAATTGTAGCGAACAAAAAAAAATGTTTAGAGTTTGGCTGCGATAGGCTTATGTTAATCAGAGTTTTTATTGCCTTTAAGTGAACCATGATAATAATAATAACAAATAACGATAGTTCCTTGACAATGTATCTATAAACAGTAGACCAATATTGCGCTGTGTCGTAGTTGGATCAGCCAAAGAAAGAAGTGGTGATCAATATTTTATGGAAGAATCGATGGTAGAATTCAAGAAACAGACAAATGTTAATGTAGGAAAAAAGCCTGTGCCCTGTCTTTTTACCGTATGTAGAAGTTTAGTTCAAAAGTGGCTAAATGTTGGTGCTTTCATATGCATGAAAGTTAAATGACAGTTTTTCTCCTTAAATTGTTCAAATATCTTTTATGAACACTCATACAAAGTTATGTATATTAACAATGTAAACGTGTTAACAGCTGTTACTTGGTTTTTGTTTCCTTAGAAATATTAATTTGATTTGAAAGAAAATTTAAATAACTTCAATCCAAACTGTAACTTGTGATGTATTTAAAAAATGAGGGTATGTCTCTGTATGGTTGAAAACAGAACCATGAGATTACCAATACGTTAATTAGTTAGCCATTACATAAATTGTGATGATTTTTTTTAGAGTTCTTACAAAACAGCTATATTTTTATTTTTGTTTCCATAATGCGGTATTTACAGACTGCAAGAAACAAACTCTTTCCCTTCCAAGCTGTGCTATAAAATTGCAGATGATGCATAGCCATAAGAGATATGTAGGAAAAGTTAAGATAGAACATTATTTTCTTCCTTAGTGCGTTGAAATCATATAGACCTATTCACTGTGTTGCGAGTTTCGTCTTTAAAAAAGATATTAAAAGCATATTCCTCTCTGATTTTACTTAAGTTCAAACATATGGAGGTTACTCCAATATTAACCACTAGAAGTTTGGCAAATTCAAGTATGAATATTACACGTTTTTGACCTTTTAACCTCAATTTGAACAAACTGGAAGAAGGAATATTAAGGATTTATTCACTTACCACAAAATTGCTGTCATCAGAAATCAGAAAAAGTGGCCTCTGTAGCAATTTAGATTTAAATTAGCAGTTTTGTGAAAGGGCATAATGGTGTTACGGTGATTTACCTTCCACATTTGTACACGGGGCTAAAATTCTGCTTCAGCTTTAGAGCAGAGAATCCTGTCCTGTTAGAGTTACGGGACACAGAAAGTACTTGTGCGAAGACTAAAACACTTAGGAAGGTAGAGTAGACAACCTTTAAACTGTTTTTTTTGTTGATTGTTTATTTTTCTTCCAATTACTGAAGAAATCAAAGCCTAGTGCAGTAGGTAGTGGAGAGTGCTAGCCATCCGCTGGAAGAGATGAGAGTTCTTCTGTGCTTTTCCTTTTCAGAAGCTTGAGAGAAGAAAGGGAACAAGAAGAAAAAGCTAAATAAATACATGAATTCAATTTACATTAAGTTTGCTCATGCCCCGAGCAGCATTATGCTCTGTAGTATCTGCACAGCACAGGGAGGCAGACTTCACTTGAAGGCAGAGAGCTGTGGCTGTGTCTCAAATACTGGAATTCCCAAGACTGGAATTCCTGTCTTTGGCTCTGCCAGTGTTGAGATCTGTAACTTTGTACAACTTATTCCCAATATATCCCCAATAATCCCCATCCCTGGAGGGGTTCAAGACCAGATTGGAGCGGGACTTTGAGCAGCATGGTCTGGTGGGAGGTGTCCCTGCCCAGGGGACTGGATGGTCTTTAAGATCCTTTCCAACCCAAACCATTCTATTATTATTCACCACCCCTTCCCCTTTCCTCTCCTCTTAGCAGTCTTATGTATTTGAATCTTTAAACTACTTTGGGCCTTGAGGTGTTTTTCCAATAAAAATTAAAAAAGGTGAAAAGGTCTTTTCCTTTCTGATCTCTGGGAACTCTTAGAAATACATTTGCACTTGTGCATACACAGATGCACTCACACGTGTTCCTGCACAAACTCCAGATTAAATATCATTTGAGAGGAAAAACTGTCCTGGGATTTAGTCTTAAACTGTAGCAAATGGTGGTTGAATATAGAACTGTCCCTCTTTATTGTTTCCCTCCGCTGGTCTATACTAATAGACCTTGTAGACTGTCAATATTGCCTTTATGAGGAAGACATTGATTTTAAAGCTGATCCTAAACCTTATTTTTAAACTGTAATTTTAAACGACTAGATGATGACAGTAGAGCTAATGAGAACTGCTGTTGGTTTTTAGCGTGTGTTGGTTATTAATGCTCAATTGCGATTATTTTCCGGCAGATACGCAGAATGAAAAGGAACGCGTGAGGAAGTACGGAGCTTTTATTCGGACGCTTCCACCAGTCAATAGGGCAACTTTGGCTGCTTTAATTGAACATCTTTACAGGTCAATGCAATTGATGCTCTGTAGCAGGGAAATTCTTGTAGTGTGTTCAGTGTAACTCTACCATGAAAGAAATGTGATTTATTTCATTAACTGTAAGCATCAAAAGCTTACTTAGTTGTGATGATTAATTATATTTGATTCCCTTTAATTTATAACGTGTTTTTTTCTTTGGTTGTATTTTAGCAGTAAGTATTTATAAGGTATGAAACAGCCTTACAGTGAGAGGGGGCTGCCAGTCTGTGTGTCCAAGGAGGGTCATTTTTGATGTAGCTTCTTTATATGAACTCGTTTGACCACAGTCTGCTATTCTTCCAGAGGATTGTTGCAAATGGTTCTTGAAATTAAAATATTTTTTCAGGGCAAAAGCCCTTCTCCCCAATTTGTATTGCACATAATAACATTGAGAATTAGCTACCCTTTCTGTTTTTCATCACTGCTTCCTTTTGCAACTGAGGGAGCAGTAGACAATACCCAAAATATAAACCTGTTTAAGCAACAAAGGTCACGTCTTATTCCTAGATCAAATAAGCAGCAGCAAATGTATAAAAAAAAATGTGTGACTTGGATGATTCTGCAGTGTCATCGTTAAATAGTAATGGTTTATATTATATCTATTGTATTATCTATTTAACAAGTCACATTATATTCCTGGCAAATTATAGTGGGTAGAGAATGTGTAGAATCTTTTCTTTACAGGGTTTTGTGCTCAGAAATTACATTACATAGCGAGGTGCATAGCAGATGTCCTTTAAAAACTATTTATACTATTATTAAATCGATTGGTTCCATTATTGGGATAAAGATTCTAGTAAGTATTGAGTTTAATGGTGTTTTTAAGCATATCCATTTAAGATTTATTAATATGCCTTTTTATCTGTTCTGAAAGTCATTTGAATTCCTGTGTGTAACAGCCAAAATTCTGCGATACTTTCAAGTGTTTGCTTCTAAAAGAGGACTCGTTATGTAAACAACAGAACTGAGATGAAAACTTTACCAGAAGTATAAAAATAAGAAGGATCTCATTTCTTTCCATGTTTTGTTTGATTGTAGATTGTAAGTCTGTAGGATATTTGCGTATATCATATAGCAAAGCTGTACGTAGCGTTGGTGTGGCCTCACCTTGAGCACAGCTTGCAGTTCTGGGCCCCACAATTTGGGAAGGGTATGAAGGTTCTTGAATTCATCCAAAGGAGGGTGACAAAGCTGGTGACAGGTCTGGAAGGAACATCCTGTGAGGAGCAGCCAAGGACTTTGGGCTTGTCTAGTTTGGAGAAAAGGAGGCTGAAGGGCGACCTCATGGCTCTCACCAGCTTCTTGAGGAGGGGACGTGGAGCTGAGCTCCTCTCCCTGGGATCCAGGGACAGGACTCGTGGGAATGGTTCAAAGCTGCATCTGGGGAGGTTCAGACTTGATATTAGGAGCCATTTCCTTAGTGAGAGGGTGGCCAAACACTGGAAGAGGCTTTCTAGGGGCCTGTCAGTCTTAAGAGACATTTGAACAGTGTCCTTAATAACATGCTTTAACTTTTGGTCAGCCCTGAAGTGATCAGGCAGTCAGGCTAAATGATTATTGTAGGTCCCTTCCAACTGAACTATTCTTTTCTATTTGTAAATTATTCTTTTTGAAATCCACTCCATGTTCTGTAGACGTATTCTTAGGCAATTAAAGGAACAATCAAAACCTTCTAAATGTTTATTTTTCCTTCAACAGGGTACAGAAGTGTTCTGAAATCAATCACATGAACCCCCACAACCTAGCCATGGTGTTTTCCTCATGCTTCTTTCAAACTAAAGGCCAAACTAGCGAAGAAGTCAATGTCATTGAAGATTTAATTAAAAATTATGTGCAACTTTTTGATGTAGGTATCTTTATATAAAAGTTTCCTAATTGCTCAGCTGTTAGCCACGCTAAAATATAGAAGTCTTCTTAAACATGACCTTGCTCTTAGTTACAGTGTCTGAGAATTTGCAGGGCTTTTGAACTCCAATTCAGTGGACGGTGTTCTTTGTCTGCTTTAAATTTTATTTCCCAGCTGGCTTAGCCTGGGTAGGAAAGACTATATTTATAGGATTACTGTGAGCTACTGTTTTTGGAGGTGGTGCACATTCTTCTTGCTGACACCAGCGTACCAAATGTAAGAAAATTTTAAGGGTATGACTATTAAAAATAATTCTTCCAAATTCTTCAAATTTTATGGGCCTGATCAGAACTGAAGCATGGAAGAATTCTGTGTTCTTATTCTCTGAGCTGTGCTTATGATAAAGAGTAGAGAAAATGTTTGATTCCTTAGGCCTGGAAAGAACATTAAATCCAATGTGACAAGAAAGATCCAATTAGTAGCCATTTGAATTAGCCATTTTGGTTTAAAGTTTCCTTTGCCTCTATAACATTGTTTGGCAGTTTTTTGTAGAGTCCTCTCTCTTCGATTATGTATTTGGTAAAGATGATACTAATGAGTCCCATCCATGAAGCACTGTTTCTGACTGACAGAACATGATTAACGCTATTGCTAATTGTAGCAATATTTATTATTGTTACGTTAATATTAATTATTTACTATTGTTAGGTGTAAGAATTCCTCTCTATTTATATTTGTATTTATTGTAGCTTATTATATTAAATAAGCCTTTGCTATTTTGTGTTGTAATTTTTACACTAGCTCTCTTATTAATTGATCAAAATTTATCCATTTTTAAACAGATAAATGAAGATCAGGTCAGACAAATGGATATAGAGAACAGCTTTATTACCAGGTGGAAAGACACTCAGGTAAGTGACAAATGTCAACTGGTATGAAAACGATTTTAACGAAGACTATTTTGCTGCTTACAAGATTTTATACCTAGATTTCTAAATGTAAATTTCTAAGTTTGCCTAGTGACAGTGTTGTTAACTACAGAGCTGAGGGGAATAAAATGAAATAAGAGGCATGAAGTGATAAAGCAAAAGAATTCTGGGGTACCTTAGAGGTTGCTATGCGCTTTTACTGAGCCTCATAAATTCTACTAGAAGGAAATGGTCAACATTTGCAAGTGTGAAAGTGATAACTTCTTTTTTTTTTTTTTTTTTAATCTTAAATGTACATATTAAATACATTCAAGTGTATATTAATACTTTTATTATTTCATGAGCTTTGGGTATACCTGGTCTCTCTTCATCAGAGTTTCCCCATCCTTTTGAGTTTAAAGCAACTGAATCTTTAGCTGCATCCTATTTTGTGACTTTCTAGAACCCCAAAGCACAAATGTAACTTGGGGAAGCTTCAGACACACAGTCATAGTCAAACTGAACTTTGGGATACAACATAAGAAAATGGGAGATCTTGTGCCACTTGTTATCATCTTGAGTTCCAGTCTTACCTGTAAAGGTAACAACTTATGAATAACTTCAGAGTGGTAAGAAACAGCCAAGTGACAGCACGTTTCACTGTCTGAATGGTATTTGTGTACAATCCTAATTAAAGCAAAAAAGGGTAGGTTTCATAACGCTACCAAGGTGGTTGGATAAAGAGTGGTAAAAGAAAATGTAGGGAGCTTAAAAGCTTTTTCACAAATCTGAAGTAGTGGAGGAGAAGCTTTCAGTGATTTTGGAGCTTATAGGGTTTTAGAAACTAATAGAAAGCTAGTAGAAAAAAAATCTATAATGCTTTGTCTGTTGGCTGCCTTCCCCCTTCCAGCAACACTTTTGTGGTACATTGTAAGCCATCATTAAGAAAAAAAGGGCCTTGCAGACACACGTTGAAATTGCATGTTCTGTGAATTTGCTATCTGGAGCCTTATTTTTATCTCATATTCCCTTATTGTCTGGGTCAGAGTGGCATGAAGATTTCTGACCATCATGACCTGTTGTGAATGTGCATATCCAAGGTAGAATGCTTATTTTCCTCCTTTTGATGCCTCTGGGGGAGCAACCAAGGCACTGGAAATGATTTAAAGTTTATTTCTAGTGTCTGTCTTGCAGAGTGGAAACATCTGCCTTGGTAACGGCAAAAAAACTACCCTAAATTTGATATCCCTAAGAGCATTCTGCAAGGCAAGGGTTGAAGTATCTTTAATGGAACTTAATATTTTTGAGGTCCATGAGAAGGACTTTACTGAGATTAGGGAATAGAATTTAGAAGCCTAAGATAGCAAAAATACCTAGACTTTTAAATACATTATTTTCTGTGGTTTAACAACCAAAAAAAAGGCTTGTTACACTATTAACATTTTCCAAGCAACTCTGGGAAGCTGTAATGGTTAAATATTTGTAATACCTTCTGGAAAAATTAGGGAGATATGAGAGGAGTTTCATGAGCAGAGACAGAGATAGTGGAGACATTTTGATTAGGTAGGGAGAAAAAAGTAGAAAGGAAACTTGAAGGCTGTTGATGGACTGAATAATATATTAGCAACTGCTGGCTTAGGTCGGTTTGTCTAAAACTGAAGCTATGAGGAATATAAGGAAGACCCAAATAAAGTGGTTTTGTTCTTTATTTTTTCCACCCCAGATACCACTGCGAAATCACCTTTATGAGGTGTATTGTATTTAGAAGAATCCCTATTGAAGAAAAAGAGAGAGACTTGCTTTTGTGTTCAGGTTTTGTTTTAAATTAAAAGTTAAGGCTATCTAAAATTGCTAATTTATTATTTTAATTTTTTTTTTGCTAAAAAGCTTCCAGCACCTGAAAAGCTAGTCCTCCAAATTTTAAACTTTGTAATCAAATTGGAACCTTTGTGAATAATTGGGCCTGTTTGTACTGGTTTCCCTGGGACTCTCCAGGCTGCTGGGAGGCAGAGTTATAGAAAGATTGAACCAAGGATTTTAATTGTTCTTATTTTGCTCTCAGCAAGGTCTCTAGCATTAATAATCAACTTTCTAAATTGATGATTACACCTACTGTGTTAATAGACTCTGGCTTGATTCTCATAACACACATGACTAAGCTTTAAATTCTTTACAAAACCCAGTAATATCACTTTAACCTTAAAAATGAAACAAAATCTGCTATTTCATCACAGAATTATCAGAGTATCATAGAATATGTCAAGTTGGAAGGGACCCATAAGGCTCATGCAGTCCCAACTCCCTGCTCCTCACAGGACTATATAGAACTTAACCATATGACTTAAGAGCATCATCCAGATGCTTCTTGAAGGTGCCATTACCTGGGAAGCCTGTTCCAGTGACCAACCACCCTCTAAGTGAAGAACCTTTTTCTAACATCCAGTCTGAATTTCCCCTGACACAGCTTTATTCCAGTTGTCTATGTTGGAAGGAACTTGTTGAGATTATCCAGTCTAATTACACTGCTGCTCAAGTATCGCCTCGTAAAGCAGGTTGCATAGGACAGTGTCCTGTCAGATTTTGAGTATCTCCAAGGATGGAGCCTCTCTGGGCAACTTCTTCCAGTGTTTGCCCACCCTCATAGTGTAATTGTTTTCTTGTTTTTAGATTTAGTGTTGCGTGTTTCTAATTTGTGTCCTGTCACTGGATGTCACTGAGTAGAGTATCGCAGTTTTCTCCATTCCCTCCCATCAGATATTTGTACACGTTGCTGAGATTCTCCCCAAGCCTTCTCATCTCCAGGTTGAGCAGTCTCAACTCTTTCAGTCTCTTCCTATAGGAAAGATGCTACAGTCCCTTCATCATCTTGGTGGTTCTTTCCTGGACTCTCTCCAGTAGTTCCAGGACACTTGTAGTGAGGAGCCCAGCACTGGACACAGTAGTCCAGGTGTGGCCTCACCAGTGCTGAGTAGAAGGGAAGAACCACCTCTCTCGACTTGCTGACAGTGCTTTGCCTCGTGTAGCCCAGGAGGCCATTTGCTTTCTTTTCTATGAGGGCACATCATTGTCTCATGATTAACTTGTGTACTAAGACCTCACGGTCCTTCTCAGCAAAGCTGCTTTCCAGCTGGTCAGCCCCCAGTGTGTACTGATACCTGGGATTATTCCCAGGTGCAAGACTTGAATTTCCCCTTGTGGAACTTTGGGGTTCCTCTCTGCACAGTCTGTCGAGGTCCTTCTGAATGTGTCAGTCACCTCTTCCAGTTTAGTACCATCTGCAAACCTCTTGAGCATGTGCTCTATCCCGGCACCCAGGTCCCTGATGAATATTAATGGCCTCCTGGCTGTTCAGCCTGTCTTCATTCCACATTGCTGTCTACTTAACATCATTATCGACAAAGTACAGGTTATGAGAGACACTTTCAAAGACTTCACTAAACCTGAGGTAAGCAACATCTGCTGCTGTCCTTTCACCCACTAGTATTTTCACTGTAGAGGCCTACCAGTTTGGTGAAGCATGAGTTGCCCTTCATAAATCCATGCTGACTAATCCCAATCACCTCGTTCTCATTCATGTGCTTCAAAACGCTTTCCAGGAAGATTTTCTTCATCATTTTCCTGGGGATTGAGGTGAGGTTGACCGGCCTGTAGCTCCCCATGTCTTCCTTTTTGCCCTTCTTGAAAACAGGATGGATACTTGAGCTCTGTGAGAGTGACTTCACAGTGATATCAGTGATTCAGACTTATGTCTGAATACAGACTTATGTATATCTAGTTTCTTTAAGTTGCTCCTTCACCCGGTCCTCCACCACTAAGGGTAATCTTCCTTGCTTCAGACCTTCATTCCAATTTCAAGGGCCTGGAATTCCTGGAAGTCAGTCTTATCAATAAAGACTGTGGCGAGGAAGGCATTGAGTAGCTTGGCTGCTTCTGTGTGAATTGTCACCTGGTTCCCTGCCCTGTTCAGCAACGGGCCTATGTTTTCCCTTGTATCCCTTTTCCTGTACTGGTAGAATCCTTTCCTCTTGCCCTTTGCATCCCTTGCAAGCTTCAACTTAAGGTTGGCCTTGGTTTTTTCTCACCTCGTTGCTGCCCAATGGGACAGTAGCTGTGCACTTTTCTTGGGTCCCCTGTCCCTGCTTCCATCTCTTCTACACTTTGTACCTCTGAGTACAGTCAGGAGCTCTTTGCTTATCCACTGAGGCCTCATAAATAGGAAAGGATTATTTGTAGTGCTTTATAGTGCTTAAAATTTAGATGGTAGCAGTGAAAAGTCTTCTTATTTTCAGGTGGTGTGGAACTGTCACATTTGTTCTCTTTCATTCTTAACACATTGCTAGAAATGACTACTTTTAGTTTCAGAGAGGATGCTTATACGAGTAGAACAGAAAATTGGAAGAAAATGGCACTTCCTACTTTAGTTTAAAGGGAGAGAAAGGACTAAAATGAAATGCATTAGGAATTTGTGTTTAAATGCATACATTTGAAAATCTTTTTTTTTTTTTTCTTCATCCCATGGGAAAAAAGGGCTCCAAAGAATGTAGAAAATAAGTGCTAAATACTGAGATATGATGTCTAAGAGAGTGTCAGCTGGATGTGGAGTCTCCCTGCTGAGCCACCTAGATGGTGCATGTCACTGATATTAAATTTGACTGAATCGTGTTATCACCTGGGTTTATCTGTAGATTTTTGCTGTATTCATTAGGTGCTTCCTCAGATAATTTCTGGAGTAAGTTATTACACCACAGTTATGATTTCCATCTCAGCATTTCTATCTTTTTATATATTTTTCTGGCAAGAGTTATTGTGTTTGCGTACCACAGAGTTGGGAATGACCAAAGGCCTTAGGTGCATGAGGCCTGACTTTACCTGAGGTGCAGAAGCTCTCCCTGGCTCGCTCTGTGACCTTGGGAACCCAGTTGAGGATTGCTCTTGTGAAACTAAACACAGAAAAGTCTGTTTTTAGGCTCTTTTTGCATTGCTCAAGACCTGATGTGAGCAAACGCTTTGGTTTTCCATATGTTTTGGAAATCCTGGATTTTGGGATTTCGCATTTGGAAATCACAACAGATTTCCAACTGTTAGGTAAACAACTATCTGTATGCTAGAAAAACTCAACTTGAAAAGGAGACAGAAAAAATTATTATTAATAAAAAATTATTGTAGTAGAATGTGACCTTTTTCACTCTTTTCTATAAATATTTTACTATTAAGACCTAATCATATATTTTATGCTGTATTATTTGTATTGTATGGGCAACGTGGATTTGAGCTATAAATTCTGTACATTATATTAAAGAATAAAGCCATAAAACAGACTTGAATGTCATAAAATGGAAAATAGTATAGAATGTGATTAACTTCCCTGTTTCCTAGACAGGACAACGATCTCAAAGCTGTGATTAATGTTGCTCTCCCTATAAAGAATATAAGTAATGCAAAATTCCCAGAACAAACTTGGTCACTTGGGCATTTTAAAATTGTGTGTCTGAAGTCATTCCAGATTCCTACCTGGGAAACAGGAATTCTTAATATTCAGTACACATTTTCACGACCTGTTACGAGGAAATTAGTAACTGGATTGCTAGATTTTAGGAATCTCTGTCAATATTGTATCTGAAGACCTCATGAAATGCCGCCTTTGAGCTAGAAAATGTTTTTGGATCTTAGCAAATCATTGGTATCTTTATTCTGTGTGGCATTTCCTGGACGAGGAGCCACCAGAAGTGGAGACAGCAAATGTGAACTCAGGAGACCTCAGCTCTTTGGGAGCACTCACCCTGGAGAGAATGGCCTTTTTTTCCTCTTTAGTTTTCTAAACAAGCAATGGACATCAGAACAAAACCTCTATCTTTAATGGTTGATAAATTGAAGGTTGAACTGCTTTTAAGGACAGGGACTGCATTCTCTCTGTTATCTCAGCCTATTACCCCTTGAATGTAGCAACCAAGGAACGGAGTGCTCAAGAGCCTGACTGTCATTTGTGGCAACTTGATTGTGCCTATGAACATTTTTCCCATCTGAATTAAGCTCTGCAACATTTTTTTGCTAGTTGCCAATTTCTCAGCGATGGACGTGATTAATGTAACTAGTGTTTCAATTTAAAAATACATTTATCTGAAACTCTGTGTGTGCATACCATGTGAAATGGATGGATGTCTAATGCCTAGGCCCGCTTGAATAAGAAGGGGATAATTCTGATTGAAGATGGTACACTCGCTATTATTTCAAAGTATTTCCTGCCCACTGATTAAAGAAGCTTCTTTTAGGTGGTTAGAAGGCTGTTTTGAGATTTTCTATATAACTTTTGCTCTGGAAGAAATCAAGACTTCCCTAACTATGCATAGTGTTAGTAGTTTTTGCTGGGGAAATACACTAAAGCCAGACCTGGACTAAGTGCTTTTGAAAAAGATTGATCTTTCTCTTTGTTATATTTCACATTTATAACTTCTGTCGTGAGTATAAAGTGCATATTACTCCGTTTCAAAAGACTAGATTATATGGATGCCTACTCTTTGTATTTTACCAGGCTTGGCCATATAACCTTCTTTTAAACTGCTGTTGTTATGTGTGACTTAACATTTGAAGCTCTCATTAACACCAGGTTGGAAGGGACCTTTCAAATCATTCAGTCCAACCATCAACCCAACACTGACAAAACCCATCACTAACCCATGTCCCTCAGCACCACATCTGCCCGGCTTTTAAATACCTCCAGGGATAGTGACTTCACCACTTCCCTGGGCATCCTGGTCCAACACTTTATAATCCTTTCAGTGTAGAAATTTTTCCTAATATCCAGTCTAAACCTCTCCTGGTGCAACTTGAGGCCGTTTGCCCTATTGCCTGTTACTTGGGAGAAGAGGCCGACCTCACTTCGCTACACCCTCCTTTCAGGGAGTTGTAGAGAGCAATAAACATTTTCAGAATAGAAACAACCTGTAAGGAGTGTGCAAGACCATCCATATGGAAGACTTGCACACACAGACCACATATTGTGAAGGTTGGACTTCAGGTTTATGCAGAAGTAGCTCTTTAGGATCTTTGGGTAGGTTTCCGGTTACTGTTAAAACTGTTGCATGGTGTAGACCACAGCATGGATGATTGCCAAATTAGGCCTCAAGCAGCCACAATTAAGAATTGTGTGTAAGAATCCATTTAACATCTGACAGTCTGACATTATTGCATCAAAACCTGTGCGTATTTGTGGAAATTTTTTTCAATGGTGCCCAGTGGCAGGACAAGAGGAAATGGGCACAAACTTGAACATGGGAAGTTCCATCTCAACATGAGAAGGAACTTCTTTCCTGTAAGGGTGGCAGAGCCCTGGCAGAGGCTGCCCAGAGATGTGGTGGAGTCTCCTTCTCTGGAGACATTCCAAACCCTCCTGGACATGTTCCTGTGGGACCTGCTCTGGGTGACCCTGCTGTGACGGGGTTGGAGGAGATGATCTCCAGAGGTTCCTTCCAACCCCTTCAATTCTCTGATTCCATGAAAATCAGGGATGCAGGTACTTAATACATTTGAGCATAGAGGTAGCTATAATAGTATTATCTCCAGGCCAGTGACGCAGAGTCTTCAGAGAACAACCCAACCAAATTTCTGCTGAAGGCCTGGAAGTTCTCATGTCTGAAGTGTGGCTGAAGTTCCGTTCCAGGTGGCACTTCATTAGCCTCTCTTCATTTTCTGTCCACCGTATACTTACGCCAGCTGTTTCTCTTTGCTGCTGTAATTTATATCACATTTTCTCTCCATACGGTTGTTTACATGAGCCCAGTGGAAATCAAATGTCAGCTTCATTCTTATTTCCAACCTTTTTCTGTAATATCATCTGAAAAGCAAATTTTACAACTAAATGAGCTTTTTTGAGTCTGTGCCACTATAATTAAGCAGCTTTCTTCAAAGTAGCTTTGTAATGTTTTTCTTCACAAATGTTTCCATTAGTTTTCTATTCTCAGAGGCTCAACTAACTTTAAAGTCACCGTTTTTCAGAATGTTAATGTTCTTTAAAATTGAGTGCTGCCATTTATTTTTCTATAGAAACATACTTTGAGCTTCTGTAAATTAGTCAAAATATATCCCAAAGCTTGCCTGTTCCTATCATTTTCTCCATATCTTATTCTGTATATGAAGTTATTTTACTTAACCTCTTCCTGTTTGTAGTAATATATAAAGAAGTAGCGTCACTGTGAATACTGTTCTCAAAATTAAGACACAAATTTTTAATGTTTGATTATTAATTCTTCATGTTCGCTTATTCATAAAAGGGTACACCTCCTGAAAGGGCAATTTTCTGCCTTGTTTTTTCTTCCTATGCTGTGATCATCTCCACGTATTTAGTTTTGGAAAGTATTTTTTTGCTGGAATGAATTACAATCTTCTGAAGATGCTTATCACTATGCTGCAAGGGAAGTAGAACAGGCAAAACCTGAAAGCATTTTTAACTGTAGAAAAATAATTTCTCATCCATGAAGGTAATTTTCTTGTTATAGATTAGCAAATTTACTAATGATGGAAAATACTAAATTCCTTTTCATGAATGAGATTTTTCTCCTTCATCATAAAATGATGGATTTACCAACTTTCTATTTTCTTTGTAAGTTTAATATTGTTAGACATTCTTAAATTATGTTTGTTGGTATATTAAGCTATTATATGTGAAGTAATACATTTTCTTTGTCATCTACTTAAACATGGAATGCAGATATTTCTCCAACAAATTTTCAGAGCTGTATTTAAGAGGTTGATATCAAGAGCATTTGTTTCGATTCCTTTTTTAAGTATGTAATGACAAGTTTTCATTGTCAGCCTTTGTAGTAACGAATTGTGATTACCTGGATATGTACATATGGATACTGACCATATATTCTGTTGTTTGCGAATTTTCCTCTCATTTTTAACAAACTCATTTTAGTTTGGAATTCCTATCCTATCCTTTTTCATGATTTTAAATTCTATTGATCAGTTTTGGCTTGGGAGAGAGCCTGGCTAACCTCTAAATCAGAGATATGCTTCTGGCAGTTTAAGATACTAAGGTACACGCAGTCTTAGACTTTGCAATCTTAAATATCAATTTAAAATTTCCATTTAATTCATATCCCCCTAGTTTTCCTGCTCTTGAATGTATGTCTGTAAGGTGTGTTCGTTTTGTTTGATATTATTCTGTTGGATTTAGGCAGGTTTTGGATTTTCTTTCTGAATCTGTGAATAGGGTAGGTTTTTTCCTTACACTGACCAAATTAAACTGAATATAGTGCAGATTTTCCCATTCAAGTCAATATTTGGACTATTTTTGTAGATAAGTGGATTCAGTAGGTTCTAGCACATCTACTAGATAATAATTGTACTTTTCCTATTTAAAAGGATATTTAAAATATTTTAAAGACAGTCTAATTTTTTTTGTTGTTTTTTTTTTTTTAGGTTTCCCAGGCTGGAGATTTGCTTATCGAAGTCTATGTGGAAAGAAAGGAGCCAGACTGTAGTATTATCATCAGGGTTAGTTTGCAAAAGTGATACAGTGTTTTCAGTAAGCACTTTCTCGTGAAACACACCAAATTTATTTTCATGCATGTTTTTATACAATTACGTAATGAAAGTATGAATCTCTATCACTATTCTTTTAAATATTTTTTTTATTTTCTCTGTTGCCTAAATTTTGTAAAGACTGATTATTATGTACTTTTAAGGAGAATTTTATGATAAAGTTTTAAAGGGGAGATGGTTGGACTTAGATGATCTTAAAGGTCCCTTCCAACCTAGACAATTGTGTGATTCTATGTTGTTAGTTTAGTTTTACTGCAATAAACAATGGTATAAATTCTCACAGCTCTTTCGGTGCAACACACTAGGAGAGTAACAACTATACAGTGAATGCTGGTTTTATTCAATTGTACAAGGCCATTTAAGTGACCTTCCTCCTGACTTTTCTTTCTGCCAGTGGCTATCTGCTTGCCTTAAGTGCTAGGAAACCAAAGGTGGTTACTTACTATATAATTGAGATTTTTCAGCCTTGTATCTGCTAGTGTATTTTAAACACACTCCTCTCCGTGTAGTCATCCTCTATTGTTTGGATTCTGAAGGAAAAAAAATTCATTTCTGTAATGACAAAAGACAGATGTTGTTAAGATGGAAGTAGAAAAAAATGGTACTTTTATAATATTTACCTTCACATATGTAAGAAAACATATCAAGGCTTTTTTTTTTCTTTTTTTTCCCTGTAATTTTTCAAGGTCAGAGAAAAGGAATTTTAAGTTCCCAAGTTATCAGTCAGATAAAAATTATAACTTTGCTTTCCTTATTTTGTTCCATGAAATCATGCTGGAGTCTGGCAAATAATTTATGGGTTTCCAACTCAGTAAATCTGTTGCTGCTTTTATTTTTTTTAAGTAAATTGCAGGGAGGAAGATTTTGAAAAAATAAATCATAAATCAGTAGTTGTAATATATTATAAACTGTACTCAAATTGTATTACAGGTATCACCTTTGATGGAAGCAGAAGAATTAACTAATGATGTTTTAGGAATCAAAAACATTATTCCCAACAAAGATGATATTTGGGCTGCTTTTGAAGTCCTTGAAAATGGAGAACTAGGTTAGTGACGCTTAAATTTATGCATGTTCATCAGCTGTTATTATTTTTATTTTTCAATGCTGAACATAATCAAAAGCTTTGTTAAAATATTACTAAAAAGTTCATAGAAACAAAACAAAAATGACCCTTTGTGCCACTGTTCTACATGTGATTCCTGGGGCATCTACATGATTTCTTTCTACTACTTTGCCAGAAATAATGTGGTGAATTGTTTTAAAATGCCTATAAATTGGGGGCGGAAAAAATCTTCTTTATATTACTCTGCTTCGCAGTTCATTACTCATCAGCCTAAAGAAAAGTAAGTCTTACCAATAAGTCTCAAAGAAGAAACTTATTTTCATTAGAATGTCAACAGTTCATTTTATAAGGAATAATGTTTTTCAGAAAATACGTGTAATACTTAGGGGAAAGGATCTTTTTTATTATTTAGTCAATTATTTTATCTGTCTAGATGAAAAAGGAGGGCATAAAGTGTGTAATCCTGCGTTATGGCAAGTGGCATTATGGTATATTTTAGCAGAATGTTGAAACATTTGTTTTAAATATGGTTCTGCTACCGACAGGAGTGAATGTCACACGGTCACAATATTCATGAACCATAACGAGGTTTTAACATTGGGAGCACTTAATGTGTGCTGGAGCTCACACTTTATTGCTGGAGATACTTGACATAACGTAATAGAGATTTATAATTTTTTTTAATCGCAACATTGTATTTTGGTGAATATTCATCATCTGATTTTTGAAGAATAAATGGGGGACAGAAATATGCATTTAGGAAAAAGCAATGTCTGTTTGCACTTCATAACAAGTTGCTGCTCTTACTATTTTCCTGTTACAGAAGTAGACTGTGGACTAGTTCATTTCTGTAGTGAAGATACCTATTTTCAAGTTAAGGAAAATAAAAACAAACCAAAGAAAATGGAGAAGACAAAGATTACTAAATGTTTCAGAATTGTTTCAATAGGGTTTTTTTGCACTCGATTTTCAGATGTGCTTACAATAATCTCTTCAGATTTAGTAATGTTCCTGATATATCCGCTCTTGACCTTGGCAGGAGCAATAGCGAGATGGAAGTGCATTCTCCTTTTTGACTGAAATAAATGATCCTGATCCCTCTTTGCATCTCGCAGCCTCCTGGGGTTGCTGGGTAGAGATGTAACGTACAGAATTCATTTCCAGATTCATAGATGCGAGCGTCGCCTGACAAAGAAAGCTGGCATCTATTAGCTTTAGAAGAGTCCTGGTAACTCCTACAAGTACTCTAGAAATCCTATTTCTGTTGAATGAGTAATGGAAAAATTTGAAGAGGGAATTTTATTTTCTTAAACTTAATATATAACGCTTGCTGGCAAATGAAAACTAAACAAGGTATGGCCAAGAGAACGTAAAAGTAAATACAAAAGATAGACCCCACAGCAGCTTCTTGAGTTATTTGGGTGCAACTGCTAGGTATTTTAGTGTTGCCTGAGCTAATGACTGTGGCATATTGGCAAAATTAACTTTAAAGTGAGATGCTACGAGCCCTATATATAGGAAAATAAATACTGGCAGGGGTTTAGAGCGTAACCCATTGAAACAAGAGTTAACAACGCAAAGCAGAAATGACACACCAGTGTTTTAAAATCAAAACAAACAAGCAAAAAGCAAACTAAATAAGGTCCGAATTCAGCGCCCGGCTCAAATGAGTAGAGGCTGTGTCGGTGAAATGTTTGCTTTATGGAGCCCTTTCTGGAAGAATCTGTGCATCAGAGCAGGCGAACTGAATTAATGATGATGAAAAATAAAATTAATGCATCTAGCAAGAGGCACTTACTCAGACTCCTGCAGCGCTATAGCTGAATGTAGCAGATTTTCAAAAAGGCTGAAACACAGAGAAAATGAAAGAGAAAAATAATCTGTGACACGAGGAACTAAAAAATTCCTTGAGTATTTGCTGCTGTAAATTGATTTTACTGGCATCATTTAATGAACGTCATTGAACATTACCTAATCGAAGGCATTTGTAAATAAGTTGAGATTCCGACACATCACGTCAGAAACAAAATTCGCTTATTTGCTTCAAACATACATTAATGGTCACAGTGTCTTTCTAATATAAATGAATTTTCTGCTTGTCTTCCTGCCATGGTGTGGTACCTGCCCAATGTCTGGTGGTGTTCGGTTTGTTACGCTCAGTCCTGGAGTTTTATGAGAGTTATTTTACTTTTTAAGATAATACTGCCCTGAAAACGAACCCCAAGAAGGCAAGAAAATTAGAAACTTACGTTTTCTAAAAAGTAATTTTCTCCTGATGGCTAATGTTGTTTAAAGTGAAAATGACTACTTTGGGATATTTACTGACGTACGATGACCTAAGTAAAAGGGTAATTGCACGTCTGTGTTGACTGCTTGCTCTTCAAAATACTAAAATTGCAATATTGAAAGTCAACTAAATTATTTGCATATAGAAAAGTTTAAATAATTGATAATTTTATCTAACCTAATGCTGAACATTCAATACCATATGCTTTTACAGAATAAGGTGTATATGGTTTTTTTTTTTAGTAATTTGTGCTTGATGGATAGTTTGTAAATGAGGTGTGTTGCCAGTAAAATAGCTAATGCATTTCAGTACTATGATTTATGTACCGCGTAATCCATGATGACAGATGGTCTTAAATGTAACTATAAATAAAACAGTAGGTGTTTACTCCAGGAGTGCTGGTGTTCCAGGAAGATGTGGTGATTTGCCAGCGTTTCCTGCCTTTGAGTTGTAAAGTTCTTCTCCTTAAAATGGATTTTTCTCTCTTGTACAAAGGCAACAAGTCCTTTTAACTTTATCACATCAGAGTCCACAGCTTCCCAAAAGTTGAGAAGAAATTTTAAAAGTTTGACCACTGAAACCAAAAAAATAGAGTTATAAAGTAGGGATTGAGGTGCCCTCTGTAAAATGGTATTTTTTGTAAGACTGCTTTATTGTCATGTCTGAATAAAAAAATCTTTTTCTAAGTGGTATAGCAACTCTACAGGTAAGGTAGGTTTTTTGCATCCCAAAACAGCGGTAGGTTTTTTTTGTCACTTGAGTGTGTTATTTGTGGCTGCCGCTTCCTGAAGCTCTGGTGTTCAGGTGTTCAGGAAAATATGTTCTGCTGGAGTGTGGTGCTGGGCAGTCCCAAAGCAGCTGTTGACATTTCATATTCGTCTGCTCTAGCAGAAATGAAAAATGAAGTTATGGTGACATACTTTTCCCTTCAGTACACAAGAGACACGCGGCTAGACTACCTGACCCAGCATGACATGGGTGTGACTTTCCAGGAGCTGTACCCAGCTCTTCCAAAGGCCTGACCCACATAAGTTGGTATCCAAATGAGAGCTCAGAACTTCTGGAAAAAAAAATCTCTTTGGAGATGAAATGATAATTGGATCCACTGCTCAAAGTTGTAGCCCATAGAATCACAGAATTGTAGGTGTTGGAAGGGACCTCTGGAGATCATCTCATCCAACCCCCTGCCAGAGGAGGTCCACTTAGAGCAGGTTGAACAGGAATGTGTCCAGGTGGGTTTGGAATGTCTCCAGAGAAGGAGACTCCACCACCTCTCTGGGCAGCCTCTTCCAGGGCTCTGCCACCCTTAAAATGAAGACGTTCCTCCTCTTGAGATGGAACTTCTTATGTTCCAGTTTGTGCCCGTTACCTCTTGTCCTGAACAAAGCCATCAATAAGGTTTTTGTGCTTTCATGAATTACAGTAGGTGCTCCCTGCTGAGCACCTGAAAGCCTTCAGGGATGTGTGTGTGGAGTAAAGATTAATTTAGAGGGGAATTGTATGGTCTCCATCCACATTGATGTTGCTTTCTGTGATACCTCACGCTGTGTTGCAGTACATGTCACACTTGGATTTCTGCTGGATCTGGGAATGCAGATTTAGGGAGTATTTGCAGGATCTTTCCTACTTTCATTTGGTGCGTGAACTGGGGTTTGTATGGAATACTGGCTGAACGTTCTTATCACTGCTGGTTTTCAACCCTGTGAAAGGGTCTCAGAGTTTCTCTTTGAGGATGGATGATACCTATCCACAAATGCATGTTTGAGCAACAGAAGTGTTGAAGTGCACCCAAACAGTCTATTCTCTGCCTTCATCTACTGGTGTTTTAATCTACTACTGTTTTGTGTGTGGTTGGAATGAAAAAGAGCAAGTCTGGAAATTCCCCAACCACAGCAAGAGGGAGAAGACCTAGTAAGACCACATACTTTTCCCTCCTAGTAAAAGGAATTTAATAAAACTAAGAGTCTGTCTCGGTCTCCTTTGATCATTAACAGACAATATAATCTATATCAATGGGGTTTTTTTTGCTGTAACTGCTCCAAATTCTTTGGGTTTTGATTGCAGAGTGTTGGTAGTGCTGATGACACGTTTTTGGGCCTAGGCCAGTGAGGCCCAGTGTAGCTGCAGGTCTCAGTTTGATGATATTTAGGTGTGCCCTGTCTGTTCCTAACTTTTGTATTTAGTTTGAAAGCAGTGTTTTAGTGTCTTTATAGGAGAAAATATTCATAACTCAATACAAAAGAGTCACAGAATGTTTGACTGCTGCATGTTTAATTTGATATTCCTTACCTGTGCAGGCCCTGCCAGAATTGTTGCTGCAGAAAGTCAATGAAGTACCTAATTGTCTTATTTTGAAAGCAGTGTTTTTCTTCTACAGCTCAAAGTGAATGAGACAGTGTTGTGTATAGGAACGTGTGACTTCTAAGGGTGTGGGGTTTTTTTAATTTCAACATATTTGTTTGTATTCCTCTGGTGTTTTTCAGAACGTCCTCTGCATTATACAGAGAATGTGCTAGAACGGGTTCTTCACTGGAGTTCCCTACCTGAGCCTGGCACCGCATATCTGATAATAAAGAGATTTCTAACAGCAGACATGATAAAACTCTACAGTGGTATGTATCTTTTTAAAACTTAGAGATTCCATGTGGGGACATGAGGATGGCAATTATTTTATAGCTGTTTCATTGGGGCAAAATGGCCCAGAACATCTGAATTACTACTACTTTATAAAGTTACTAATTTACTGAGGGTTGGGCTGACTTCCTTTTAAAATGTAGACATTATAGGTATTCTTGTTTTTATAATCATATAATGATTACATTATATATAAAACATATATTTTATACATAACTATGTAATTATTTTATATAATAATAATTTCTGTTTTATAACCTGGTGCCTCCAAACTACAGAGCTAATTAGAATGACATACTCAAGCAACTGAATGACTTGGAAAGATTGGGCCTTTAAAAAGGCTGAGGAATTTAGATCTGACTCTTGAGAGGAAACATAGGTCAAATATATAGTGGAAAAATCTGATTTATGTGCTGCCCAGTCCTATTTTGTTGCGGTTTTTTTACATAATACCTGGATTTAAGTCTCCCATGTAATAATATGTAGTATTTGCTTTGAGGGAAGCAGGAGTTTAGAAGGTAAACGTGCCCCAAAATTGGTAACCTGTTTTCGAGCAGTTGGAATCATGTGTCTGTACAGCACTGTCTAGCGTGCAATGGTGACACAGGATGCTTGGTTTAACACCCATCTGATTTTATGTAGTGACTTATTCAGTTATGTCATCTTTTTTTTTTCCTCTCTTCCCCATATACAGAGTTATTCATTTTTTTTAATTATTTTTTTCAGAGTTAGGTTGATGGTTGGACTAGGTGATCTTAAAGGTCTGTTCCGACCTAGACAATTCTATGATTCTATGATTAATCTCTCCATCTACGTATCTTTTCTGTCTTGATTTCCAGAAGTAAAAGTTAGACTATTATGCTTATTCTTCTGAAAGTAATAACCTTCTCTCCTCATCCTTTATTCCTGTAAAAGCGTATTCCACAAATATGAACCAGCCTTAACAAATGTAATATTCGTGACTTTTAGGTTTGAGTTTCACCTTCTCTAAATGTGTCGTAGCAGGTAGTGAATAGAGAGAAATGCCCCACTTCATTAAAAGCTTGATGTATGAAATCCCATCACCTCCCTCAGTGTGTGTCGAGGTATAATAAGAGAGGGAAATGGGTCACAAGGACTGTGTGAACCACTGCTCTGAGAAACACATCAGGATTAGACTAATGTCGATTTATAAAATATAGCACTATTTAAAGGGGAGATCTGCCATTTACTCTCCTTCTAATTTCTACATCCATTTGTTGTCCTAACCCATCACAGTAATTGTTTGCGTCAATTCTATTCAGTTCAACCTTAGTCTAAACACACTGACTTTTGGCTGAAGGTTTACACACCTTCTTTTTGGTGTGTGTGTGTGTGAAAATAATTAAAACCCTATTTATTAAGTTATATTGGTTTTTTCAGTGGCTTGAAGGGAAAAAATCTCTGCCATATTGCAGACTTACAGTATTGATCTCTGCAAACTACGTGCCAGTAATCTTTTCTTGAGAGTGGAATTGCCCTTTGTCGTGGTTTTGACCGAATTGACCAACCAGAACGACAGATGGCCCCTCCCTCCCCTCCCCCTAAGGAAAAGAGA
>JAOXNO010000033.1:63812931-63828706 GCA_028565335.1 Limnodromus scolopaceus | reverse complement strand
GAGACTCCACCACCTCTCTGGGCAGCCTCTGCCAGGGCTCTGCCACCCTCACAGCAAACAAGTTCCTCCTCACGTTGGGATGGAATTTCCCATGTTCCAGTTTTGTGACTTCACGTGGACCTCAAGTTCTTAATTAGTCTGCTTCCAGGAATAGTGATTGGCACAGTTTGCTAATGGGAAATAAAGAGAAAAAGTGTAAAGATCTGTTAAAAAAGAGGGGTACAGCCCATGAAAGAAGCCTAACTGTGAAGACAGTCAGGTGACATTTTCTATTTTGCACATTCCCTATACACTAATTAAAATCTTATTTTATTTGCAGGCTAGCAAACCTGAAAAAGTGTTGCCTGTCAATTCCCTGAAGCTTTATCTTGGAGTGAAAAAGAAAATGAAGCCGCCAACAAAGTAAGAACAGAAAAGAAAAATAAGTTAAACACTGTGTAGCAAAGTGCTTGTAGTATCGTCAAGAAAGGGGAACATAAAACATTGTGGAACAAGGAGAAGTCAAGAAGCCAATTGAAGTATGCTGAATTAAATTACCCTCTATAATATTATTTGTTCTGTTTCTGTCTCTGGTTTTGTGTTCCGTATTAACTCTTCTGTGCTAGGAAATTACTTCATTGATTGGCTTTTCTTAATCTGAAGTGTATTATCTCTTGTGGATATGTTGGCTCCTACCTCACTTAGTTTTGTAGTGTGTGTCCTGCATTTCATTGGTGGGCACACCACCTATGCACCCAGAAAAAAAAGAGAAAAGAGAAAACCAACTAGTCATGGCCTTCAGTGACGCTCCTGTTGTTCAGTGGAGGATTTTCCTTTTTTCAGGATCCTTGTTATTTTGATGTTCCTTCTTCTAGCTGAAGACTATAGTGCCCTTTACAGAGATCAGTGACTATGTGTCTGGAAAAGAGCAGCAAAAAAAATGACACTTTTTTTTTTTTTTCCCCTCAGATGTTTCCAGTAGTTGTTGGGTCAAAGCTTTGAGACACTGGGACAATGTATGTAGGAGCCTATCCCAAGTCTCTTCTAAGTTGGCTGTAGCCTTTAAACAGATCTGCTTGAACTTTTCCTTTACATTTGGCACATCAAAACACCCCCAAAAGATCTGTAAATTTCAAAGCTTAGTTCTGTTAGAGAAAAAGTTGGTGGTTTGGGTTGTTTGGGGTTTTTTGAGTTAAGTGCAGAATGAGTAGGAGATTAGTCCAAAATAGGAATAAAAAGATTATGTAAATGAGTCTTTGCAGGTAAGCTCTTTCCTAGAGGTTTATTTTCAGTCCGCTTTCAAAAGCAGACTTTGCAAAGTCTCTTCTGGATCTCCAGGAGTGTCTGTGTCTCACCTCACCTCAGAGGTTTCATTGTGCACCTACTCCCTTTTTTTTTTTTTTTTTTCTTTTTCAGCAATTTTTAAAACTCTGTAGACTTGTGTGATTCCTTCTGTTTATAGTGTGAGCATTACCTCTCTTCTCTCTGAGACTTCCACAAAGTAGTGGACTCTTTGCTGGGCACCAGTTTGATTTCCAGCAGCATTAGACATCCAGAGTTAGACATCATCTGCAGAGCTTGGCCATAACCCTTTCTCCAGAACAGAGTGTTTGTTACCTGTGAATCAACTGTGAGAAAATGAGCAAAATCCATCATCAAGCCCACAGTTTCATTCTAGATTGGCAGTACACAATTGCACTTTGCAATTATTTTTTTTCCCCACTTAAAAACACTATATAATGACAATGGATCATTCCACTTTGAGGAATATGTCCCTGTCTTGAGCTTCCGGATCTAATTTTTGAAAATTTTATTTGTTTCAGCTGGGGACTTGCAGTATTTTCTGAGAAGCACCAGTGGTAGGTAAACGCGAAACACGTGATTAGTTTAACTTCTGTGTTTAAAATTTGTTGAAATGTTCATTCTCAAAAGAAGAATGTTTGGCAACTAATGGGCATTATTTTGCTTGAATGCTGACTTTTTGCTGTATTTTTCTTAAATAACTAAACAGTCATAATTCATATGTTTTGGTAAATTTTGTGGTTAGGTGTTTGTCTCCCTTCTGTGGCCATAAAGCAAACAATTTTCATGAATTTACAATGAGTTAAACCTATGCAGATGCTTTAAATGAAGCACATGCATTGTCTTCAAAGTAGGGCCCAGCGATAATTTGAAGTATTTATATATCCCTTTCTTTTTATGGGAGCGTTAATAATAAATATAGACAGCATTCATAAATGAACGTGAGCATGGCTTGAAGTTATTTAGAAGCCTATTCTTTAATATGTTTAACTGCGACAGGAGTTTTTCTTGTTAATTACATATTGTGTTCTAGGTATATATGTTGCGATGGCCAAGATGCGCAGATGGAGTGGATGATCAGCATTTTTACTGCGCAGGTACTAATTTGATCAAAGAAATGTGACTTTTACTGCTGTTACAAAAGTCCCATTATACAATGATGTGTGTGTGTGTTATGGATACGTTACAGATAAAGTTGTGATGCTGTTAAAAGTTTCTAGAATGCTCAATGTAGTAAAACTGCAAAGAGATGGATCTTAGCCTATGAAGACTATTATTTATAATGTCATTTTCTTATGAAAGCAGAGTGCTTTGAGAGTAAGGGAAAAGAATGTTACATTCTGGTGTCATTTTCTTTTCTTGCTGTGTCGTAGAGAAGCTGGTTAAAGAAAGACAACTCATTTCCTTTGCAGTAATAAACTGCAACTGGGTGAAACTGGGTGAAATTCTGGCCAAAAGGTGTGTCTGCGTGCCACAATACCTGAGTGCTGTTTCTCTGCCCACTACTTTGGACGCTGCACACAAAGTTGTCATGAAAGAAGAGTGTTCTCTTTAAAACCATAGTGGTGTGACCTAGCTCTGTTGAAGAGCTGTGCCAATACAGCTCCAAGGCTTTCCATAGGATTCCTCCTAGAGAAACTGGTGTGTCATGGTCTGGACAAGTGCTCTGTGCGGTGGGTGGTGGCAAGTAGCTCCTTTTCAAACTGTCAGTCTGTCACAAGTGGGGTCCCCTAGGGATCGATATTGGACCCAACACTGTTTAATATCTTCATAAATGATCTGGATGGTGGCATCCAACCGTACCCTGATGAAGTTTGGTGATGACACCAAACAGTGGTGAAGTGGACACTTGGGAAGCGCAAGCCACCCTGCAGGAAGACCTGGATGGGCTGGAAGAGTAGGATAACAAGAACTTTATGAAGTTCAACAAGGATAAGTGTAAGGTCTTGCATCTGGGAAAACATAACCCAGGAACATAGCACAGGCTGGGATCTACCTGGCTGGGGAGCAGCTCTGTGGAAAAGGGCCTGGGGGTCCTGGTGGACACCAAGCTCCATCTGAGTGAAGAGTGTGCTGCTGCAACAAAGAAAGCTCACAGGATGCCAAGTTGCCTCAACAAGGGGATCGCCAGCAGAGATAAAGAAGTCATTATCCCACTCTGTTCAGCACCGGTCAGGCCACACCTTGAATACCATGTTCAGTTTTGGTCCCCACTATCCAAAAAAGTTATGGCCAGCCTGGAGAGAGTCCAGAGAAGGGCCACCAAGATGATCCAAGGACGCAGAAGCTGCCATATGAAGAAAGGCTGAGAGAGTTGGGTTTGTTTGGCCTTGAGAAAAGAAGGCTCAGGGGAGACCTTATCACCATGTTCCAGTATTTCAAGGCTGGCTACAAAGAAGATGTAGACTCCCTTTTTACATGGAGTCACATGGAAAAGGCCGGGGGTAAGGGGTACAAGTTACTGCTGGGGAGATTCCAACTGGACACAAAAAGAAAATTTTTCCCAATGAGCACAATCAGCCATTGGAATAATCTCCTCAGGGAAGTGGTGGATTCCCAACATTGGATACTTGTAAGATTCAGTGGGACAGGGTGCTGGGCCCTGTCATCTAGACTGTGCTTTTGCCAAGGAAGGTTGGACGAGGTGGTCGTTGAGGTCTCTTCCAACCTGGAATTCTATGATTCAATACAGCTGTATTTCTCTGGTATCCAGGTTAGCTTAATTAACACTGACAAGTCATTGTGTTGGGTAGGCGTTATCCTAAATTAAGTAATCTAGTAGCAAGCAGAAGGTTGAAAGGAGGTTGTACGTTTGAGTGCCACGTAACGCATCCTTGCAAATGAAATTTAATATTTACATAGGAGGAAGTGGGAGTAAGAGTGATGGGAAGAATTCTCCCTGACAGGAAACTGGAACACGGTTTAAGGTTTTAAAAGGATTTTGTATTTGTGTCAGATTTTTCTTGTCTTTCCCTTGATGTTCAAGGAACTTTGGGGAATATCGCAGTAAGTAAACATCACTGGATTTATGATTACCTGGGCGTTTTACTTATTACATAAAGCGGACCAGGCACAAGACTGTTGCAATATATACTTCTTGGAGGCTTTCTAAAACAGAATCTGACCTTCATAGATGGTAGTGCTAGAAGTATAATGCATGCCTTGTAAGTAAGACTTCCAAATTTTTGTCTTCTTTTCAGCTCCCTTAACTGAAGTAACGATTGTAGTTTCTATGGAAACAGCCGCTGGTCCTGGCATACATCTCATGGGCATAACCTAAGTGGTGTCACAACAAATAGGCTCAGAGCTTATTGATACAGGCTACTTAGAAATAACTCATAGGAGCTTGGTAACTGCTGAAGTCCTTTTGACGTAAAATCAAAAGAAGGGCAGTCTCTTAGGATTCTGATCAGGTAGCGTGGTGTGGAGAACATTCCTCTGACAGTACGGATAAAGTGAGCGAGACTGCTTAATGTTCAGGATATTTTTTCTAACAAAAACCAGCAAATAATTTCATGTGCATTTTTTAAAAATAACTACTATGAAATAATACTATTAGTTTTTTAAAACTTCACTCAAAGGAATGAACAGTGCAATAAATTAGCAGTACTAATGAGCTGCATTGCGAGGGTTTTTTGGTTTGCTTTTTGGTGTTGGTTTATTGGGGGGTTTTTGTGGAGTTTTTTGGTGTGGTTTTTTTTTTTAATCAACATTCTGAACGTCAGTAAATTTGTCAGTCTTTGAATTGCATCAGAAATTAAGTGTTCACGATGCAGATTTGCTGTATTGCTCTTATTGCAACCTATTTCTTTAAATACAATTTACAGTGGAAAACTTGAGAATGCAATGGCTCGCGTTGCTAAAGCTTATTATAAGATCTCCAAATGTTTTGTATCATGCGACAACAGACAATTATTATCACATTAATCCATTTCTAAACCAGAAAACTGTAAATGTTAACTGGGGTTATTTCTAGTTAGAATTTTTAGAGAAGATAGCTTGTCTTTTACCTTATATACCTATAATACCTCACAGTATTTGAACACCTTTGTGTTAGAGAGCCTGCAGGCAACACATATTATTTGTCAGTGGAATAGCTTACATTACAAATTGAAAAATACTGTAAAACAGGTTTTGAACTGTTAAAGACGTTGACACCTAATGATCCAGTGCAATTAGGAGGGAGACAAATCTACGTTACTGTGCTCCTCAGTGCTTGAGCAGAATAAGACTTTATTGGTAATTAATATCAGTAAGATAGTTGTGCTATTGATATCTTTTTCTTTTTTTTTTTTCTCCTGCTTTTTGTTAATAGTGCAGAGAATATAAATGGCAAAGGGTAGATACCACTCTCATCTAGTAACAAGGGCACTTTTGGTGCAGAAAGTCAGGTTATCCTCAAGGTTATTAATCTCCTACTTCAAGCTGATAAATACTAAGAGACTCTGAAGGACCATTGTTTCTTCCAGTTCTCTGTAAAATCATCCTGAAAAGTATGGCTGAAACATGATTGTTGAAGTCTGTAATAGTTTTATACAAAATCACTTAATAGCATACAGTGGGAAGTAATTAATTGATATGAAGATGGAGACGATGATATTCTTGCAGTTCCATTGCCTTTGATCAACTAGAGAGAGGCACATTATATTACCATGAGGTGCAGTTGAGCAGATAGGTCAAAACTATGAATAAATACATTTATTATGTGGCCTAATGTGTTGCTAGTATTTCTGATGTACTTTCCCAGAGTTCTATTTTAAGAAATGTTAGAGACACGGAAGGGAAATCAGGCTGCTGCCCTGGCAGGGATGGTTTCCTTACGCTTGCTGAGAATTGAGGGAGGCAGTTTCCTCCAGAAGTTAACTTAAAGTTTCTCAGCCACTTTCTGAACTGCACCTATTTCTCGTATCTTGGTCTGCAATAAACTGATTTTTGGTTGGCAAGACCTGCTCTTTCACATAATGCCTTCTCATGGTTTCATTGGAAGAAAATGTTCACATGCTTGCTGGGGAGAGCTCTTCCAGCGGACTTTTACATCACCCTGGTCGGCACCACCTGTGAGAATTTTTAACTCCATAAAGAAGCGAATCTATCAAATATTTTTCTAAATTTGGAATTGGGGTTTCTGATTTCTTGACTGCTATTCCAACTCAATAATCACTGATTCTGATGGCTTTTTAATAGTAACACTGTTTGTACATCGGCAAGTATGATCACAGCTCCACAACTGGATTTTCGGATACAGTCCTGAAGAGAGTTCTTACTTCAAGGATTTGGGAGCCTGAATACCATTATAAAAAACCATAACAGATGCTGAAGATCCTGACACCTGTGAAAAGAAATCTATTACAGATTTGGACAGTGTCACAGAGTTGTTTAGGTTGGAAGGGATCTCTAGGGATCATTTAGACTCCACAACCTCCAGTTGTTCCAGTGTTTAACCACTTCCACAGTAAAAAAGAGTATTTTTTCTTCTAAAGTTGAGTTGAGTGTCTTCTAAAGTTGTCTCCTGTTTATCAGAACTGATGCTTTGGATTGGTATTTTGCTAATATTTGCATGGAGCTCAGCTCTCATTAGGGTCCTTTTGCACTTCTGACTTGCCAGTTTCCCATGGAGCTGTGCTGATTTAGCTTCATGCGCTCCCTTCCAAGCTTTAGAAACTCTTCTTCTGCAGGCCTTGTACGTCCTCTTTGATTCACAGTATCTCATGTCGAAGCTTTTCCAGGAAAAGGCTCTAACACTACCTTGTCCTCAGAGCTATCTTTCTGGTTAATATTATGATTAATATTGCCAGAGGACTCTGAGAGCTTTGACCATGAGCCCTCAAATTTCTACACGTGAAATTCTATGTAATCTGTTTAGGAAAGTTCATTATAGACCTCTTACAGAAGGAGGTTTTAACATTTTATTTTAAATACTCAATTTCTTTTTTTCTTCCCTCTCTTCCAGTCTCTCTTCCCCAAAACTGACCTGTTTCAGTAAAGCTAAAGCAAAGACTACTATTGAAGCCAAATCTGTTTATTTTTGTAGACTGTTTTTGAGCATTCAGAATGTCACGGCATTTCCTTTTGGATAACACATGTTGTTATTGCAGGTTAAGCAATGGTTTTCTCCTAAATTATTAATACAAATTTTGAAATGCTTGTTTGCAAATTGGAGTAATTTTATTTTATTTCAGTAAAATTTGTTGGGTCTCCTGAAAGCATGTGGAATTTTGAAACTGCGAATCAAGTAAATGTGTGTGTCTTGTTTGATGATCTTTTCTCTTCTTAGAAGATAATTGGAATAATAATAGGGAGGGAAGATATTTTATACATGAAAATTGTATAGAGACATTTTTGGTTCTGTTTGGTCAATATTGTGAAGCACTTACAAAATAATAAGATAATTTTAAGCACCATAGTGTTTTTCCCCCTATCCCATGAGAGGAGGGCATGGTGTTGTGCAGTAGGTAGCTTTTATTTATTTTTTTTTTTCTAAGAGAGTTTTACATACTAAAGAATATTGTGTTTTTATGAAATTCTGCACCAAAAAATAAGGAATAATTTTGTTCTTCAGCATGCAGATATATGGCCACCTGCTGGAAAGGCGAGAAAACAGTCCATAACTAAAAGTCCAAAGGTCGGGGGTTTACCACTAATTCCCATTCAACAGGAGAAGAACACTTGTAAAATCAGAGGGAGCACAGAGGTAAGTGGGGTTTAAACTTGGTGTAGAACTTCTAACCACGATGCTATACTTCTAAATAGTCCGGTAATAATGAACTCTCTAGACCTGGATAAGTATGAAATGTAGATGCTCTAATTACCGATGTTCTTTTTGTTGTTTTGTCATTAAAGGAACAGTTAGGATAATTTAATGTAAAAGAACATTGTGACCTGAACTTGCATCCCCTCTTGGCTGTTCAGTAAATCAGTAGTGGATTTTTATTTGTGTTTGGGGTTTTTTTGAGCAATGGCTGTTCATGAGAAGTAAGTAGGACTTTTACCTGGAAATATAATGCACATTATTACAGTTTTATTTTAATAAGGTCCTTGAAAAGTGTCCTGCATGCATGTTCTACCATATCTTTTCTTCTGTCTAAAATAACTGTGCTGCTTTAGTTAGGTCTGTGAATGTCATGCAGAAAGCTCAGATGGAACTAACTGTGATGCATTTAAGTTGTAAGATTATTTGTCTCAATGAAGAACACGAGGGCTTAGTGACAGCTCTTTGCAGAGACTGAGCTGTGTCGCTACATTACGTGCAGTAGCGATGTGTCTCAACCTTATCCTGTCAGCTTGAGATGACTTTCTGGTGTCCACACAGAGATACTGATGCCTGTGGGGAGGACTTTGCCTTAGTTCCAGTGGTGGTGGAGGTGCTGTCCTGCTTAGGAAAAATAGTGGTAACTAATGTAAATGCAGCAGAGGAGAAGTGTTGGAACAAAACAGCTTGTTCCTTTGGCTCTGTGCAGTATTATTTCTTGCTTGTTTTGGAATGATATAATCATAGAATCGTTTGGGTTGGAAGGGACCTTAAAGATGATCCAGTCCCACCCCTGCCCCAGGCAGGGGCACTTCCCACCAGACCAGGTTGCTCCAAGCCCCCTCTAACCTGGCCTTGAACCCTTCCAGGGTTGGCAGTAGAATTTAGAGTCTTCAGGCGAGCTAAAATCTGCTCCATAGCACTGATTTTTTTTTTTTTTAATTTTTTTTTTTTTGTGTGTGTATCATGGCCATACATGATGGCTGCTTCATTATTACTGAGGAGTTTTCATTTTTGGTGAAGGCAAGTAGAAATTCCAGCCTCCTTAATGCTAAAAGAGATGTCAATAAAATAACCCCTTTATCTGCTCATTTTAAAAGTGTGACTTATATCATCCAAATGTTTGTTTCTTTTATTATAGAACAGATGCTGGCTCAGGTGAAATTTCAGGAGGCTGCACAAATTTAGACTTTGTTTTATAGCTTAGATCTCTTCAGTGTAAACTCATTTAATATTTACCATTTTTCTTCCTACACAAAGCAACTAATTTGCTGCATCAACACTCATTTTTTTGTAACAAGCTTATCTTTGCTGTCCTCATGGAGAAAGAAATGTCACTTTCAAACTTACAAGGCACATAAAAGTGGCAGGGGTATTTATTGTAGTGTGTCTGCTCAGCTGGTGTGACAATAGGCAGATCATGCCTTTTGTGGAAGAGCCACATATTTCTTGGAGAAAAAAATGAGGTCTTGGAATTTTTCTTTCATGTTTGACATCTTTGTTGACTTCTAGGAGATACTCAAAGCTGAGGGAGACTTTGGTTCTTTCTGTCTTTCCCTTGTGGCATTTACTTAGTTTGGCTGGATTTTTATGGAGTTATTGTTCCATAGCGTATGAGCAAGGATGTCTCATGGAATCTTGATACCTCATACCTGTTAAAGCAAATATGAAAAAATATTCAAACGCTAGAGAGGAGCTAGTTTAGATACTTCTACATGAGTGTTCTACTTAGGAGCGTAGTGTGGAATGGTTCTGGAGCATGCGAACTTGGATTCCTTTCAGGTGAAACTGAAGTTGAAGATGTTCGTCAGGAGCATGTCTAATGCTCTGCAGCCAAAACCAGGCTTCCTGCTGGTAGGAGAAAAAACTAAAGCTAATCTGAAGTATATTTTGTTTTAAAAAACAACAACAAAAGTTAGGCAACAGCCCTGAAATAGTGTTAGTGTGGATGTCAGGTTCTCAGCACTTTCACCATACAGATGTGCTCCTCGTGGGCCACACCAGCTGTGAATTTAAATGTTACATTGCCATTGGTTTGGTTTTTTTCTCTGAGTTCCCAGTTTGTTACTTCAAATTGCTATCCAAAATTTGAAAAAACAGATGGTCTTTATAATTTATCAGGTAGCGCTGAACAGCTGCTGAAAATTTCTGTGTCATCATGTAACATTATCTTGTGTACATTCCTGTAGCTCAGTCATTAAGTTATCAAAATTGCAACATTCTCGGTTATATTGATTCAATTTAAGGATTCTGAGTTTTTTGAGAGTACATGCATGTGCTGTGAAACATTAAAATTTAGTCTCCTGTGGTAGAAGGAAAAGTCAAATGGTGAATATATGAAAATGAATGTCTTCATTGTCACGGTGTGTTTAATTGAAAGATTTATGTAGTTTTCAGAAGTATCACTAATTGAGAAAATATACTTAATAAAAATGCTTACTAAATGATAATAGCACAAATTGTGGGAATTTAAAACTATTAACTGTGCTGTCTCAGCTCTTGAGTAAAATTGATTTTTCTTTTAAACTGCTACGCGAAACTAATGAGCAAAAATTGCCACCTAAATATTATTGAACGTTGTGTTAACGTGAGTGTTCTTATTTCTTTTTGCTTGTTTGCTCAGAATATAGAGCTGCAATCTGGGAACCCCAAGTTCGGTGAGCATCGGGAAAATGACTTCCTGGAAGAAAGGAAAAACTTGAAAGAAAAAGCGTCTATCGTGGCACAGTGTTTGGAACGGAAGGAGGAGAAGGCACGAAATCATGCCAAAACGCATCGGAGCTTGATCTCCGTTGGGGACGCGGGTGCGGGACTGAGCGACCTCCACCAGAGACCACATAAAGCACTGAAGAAAAATAAGAACAAAACAAACAAAACTACTTTGGAATCGGATAACAAATTGCCATCAAATGTGATTCAGGAACTAAATACAGTGCTGCAGAAGAACAGGGTGCTTCATGACGAAACTTCTAGCTGATTTCCTGAGTCCGAAGTTTTACAGATGTATATATGTGTGTGTGTGTAATTTTTGGGCAAAAGTGGTCTTTTTTTTTGGATGTGAGTGGTGTGTACAGTGCAGAGGAAATATGATTTGTTTATATGCAGCTGTTGCTTTTGTATATGCCTGTGCCACATGTTATAATTTAAGATTGAACTGAGGGAACCAATTATGTAAAAATCCTGAAATTCGGAAGTTTTCCTGTGCAGTGCAATGACACCAGGGTTTTGTCTGTTATTTTTTTTGTTGGAGATTTTATTTGATATAATAATTCTAAGCACTATCAAAAGCTTTTGCTCTGTTTATGTTCTGTACCATCTTGTAAGTACTGGAGAGAGATTTTTGGAAGGAAGAGAAGATTTACACTGAAATTCATACCGTTGGCCTGCAATATTTTTAATTACCTAACACTATAAAAATTAGTTACTTCTGCTTTTTGCATGGTGGTTGTTTTGTTTTTAATTTAAGAATAAAATAGATCTTTATTCTGACAGAACAGTATGCGAAAGGTTCAAAAGGGAGAGGACTGGAGTAGATGAGACAGTGTATTAGTTCTTGTATCTTAGAACGGTGTCTGTATGATGTATATCTGATCATGACACCTGAGCAATGAGAGAGAATAGTGAGGTTGGCAAAAAGAAGTCTTCAAAGCAACATCTAATTTAAAAGGGTGTATGAATTGGAAGAGTAGTATCATCTCTTTTTTTTTTTTAGTCATTATCTTTTTTTTTTTTTATCGTTATCAACTTTTTGAGTTAAAAAATTTTGAAGTAATGTTATGAACAGCTCTTGGCTAGCTCAGGGTGACAAAGGCAAACTTTTTCTCTCGCTGTTTGAGTAGATCTTGCTTGGTCCCGACAAAGTTGCTAACATCCCATGGAATGTTTAATATTCCCATGAGAAATTAATTTCCTTAAGAAAAGAAACGGTCCCCACAAAGATTTATCTACCAGAGGGGTACAAATTTGATTAAGATAAACCCCTCCCTCTACCATGAGGTGAACAGTATCTGTTTGCAGGGGCTGGGATATGCTTGTTCTACGATTTCTTCCGCAGTTTCTGAAGACACATTATGCTACTTTGTTTTTTAAGCTCCGAGTTCCTCAAATTTAAAAATCAGAATCTGGCTTCAACCCAAAACTGGTGTGAGCAATGAAATTATTGGGTTCTTTTCAGTTGTTTTGTGGATCTCACCTTCGCTTACCCTCAGCGTTACCTCCTTCCTCTCTCATGGCATCTCCTAGTTTTCACCCTGTCCTGTAACAGCTGGATGGGCAAAAGGCACGGCTGTGTCCAGGTGTTGCAGATGTTGTCTGGTTAAGTGGCAGGACCGAGGGAACAAAGAGCTAATGAGCTCACACTGCACTTTCGGGGAGGCGTTAATAAGGGCATCTGCTTGGTTTTGCTGCTTTTGTGGCCTGGTTGGCCTCTCTGCCACCAGTTTTCTACAGTGTTTTAAGAACTTACTGATGCCTTTACCATTCCTCAGGTTTGATTGGAATTGGCCCGACCTCTCAGGGTAGAATAAAGAATTTTAAACTATTTATTGGAAATTGTTTTAAATAATTTCCTAATTCCTTAAAATTTCAGAGGAAACATTCTATTGAATCAGTATCAATGACATTTGATTTTTATTAACGGATAGTTCTGAGGATGCTTTCTGTTGCTCCTGAATTTCTTCCCACAGAGGAGCAGTAAGCTCACTTATCCTCTCTTCTATTTTTGGTAGTCACAGGTGCTGTAACATTTCTCACATCATTTACTTCTATTCTTGATTGCATTGAGCAGCTTAATTGGAAAAATAATTTGTTTGATTGAAGAAATTAGACAAATGACTCAAATAATATATCTGGCAACTCTGCTAGGGAAGCACGGAGAAAATAAGATCAAACTCAAGATATTTTATAGTGGTTTGTATTTATTCTTCTGGAATGTAGCACTGACAAAGCAGGTTTTGTCTTTCAGACTTTGCACTTGCCACATTTGACCGGTTGTTGAATCTGAAACGAGCTTGTAGATTTTAATTTTCCCGGTGCACTATTGACTGTTTTGCTACTTTTAATTTGTATTTGAGCCTCTTCTCGTCATTGAGGCCCTGGCTCAAGAAAGCATATAAGCCTGAACTTAAATTGTATTGACTAAAGCCAGTGCTTAATGTTAATAAGCACGTTATTAAATGCTGTTTTGAATCGGGGCCTAATGCCATCAGGAGAAATTCCTTTTCTTTCTGTCTGAGGCCAGACCTGGAAGTACTGTTTACAGTTGTACTTTTATTTGCAAATGTTTTTCAGTATTGAGTTATGGTTGCTGCATTGTTTATCTTTTTATTGGGATCTTAAAAGTGACATTCACCTCACTGCTGAAAGCCTCATGCATCATTTAAGCCCCTACACTAATGGAATAAATGGAGCAATGGAAGGATTTTGTGCATTGAAGTGAATATGTCCGTGAAGAAAATGTTTTGTGTATTTTTATTGGGTCTAAGGACTACAGAAACATTTGTTCTAGTTCAGAAGCATATCACAGGCAAAGTATCTGTAGGGCTGCTGTTAAAAGGCCCTAAAAATAAAGAAATAAAAAAACAAAGATGTTTACTAAATTCTATTTAAATTTGGTTTTGTATGTGTATATACAGAAATACTCAGGCTATATATGTGTATACAGTTATGTAGATATCCACAGAGACACGCTGAACGGTGACAGCGTTAAACTGTTAAACCAAGGAAAATTTGGTTGGGAAAGTAGAAATTGAATTTGCAATGAATTATTTCAAATAGGTGTCAAAGCTTTGGACCAATCGTCGGACATATCATCGTTGCACTACACATTTCAGACTGATTTAAGACCTGCAGAATAAATGTGTTTTGTTGCAATACCTTAATGGCTGCTGATGTTTTATTGTTCCTGTGCCATGTTGTGGAATGTTAAAGGAAGTGTAATTTTCAGAGAATAAATGCTAATTATTTGAATAAATGCTATTTCTCTAAAATAGGCAATGGATTATTTGTATTTTTTTTCAGAAAAAAAATTTAATCAATAGAAATGTGGGGTTTTTTTAAAGAAAAAAAAAGATTTCTGTGTGTCCTTCCATATGAAAGCTGTTGAATAACCTGGTAAGTGTTTACTTTCTGATCTGCAAAATGAAGTTAAACGAGACACGGGTGTTTGATGTGGGGGGGCTTATAACAGTGGGAAGACCAGGCTTAAAGTCTCGGTAAGTCTCCGGTTCATCATTACCCCGTTAGACTTCTGCCGCCGTCACAGGTGTGAAGCTGATGTGTAAGCGGTGTTCATACTAATTGGTTTAACAGAATCCCCGTATTCTGTTTGTGTAGTTTTTTCACTTTTTTTTTAGGATGGGGGAGGGAAACAACCCAAAAGCTGAAGAAAAATACAAGGTGGGATCTCTTTGGGTTTCTTTTATTTTTCCTTTCATTGAGATGAATATTGACTACTATTATGGATTTTTTTTCTTTGAAACTGATCTTTTTCTGAGATGCTATTTTTGGGCCACCAGCTCAAAAGAGCAATTTGACTAATAGGTTTTGTGCCTCAGCGGAGGGTGCTTTAGCGTGGGGACAGTTTGACCAGCTGAGATCTACAGAGCGAGTTCCCACAGAGCTTACCTTTGCTGTGTGACTCGGGCTGAGACCCAATTTCTGCTTGATAAGGGATTGCAAACATTATCCAAGAATCTGCCCAGTGGGGGAAGGATACCTCCAAAGATGTCTCCAGTTTACAGGGAGGGCTTGGCCATCCATATCCTTGATTTTTGTTTCTTTGTTGTGAAGAGCTCAGGGCTGTTGTGCCTAAAGAGAGTTATTAGAAACCCTGGGGTCCTTCCACTCTCACGTATGGGAGTAGTTTTGGATGTTCTATGGGTACAACTTTTATCAGAGGGTAAAAGTTCTGTGAATTTTATCTCACTGCTATGGTTCTTCTCTCCCCTGATGCAGGGCTGGCACAGTTCGTGTTCCTACCTGTGCTGCCAGGTTAAAACCAGCTCCACATCTCAAGTTCCGGATTAAGGAGCCTGGGGGAAAAGAACTTCCACGGTCTGCTGGGGATGGTGGTGGTGACTGCAGGAGTCAGGAGGTAAGGTCTCACTGTTTGAGATGCTTTGTTATGAGCCTGCCCTGTCTTATCACCTTCCTGATCTTTAAATCCTTGTTTTTCAGTGTTTTCTACTTGTTTCAGTGGGAGAGAATCAGTTATTCAGACTGTTGCTGGCATCCAAATTAGAACAACTTCAGTTGTGCCCAAGTCCAAATGGAAACTGATTTATTTATAAAAAAGAAAAAAAAAAAAGTACTGACTCAAGTCTCCTTGTTTTTAGCATACCCTAAAAAATACATTCAATTTGGGCTATTTCAGGCAAATCTGCAGTTTCAATAAGTTCCATTTTGAAACCTGAACTGTGTATGTGGGGTGGAAGCAGATTATCTTGGTGGTTGGATGTAATGTATTCCAAGATTGTTTGGAAAAAAATATGTACTAACTCTCAAACGTGAGCCTATTGCAGCAAGGTAAGACTGGGAAGACTCAGAGTGCTTGGCTATGGGCTGTACAGTATTCCTGCTTCTGGCCTGCCCGAAATATTCTCTGTGCTGCCAAAAAAAAAAAAAAAGGAGGATTTGTCAAATTTGGTCGGTTTTGAGGCTAGACTGTTCCAGGGACACCTCCCACTAGAGCAGGTTGCTCAAAGCCCCATCCAGCCTGGTCTTGAACCCCTCCAGGGATGGGGCAGC
>JAOXNO010000033.1:63788287-63799206 GCA_028565335.1 Limnodromus scolopaceus | reverse complement strand
TGGCTGCCCCATCCCTGGAGGGGTTGAAGGGCAGGTTGGAGGGGGCTTGGAGCAACCTGGTGTGGTGGGAGGTGTCCATGCCCAGGGCAGATGGGTGGGACTTGATGATCTTTAAGGTCCCTTCCAACCTGAACCAGTCTGTGATTCTAAGTCAAATGCAGTCACTTTACTGCTATTAAAACAGTTAACTTATATTGATTTTTAAATAGCTCTAACATGGGATTGTAGAACTGGAAGAAGGCTCCTGCATCACTGTGTCCTGCCTCCTAAAATTACTCTTGAAAAACAACACAATCAAAACCATCAAAAAACCCCCAAAATCCAAACCAAAACACCACCTTCTCCTCTTGCCCTCACACTAGAGGTCACGCACTTGGCCTCACTATATGTGGCCTCACAAATTCTAGTGCTGCTTACCCCAAAAGTACCAATTTAATGGGAACAGGGAAGAGAAATGAAATTAAATGTGTTCCCAGTTGAGCACACCATGAACTGACTGTGGGAGGTGTCATGTACCACGTGTGCCCAAGAGAGATTTAAAACTCCTTTTTTTTCTAAGACAGAGGAAAAAAATTTTCAGGCTAATATATTTCTAATGACCGAGAAATTTCAGTAATGACCTAGAGGTCTTAAAAATCATGAATACACGGTGCATCTTGACCTGTCTTTAGCTATAGGCAATCTCCGGTGCTTTGTAAGAGGTTTTCCTCTCAGAGAAGGGCAAGAAGAGGAGGAGAATCCTTCCTGTAATGACAATAGTCATCTTCTGGTGTTACACAGAAAAGAAATTAATCCTCATGCTGCAAAAACCAGATGAGACAGTGCAACTTTCCTCAGATGATTTCAGCTGCCCCCTCCTCCCCCCCCATCCTTTCAAATATGCACGTGCAGGGATTTCTGTCTATGCACAGATTAGGGTGAAAACAAAGGTTTGTGGTCAAACTGCAAGTGCAGCTTGTGAACAGCTTTGGTATTGTTTTCCTAGATCTGATAGAAATCATTAAATAAATTATGGGAACTGTATTTCATTTGAGGAATAGAAAAAAATATAGAACAATATTTGTCCACAGACTTGCCTTCATTTCATTTTCAATGCCTTTTTCATCTTGATTTTTTTTTTTTTTTTGTAGGTGGCAGCTGGGATTGCCACCTTTTTCTTTTTCTTTTTTTTTTCCTGGCTGTAAGCAGACGGAAGGCCTGGTTGCCCAGGCTGGGAATGAAGAAACTACAGTTCCATTTGGAGCCCCAAATGCTTCTTATTTGTCAACGTTATCAGTGGTTCCTTTGTTCTTTGTGACAGATATTGATGAGTACACAAGTACCTTGGTATTTCCAGAAGAGAGCAGGGATAACCAACATGCAGCAGGTAAGGAAGGCAGCCTTAAGTGTAAGATTCTGAAAACGTGTTATTAGTGCTCAATTTTTTCTTGAAGGTAGCGGGATACAAGATTGTCTTTAGACCCTCAGAGAGGACTTTTGAAAATATCGCTCATTTAGACCTCGTTCCCATTCCTTCTTGACTTAGTGCTTCATGAGGAAATACCTTCTTAGGAACTCTTCTTGAAGGACCTCTTAACCTAAGCTGCAGTTTGGGCATAAGAGCTCTGGGCAGAAAAAGTCCCTTTCTTTCTAACAGAACTCTGCAAAGTGTTTTGCAAAACGTACAATATTGTGCCTTCACTCAAGTGCAAGTATTGTTATTATTTCCAAGAATAAAATATCTTCACATATTTTAGGCATCTAAGTTGGGGTGATGTGATTTTCATTCTCACTGTGTTTCGATGAGAACAAAGCTAAGTCAGCGATTAGTACTTTATGGTGCATCTCCCAGTATTAGAATGGCCTGCAAATGATTTAAGGTAGAAGAATAGAATAAAAAACCCTGTAATTTATAGCTAGAAATTCAAGGATGATCCTTGAATATCTGTATTGCTTTTATATTGTCACATTATTTTTGTCATTTATGTTATTTTTGCACAGGAGAAAAGAATATTTGATTTTCTTATGATAACAGTGACTTAATCTATTCATCTTTGATTTTCTAATAATAAAATATAATGCTTTCTTTTCTATTTCAAAGAAAGTTTTATATTCCACTTTTCTTAAAAAAGTAGCAATGACAACAAAACCTCTAAATAATGTTAAATCATTAGAAAAATAAAAGAAGCATGATCTGCCAAGAAAATCATTCTCCCGTTGCAAAGTATGTCTATTCCGGAAAAATTAAAGGGAAAGAAGTTCTTACTTAAGGCTTGGTGGAAGGTCAACATTTGCATTTTAATAGGAGTATTTTAGCAAGTACTCTTTCATTATGAGATCATAAACTCTGTGCGTTTTGATATAAAGATAGAATGAAGGCATAAAAAAAGCTACGGGTTCCTGGAATGTGAGAAGGTGTCATACATTTGTGATTCCTCCTCCAGGTACCAAAGGTACTAGAAGTTCATACCTGGGCCAAAGCAAACAAAACACCCAAGCAAAATTACTAAACAAAGAAAAAGAATTCTTCTGCTTTGACATGTATTAGTCAGGAAAAATTATCTCTTTTTAGTTGTTGCTCTTCTAACAGACACAAGTGACAAGCGTTTAGTACATCTGTTCAGCTGACAATAGGGCTTTGTCACTGGGATGACAAATGAAAAAGGATTGGATTAATTTAGTTATAAAGAGATTTACATTTTGCTGCTTCTGACTCGTCTCCACAAGACCGATGAATTAGAAATAATAATTCCTTCTGAAGCCACCGTTGTAGAATGAGGTAGAAAAATTCCACTCTCTGAAAGATGTATCATAGATCTGGCAGGTAAACCCAAAGAAAGTTCCTTCTGTTATTAACTGAGCTCACAGGAGAGAACAGGGTTTGAAAGATGTATGGCCTTATTATGTTGCTGGAACTCCGCTCTGCTGTTGAGTACAATACCTTCACTGTTTTATTTCTCTGATATGCTTTGGCACATTTAGTGGTGGAAGGGTTGATGCCGCGATCAGTGTAAGATTCCTCAAGTTTTCGTGGTTTTAAAATGATATAGGGGGATGTAATTGGAGCTGTTACGAAGTACACTAAACAGTGGCGAAGTGATTCACTTTGTTTTCCTAACTGTTGCTTTTCATGCAATATGCATTGACTAGTTTAGAGGCTAGGTCTTATGTAGTATCATACTTAACGCAAAATTAACTGGTGCACAAGCTTAGTGGTAACCTGAATGTCTGATGGATCATTTCTCAAGCGCTCCGATAACACTAAAGGTTCATGTAGCAGCCAAACAGTGAATTATCGAGCCCAGCATCTGAAGGGAAAGGAGGAGGAAAAATATTTCAGAAGCATAAAGTCATCGCTGAAACAAAAATCACAGCAAAGGCTTGTGGAAATAAAACCGGCAGTTTTCAAATGGCCTGATAACTGTGAAATATCTCCTCGTGCTTTCCAAAGATGGCCCGATGTGACAGAGCAATTAAAGGAGAATCAGAAATTTTTCACCTGCTGGCTTTAATCCGAGTCAAATTCTACCCGCAGAAACCCCGACACTTCTCAGGCTTTAAGACAGCAGGCCAGTCTGAAAATGGTAAAAAGGGCACACTATGTTAAAAAAGTTCAGAGATCCAAGAAATGATACTTTTCATAGTTGGTTTTTTTTTAAAAAAAGGCAAAAAAACCACACCCAAACCATACCCACAAAGGTCAATGAGCTTCAGCAATATAAATATGACTCGTGTTGCCAGTTCTCTGACACGTTTGTGCTTTTATCTATAGTATGTTTCTGTCAAATAGCAGCATTTTTATCTCTCCTTGCGATGCAGTTGGACTGGCAACAATATGCAATAATTGCACAGCTGGCTCCCCAAATTACCCTGCTTGGTAAAAAATACGCATCCCGGCCTCGGTTGTGTTCCTGTTGTGGTGCTGACTGACAGCCCCAAAATCACAGCATTGCAGTGAGCACCTCTAGAGGGCTCCCAAGATATTTCAAGAGTTATGACCCCGTTACTTTTCCTTCAAAGGTTATTTTTCTCTTACAGTGTTTTCCTTCTGAGTTTCTTATTTCCCTTCCTTCAATTTTATTTTTTTATTATTGAGTGCCACCTTTTTTATCTCTCTTATTAAATATTTCCATGCCTATTTATGCATTTTGCATTAGCATTTTCTCCTCTGTTTTTTAACTTCCTTTCTGGCTCCTTTTGAATATACACCTAAATTTCAGTCTCTGCTGTCGTTGTCTTAGAAGCAAAACCTGAGATCTGTTTGCTCCTCTTTGTGTCAATAATAACAGTGGTTCTGTCCTGCTCCAGGACAGACTTTTAAGCTGTGAATTCAAAGCCTCCCTTGAGCCTTAAATCATCAGCATCTAGGAAGGTGGTATTTCACGTATAGCCCCATCCTCTCTATGTCTTGTTCTTTGTTTAGTTACCTTATACTGTTCAGTGAGTTAAATTATAAGCTTTGTTGTATAAGGCTGTATTTCCTTAGGTTTCCAAAATCGTAGCTTTTGAGCCCTGTCTTGCTCTTTCCTGCCTTGCTGTTCCCAGTGTGCGGTGGGAATTGGTACTTCAAACTCAAACTTCTGATGCCCATTCTGGCATGAAGGTGCATTAGTGTTTGTGGGAGGGGAAAAAAGGTTACGTATCGGTGATTTGATGTAAAGTGGGAATAATTTTTTGTCTTCCTGTGAGGTGTAACACTCTGTAGTAACCAATGTCGCATCAATCACGGAGGGAGAATACCACGCTGAGAAAATACAAGTGCTGTCTGTGTTCCTCTCAAGAAACAGTTAAATGAAAAGTCTGGTTTGCTGTGCGTGGACCTGCCAGTTTTCAGCGATGAAAGGCAACTGAAGCCTGAGTGTGGTCCTTTGGGATGAAACCCTGGTTCCAATGCAGCCGGTAGAAGTTTATGCGTTGACCTAACCAGGGACCTGATTTTGACTTCTACTTTATATCTGTCCAGGAAGAGTAAGGTGAAGAGTGAAAAAAAGTAGTTTCAGTCTAATCCGTGCCATCAGGAAGTGTACTGCGTTTTGTGCAGCTGGAATAAACTGCAAATAGAAAGAAAGTGTGAAAGGACTAATCAGTAGGATAAATTAATCAATGCAGCATGAGTCATAGAGGCGCAATATGATGACATAACTTACATGAATATGAACAAAGGCCACAGAGAGCTCTTTTTCAATTGCTCCTTCAGCAATTTCATGGGGGAAATACCTAACAGCAAAGGAAATGTCTTGGTAGGGCTTTAATGAAGCCTCTCCAGTACCCACATGAAGCGCGCGGCAAACTCGTTGGCCAGAGATACTGAGTGTTGATAATGAGAAAACTGAATCAAACTTAAAGTTCATTAAACACAATTGTAAATTTATAGATACACACACCTCTGAAAAAAAATACCAAACCCTTGTGGTGCCAAAGCCATCTCTGCACAGCAAAGCACATGGCTAAGTGATGGCATGGTAAAACCCCTCATGAAAGAACTGTGAAAGTTAAATTGCTTATTTGGTCATTCTTAACCTCACATTTGTTTAAGTAGAATGGCCTTAATCTGAAGGAAATATGATTATTATTTTTTTTGTCTTCAGCTTTTTCAAAGCAAGATAATTGTTTCATGCATGCATGCTTGATTTAAGAGGTGAAAATGCTGATTGAGCCAACCAAGAAGGTTGATTTACCAAGGGGAAAGAAATGTACTATTATTCTTTCAGGTGAGTGATGTGAATAATACAGAGACTGTACATTTCATATGGTGTTTTCCCCTTCCACAGGCTGCGAGGGTGTGCTCCACAGCCAACCTGACCTTCTTCTCCTGTAACCTTGCCCAAGTGATAACCACTTCTGGTGGCCATAATGGGTGATCATAATCTAGTCGTGATGGCTCCATCTGGCTCAACCTGGTTTTAGGGGAGACAAAAAGGGAAGACAATAGCCAAGGGCTGGCTTGAGCAATGCTGGTCCTGTGGTCGATATGCAAGTATGTCTATAAGTTTTTCATCTTACCCCCGTAAATCCTGAACAGCCCCAGAGCCCTGTGAGCTCTCCTGCACGGCAGCACCTGCATGCCAGGATCTCCCCTTGAGCAGGGACACCACTCAAGGGTACATCCACTTCTCGAGATTTAAAGAGTCCTTGCCACAACAGATCCTCGGTAAGCGACTAGTGGAAAGCTAAACTGTGAAACCTTAGCTAAGGGGTATAAGGAGTTGATTGTGCTTATATAATCCTTTAGACTTTGTTGACCAAGTCTGGGAGTAGGCTTGGATCCAGCCGCACCCAGACTCCTCTCTGAGAAGGAGTTCAGAAAGCAATAGGGGTCCTTTCTGAACCTCATGACTCAATGGGAGGGTCTCCCCTTTCATTTACGTGTAAAATTAACTACTGCTGCCGTGAACTTGAGCTTTTGGGCCAAGTATACTGATAAAGGAAATTTTATATTCCTTTCAGTAAAAATTCTTAGGAAAATGTTTTCATATGTCTCTAGGTGCTTAAAAAAGACCATATGTGTAGTGTTATATTTTTTTTTGCCAAAGCTTACTGCGCTAGAAGAAATTGAACTTGGCTTCAGTTAGAAGAAAATAACTTTATTCCTTTGAGAGAGTTCTCATTTTAATTTGGGGTTTTGACTTGTACAATAAGAATTGTGTTAATAGTATTCATAAAACACCATCCACATGATTTTGTAAGGATTAGTACTCTGTTGAAAGTAATGAATTTAAACAGAGCTATATTTACATCTGCTTTTCTAAATATTTATACCACATTTATCATCTCGTTCACTGAGTGCTTGCAAATAGATCTGCCAAGCACCAAACATCAGAAATGATAGATGAGATATCTTTTAAGATCTAACCAACAGACGTGAGTTCAGTGATGCTACTGATTAAATTTAAAAAAAACCCACCCAAACCCACAAGGCAGAGCAGCAGTAAGGGTCATGTAACAACCAGAGGAATGGATAGAGTATAAATAATTTGTTTCCCCCATTAAATAATAATGTTTCTCCCATTAGAGGTGTGAAACTATTAACCCATTTACACAGAAGATAGTCTTGAACAAATACTAATTTCTGGTTATGATTTTCTCATGTGTTACTTCAAAACTGCCAGAAAACATGATGAAACAAAATTAATTCAGCATTTCAGAATGGGCTAACCTGCTTTTAGAAGTTTTATTTTTGCCTGCAAGGAGAGGTTTCTTTTCATGTGGTGTGTTTTCCTGTAAAATGGCAAAACAGAAGAGAAAATGGCAAGTTAAGCAGAGGTTTATACTGAGAAACTAAACTGAAATAAATTGTCTCTGCTGCTCCTTCCTCCTCACACTCTTCCCCTGTCACATGTGGACTCCCTCCCATGGGAGACAGTCCTTCATGACCTGCTTCAACAGAGGTACTTCCCACGGGCTGCAGTTCTTCAAGAACTGCTCTAACGTGGATCTTCTCAACAGGGTAAAGACCGCCTGCTCTGGTAGCGTGATGCAGGTGGATATCTGCTCTACCGCGGTGGTCCACGGGCTGCAGGGGGACCGCCTGCCTCACCATGGTCTTCTCCATGGATTTCAGGGGAATCTCTGCTCCGACACCTGGAGCACCTCCTCCCTCTCTTCCTTTATGGATTTCACCTGGGGGTCATAGAATCATAGAACTGCCTAGGTTGGAAGGGACTTTTTAGGTCATCTAGTCCAACCATCAACCTAACACTGACAAAAAACATCACAAAACCGTACCTCTGAGCACTATGTCTACCTGTCTTCTGCAGGGCTGTTTCTCATTTTTCTCACTGCTCTCTCTCACAGCTGCCATGCAGCAATTTTTGCCCTTTCTTAAACATATTTTTACAGGTGTGCCACCATCTTGCCTGTGGTGGGTCTGTTAGACCCAGCTGGAACCTCAAACCAGGACGCCAGCACAGGGCAGCTCTGGCCTCTCCTCACAGAGGCTGGCCCACAGCCCCCTCACTGCCAGCCCCTGGGGACCCCCATCTGGTAAGTACACCTGAATTCACCAAGTCTAAGGTCTAGGCTGAAACACCACCGCCTACAAGAACACCCTTCCCGGGAAGAAACGAGTCTGAGTCCCGCTAACCTTAAGCTCTGAAACAACAAATCCCAAGTTGCCTTTAATGTCCAGTTGTGGGGCAGGTAAACAGAGAGACATTTTCAATCAAGTTTATTCTTTGTGTAATTGTCTGTTTTTGTTGGGGCTGCTAAAATATTTAATGTTAAAATACGTTTATTATTTCAGTCCGGGACCTTCATTTTCTCATCCATTGCTCAAGGCCATATATCGCCATGGAGAGGTGGGAGGACTGTCCTTCTTCCTCACCAGCGTGGGTTCTTCTACGCTCCCTGATCAATCCTTAGCTGGATGCCAAAACCAGCCCAGCTGAGCACAGATTGTCTCTTGAGAAACGAGAGGATACGGAGTCCTTTTCCAACACCTGAGGTTGTTCTGTTCCCGTTGAATTTGGATTATACTTCCTATTCTATTGTTTCATTATAATTTTATACTAAATAGCTTACAGGTTCGGCACAGTATTACCAGGACATGCTGAAAACTAGTGTTTCCAATTCATAATTAGAGGAGAATGTGAACTACTGTAAGAGATTTGAATAAATTATTTGGAAGATGCTACATCGCAATGTCTGTGAAATCACTTTCAGGCTCTTTAAAAGCAGGTTTTTCACTGACTTTCTGTTTGGATTTCATGCAAAGCATGTTCATTTATCTACAAATGAATCCTAATGAGGAGCCTTTCAGGTTTTGTGATGTGCAAAAGATTTCTGCAGATACTGAAGCCCCTCAAATACAAATCCTTTCTTACCTTGTTTCCGTTGTGTCTCCTCTGATACCAGAAATGAATTTTTCACATTTTTCAGCTCCTCAAAGCAGTTACTCACTTAGTAATAACATTTCTGCACCTGCAAATGCCTTATTAGAAACACTTTCATGATTCCCCCACACCCTTGCACTAAGACTCGCTGCAAAAATTTTCTCTGCAGTCAATTTTACACTACATAACCCAAGCTATCTAGAATATTCCCATGTTTTCTGTAAATTTTAATACAGGGATTAAAATGAAATTCTATTTTTGGTATGGTAGCAAATAATATTCCCAAGTATATTTAACAAATGGCACCATTTTTTTTTTCAATAGGAGTGAACATATTTATTTTGATTTAGTGCTATCTTTGCACCTATTTTTGTAGTTTTGGAAACTTTGTGCATATTTTATTTAATGGTACTATAGCAATATCAGAACTTGGATGAATAGGAAAAGAGACCTGACTCTTATTTCTATAGATTTAATTGATACTTTAGATCAAGTTTAACTTTTTTATTATAGTTTATATCAGATTTATTTCCATCACAGTCCAAGTATTTGCATGATTCTTGATACATGTTTGATGTATCTTGAGAAATTTGACTCCCGTGTTTCATTAAATGCAAGAAAACCAAAGTCTATTGGTTTCTACCAGGTAATGCAACAAACAGAAATAGAAAAAATAAAAATAAAACCTCCATATTCATTAATTTCATTCCTTTCCCCTAGAGACATAGTCCATCGATCTAGGTGCTAAAACTCTGTAATATAAATCCCAGTGTAGGTATGTAATTCCTGCTAAAACAAGTTTCATGGTGTAAACAAAATACCTGTCTCAAAACAGAATTTCATGACTGGTTAACAGAAAAAAAAAGGACAAAAAATGTTGTGTGAGGTAGAGATCAAAAATTGTTTGTGTGCAATTTAGGTGGTAGAAAAACATTTTAACTGAATTCTCTGTATCAGCCAATTATTGAAAGCATCAGAATTTTAAATGGAATTCTAGAATTAACAGATTAGAGAAATCTAGTAGCTCTAAAATAGTAGCCCTAAAATAAAATATCTACCGTCTTACTTTGACAAAATTCTTTAAATTATTTGGTTGTTTGGGTTTTTTTGTGTGCAAAGAGAGTAAGTATGTAAGTTCTTGTGTGATTCAAAACCCAGGAAATCCACTTTCCTTTTAAAAGCCTAATTCTAATATATTAATTTTCTGTATTGAATTGCAGTTACCTCTGAATGGTTATTATTGTTCTTGATGTTGTTTACTTTTAGGTAGAAGGTGACGCCCTCGAGGCTGAAAAGTGATTCAGATTATCCTCTTTTCAGGCAAAAAGTAAAGTAATTATTTTTTAATAGATTCTTGTTTAGTCAAAGAGAGAGCTCAACATTGGTGGAGGAGAATCTTTGCAGGAAAAATAATAACTTTTTGAGGAAATTATTACCCGCCAATTCTAAATTCAAGTTACTGTTCATAGATGATATTTTGGCTTACAGACTGAAAAAATACATAGCCAGTAAAGAAAAGAAAATAATAAAAATTATAAAACCTGGCAATTTTATGTGCTAAAGAAAAGTTAGGGAGTTATAAAAGTAACCAAATGATGTCCAAGGTGATAAGGCTTATCAATTTTAATTGAACTGACATAATAAATGATGTGGAAAAACAGCCTAGTCATCGAGTTTCAGATATTTTACACTTTAAATAGGTCCCTAACATAGTAGTTTGTGCAGCTTTGAGAGGGTTCTTACTGAGTATAGTTAGATGATTTAACTACTGATCTGATCTGTAGCTTAGCTGAGTGCTCAGCACCTGACGAGGCTTTCAGGTGAAAGAGGAAGAGATAGCAAATGACAACAACAGAATATTAATATTTTCAGGTCAGCTCTTTAATTTCTTCATAATGACACTGCATATCACAGAATCATATGGGGTTGGAAGGGACCTCTGGAGATTATCTAGTCCAAACCTCGTGCCAGAGCAGGATCACCCAGACCAGGTCCCACAGGAATGTGTCCAGGCAGGTTTGGAATGTCTCCTGAGAAGAAGACTCCACCACCTCTCTGGGCAGCCTCTGCCAGGGCTCTGCCACCCTCACAGCAAACAAGTTCCTCCTC
>JAOXNO010000033.1:63754527-63767322 GCA_028565335.1 Limnodromus scolopaceus | reverse complement strand
TCAACCTGTCTTTTGAACACCTCCAGGGGTGGTGCCTCAACCACTTCCCTGGGCAGCCTATTCCAATGCCCGATAACTCTCTCCGTGAAGAAATATTTCCTGATATCCAATATAAACCTCCCCTGGCGCAACTTGAGGCCATTGCCCCTTGTCCTATCTCCTGTGACTTGGGACATGTGTTCACATTAAAAGGAACATCCAATCTTTGAAAGGATTTCAGTTTCTTAGGGAGTCAATGTCAGTACTAGTTCCAGATTCTCATTCATATATAAAGATTTTTCTTTCACTCTAGGCAAAATAAATGAAGGCTCAAAGCATGGGGGTTCTTAGATCATTGTTCAAACTGAAATTTGGAATTATTATGCCACAAGACAGGTTGTGCTGCAAACCTCCCCTTCTTAAAAATCTCCAAACTCAAAATTTCCTTCAGTCTAAAATCTAATTCTACTTTCAAAAAAAATCTATCAGAAACCCTTACCTTACCTTAGGCAGTAAAATTTTCAAAGTAGCTCTTCAGAATATTAGTATAAAACACCTATTGAACTGAACTGTCCAAAACTCAACTACTGACATATTGCAGTCCATCTTTCTTAACAAACCCACACAAATGCATAAAGTATCAAATTGCCTAAACCCAAAATTAAAGTCTAACTGGGGAAACAGAAATAAGCCACTTTTTTTCTGAGTTCTGAAACACAGCGATGCTTTCGCTTCAGAAAATGGCTCTCAGTCACTACCCTGTAGTAATCACCAGGGATTTCTGCAATTAATGTGGGAACACCTTATTTTACCCATAGCTCATTAATTCACACGTAGTAACACCCACTGACCAGGTCAAGACAGTTTCCTTTTGAACTATATCAACAATGCTTAGATATGCTTCTATCATATAAGTATTTATAATTTAATCATTGGGACCTTATTTCAATATCTCTCTTGAGACTAAAACTCCCACTTTTCTAATTCTAAGTGCTTCGTTCTCCCTGGGGCTTCTCTTCAGCCTATTGGCCTGAACTATCTTTGCATTTAGGCCAATGCTTAGTTGTTTTGAAAATCCCTTTTGAAGACAACTTCGTTCATGACAAAGGGCCAGCTTCAAACGCCGTATTTAGCTTTCTTCAGTTGTACCCCGTGACCACTGCAACAATGCAAAGCATTAAACATTATTACACTTTAATGTAGACAAAGGGTTTGACTCTGTTGAATGGTCCTGCATTGTTTTTCCTGCTTTAAAAGGTTCTGTTTTGGAGTGACTAAGTTTAAATGGATAAAGCTCCTCTATATTTGACAGAGTAGTTAAGATCAGCTGTGCTTTTTCTAACAAAACCAGTTACCTTGCTCTGACCTTTCACAAAGGCAGGTAATTGATCAGTAGAACAATTTGTTAACTGGTGCAACATGCAAAACCCGCTTAGTGCCTGCTTTCCTCCTAAGTTAAACACATTTTTATAGGTAGGATTAAATTATTAAACTAATATTAAAAGTAACATTGTCCATAGGTAGCTGTGCTGTCTGAGGTTTCTTTGCAAAAACTGTGTCATTGGGGAGCACATTCTGCCACTATCAGTTTTTGTAATGTTCCTTTTAAGTTTTTCTTTACCTACAAACAGAGGCTACAGGGTATGGGCAGAGAGGAGAATTTTGTCTCGTGAGGAGGGAGTGGTGAAGAATGTGTAGGGTGAAAAGAAGTGGTGAACGTGAGGAGAAAGGGGAAAGCGCAGAAAGATCAACCAAAAGCAAAAACAATCATAAAGCATGATGTTACCTGAAAATCACTGTCAGAGGAGCTTGAAACGAAGCAGAAAACAACAGTTGTTTATGCTCACAGAGGCCACAGCAGCAATGAGGAAAGCAGAAGTGTTTTGGCAGAAAAATACTTTCCACCATCTGGTGAAATCGTGAAAACTGAAATGACTTTGAGGGCTATCGAGAAGTACTTTCTTTTTTTTTTTTCTTTCCAAATTTGTGGGCAAAATTTTTGGTGACTGTCGTGGTAATTTGCTGCTCTAAAACCATAGACTGGCCAAGGGACAGGTCAATTAATCTTGTGCACTGAAAAAAAATTTATATTTCTCTGGTGGCTATGCAAGTCATTATTTTTTCTTTATCACAACATTAATGGTAATTTTTTTTTTCTGAAGGAGTTGGCAACGACTTTTGCCGTACAAGGATAAAAAAATGTTAGAAGAAATAAACTCTTGAAATAAACAATCTCCTCATGAGTTAAAACTGCAATTTATTTAAAATTTAATGAAATGTTTTTTTAATGTATTTGTTGTATTTTGTCACAGCAGCAAGGGTATACATAATTTATATCTTGTTTATAAGCCTAACAAATGTGTTTCCCAGAGATAAGGGGTCTGTTTCTAATACCAGTTATTCATTGCATAGCAGAAGTTTCCTAAAAGGTTTATGAACATTACTTATGATTATGTGTTGATGCTGCTGCTTTTTTTTTTTTTTTTTTAATTGTAGCCCCTGCCTTGCCTTGTGTGCCACAAATCCTGATGCTTATTCACTCAGCTTGGTGATCGGCGAAGATGAGTTTGCCTTCGGATAATTTCATAGACCAGCAGAGAATTCACTGGCCCGTAGATGTACAACTCTGTTAAGTAAGAAACTCTAATACTTAATTACTGTTTACAGATATTTTTATGTATCAAAAACGTGGGTACAAGATACATGTCACTGAATTTACCCTGACATTTTTATCTTTGTGTCCTAGTAGTTTGCTATCAAATCTAACAGATTACAAATCCAAATTACATATATACGTACAAATCCATATTATGAAGCCAAAAGGCTTATCAAATTGAACTATATGGACTATTTTAGCCAGGTTTTCTGAAGGGCTTAATTTTTTCTTAGGCATTGTAATAAAGGGCCATGTTTTAAGGAGAACTTGCCCTGAGAATTGAGTTCTTGAAAATACACATATTATTGCTCATGGTACAGATTAAACCCAGTGAATCGTGGATGAAATCTTGGCGCTACAGAATTCGACAGCAAAAAAAATACTCTTGATTTCAGTGAAGTCAGCATTTCACTCAGCAGAACAGAAGCATTTTTAAAAGCTCTGCTTGAAGTTCAGTTTCTGCCTCTTGTGGGGAGAAAAAAGTTGCTGATTATTACAGTGTTATCACCTGGTTTTTTTCTTGCATTCTCTGCTCAAGCCGTGAAATAACGCTCACTGGGGGGCAAAACAGGCTTTAGAATTATTGCTCGGGGAGATGAATGGAGGACTTGTGGGACTTCACTCCTAGATCTGCTTCAGCTGAACTTCTGCTTCAGTCAGCCCCGCAGTGTGCGTTTCCTTCTGCGGTGTTTTCTCCACCTCAGTAGATTCCCAAGTGTGGATTTTTTCTCTTCCAAACGAGCGCTTACACCGCAGGTACGTGGACAGGAATCTGATTTACCCCGCTGATGGGAATTAGGCTGAGGTGACCCCAGTTTGCACGACGTCCTCTTGGGTAACCTGCAAAATTAAACCTCTAAAGAGCCAAGTGGCCTTGAGAACTACTAGGAGGTTTCTCTGCATTCTCTCTTATCTTTCAGGTTCCTGGGTACGGAGTTGGTTTAGCCGCCTGCCTCCTACTCCCTGATGATTATAAACAAGCCTCTGTGTCTGCCTCCAGGTGATATTTCCTTGAACAGAGCCAATGCCATTATAACAAGTTACGCTTTGTGGCTGAGAGAGCAGGGTATTGAATTTGGACCCAGAAAAAAAAATTATTTTTCCTCTTCTGTCACTGAGCTCCACTGTGTACTTGGGCAAATTAGTTCACCTCAATAATTTCCCCAACATGCAGAAGGGAGTAATGCTGCTTTATAAAAAGAACTGCTGGTTCATAAGCTACCTCAGGTAGAGATGTGACAGACCATGTTCTGGCTGAAACATTGGAGGATACAGGAGGAGAAGTGACACTTCTTGGAGACAGCAGTAAGAGAGGAGACATTGGGCTAGATGATCTCCAGAGGTCGCTTCCAACCCCATGTGATTCTGTAGAGGCAGCAGTTCTTGTCCTTGTCACCAACCCTGCAGATAACCTTGAGAAAGTCATGCATTCTCTCTGCATTTTAGTTTCCAGCAGCATCCCTCTATTAAACAATGGTGTTCTGAGGACAAATTAATTAAGTTCCATGAGGTGTTTGTTCATCCATGACAGAGATTGAAAGTAGGAGATTTCTCTTGTGCTTTGACAAAGCGGAGGTACTTCACGGGAGAATCCAGCCTGTGAAGTAGGGTACAGTACAAGTGGGAAGCAGGGCAAGAGTTCATGTGGTATCATCACCGAAGTTCCTTCAGAAATTATAGATGGAAATGAACTACCCCAATAAATACGAAGCTACTATCTCGGGTAGAAGAACTGGTATCCAAGCCTTTTTGAGAAACCAGGCTTGTATTTATAAAATAGTCATGAGTCACATAAAGATCTGATTTACATGAGAAACCTGCAGTGATTTAGATATATTAAGAATTGTAATAGAAAACAAAAGCATACTTCCAATGGAAAGCAAATGATCAACAAAGCAGCAAGTCATGAAAATTCAAGGAATTAATGGAAATGTATAAATAAGGAATCTCAAAGATTGGCTAGGGATCTAATAGTCACACGATCTAATTGTGTAATTGAGCCAAAATTTAGGGGGTGTGTGTTAGTTGTTTCGTTTAAGAGGATAAATAAATGATGGAAACCTGTAGATATGTAATGAAAGTGTACCAATTTGTGGTTTTCTGTACACAGCAGGAATCAAACAGCAGCAGAAATGTTTTTGTTTAAAATCTGAAATTTCTTTTATCTAGTCAGGCCCCTGGTTCATGAGCACGGTTTTTGCTTGTCTCTCCCCTTCACTCAATGTAAATTTCTTTGTGTTTTTGCTGGTTTTCATCTTTTGCCCTATTGTAAAATTGCAATCCAGTTCATTTCCCACCTGGGATCTTAGTATTATATCTAACTATTAAGGCATTATTAAAGTGCTAGGAACCCCACCTCCCAAGTCTGCACAGGATCTAGGCTAGTTGTCCCTACAGTGGTCTGCTAGTGTATGCAACAATATCATAGAATCGTAGAATGGTTTGGATTGGAAGGGATCTTGAAGACCATCCAGTTCCACAGTCTGCCATGGGCAGGGACACCTCCCACCAGACCAGGTTGCTCCAAGCCCCTTCCAACCTGGCCTTGAACCCCTCCAGAGATGGGGCAGCCACAGCTTCTCTGGGCAACCTGGGCCAGGCTCTCACCACCCTCACAGCAAAGAACTTCTTTCTGAGATCTCATCAGTACTCCAGGTGGTATCTCACCAGAGTAGAGTAGATGGGTAGTTCTATCCAGGGAGCTCTGATGACGCTACTGAGGCTGTGGTCTATGGCAGAAGGGGTTCTGTGTGTGATGCCAGCTGCTGGCGCTGGTTGGATCCCTCACACCTTCACCTTTTTTTCACTTGTCACTGCAAGAAGGAGCATCTCACCACTCCTTTATTTAACCACGGACACCATCATGTTAAAAAGCTTCTGCAAATACCATAATGACCCGAAACAGAAATACTTCAAGGCTGCAATAGTGCGATATAAAAGTATTATTTACTCATTTATTTTCCCAGAAGGTTTATGTGAAAAAGTTGGATGGCTGTAGCAGTTTCTCAAATGACTCTTGATTTAGTAAGAGTAAATTACTTATGTTTGGCTAAAAAGAGTTTTAAAAAACAATGGAGGATTTTAGATGTGCTGTTAATTTTTCCGTGGTATTGCAGTCACCAAGATAAATCTTCTGTTAAGACTTCCTGTGCTTTCTCCTGCCTGCAGAAGGTTGCTTAGCAACCTCCTTAGTTTAGTCATGTGATATAAGTACTAGGATGCCAAAAAAAGTTCACATTAAAATTATAAAAAAAAAAAAGAAGTAGGGGGTACTTGTCACTTCCAGAATACACTTTTCAAAATGACTGTCTAGGTGAAAAGAAAACTGGATTTGAATGGCCTGAAAATTTGCTTTTAATTTGCTCAGATAATTGAGGTGCAAATGTTCAATGGACCCCAAATTCCAAGCAATTAGTTTTGAATTTTTTGCAGACAATTCCACTCCAGACTTCCAGTGTTCAGAAAAACACTCCATTGGTTGCACTACACTGCAGTCCCCCTTGATAACACGATAAAATTGTATGTCTCTGCAAAGAGAATTAATGGCATTATGACATTTACTGAACACATAAAGTACTTAAACACATCAGAAAATATGTGACTTTGTAAAGGACTTCAATTTTTAAAGGTCAAACTGTCTTTAAAACAGAAAGATTTTTGAAAGCCTATTTGGATTCCTAATGCAAAACTTAATACAATCGCTCTCTACTTTTTTAAAAATAATTTCTTTTTCTTCAGAGTTGGTGCAGCCTCCACTGCAGAAATTTTGAGCTGGTGTTATTGCCTGACAGAAGCAATCCCACAAAATTTCAGCCAGTAGAGGTATAATAAGGTAAGTTGGTTTTTTTCAAGTTTATATCAGATGAAGAATTCTTGATGCTTTTTTTTTGGTTTTGCTGTGTTAAATAGTTAACCTTTTTTTTTTTCACAGAAAGTTAAATTCACATGTTTATGAAGAATGGGGTTAAAAATTCTCATGTTAGTGTAGATAACGATGTTTTAGTGTAGATAGAGACAGAGAAAGGAAAACACAGTAACCTAAAAGTTGTGACTCAAACTTCCTTTGCTGAAAAACCTAAATTCTAATAGAGATTTTGAGCAAGAGGATTATATGTACATTTGAAGTGGTTCAAACATAGTTTCAGAAATCAGATTCATATTAAATATTTAAAGAACTATTGTTTTTCTTTTTGTACTATATTTTGGCTTTGTACAGCCACATTGTCCTTTTTACTGTTTGGGGGAAAATTCCTTCCCATTTGGAGATATCAACAGACAAAAAAGACTCTGATGGGCATATGGATGTGCTGCTGCAGCTATAGGAACTTCTAAAATGGAAATTCATGTTGCTTGGCTGGTATCTCCATTCCCTTGTACAATTTCATTGTTAATTTAGGGGTGCTATCTCGTTCTCTTCCGTTTCCTAACCCTGCTTACTGCGCTGTTCATCCTGAGGCAAGGAGGACTAGTTACAAGGCAGGAATATCCCAGCAGATTTATGGAATACTGTTTTCTTTTTGCTTTTCATGTTTGAGAACAACAGCCCGCTTAGATGAACAGGGTTCAAAACAATTGATAAAAAAAGTATTGTACAAATACCCCTCTGAATTGCTCAAATATGATGAGAACTGAAGGCAGGAAATCCCCTAACTGCTCATTTCTTTCTCATACTTTAAACAGGCACGGCATGGTATGGATAGTAAGATGGTTTAGTCATGGGTTGTTGGTTGGTTTTTTTTGTCAGAGTTAGGTTGATGGTTGGGCTAGATGATCTTAAAGGTCCCTTCCAACCTAGATGGTTCTATGATTCTATGGATCTGTGATTTAGGAACACTGAGGAATATATATATTCCTTATAAGCTTTACGCCATCTGAGATTCAACCAGTATGTTTTATTAGCATAACATTAATGAGTGGAGTGAAAATGGCTTAATACTATTAATTTGCCAGTGGGTGAACTTTAGTGGTCTGCAGAACATGCAAAGCTTTTATTAAGACTGCCTAAAGCTATAACCAGAATTTCTACCTATTAGTTCACCTTCATTCTTCACATAAACATTCAGGAGAACCAAGCGAATGTTTAAAAGGGCAGGACTTGGTTGTTGTCTCACAATTCAGTGAAAGACATACCTGTGAGGAAATTACATGAGCACAGCCCCAGCTTTTCCATTTATAAAGTAAAAATAAAGGTTTGTCAGAACAGTGCAGAATTTCATAACACTCCATTGACTATATTGGAAGGGGCTGGAGGGGAGGAAGAGCTTATACATCACTGACAAACTTCATCACTTCACATACAGACATCACATTCAATTAAGTATAGAGCTCTCTGTCAACAAGCTTGACACATATATCTAGGGAATGTCACCAACCCCCCCAAAATCAATATTCAAGTTATGATGGACTGACAGCTTACCAGCTAAGTGAGTGTCCCCTGGTTTTACCTATTCTTGCTTCAGAACATGGAAAAGTCCTTGTAGAATGAACAAACAAACTTAATTAACGAAGGGATATGGCTGAGTACAAACCAAGAGTCAACAATTCATACAGCGTTAAAAAAAAACCCTGTTTAATGAAATTCAGATCATCAAGAAACTAAAATATAATGCTGTTAAGGAATCTGAAAACAAAAATTCTCAATATCCTAGGGAACTAAAGTTGCATTTTTATGTAATTTATGCAGATGAATACAATTTACCATGTAGAATTAAATCTCTGTAGACCTATGGAAGAGTTTTCCAGTCCTGCCATGTTATTACCATTTTTTTACTTTTACTGGTACATAAGAAGATAAAGGCACTATAAGGATAGTAGAAAAGACCAATGGGATAGCTAGTCTGAAAATTGCACCTTTGGCAATGGCCAGTATTATATGAAAGTTAAACATCCTACCTCTGAAACACTGCTCTTTGTAAGTGTAGCTCAATAGGTGCACAGTATATTTATAAAAGGAGAAGAATCTACAACTCATCATTTATAATGTTAATTCTACCACTGTTTTAGAATGTTTTAGGGAATGACAGCCTTATTATGCTCAGGATTCTTCACACTATATGAATGGTCTAACGGAAGGATGCATATAGTATAGAATAAACCGACCTCTAAAAATTGAATATTTTTTTGTGAACGTAAACTCCAGAATGAGTCTGTGCAGATGGATCCTTATTTTGGCAACTTGGTCCTACTTAAAAATACACATCAGTAATAGTAATTATTTTGATTTGACAGCTCTTAAAATGCACTATTGGGTATTTCTGCTGTCAGACAACTGACCCATTTAACATGACCTTTGGTATTTAAATACAATTTCAAAGTGTTCATGAGTGATGCTCAAAAGAGCACAAAAGCATCCTTATGCAGTAGCACAAAAAGGTCTGATACGTGTTATTTATCATCTTTACACTACAAATGGCTCAGGTGTAACACCTACTGCCTTAAAAATATTACCTTGTAAAAGGGCTATTCATAAAATCACTGAATGGTTGAGGTTGGAAGGGACCTCTTGAGATCATTTAGTCTAAACCCCCTACTCAAGCTATAGCAGGTTGCCCAGAAACACGTCCAGATGGCTTCTGAATATCTTCACAGATGGAGACTTCACAACTTCTCTGGGCAACCTGTTCCAATATTTGACCACCCTCACAGTAAAAGAGTGTTTTCTTGTGTTCAGATTGATTTTTGTATTTTTTAATTTATGCTGTCAGTGGGCACTACTGAGAAGAGTCTGGCTCAGTCTTCTTCGTTCTCTCCCGTTAGATTTTTGTACACATTGATAAGATCCCCCTGAACCTTCTCTTCTCCAGGCTGAGCAGTCCCAACTCTCACAGTATTTTGTCATAGGAGAGATGCTCCAGGCCCTTAACCATCTTAGGGGCGCTTTGTTAGACTATCTCCAGTATGACCATTTCTCTCTTATACTGGGGAACCCGGGACTGGACACAGCACTCCAGGTGTGGACTCACCAGAGCTATGTATAGGGGAAAGATCACCTTCACAAGGATCACAATACTCTGCCTATTGCATCCCAGGAGGGGATATGCATGAGGTCCAGCAGAGCACTGTTCCTTGTTGGCTACTCAGTGACCTGTGTCAGGAGGTTGTCAGTGAGGACCGGGGCTGTTACCGTGAGGCTTCTTCCAGTTGTTTGAAGGAGACCTCATCTACTTTACCTTCCTGATGAGGACATTTGTAGCAGATACCCACTACAACAGCCCGTGTAAGCTCTCAACTGACTCCCGACCTGTTCCAAGGTAGAGCTCCAGCTGCTCTCTCACAGGAAGTGAAGCACTCCCTCCTCACCTTCTTGGTCTGTCCTTCCTAAAAAACCTGTATCCATCCATCCATCCATCCATCCATCCATCCATCCATCCATCCATCCAAGACCTCCACTCATGTGAATTATCCCACCATGACTCCCTAATCCCAATGAGGTCATAGCCTAGTAACTGCACAGACTTCTAAATCCTGTTTTTCTTCTAACTCCATGTTATGTGCATTACTAGAGAGGCACCCAAGCACGCTGGTTCCCCAGTACAGGCTTGAGAGCATTCTCTGTAAGGCTATTTCTCCTGCATTTCCATCTCTTCATGCCTACACTTGAGGTGATTCCACTTCAGCTCTATTTATTTGGTTGCTCTGTCCTTTCTCTTCTCATCACCTCTTGTCTTGTCTACTCCATACACAACTTTCTGACCTGTTTGTTGAGGAACTAATCCCTCATCCTTCACTACTATAAGTATACTACAGTGATTCCAGACAGAATTTTGGACTGAGAAAAACAGGTAATATTCAGAGATGGTAATATTTGGTTTCTGATCAGGCATCCACTTTAAACCCATTCGAAGCAAACAAAATCTAGTGGAAAACAAAAGTGTAATGCACACAGGAGCAATAAAGCAAAATGAATTGATGATTTCTTGATATACCAGCATTTGTTTATCAAGAATTATTCTAAATACTGTTTTTCAATAATATGGCCTGTAGACTAATCTATTATTTTCTTTTGTATTTTAGTCACTGTAATTTCATGTAAACTGGCTAATCTCTATTTTTCACTTTTCTTCATGTTGTAAGTAGAATTTGCTGTTGCTTATTGCTACACTGTTGAACTGAATCTGCACTCTTTCATTAATGCATCCTATAGCCTTTGTTGTTTACATGGACTCATGATGAAAATCCAAATGTCTATATGTATATATGAGATGATGTACAAAAAATACCTGTATTCATTTTCTAATGCAGATTTTAATGAGAAAATAGCACAAAGAAGCATCTGCTTTCCATAAATATTCCACCCTTTAATAAACTGACATTTGTTACATTTGTCACCTACAGAGGAATAAAAACCTGTATTCGATTGTCTCCAGGAAAGGCTTTAAAAGAAAATATTTTCTTGTACTGTTCTAGGATCCTGCTAATTTAGCAGCCAGAAGGAGTTTTATGGTCTGAGGAGATGCAAGCGTATTTACTAGAGAGACTTCAGGAACACAAATTTGCAAACATTTTGTATTCACTTAGCCTAGAAGGAACAAAATGTACTCTAACAAATAAAGCTTTTAAGATGTTCACTGAACACAGCTCCTTTAAATTTTCAATAAGGCTGCTGCTCCAATATAATATTCAAGCAAGTAGAGTAAGTCAGATTTACTGAGTGCTATTTTAAATTGAGAGCAGAGAGGGGAGGTTTTTTTTCTTATTATGATGTTAAAGATGTACACAAAATAACCTTTCAAGGTCAAACAGCAAATGAATTGGTGAACTGGGCACAAAGACCAGATTTCCTGGTAGGTAATCTTGTATATCATCTAATAAATCACAGAGAACCTGTTCCCACATCTGAGCTCATTAGTTTGGAATTATTAGTGCTGTACCTCTTTACTAATAAAAATCTACTTTGCTTTTAGGTCAAGATGATGGAAGTTTGTTTCAGGCTGCTTGATCAGAATGAAAAATCAGATGAAGTCTTCTTTAAACAACTCAGAAGTCTCAGGCTCTTACGGGCGAGGCTGTGCTCTCACTGGTGTCTTCTGGAAGAGCAACACAGCAAGACATTAGGAACCCAGAAGATTTCTGGAGGATGTCAGGAGTAACTTCTCGACACAGGTACTGGACAGGCTAAGGGGTGATGTACAAATGGATCCACTATTCATGGACAGGAAAGAACTGATCAGGGATAGAATAAATAATGGCAGCATTAGCTGTAGTGACCATGAACCAGTGGAGTTAAAGACCCTGAGGTGAATGAAAAGAACAAGTAGCAGAGGAATGACCCTGAAATTCAGGAGAACAACTTTCAGATTACTCATGGAACTTCCCTTTCCCTTCACCTTCCACCCTCCCCCTTCTCCTAGAACTGGCTCCACCCCATGAGTGGAGGTAGATGGAATTACAAGGTAGACGTAAGGCTGGAGTACTGACAACTGAGACTAGCAAACCAGAGAATCTGAGGCTGCATAGAATCCTTTCCAGATGGTTGTTTTTCAACATCTCCTTCCTCTGGCACTGTGTTTAGTTTAATCTCATTTGATGGTTTCATCTGATGAAATGTAGATTGTCTATATTTGATTTGGTTTTTGACACTGGGGACTTCTATAAACACTTTAAAGTGTCTATAGACTAATTGACTAATACAGACCCGATACTTAATGCCTTAAATGTGCCTATTCTCATCGTTGACTGAAGGAAGACTAATATAATAAGCTGAGAATACAGATATCTAATATTATGTGAGATAAATCCCATGATTATAACATAAAATTGAACGGGGCTTGGACAATTGCTTTAAAGTCTCTCTGAACGGTACTGCTTTTACACTCAAACATCCTTATGACAAATAATGTGTTTAAACTTTGTTGATAGTTTATGGGAAGCCAAACTCTCGGTACCTCCTGAGGCTGCTCCTTTCTAACGGTGCATATTGTGCCGAGTATTTCTTTGTCGCAAAACCATTGCAGCCGTGCATTAAAAGGACAGTGTTTCTTCTCATACCAGAGCATCCTTGCAGGAAGTGATAACACATCATTTTAAACTGAAAGAGGGGAAATTTAGATCAGATACTAGGAAGAAATTCTTTCCTCCGAGTAAAGGTGAGAGCCTGGCCCAGGTTGCCCAGAGAAGCTGTGGCTGCCCCATCCCTGGAGGGGTTCAAGGCCAGGTTGGAG
>JAOXNO010000033.1:63739337-63751754 GCA_028565335.1 Limnodromus scolopaceus | reverse complement strand
ATGGGGCAGCCACAGCTTCTCTGGGCAACCTGGGCCAGGCTCTCACCACCCTCACACCAAAGAAGTTCTTCCCCAGACCTCATCTCAATCTCTCCTCTTTTGGTTTAAAACCATTACCCCTAGTTGAGAAAGACTGCTTACTGGGATAAACATAATTAAAGGATAAAAAAGTGGTTCTCCAGGGGCAAGGTTACCCTGTTTATGTCCTGCATGATTGTTAAAGATGAAGTATAGATTCACCAGGTTGAAAGAATTGGATTTGTAAACCGACAAGCTTTATCTGTTTTATTGCTCGCAAAAGAAGGTGTGATATATGCAGGTTTGGCTTTTTGCCGATTTTCTTATAGAATTTGCCAGTTTGCTTATAGGAAATATAAACCCTTAAAATTATTTCCTCTCCCCTTCCAAGCAATTTGGGACATGACCAAAATGAGGTGCTTGATTTGTATCATGTCTCTATAAAGCACTTTTGCTAGCAGTGTTATTTGGGGTGATTCGGCTCACACTGGAGAGTAACTCTAAATAGGTGCCCAACTAGCTAGGAAGAAGGCTTCCATGTGTATGTGTATATCTTGCAGGGATGTTTTTAACATAAAAACAGTCAAGGATATTCTGCCTGTGGCAAGGTCATGCAATGGCACTGAATTTCTTTTCTGTGATAAGGGGAGACATTTATTGAGCGCTAGAACAAGTGGATGATGGGTAGGGGGATAGTTCAACAGACACTTTCAGGCGTATTAAGATTTCAAGTCTACAAAGATTGGCAATAGCTGGGTGATACATCTAGAGAGGATCCATAGAGAAACTGAATCACTGGCAGCCAACAGTGGCCAGGTCCCCAACATCAAAATACCAGGCAAAAATTCTTGGATCCTTGCATATATTTTAGGTTTAGAGGTTGTTTACAAAAGTATAGGGTAAAAGCTGGCTTATAAAAGCACAAAAAGCCTTCCAAAAAGTGAAGGAAAATAGAGGAAGGAGAAATTTAGGAAATATACAGATTAGGGAAATGTAGAGAAACGTGGTAAGGAGACACCAGGATCCTTCACTGAAGGAAGACAAGTATATTATACACAGGGCAGTAATAAGTCATGGTATAACACCAGGAATGAACTTGGCTGAGGCAGAGAACAGGCTTGTTAAGCATTGTTTATTTCTAAAACCACTGTTATGTTGGATTTATAGAAGCGAACTAAGAATATTTCTCTTGCTGTGCAGAGGCTTGTCTTGCGGTATCAGCAGTCCCTTTGACACTAAAGAAGAATTCTGACAAGTACCCTTTATCTCTACAGGATGCATTAGGAGAGTAGATTTGAGGCAAGGGAAGAAGGATGTCATGGCTTTTCTCATGCCTCTGTTGTCATGATCACATTATAAAGCTGCTGACTATGAGATTACTAAGTGAACTTTCATTATTACCTTCTCCCTCTTAAGGAAGAGTAGGAGTTTTACCACCGTTTGCTCATGTTCCTGTTCTGTTGGCTGTGACATACTAAAGGCACCGATACAAAAATAAAACTGGTTTTTTTGTCAGATGTTTTTCCAATTGTGTTTGTGGAGTTGTTTGGTTGCTGTCTAGAGCTGAAGTACAGTCGAGGCTTTGCTCCTTGTTGTAACTAGTGATAGTCTGAATTGGGTTAGTCTGAACGCTGCAGGGCTGCCTGAGCTACTGAGCAGAGTAAAATACTGCTAAATCTGGTCAGGAAGGCTAGAATAAATGGATTATGTATTTTTTGACTTATAGGCTGCAAATGTACAGGCCTAAATACAAGCAATCGACTCGTAATAAAGTCTTTTTACACCCACTTTCTATGTAGCCTGTTATATCTCATTGTGCATCTGGATTACTTTTATCTCACTATTTTGAAATTGGCTTAGAAATAAGGAAAGGAAGACAAAAGCAAAGTTGGTGGAATATTTGTGACTGGATTCATGCAGTGGTCTAATTGCAATGATGCTATTTTAGATGAAAATCTCGAAAATGAAGCACTTTGAGCCTCCTACAGAATGCGTGAATTGAAAGGCAACTAAGACTGGGATCAAACCAGACAGACTTCATAAAGTGGAAGAAAAAAGCTAAGTAGGTTGTCTAATGTTACTTATCTGTTCTCTGATAGGAAGAAAGAAATAGCCCACATTCCTTTTAAAAATAAAAAAAAAGGGGGGGGGGGGGCAACAGGGTGGGATGGAAAAACCAACCTACCAGAGTGGATTTTCCATTGGGAGATATTTTTTGTTAGGATTATATTACTGCAGTTTCCCCATATAAAGCCACTATATTTTTCTACTTGTTGATGTGTGGTGTCTCATAATACAAGATGATTAGAAATCTGTAGGGGAGTGGGAACTCTTTCTTTTATAATTGTATCCCTAGGAAAGTCTGTTTATCTCCAATGTAGGCTTCTAATCACTACCATACCTTAATTAATCTTTGAGTACTCACAATATTGGCATCTCCAAGACTGCAATGGATTTACTATGTAAATACCTTGGCTTCTTCTCAGAAGCCTGTGAACGAAAAAACAATAGATCACATTCCTAACAGGAAGGCACTAAGAGTAATTTGCCATCAAGATTGATCAAAATTGTCATTTAATATCTAAAATGCCTTATTCCATGTTAATATATTCTGAATTCTTAAAGGAATGTGAGTTTTAACTGAATGTAATTGTTTACCTTCAAATGGATTAAGCTGATCTAGCAAATGGAACATTGGTGCTGTTTATAGTATTCTTATTAGACTGTAGCTGAAAAAAATTCTAAATAAAATTTCATAAGCTAAAAAGCCTTTAACAATTTTATCACATTTTGAAAGAACATGCATAAGAAGTTTTTCAACTATCTTAAATACCATTATCTGGGCTTTCCAGAAGGAATGCAGTGATTAAAGACCCGTATCATTCTATCTTCAATATATAACAAATGAGCCACGAAAATTTAAAAAATCTTGAATCAAAATCTAATCATGGAAGACACAACACTATAATTAGTAACTACAGGTGTTTAATAGTCTCTGTTTTGGAGTGCGTTCAGCACAGTTAGTAATTGTGTGGTACTGAAAAACAGGAATTTACACTTCCTTGGTAATTTTTTTCTCCTTTCTAATGCTCACATGACAGCGTCAACATACATTTTCTGAAGCTAAAAACCAGCATACTTCTAGTAGCCGGTCTCTTCCATGTTTGTTGTAATGATTGTGCTCAAAAACACAGTAGGACGCTCCAGGTAGTAGCCCTGAATTACTTGTAGGCATCGGTACAGTCCATCGCTAAGGTTTTCCCAACAGTGCCACAGAAAAATCTGAGGGCTTTTGTTAAATATGCTTGTTCTGCAACGTTTGCACAAGAGTTTAAAAAAAAAAAGAAATGCATATTACAGGGAATTCATGTGTTTAAATGAAAACATAAAGCCAGATTTTATTGTCTATGATACTTCAGACAAATGCTATGTAGGTTATTCTAGGTTTGTAAGTTTCTCTCTGCAGTTTTTTGTTTTTTTTTTTTAATTTGGAACATCATACATTAAAACCCTAAGTGGTGTATAGGGCATAGAACTTATTTACTGCAGCATTACTATTAATTATCATCCACAACAAATCTGACTAATGCTATTTTTCTCTGGCTCAAGCTCTCCTTAACAGTTTGGTTTTTAAAAGTTTAAAATACCAGGTCCTAAAATAGCTTAAGTTGAAGACTATAACTTTCATGGTTGAACTGTCTTTTGAAAGCCTTCAAACCATATGATTTTTTATTTTTTTATTTAAAAGGCCAATATATGATTAGAATTTGCGGCGAGTCTGAAGAAATACGTAGTCTGCTAGCATTTAGTTGCACTATGAACAACAGGTAGAAATGATACAGGCTGATAACATAATCTTGCAATTACCCTGGAGGTATTTAAAAGAGACGTGGTGCTGAGGGATGTGGTTTAGTGGTGGACTTGGCAGTGCTAGGTTAATGGTCGGACTTGATGATCTTAAATGTCTTTTGCAACCTAAAAAATTCTATGATTCTATGAATTTATATCAAAATTGATTTCCAAATTTGTTACATGTGAAAATGGCAAAAGGAAGGGATTGGAATTTAACTCTGTAGGTTTAGACTAAGAATGTTTTCATCTGTCTTCTAGATCTTCATCTGTATAGCTTCTCATCTGTCTTCTACAAGAAAATAACCTCCTCGGTGCCAACATCCACTTTCCTTGCCTTGAAAAGGTATTTTTGGGCCATGTTACAGAAGGTAAAACATTCCACACAGCAGGAACTGGCTGGAGTTGGGAAATGTTAATCTTTGCTGAGAGGGCAGTCACATTTCCCTGAAGAACAGGGAACTTTCTCATGCAGGAGAAGAGGCTCCCTGAGGTTGAGGTACGTGTTCGAACATTTTAACAGGGCTTGTTTGCCACTGCCTAGTCAAAGGGGGTTACCTTTTCCTCTACTTCTTGTTGCAGAGGGTTCACATAGACAGCCTGATGACTTTTAGGTTATTAGCACTATAATAATTTAGGTTATTATGACTATTAGGATATTAGCATTATTTTTGTAATGCTTTATGAGCAGGATCATAGTAAAAGTCATAGAAAAATAATCTAAAATTCACGTGTATATATATAAAATGTTTCAATGATCCTTCAAACAAAAAAAAGACCCCCAAAACCTAACACCTTTTGAAAACACAGTTTCCTCCCTGGATTCCTGCCTTCCTTTGCTTTTCCTCTCTAACTCCTTCTCTTGTAACTAAGGACTGCTTTCCCCATTTGTTGTGTCCTTCAACCTCAGGTGGCTGGAAAAGTCCTTTTCATGCTCTCTGTGACAGTTTCTTTTTTCTACTAATTCCAAGGCTGCTTCTTGGCTCGTCTCACAACTCTTCTCATCATGCATCTCTGTTACTTCAGCTCTTCTTTATCGATTCCAGGATGTTGCTTTCATTATACTTTCTGGTACGGCTGTTGAATTAAAGAACTCGCCCGTGTCTCCTGAGTGATGCTTTTTTCTTTTTTGGCACAGCCCTGCTAAGTCCGAACACACACTGGCTCCAGAGTCTGTCCATTCAGTGGTAGGTAGGAAGGATGACTGGAGGAAGAACAGTTATTGAATGCGAACAAAAAGCTACTTCTCATTGCCACCCAGTCTTGAGAAATTGGCTACGATATTGATTTACGGGGACAGTAGTAGACTTGAGCAGATTAGAACTATTGGCAACATAAAAGAATGATTGTCCAGAAGGAGTGATCAGGGACAGAGAGTAGAACAAACAGGACTGTAATACTGTAAGATGAGTTTGTTAAAACATATAATAGTCTTCCGGAGAGGACATCTGTGCCCAGAGCCATAAACTGTGGACACAGGGACATCAAAGGACATAAACAGAAAAATAGGATTGGATTTATTGTTACTAATTCCACCCAGCAGGTGTCATGTCCCTTTAGTTATATGGTGTTACACAGAAAATAAAGTCTTGTACTTCTTTAAGCCTCAATTCAGCAAAACACTTGAGCATATCCTTAACTCCAGAAGAATTCCACATATGTAATGCAAGTTAAGTGTTTCCAGAATAGACATGGAATAGGGTCTCGACAAGTTCTTTTCATTGTGGTTCAATACCTTCAAGGCAATTTATTTCTGTTCCTTGTTATGCTCCCAGCTCCATTTTACTATTACTACTTGTTTGCTTTGTTATTTCACAGCTCCTAGACTGTCCCAAACCAGCCAGGACCATCCAAACTTTAAAAATAACAAAAAAAAAAGGCCAGCAATTTTCTCAGGGAATGGAGTTTCCTCTGAATCTTTTAGGCCCGTGTGTCTACAGAAGACAGCTTCCCCTTTTTTCTGTATTTGAATAAGAAAAGTAGTGGAGACAATAGTGTTCTCAAGAACAACACAGAACACTTAGACCTCCACCCAATGAGTTGGGAAACTGCTCGCTCTGGAGACGTAAGTTGTGTTTGGCCACATCTATGGTATTATATGTCTTGAAAAATCTCATCTTTGTTTTCCTGTGAAATAATATTGGTTCTAGATTCGTTACAAAACTCCGTTGCTGTTTCTCTTAAGATGATAGAGCTTTCCTTTGGTTTTGCTGTTATTGAAGTTTCTGGATTTCTTGTTTCTTTATAATGCCAAGTTAAATTAATGTCACAGATTAAAAATAAATACTGGCCAAGCATATGATGGGCTGTTGCTTGTGGGTCACAAATATGTTTTTTCTTACTTGCTGCTTCTAGAATTTTTGTATGGTTGTTTTTCCCTGAGCAACTGCATTTGGCCCTTCCTCTGCATGTTACAGAAAAGGCAATATCAACAGAATGTGTTGCAGGGATTTAAAAGAATGGATGTGCATTTTCTTGCCTGATCTCTTTGAGTAGCACCATTAATTGTGATTTTTGGGCTTATACCATGTCTTAAGCTTGTTAAAAGTTGCTGGAAATTGTCCTATAACTAAACTTCTTCTTTATTATCAAGGACTAGAACAAGTAGTCATGTCAATTGTTTCCGATCCTATGGTCCCAATTCTGATAGCTTCTGACATCTATTATTTGAGTTAAAAAGGTCAGTTTGCTGCTTCGATTGAAAACTGGGGAAGCTAAAGTTGTTTCATATTTGGCAGATTAATTCATAAAAAACTTAGGGAAAATTTTCTCTACAAATAGCAGGAAAAGTTGTTGCTTTTTGATGCACATAGAATTATTTTTTTTTTAAGTACTCTGGGTTGTCATGTATTGAAACTTATATATGTTTTGAATAAATCTTACTATAGTTCACTTCAGCAAATTATTAAACAAATTTCCCCAAGGTAAAATTAAATTCTGGTACAGTATGGGAAAATTAAAATACTGTTATTGCTCATTTATAAATTGGTACATTATTTTAGGGGAGATAGTGTTCAGGCAAAAGAGGTACACCAATTTTCCAGGAAAACTATTACAATTAACACTTGAATAATACCCATAATAAATTATTTTAGCTGTCCTTAAGAATTGTATAAACATATTAATATTGTCTTAAAATTATCTTCTGGAAATATCAATAAATACATTATAAAAGGAGAAATTGTTATAGGTTTGCATTAGACACTACATAAATAACTTGGATATTCTAATAGCTAAAGACTTCTCAAAATAATAACAGACTTTATTATGTATGTCCTAGACCAACATAAAAGGCTTGGTCCTTCAAAAACTCTAGGCTTTAATCCAGGATCCATATGATCTACTTCCTGTCATCTGGCAGGTCAGAAAATGACACCGAATCAGTATCTGAAATTACATCCAAGCCTCACACACACAAAAGTGTTAGATGTGTTTGGTGGAGATATAAGATGATATCCCTCCAAGACGCATTGTTTTCTTCAGACCCCAATACAATTTATTCTTTCTCTAAAATATTCATTGAAAGGTGAAAAGCAAGTCCAGCTGTATAACTACCTAAGAGGAATAGCCATATTTGAGGATTCTTTTGAATATGTTTTTGGTTTTCTGTTCAAGTGAAGAATCATCAGCCAGGTTTTCCTTAGAAATTGTCAGAAAAACAATTCCCACTGTCTTTCTAGCACAACATAAAACCAGCAATAGCAAGAGGTGAATTACTTACACAGAAGTTTAATCTCAGTCTGCTGGACTAAAAATTCTTCCATTTTATCCCAGAAAAAGAGGAAGTAAATATTAACCAGCAACTAGCAGAGAAAGTCTCTCATTTTAGAAGTTAAAGAAATACTTCAAAAACTCAGGTGTTAGGGCAAACACTTGGTCTTATCAATGGGACACAATCACAAATTAATTGTTCATGTTTTAAAACTGCCTTTCAAACTTTTGATGAGAAAATAAGTCATAAAATATGTGTTGGAAAGCACTGTGAATGGACAGATGCCTTAGAAGTGACCAAAAAATTTGTCATTAACTGGGACAACCACGATCCAGGAGGGATCACAGGGAGGACACAAGTGTTATGTCTTTGTAAATAGGGAGAGGGACATAATCACCCTCTGAGGAAAATTCAATACTTTCAGCTAAATGAGACAGAAGATGTAGGTGCAGACTTAGTCCTTTGATGGACACCAAACAAAATAGTTGTGGAGAACGGTAATAATGCAAGAGACATTAAAGGACATTATCAGGAGAAGGTTTACCATGACAGAAGGGTGGCTGACCATTCAACAATCCTCCCTCACAAAATAGAATGAGATGATTAACTTAGTAATCCCAGAAAAAAAAAAAAAAAGAAAGATTGAAAAATTAATGGATACTATTTCACAAATCAAATTCAAACTATTGATTAAGTTTTTTAGGAGCCCTTGGGAAAAAGAGGTGTGTGATGGCTGGATATGGAGTTACTGTAATTGTACAAGACATAGTGGAGGCATGCGTGTACAAACGCTGGTGGCTGTCTTTAAATAGCCACTGTGAATCACCTTTTAAATCTTCCAATTTTGTAGTAACTGCTGTGGTTGAGATTTGATTTCTTTTATTGTGTTTGCAATACACTATATGTGCTAAACGTTCATCTGTGGTTTTAGTGAAGGGACTAACTGGTTCATTAAATGCATTTTTTTCATACTTGATAATTGCAGCTTAAATAACATGTTAATTCCAAAATATGATTTGTCCATTGCCTCTTTTTCTGCTATTACTTTAATTTGAACAATTATTTTTAGAAGACCTTAACAGAATGAAATAAGGGTTGATACCATGGTTTTTGCCAGAAATAATTTCCCTTTGCCATACTATACTTTATTCTATACTGTATGCCGTTACGCTAATTAGAGCTGTCTGAATCATACATATTTTTTTTAATGGATTCTGCCCCAAACCATCTGCTGTATATGTACTTTCATCTGGCCCATCCCAGATCCACTTTAAAAATGTCCAGACATAAACTAACTGGAGCTCAATAAACTATAATTGAATTTAATGGGCATAGGATTGCTAAGAGGCTGTTGGCTGGGAAATGAAAAGCTACTTAGAGACAATGCTGGCCATTAACTGTAACAGTTCATTCAGGAAATCCATGTTCAATTTCTTGGTCTGTATTGTGGGGTATGATTACAATTTCCAACTCTGTATATTCTACAAAAAGGCTTTTTATTTTTGGGAGGAATGTTACCCAGTCCTGTCTTTCAAGCATCACTATATGGGAGACAAGATTTCCAGAATAATCCCAATGATATAGACATTGCATTATTTGGAATAGTATTTTCAGAAATTAAATAATCAAAGAGTATTAAAACCAAATGGTGATTAGAGTCTCATTTATCTGTTTATTTTGTCAATATTCTGTTACTTTAAAAAATTCTGTGCCCATTGAATGTTGCACGTACTATTTCCTCTCAGTGGTAAGTAAGGTCAAGACCAAAGATTTTTATTTTATGGGTAATTTTCAGATCTATGTTGTACATGTAAGAAAATGTATTATATTTATTAATGGTGATGAACATTTTCATATGACCTATCAGGCCCCAAATTCTGATTCACACATGCATATATATGTGTGTGTATATATAAGTTCATATTCATATTTATTTGTGTATAGACAGTTTCTTGGTATCAAGAAACACTATTCATTCACTGGGATAAATAGACACACACATATATATAAAAGTTTCTTTCTTTATAAGGTTTACGTATATACAAGGTTTTTAAAATATTTTTTGTATAAGCTTTTAAAAATATTTTTATATAAGTTTTTCTAGTGAAGTTTTACTATAATGACTAACTTTGAAAGGATCTTCTGCTGACAGTCAAGCATCAAAGCTTCTGATCCAAAACTGCATCAAAGCCAGTTTTGAATGCTGCACTGAACATCCTGAAACTTTTAAGTTCAGCCAAGCATTGAGGAAGTACAAAAACAAAAGCCTTGTCAGTCAAGAGTCCCAATCATATGGAATAAATAAACTGTTAGAACGCTTCTGAAGTTACCAAAAAAGATCACCCAGTCCACAATTATATTTTACTGGAGCAACTTTTTGTTGTACCTAGCGCAAGACTGTTTTCTACGAACAGGAAATGACTGTGCTGCCACAGAACATAGCATCCAGGTAAAATTACAAATTAATATTATAAAGAAACAGATGAAACATAAATCTTTCAGTGGAGTTCCTTCACATTTAACTGAGATTTCTATTTTGTTTTTCAACATAAGTAACTTGTATGGTCTTTTTCAAGTGCTTACATATGCACTGTCATATGTGAGTGCAAAGTGATCTTTTATAAACTGCATAATATTTGAAACTCCAAAAAATATAATACAAACATAACATAAACTCCATCATATTTGAAAAGTCATGGCATTCAGGTGAAGTCATCAGTGACTGGAAAAAGGGAAGCATTGCACCCATTTTTAAAAAGGGTTTAAAGGAGGACCCTAGGAGCGACTGATCAGTCAACCTCACCTCAGTGCCTGGTGACATTATAGACCAAATCCTCCTGGAAGATTTTTTGAAACTTATGGAAGACAGGAAAGTGAATAGAGACAACCAGCATGGCTCCACCACTGACTTTACCTGTGGGATATATTACAATTGCAAGGTGTAATTTTTAGAAAGTCATTCATTCTTTCCTCCAAACTTGAAATACTATTGGCTTCTTTGTGATGCTGGACTTTGGCTTTCAGGACTCCTTCCTTCTATAAATTTTAAATATCATGATGATGGGATCAGAGCAGTGTCCATCTTCAATCTCTTCCTGTCTAGCAATTCTTTGGTGTGAGGGTGAGAGCCTGGCCCAGGTTGCCCAGAGAAACTGTGGCTGCCCCATCCCTGGAGCGATTCAAGGCCAGGCTGGATGGGGATTGGAGCAACCTGGTCTGGTGGGAGGTGTCCCTGCCCAGGGCAGGGGAGTTGGAACTCGATCTTCTTTAAGGCCCCATCCAACTTGAACCATTCTATGAAGATGGAGGAAGTTGGAAGTGTGCTCGTTTAGGAGATGGGAAATGTTGGATCAAATGCCCTCAGAGAGAGGAGTGAAGTGATCCTGAGTAGTGCACTGCTTGCTGACTATATTAGTTGTCTAAGATGATCTATCTAGTTGTTCTGTAAGTAACATATTGTACAAGCCTTTATCTTCATAGGAGGGTTCAGAGATACAAAATCAATTGATTCAGATACAAATAAGGATTACAAAATGAATGGGAACTAATAACTTCAAGCAATTACTACAACTTAATAAACTGAAGGGAATATGGTTATGTTGGGGAAGTCCATTATTTGATGGAAGATATTGTATTACACAGATAACGCTCTATGAAAAAAAATCTTTTGAAGGTCTCTAATTGAGTCCTTTTCTAACCTTCTTGATAAAATGATTGAATTCTGTAATCACTATTGGGCAGTTCTTTTCATTGAGGGGTGCGTACGTGTAATTTCAGACTTCTGAGAATTCATTTCAATGTAATATTTTTGCTATTTCCTACAACTAACCTGTGGGTAGAACGGTAAATGCCCCTGATTGGTCTCAAGGTTATGTTTTATCAGGTTGCTAGGGGAAAAAAAAAAAAAAGGAAAACAACAAAAGCGCAATGGAGTTGCTCTCAGAAAGCTGTCATTCATTCACCTTGAACAAGCAATGCCAATAATCTTAAGTAAAATCACTTTCTTTTTTTTTTCCCCTTTTAAAATCTTTGAGAAGGGTTGACTCTGAGCTTTTAAGCAGGTCCTAGGAACCATTCACACATTAATCACATTCTTGTCCTGTACTAATACCCCCTGGAGAAGCAGTAAGCAAATCCAGGGATGTTTGATGCGGTGTCAATGCTCTCAAAATGAATCAGAACTTTCATCCAAACCCTGAGCCATTAACAGGGATTAATATTAAAGTGACAAGCTGGGGGGAAGTCCTACAATTTCTTTAGCCATAATACAGTATTTGCTGTATTTAACTATATCTACTAATGATATGACAAGCAATTAATATATCAATGGGATCAAGTAACAGCTATGGACTTTCCTAAGAACTGACCTTTCCCTGTAGTCTAGAATACTCCCTGATGCTGAGGACTGGTTTCTGATTTCTGTCACCTGCCATTCCTGGCACTGCTGGATGGGTTGGGAGCTTTCAGAGGAGTCAAGTTGTTCTTTAGACAAAAACAATTCTGCGCGTCTCCTAGCACAGTTTGGCTGCTTTTTGCTTTGTTCACTAAGGAGACGGTCTATTCTGTAACGATGCTTTTGAAGTCCCTCCTCTAGAGCCAGATATTTGGTATATCAACAGATACATGACCTTTACAGAATCACAGAATAATATGGGGTTGGAAGGGACCTCTGGAGATCATCTCTTCCAACCCCCTGACAAAACAGGGTCACCCGAGCAGGTTAAACAGGAATGTGTCCAGGTGGGTTTTGAGTATCTCCAAAGAAGGAGACTCCACCACCTCTCTGGGCAGCCTCTGCCAGGGCTCTGCCACCCTCACAGCAAACAAGTTCCTCCTCA
>JAOXNO010000033.1:63712863-63738442 GCA_028565335.1 Limnodromus scolopaceus | reverse complement strand
ATGGGGCTTGGAGCAACCTGGTCTGGTGGGAGGTGTCCCTGCCCATGGCAGGGGGGTTGGAACTTGATGATCTTTAACATCCCTTCCAACTTGAACCATTCTATGATTCTATAAACTAGGTTTACAGGACCTGAAAGTGGCTGGAAATGCGTGGCATGGTGGGTCCTGTATTCAAGCTGGGAAAGCTGCACCTGGGATGAGGATCTAACCTCGTTTTTCTTGGTTGGTGAGTGAGGCAGCCCAGGACCCTTCCTTTTCTGTTTCTGTTCTCACAGCCGCTTGCCTGCGTCCCTCAGTTCCTCGCTTTCTGTCTGGGATTCGAAGGTTGGTTGGTTGCCTGTTCGTTAGTCACAATTGGCCTTTCACTGCCTTAAGCCAGAATTACAACATCTTCCTGATTTTGGCTAAAGAAAGCGGGTGGGTTGTGTGAAAAAAAAGGTGTACTCAAGAGTGGCTCGCAAATTGCATGTAATTTGTATTTTTACTGAGGGAACCAAAATGTCAGGAAAATTATACAGCTGATTCAGTGGGAGGAACTGAAAACTTTTCCCATTGTTCAATTGATTTGAAATGCCTTTTTGAGATACTTAGATAAGCACAGCAAATAATATTTTTTTTCTTTTATGGTTATCCATTACTGAAAACTGTAATCCCTACAAAATTCAGACTATGAAACTGAAACATTTTTGAATGTGTTAAGGACACGGCCATTTCTCTTTGTGCACCATCAATTAGTCTACTTATCATCACAACTTCTGGTATATAAAAAATCGAAACAGTTTGGAAAACATTCTAATAAGAACCTAATGAGCACTTTGAGCAAAGCAAAAAAGACAATGTGGTTTCAAATTCTGAAACAAATGCATTTTGGGAAGATGTGAGTGATAAGGTAAAATACTGATTTAGCAGGATGCCACCAGTACACAGCTAAAAGGTAAAAAGAATATAAAACTTGTGTGACGAGAGACCAAAGCTTATCAACTGGAAACAAAAAACTTTTTCTACTCTTCGTCTTTGAGAAGAAGAAAAAAACTTAAAAACGCCCAGCAGGATAGCAAAGCTATAAAAGGACTCTAAAGAACTAAGTTTCTACAAGAAAAAGCAAATAGTTCTTCATGAAACTTGAAACGCAAATCAGTGACAACATAGAAAAATATCAGAGAGTTCAAAATAAGTTGGGGGACAAATTGCTTTGAGGTATAGAAATCTCACAGGGAAACAGAAGGACCATTTGTTCCAGTAAATTGACATAGCAAGCTCTGCTCCAGAAAAATCACAACCACTTAAAAATAGATCAAGGACACAGCTGAACTCAGGAAAAACCAGAGACTACGGATTCTAAAACCTCTTTGGAAAATGAAATAAATTCCACCGGATCCATTTTGTGTAATGGATATTGTTCTCTCTGCAGAAACGAAAATCTGGTAAACTTCTGCTAATTTTCCAGGAAGTTCTGTCTGGTTGGTTGAAGTGGGCTTTTTTTTTTTTTTTTTCCTTTTCTGTTTGTTTGTTTGCTTTTAAAGTCTGGTAGGACTAGTTCAGGGGTAGTAACTGTAAGATTCACGAGCCAAGACTGCCGAGTCACACTTTATTAGGCAGAATGCAACCTATCGCACTTCATTTTACGGGATTCACAGTTCAAAACTATCTGACCGTAGCAGTGGTTTGTAACGGTGACACAGAGATGCTCTCTTTTTGCTTGTGCTTCTGGAGATACTGTGTCTGTTTAGTTGCAGATCTCGACAGAAACTGTAAAACAACTGGGGTGGATCTGCGCCTCAAGGAATGTGTTAAACTGGAATAGTGTTCAGACTCACATAACCAAGGACCGAGAGACCTCTTACACTCTCATTTAAGTTAATTATAATTTTTTGCCATGCCTTTTAAGGGCAGAAAAATCAGGTCAATGAAAGATACTATTTATTTGTCATGCAACGACACCGGTTTTCTGTAAATTATAGTGCGTGATTGGCAAAGACAGTGTCATCACCAATGAAGAGAGTTAAGATGGTTGGTCAAATGTGGATTAATTAAAGCTTCAGGATCAAGTGGTTGCTTACACATCATGCTGCTGCCATTGGAATTTATTTAGAATCATTACAAATTAAGTCATGTCAGATTGTGGATGGAAATGTGTGAGTTTATCATGCCCTCAATAGATCAGTCGGAGCCCTATTCCCAACCATGACTAAAAACTTCCAAACACCATAAGTTTATTAAAAGGGCCCTCAAATTATCATCCATCTTAGTATATTTTTCAGAATATCAGCATATTGGTGTATTTTAAACTGTCTGCTTTGGTTAAATAGGAACAGGCTGCCATGAGTTTTCAGGATAATTTTAAACTTTGGAAAATTTGAACTTAACAAATGAATAAAATCTACTAGGATGTCATGTTACAGTAACAGGAATTTAACAGAAGGACAGTCCCTCCATAATAATGTTTTTTTTCCTGCCTTGGGGAAGAGATGTGTCCTAAAATCTGACGGATTATGCTCATTACTTTTATAAATGTGCAGAGCAATTATTATCTCTGTTGTTTCATTTATATTTTTTTTAAAACAGATACTTTGTTTGTGCGTATTGGGAGAGCAGATGGCTTCTTTCGTATTTAAAATGACAGTAGGAGTACTGATGCTCCCAGTAGAAACTAGGAAAAGAGAAGTAGGAAACTGAGCTTTTGTACTTGATTGAAATGTCACTTTCAGATTTTATTTTCTATTTGGGCTTTTCTTCTTGTTTTTAAAGAAAAGCAAAAAACAAGGCAGCATCTTCCAAAAGCTGCTGTAAGCAACAAATAAACAAAAGTTTATTCACGGTAAATATCTAACTTCATTATATCATCTAAGTCTCTATGGCTTGCTCAGGAAAGGGGAGAAGGCACCTCAACTCAGATGGCAGGCTGCTGAGCTGGAGGAGATTAATGAGTGCACCCTCATTAAGTTTACAGGGGACATCAAAGTGGGAGACCACTTGATAATCTCTGCCATTTGGAAGGATGTAGGGGACTGGGTGAATGGGCCAGCAAGGATAAATGCCAAGTCTTTCGGCTGGAAAGGGAGAGCCCCCTGGAAGGAGTGTGTAGAGAGGTGTGTAGAGAGTCTCTTCTCCCAAGTCACAGGCAATAGAACAAGAGGAAATGGCCTCGAGTTGCCCCAGGGGAGGTTTAGATTGGATATTAGGAAAAAATTCTGCACTGAAAGGGTTATTAAGTGTTGGAAGAGGCTTCCCAGGGCAGTGGTGAAGTCACTATCCCTGGAGGTATTTAAAAGCCGGGCAGATGTGGTGCTGAGGGACATGGGTTAGTGATGGGTTTTGTCAGTGTTGGGTTCAAGGTTGTACTAGATGATCTGAAAGGTCCCTTCTAACCTGGACAATTCTATGATTCTATGATTCTACAATGACACAGGCTGGGGAACAGCTCTACTGAGAAGGGCCTGGGGAGGCGCTGGTGGATGACAAACTGGGCATAAGCCCCGGCAGCAAAGACCAAAAGCAACCAGGACTGTACTAAAAGGAGCATGTCTAGGACGTCCAGGGAAGCAATTATGCCCCTCTCCACTCCCCTTGTTAGAACACTTCTGGTGTCCTGTGACCAGCTTTGGTGCCCCAACATGAGAAAGATGTTGATCCGCTGGTTTCCAGACATGGAATAGCACAGCTAATTGGAAGGATAAAAATAATTTTCACAGTTACAGTAGCATTTGTTGTGCCTGTACCTAAGTGAATAGTGAACTTTGGTGTAAAAGTGAAACTTCTACAGTCAGTTTTGATGCTGATGATGTACCAGTGCCACCAGTGTTCATTTTACTAGACTAAATAACTAAACTGAGAACAATTTGCATCTTAATTTTTATATTTCCAAGCTATATTTGTGTTTCAGTCAGCACTGTGAAATATTGCCACCATCCCTTTCTCCCTTTTGTAATTTTGAAACCGCTGTGGTCAAGAAGTATTTGATTTCTTGTTAAGAAAAATCAAGTAAAGCCCATTTTTCTTTAAAAATTTAAATTGTCTTTCAGCATTTCTGACAGTATAGCCTACAACATACAACCTTTCCCCATGCTGAATTTCAGTTCCCCGCTTTCCCACCATGAGTTCAAAACTGTAGCCCTGAACTTGACAGTGAATAGTAAAGATAGCGAAATGTTCTCAGCATTAAAGTATGACTTAGTGAGGACTGGTTTGACCAGGTTGTAGTCAATGTCTTCTGTTGAAGCTTTTTCCCCTTATGGAATATAATTCCAGAAACAACAGTAAGGAAAAAAGCTAATGTGTTAAGTTCAAGAATTTATCAATAGAAAAGCCTATTGTAGCCTCAAAGGTACTGGCTTAGATCAGATCGTATCCAAATAAAGTGGCAAATGATGGGACAAAGACTAGACATCCAGAAACCCAGAGCTTCCCTGTTTTAGTGATGTTGTGCCTCCTTGGTCTTTCATATTTGAAAACTGAGCTTTTATTGTTTGAGGGGTAGAATCGACTATACAAAATTCTTAGGACTAATGCAGCATTGACACATTACAGTGTTTAAAATCCAGGTATATCAAGTAATCTGTAAGAGAATTGTCACTGTTCTGTAAGGTATGGACGCTGTTAGTCTGCCGACTGGGATGTCGCACCGTGTGAATAAATTGTTTAAGTTTAACGGGAAGCTGACAGAAAAAAAAATGGATTATATAAATCACCCCTCAGAAAATATTTGAGATTTATTAAAAGTAAGGATAGGAAAAGGTCCCTGAATATAGAAGGTAAAAGAACCTTTCAAAAGAACAGTGTCAAAAGTGAAAAGCGATTTTTGAAGAGAAACAGACTGAGATGCCTGTTATTTTCTACATCGGTGTCGGCAGATAGTAAGCCTTGAGGTAAGATAGAGCTATATGGACTGCTTTATAGTTTTAAAACCTGTAGCTCTAAGTGTGCTGGTTTTACTGTTAAAAACCACTTTAAGAGGATAGTTTGAGCTGGTCACAGACTCAGTTTTCCTGGATCAGCATGATAAATGCACATGGAACCGACCCTTAGGTCTGGCCCAGGGCTCCGGGGCTGTATAACTGGTGCTGGGACTTAAAAAGGTACCAGGTCTAAGATTCGTAAATGAGGAGAAAACTGTAACTGTGGCAAAGCTGAAGCATATTTTCAGAGGGTCACAAATTGGATCTGTGAATCCTTTCAAATCCACCTCACTTTATCCATTTCAATGAATGAAAAATACCATTCCAGTTAATATTTAGCCTTTACAATAGACTAGTCCCCCAGCAATTAAAAAAACCCCAACAGAATGAAATAATAATGCAAAATTATTTGATGTAGTAAAGGTTTCTAATTGAATAATTCTTTTTCAAAAGTTTTAGGAGGTCGTGTTTTATAATCTCTTAATTGATTTACTTAACTTAGCAGCCAGAATTTCTCACAGGAGTTACTTTTAAAACACACAGTAAGAAATATTCATGAAAAAAGGATTATTGTGCTGTATCCCTGCAGTAGCACTTTATATTAAGTGACATTAATTGCTTAATAATGACTATATAAATTGCAATTGGACTTTCAAGGAAACAGCAGTATTTCCATTTCTCATAATTCAGAGCTCAGTAAATATGATCAATTTACAACTTCTGTGTTTCTGACTGCCCCAAACATGCCAGAGTGTTAGTGTGTGTCCAGCTGATGCATCTTTAGTAATATAATTTTAATTTAAAACCCTAATATAGCAGGTCCAAGTAGCTCTGCTGGCCTTAAGACTGCCAGGAATTCCATTTTAAATACCTCTTTTATGGAGATTCATAACCAAGCTGTAAAATAAAACTGGGCTCCAGCTTGAAACCTGGTATGTGTTAGGGAGGAATATCTTTCACAGAATTTCAGCCAATGTGGTTTATCTATTTAACAGAAGGAAAATTCAACAGTTTGGACTTTTCATTACTGTAAAGAGTGTGGAATGCTAAATACAGTCTGGCAGAACTAATTTTTGTCACCAGGTCTCTACAGTTTGTTAATGACTGAGCATGATTTTGGATGCCTAGTTCCACAAAGGGACAAAGTTTAAAAGAGAGGGGTTTGGTCTATTGTGGTCATTAAAAAATCACTTACAAGGGGAAGGCTTGGAAAGGAGATAAAGTCATTACTAAATAGAAAGCAGCTCCCAACTGGGAGCAAAGAATCAGGACTGTCTGGTTTAGCAATTTCACTTTCAGACATTGTGAGAAGCCCGGAAATAAATGTTTAGACCAGAAAGCTCTACAGAATATAGAGCTTTGTGTCTTTTGTATCTCCTCAATCTCTTTCTTCTTCTACATATGCAATATCTTTGGTTCAAAAGACCAGTGCCAGAGTGAATAAGATAAAAGGCATAACCAAAACCTCAGGTTGTTGCATGGATGCTGTGGCAGACAAATTTCTGACAACCCTAGAGTGGTCCAAGCAGTGGAGAAGTGGTCTTCAGGTTGGCCTCATAATTCAAAATAATAGAAAATATTTACTGAGTCCCTCTGTGGCCTCTGACAGAAAACAATCAGGGGTGCACATGAGGATGCATTATGTATATTTAGGGTGGGACATGGGGGTCTTTTTGGTTTCTGTCCAGAGAAGTAAAACAAAATTGTGGTTTTAGGATAGCTAATCAAAGAAATATATCGGTATTATTACAAAATACATATGGATTTATGTGTGTGTGTGTGTATTTTGTAAGGCAAGGCAAGCCCAGTTCTTCTAGAAAACGTATTTTAAAATACTTGTCAAAATCCAATATAGGTCAAAATGGCTCACCTACACCTTCATTTAAGTAATGTTAATTGCAGTTATGTTTCACTTAAATTTCCTTTGCCATGTAGAAATAGAACATTTGGACATGTGTTTCCAGATTGGTTCCCAGTGTTTCTTTAAACTGCCTATTCAGACTCCTTTTAGAGAATTCCATCTAATCAATCAAAGTTTTAAAATGGTCGCTCTTTTTAATTATATCATACTACACAGAGATTAACCCATTCCTAATCGTTGTTGTTAATGTTGTTGTTGTTTTTATTATTTATTACTATTATTATTTCCTGTACTTTTGCCTCTTGATTTTCTTTTAGAAAATTGAGACAGTTATAATTAAATGAAAACTCATATAAGGATAGTCTCTTGACATTTCTTTTTATTCTTTGCCATCTTTTCCCTCCTCTGCCTTTTTTTTCTCTCTTTTTTTTCTCCCATTCAAAGTGTGCAGCAATATAAAAATGAGTACTTCCCTTTAATTTGCACGTTATGGCACAGCGTAATGTATTCAGAGGCACTACATCATCCTAACACTTGCTACTGCCATCCCTGATATCTGGGTAGTTGTCACTTGGTAGAGAAACCCTAAGGATGAGTAAAGTGTCTGAGATTTCAAGTTCAGTGGAAGAGTGCAGAAAGTCCGAAGTCGTGTTCCTTTCTTACACTAGGACATCAGCTTTGATTTAAGTGCCTGTTCGAGTTAAAATTCAAATCCTGAATTTAATTTCTTAATTTGCCTGAGGCATCGGTCTCACTGGTTTCCTTCAGAGGACAAACAGAACTTAAAAACCATAACCCAAAGAGGTGGTAATTTAATGTACAAACTCTGATTTTATGATGTCATTGTAATAAGAGGCATTTGAAAGCACTTTGGGAATTTCAGCTCTTATTCAGATAGGTGAAAATGTGCCGCTGGAGTCATTGAACCAGAGAAAACGCAAAGAAGTGCGATTCAATAAGTCAGTGGTAAGCCTATATGCAAGTTTTTTTGTTGCCATCCCAGCTAATGTATTTAAATTTCCTCTTTCTCATTCTCTATTGTTCAGGTTCTCTTTATCTCTGGGTTTGCATTTGCTGTACGTCTTCACCAGTGCACAACAGTGCTGATGATTGCTTTAAAACACTTCAGAAGTTTATTTTTCTTTCCCCAGCTTAGCAAACATGCCCTGCATGTGTCCTGGTTTCAGTGTAGCACAGGTCTCCCTCACAGCTGTCCGGCAGAGTTCCTAATTTCTCCTCCAGCTATATACGCTATAAAATAAAAGCTAACCTCTAAAATTATCTTATGTACCATTAGTGTTTTGTCCACATTCCCCTCTGCTTTTCAGTCTTATGAATGATTACTCTTCTGGATCTCTAAATACATCAAGTCCAAGCTCCTTTTCCTCTCTTTGTCCCGTGTTGTCCTTCCTATTTCCAGATCTTCCCATCATTCACCTCCCTTATACAACTGTCATCCTCCTGTCTTCACCTTGGAGCTCCTTTTCTATGCCATTTGGAACTTTCTTCTACCTATATTGTGAGTTATAATCTTCGGTGTTTTTCAGTTGTACCACAGTACTACTGCATGTTTCATAATCTCTTGTGTGTTCTCACCCAGCTGCTGGACTTTGTGATTTTGCCCAACTGAGGTTCTCTGACACTTGCGCTCTGTATCCAAGTTCAAATATTAGGGTTCCTCTTACCAGGTTTTGTTAGCTGCTAGTATACAATAAACACCAGATATTTTAGGATGAAAATTTGTTTTATATTTGCAATAATCGTTAAGGTCTTGCCCCCTCCCCCCCACCTCCCCAAAGTCTTAGACACTCTCTATATAGTACTGTCTCCAAAATATACACCCTGAACCTCACCTGCGTAAGCGGTTAAGGACCTTACTGCTCCTCTATCTAAAGAAACTCATTCCGTACCAGGAAGGCATCTCCTGGCTTTGATCAATCTTACAGCAATGAAAGGGACTTCAGGTCGTCATCTAGTTCGGTCTCTTATTCTAAGGTAAAACTGTCACCTGATGTATTGTTCTGGTCTGTGTTACCCTGACCAATGTAATTTTTTCTCTATTCTATATCACTCTATTGCATGTTGCTTGTAATTTGACTGATTCACTGAGACTGTGGGTTTCTTCTTCGGTTTTATGTATATACAACACCTTAGCACAGGTGCATTCTCCATGACGTATTTAGTCTGTTATTGGAGGTTCTAAGATGATGCAAACAAAAAGACCATTGGGCATTTAACAAACACTAAATGCTTTCCAAGAGGCCGTTTATCTCACGCTGCTCTTTTTTTTTTTCATGCTTATACTTCCTTACAGTTTTTATTCAGACTAAACATGTTTGCACAGCAAATATCTCACAGACAAAATTACAAATCAGCTCTCCATCCATCACAGTTTTACTCAATGTTTCAGCTATATTTTAATTTATTTGCACTTGAAAAAAAAAGGGGGTTAAGTTTACATTTTTCTTGAATGTTAGAATGTGAACTGTATTTGCATGGCCTTGTCTTTAAAATTAATCTTTATCAAAAGGAGAAAAACTTATACAAAGACATAATTCTTCTGAACATACGTGTCCATAAAAACATCTTCCTTTTACAGCACCTCATTAGACAAAAGCTAATATATAATTTATTTTCTGTAACAATGACCTGTGTAGTACTTCTTTCCCTCTGCCCTTCCCTTGAAGTAGTTTGACTTTCCTCTGTAACTTTAAGAAGGGAATAATAACATTTCAGATAATTTCTGTTGGTATAAAAATTCTAGACAGGGGTATTTTTTTGAAAATTTTCTCCATTAGGAGTTTCTGGATTTTTACCTATGGGGATCTATGAAAGCATGAAGACACAGTTTAGGTTTCAAACCTGTTTCTCTAGTTTCCATGCTCTTTAACTTCCACCATTTAAGCTTTAAATGTCAAAAGAAGTGATGTGAACTAAAGGAGACAGCAAGCGCATAGGGAAAAAAAGTGAAATATAGAGGCAGACAGAGAAGTTAATCCCAAGAAATTCTGTAACAAACTGTTGTATTGAATTTAACTCTTAATAGAGTAGTGTTATAGAATTCAGCCCATTTCAGTAAAAATGCTGAAGTCAATGGAAAATTGTCTTTTACTTTAATGCCCTTTTAGGTGAACTTTGAACTCCAATATAGGTATCATTAACTTAGATATATTTACAATTGTTCTATTTTGTGTGATTCCAACTACTATTCTATGTTAAAGAAGTTCTAATTTGATAGTTTAAATTGGCTATTGGATCATGTTTTGTCATCTGAATTTGAAAATGTCACACATTTATTTTTACAGACTTTACATTCAGACTTGCCAATATTTTAAATTATATGAATTAGGAGAAAGGATTTTTAAGATGCTTCACTATTTTTCTCACATGCTACATTTCCCTCAGAAGTCCCTTTGTCTGCATGTAAAAACACAGATGGATAAATGTCAGTATCTGAAAATATCTACTATGAGGGCACTATGAGAGCAAAAAAAAGTCTTTCATAGATTTCTTTCCTTCATCCTACTAATTATTTATCTTTATAAAGAAAGAAAATTACCTGAACTTCAAAGAGACTACTAAAACAGATTTTGCTACAACTGTGCTCGTGATTGATTGATTGCTTGCAAAAAGAACCCCAGTATAAATTAATGTTATGAAAAAAATTACATGTACACAAGTGGAACTAAGAACTCTACATTTCATTTAAGGAGAAAGTCTCTGAAAGAGAGATGGCATGCGAGGCACACCTCAAGGCCTTTTGATCATAGAGTCAAGAAAAAAAAATGTTTTAGAAAGGGGAGGTTAGTTTGGTAGTATGACAGATCACAGAATTCAAGGTTTTAGGAGGGTTTTTAGCATTCAGAATAAGGTCAGATCAAATCTACTACAAAATGCCCAGAAGTAATAAAAAGAGAATATTCATGTATCAATATCATTCCAGCTTTCATTAATATGGATGACTCAAAGGGCAACGCTGACACATGAAGAAATGGATATAAGGTGGTTGTGAATGCTAAGATTGAATATTAAAAGAAGTTTTCTTATAATTCAGGTAAAGTATTTCATCCCAAATCAGACATGTCAGATCCTGGGACACTCATACTGTAGCGTAAAAGATCCTTAATTGTCTTAGTATGAAACCTGATGAATGCATAATCCAAATTCTATTATGTGATTTTTTTGCTAGCAAGATATTGCCTTCAGTTGCCTGCTCCACGTTCTTTTAGTCTTAAATGTTGAAGGCAGTAGAAGTTCATACAAATTTCTGTAACTTTCTCTCAAGTCCTGGGTTTGGGGTGGGTTTTTTTTTTTGGTGGTTAAAAGCACTGAGAAGCGGATTAATACAAATCTGGTTTAATCCCAGCTAAGGATCATGACAGCCATTGATTTCAGGTTTCAAAGTGGATTATTTTCCTCATCTTCTGAAGATCTAAGAATGATCACAGCCCGTATATGATAATCTGAATTAATTTACTGTTTCTGGACTAAGATACCTTTTGGAAATTCTTTGACAGAGCTACTAATATATTGCTTGTTTGGGACACTGATGCTGTACTGGAACTTTTCCATTATATTCTGTTTCTTTGTATAATATTCTTGGATACAAGAATAAGACAGATTCTCTGTTAAATTCTGAATTGTTGAAATACATTATATTGGACAACAGATGGTGTGACAATTCTGTCTCTAACTCTCTGCCAAATTCTCCTTTACCAGTTGGACCCTATGAGTATTCCAACTCCATTTAGTTCATTTTTACCAAGTTCTTGAAATGCTCAAAATTAGTATCTTCCTTGATATCACCTTCAATAAGCTTTACCATGAACCTTGATTTCATTTATAATGCAGGGAAATAGTGATAAATTGCCAGGACTTTCCTAAATATGTATCGTGACCTCTTTCTGGATCCTCTGAAACTTTCACTATTCAAGTGTCAGAAAAGATGTTGGATGATGACATGCACAATTAATTTCAATGGATACTATTTTGCTAGGTCAGAGAATTGAGCAGTTGGAAGATATACCCGTCCCTTGCAAATAAAAAGAAATGAAGGCAATTTCTATGCTGTTCTCTGCTTTTTAAGCTGGCATAGTTTTATGATTTCATGGGTGATATGTCTATATTGCAGTTAATAAGGAGTCAGTCAGACTTTTAACTAAGGCACAATTTGTCTTTAGTAGTTTTCTTTGGGTTTTTTTTACTAACTTTTTGCTTGCTTTTCCTGATTCTCTCTCTTTGGAAGCTTTCTTGTCTGCCAAGGAGGAGTATGGATACGTAATAATCATGTAAAAGCATCATAAAAAGAGAATGAAATGTCTTCAACTTGGTGTCAAATACAACGTAGTGTTTTCCTGGCTGCAAGCCACTGGTGCTTGGGGTCCTGATAGACACCGAGTTGAACATGAACCAATAATGTGCTTAGAAAGGCTGTGGAGTCTCAGTCCTTGGGGGAGAGGAATCTGAATCTCTCTGGCTTTTTTTTTTTAAGTATTATTTTTCATTGTGGGGTTTTGTTTGTTTGTTTTGTTCTAAGACCATGAAACTTAAGATGAAAAGCAAAACCCCAAACCATACCTGCAAAACTTTATCTGTCTAACAAGCGTGGCCGGCTTTTCATCTCACTTGCATTTTGTCTCTGCTTGTGTATAGAATGTGCCATCAAAGGAAACAATGAAAGCTAGAGGATTTCTGAATATTCAGCAAATGGACTTCAGGTAGTAATTTTATCTTTTGGGGAGGACAGACCTCATTATAGAAAGAGTCCATTTCTTCTTCAGCTCCACTGTAGCAATATTTACAGCTTGTTCCTCAGATCTTCAAGTCTGCATTGTAACAATAATCAAATAAACCTTTTAATTACACACATAATTAATTGTCATTAATTGTGACATAAAAAAAATCCTTTCTTTTAAAACTTTAGTTCCTTAAAAATCAAGTCTTATTCATATTCATTAAGTTTCACAAGAAAATTCTGTATTGGTTTGATGTGTAAGTCATCTTCAATAACTATATGTGACATTCATTTGCAACAGCCTTTATAGGTAGAAATCTCTGCAGTATGCTAATATCCTCCGTGGATAACAGACAACAGGTTTGCTAATATTTTCTTTTGTCTTTTATCTCATTTTCGCCTTCGATATTTTTCTTTGGAAACTTATATGATCCTTTAAGGCAGAACTGGATATATCCCATTATCATTTAAATCACATAATATCTCTGAAAACTGTAAAAACTTTCAAAGTATTACACAACTTTTAGTCATGTGCTCTCTTAATGAGATTTAAAAAAAAAAAAAAAGAAAGGAAGTAAAAATTGACCAATTTAATCTCTAATTTTTTAATTTTCAGTGGTTGTTAGAGGGTACTGTAATGACTTCACGACACAATGGCAGTAATAACAGACAGTGCATTTTTTTCTTATCATAGAATAGAATCATTGAATCGCTTAGGGTGGAAAAGACCTTTAAGATCATCGAGTCCAGCCATTAACCCAACGCTGCCAAGTCCACCACAAAACCACATCCCTCTGCACCACATCCACACAACTTTTAAATCCCTCCAGGGGTGGTGACTCCACCACTCCCCTGGGAAGCCTGGTTCAATACTTGACAACCTTTTCAGGGAAGAAATTTTTCCTAATATCCAATCTAAACCTCCCCTGCTGCAACTTGAGGCAGTTTCCTTTTGCCTTTTTGTCTCGCGTAAAACTATATACATTGTATAAAAATATTGTGTTAAAAATACAACTGGATTAGAATCATCTTCCACATAGAACTGTGCTGCCTGCCTATTTACCCAGTCCCAAATAGACAATTGACATTAAGTATGTCTATTCCTTGGCTATTTCTTTTTACTTTCAGAGACATACACATTTGATCTGTACCCTTTCCATCTGATCATATAGAAAGGCCATTTCCGAGAGCCACTCTGCCAAATGATGCTGACCTTAATCTTATCCCAATTTCCTTTAACTTTTATGTCTTATCTGTTTGTGACAACCTCTGTCTGCTTCAGGTACCTTTTCGAGACACAACTTTTCCTTAGTGCGTGCGGAAAATCCAACCCTATAACTGACAAACACATAGTGTACCGTGGGTATTGGTAATGAATAATGCTGGGTGAAAAAATATTTTCAGGTTTTTTATGTGTCTTGTATATAAAAATGTTATAAAAGTTTATAAAAATGTTATAAATCTTTTGTTTATCAAAATTTCAATTGGTTGGATTTTCTTTCAGTTACAAATTCCTGAGTTTCTCTATTCATCTAAAACTATCTTGTGCTGACAGTTCCAGATTTAATGAATCAACATGTTTTAAGGTAAAAATGTTTCGTAAACAACCTACACTCATTTCTGACTCTGGTTTATCTCATTCTGTCTGTGATCATGTCTCCTTGTTCTTTGTCTTAACATGCGTGTTCAACTCTTCTAATGGCTTTCTCCTGTGTCAGCAATTTGGGGAAAAAATGCTAGTTTTATTATCTCTATGCAGAAGCTGCAACAACAGACCTTGCAATATTTGGATTATTTAGGTATTTCAGCAGGAACAAAAATGTAGGTAAACACCTAGGTATGTGGCATAAAAGAACCTAAAAGAGATTTCAAAACCTAAGACAATTTTAGGAAACAATAAGAATTGTCATAATTGTTTAAACACAGTTTAGTATGATCTAGAACAAAGGCAGTAAAATTTATCCTCACTAACAGGACAGGATGGCTGCCAGCCTGAAAAATCAGCCTTACAGTAAAACTGTCATCCTTTTCAACTTGTTTTTCTCATAAGGACAGATAAACTGAAATCACCCGCTTACCACGGCAGCCACATTCTGCAGATCCTTTTGTACACAGCACTTTATCTATAAAAAGATTCAGGTAGCACATCTACTTACACATTAAGTTTTTAAGAGGAGGTAGCTGTTCTGTAACAGGTGGATCAGATCTGAAGAATCTGTTTTGCTTTTGTAGACATTTGGAGACTGTATCTTGTTTTAGGATTAGGACACCGGCATGCACAGTTTATGAACAGATCCTGCTATTAAATCCTCCCCTCTAGTTTTATATAATGACATAATCTCTTTCAAAATAGAAAGCTACTGATGCTGAGCTACTGCCTTTTTTATAAGCTTATTAATAAAAATTTCATAATATGACAAGAGGATATTATTCCAGTTTAACTAATACCTTACAAATCAGTCATCACCAGCTGCAAGAAATGATTTGAGAGGATAATAGTTTGCACAATAAAGGCAAGTTAACATCCCTAAATCTTTGTGCTAAGAAACAGATTAGATGTTATTGTTATTACTAATGTGCTTGCAGCAAAGTGGCTGATAGTGATTTGGATAAATGTGGGAATTGTTCCAAAAAGAAAAGGCATCAACGATGTTGTGGATCCCGGGGTAATGTGAATAGCTCTTCATTTGGCCACACAGTGGATTCCCATTGTTGTATCTTCTGGGCATGGCAAAACTCATACACAACCGCTGTTTTTCTGAACTTTGGGCATTGTTCTCTGCTTCTACTGTGGTTCAATTTTTAACAGTCAATAGGAAAAGGAGTCCTACGGGTTCACTGTCATAATGTGCGATAACATCAAGGTCATTGTTTTACCTATCTTTGGAGTATTCTGGGCTGGTAATTGTAGTAGAAAACATATGGAACACATTATCCTCAATCATAAAGAAAATTATTGATGGTAAAAATGACAAGAACAAAAATCTAATGTTTTCGTGTGGGGAGAAAGGCAATGGCTCACACTTTGAGCCATTAGGATTAGTGTGATAGGTTAATGTTAACCTAAAACCATTGTTTTACCATATAGGCACTCCTTTAACATATGTTGAATGCTATATGTATCGTGTCATCCCACGTAATGGGCAGTGCCAATCTCATAATGCATACTTTATGCTCTTGCTCAGCTTTCTAATTTATGTTAGAAAATGATCTTAAAAAGAAAACTTCTCATTCACAGGATATGTGTTAATTTCTTTTCAGAGATGTATTAATTTCCTTTGTTGCTTCCTTGGACATTTTGTCCTCTGATTTATTCTTCTTTGCCTCATCGTTAAGGTTAATAATGCTCTCAACTGTTCCCTGCATCTCGCCTTGTAAAAAAGGAAGGATAGCACTTACCTATTTGTTCACACGAGTATGACAATAGCTTTTTTCTATCCTAAGAAACCTCTTGCTGAGCTTAAATGTCTTGGCAAAAATAATCCAGAAGTACAAAATAGTACTGCTGTATTAGCATCAGCCCCATAACTTTTAACTGGTTTTGTAAACCTGAGATTCCCCCCCTCCCCCTTTTTTTTTTTCATAATGATCTAGAAAAGACCACATATTAACATGATGAATTGAAAGTGCCAGGGAAGTATTGGCAGCTTAGAGTAAAACCCAATATTTTTATAAGCTGAAGATTAATTCAAAACTTTCATTAAAAAAGTGAACAGCCTTTAGAAAAACTAGGTGGCATTTATTTCATTATTAATAATTATAATTGTATCTCTCCCATCTGTCTCTTCTTGTGGGTAATGGGCTTTTGTCACTGCAGATGTGTCCCATTGATACACGCTGTCAACAAAAGAAAGACGAAACAGGGGAAATGAAGGAATGTACATTTTACACCTAGAAGAGAGGTAACCAAAGTTATGTCCTAAGCCCTTCTTTTTCTTGAAGTCTGTGTGTGGGTAACTATCTCAAGGCAGAGGAGCAATGCCTTATACCTAAGATTTACAGTATTCATGTTATGTTCTATTTGAATATTTTTTATTATGTGCCTTCTCTATTATACATGTATTTTAAACTATTACTTAGAGTTTGTACTGCATTAGATTTTCAGTGTTTCAGTCAAAACTTGGTTAATGCCAAGTAAAACATGGCTAATGCCTTATTTTGAAGTTAATTATTACATAGAGAACACTGAAAATCTATTTAAGTTCTCACTTGCATTATTATTATGCCAATATTTAAGATAACTGTTTTTGTAGCACATAATATCAGGCACAGATATGATTTCAAAACTCTGCAAAGTTACAAGTTAGTTATAATTAAAATAGATTTTTATGTAGAAAAACCTGGAATGTCTGCATGGTTTTACAGGTAAAATAACGGTGGGGCATATTTTTTGTTCAAGAGAAGTGACTCTGACTTATTATGTTAAAATAGCTCCTTCTCCCTATAAATACCTCTGCTTTGTCTCACTCAGCAACTGCAGCCTGTAACTTATAACTGCAGGCTGTGCACATAATTATTGAGTTTCTAGCCCAGACAAAGCTTGAGAACTTGCTTAATGAAAACTACCCATTACTTTGGAGTAAAAACTGGAGGAATAGATTGTGAGGCATTATGAATTCCAAAACTGAAAAAGACCAAAATGTCTGATTTCAATGATTTAAATTTCATACATATATATATATATATGTATGTATGTATATATATAAATTTTAAAAAGCCTGGCATATTGTGAAACTTCATCTTGTAGAACAGTGGAATTATAAAGATTTCTGGTAAAACAGCTTTTGAAGCAACTGTGTTTTCCTTTTTTTTTTTTGACTCTGTGAAATTATTTCTAAATTAAATACATCAATTTTTATTAATCAATGTGAGCACAACCACATGAGTATTTTTAAAGAGATTGAATTAAAATGCATCCATTTCTTGAAATAGTTTATTACAATAATGTACACTATGCTAATACGGGCTTTAGTTCAATAGTAATGGTAGCAAATCAATGGTAATTAAAGAAGTAATGAGTGTTAATAAGAGTAAATGATAGGGGAATTCTTAAATACCTTTTTAAAGGATTTTAAGGAATTCTTAAAACACAGCAGTACCCTTCAGAAATTAAATTACTCAATGTAATAACTCAGCTTTTTACTATCTGTTGCACTCAGACATGTTCTTCTTCATGGAGTCTGAGTTTAAGTTAAAATCAGTTTGATTCCTCTCTCCTATAAACTGTCAACATTTTTCCAAAAGGTTTATACTACTGCATCATATGTGTCTGCTATTGGGGATGGGGGGGGGGCAAGATAGAAATAAGACAAGGTGTTGAAGAGCTGTAATTATTCATATAGAATCACAGAATATTATTTGCTTTGGTGGATTTGGACTATCTAGAGGAGAATATGCCAACATATTGTTGCATTTCATAATTGTCATAATGACTTCTCCCTTTGAAGACAATATTTTGTCATTCCTTTTTTCTTTTTCATTTTTGTATTATTTATACACTAGACTAAGGAGATCTTAATTTTATTCCTCACAGGCCTCCTGACTGAGTCCTTTTGACTTTTGCTGTCATAGACATCTGAGTCTTTCTGTTCAGATCCCACCCAACCATTGCCAGGCCTTTTGCGTAGGCTGTTTCTGGGAGGCCGTCCTGGGGTCTACTCCCATGAACAGAAAATACCTTATCAACACGGATATGAATATTCTTTCACTGCAAATATAGATCAACTAACATCAACCATTGTGTTGATGGTCTTTAGGTTTTTATAGCTAAGAAAATTCCATGTAAGTTTATTCAAACTAAATGTGTAATTATTATCTCTTAGTGATAAATTACTTTGTCTATCTACTCAATCATACACCATTAAAGTAAGATTTTGACTAAATTAATTTGAGACATGGGTCCAAAAATCTTTTCCTTAGACTATCTATCGCTTATGATTTTATTTATCCCGGTATCAAAACCAGTAGAAATGAGGTTTTGAAAGCCTTTGGAAATCTTTCTTTTAGGTGTTTGCTTCTTTTATAATATATTGTTCTCCAAACCTATGGTAAAATAACTTTATAATTTAACAGGCCAGAAATACAGAAATAACCCATAAATTCTCCCTTTTTATTTCCTTGCTTATGACATTATTACATCTTGCTTGCTTTTCCCTCTGCTGAACTCATTAACTTATACTTTGGCTGTGACAAATCTTTTGGAAAGACCTGCACTTTTCATCTGACATTAAAGTTTATTCCAGCAGCCAATGATCCTGTGGAAAAAAAAAAAAAAATATCTTAATATCCATTGTGACTTTCCCAGCACTTTTTTTACCTCCCAATCAGCTTATAATTTTTGGTAAAAATGCCCTTGAAGAATCAAACATATATTTTCCTGTTTGGAATTTTTTGCCTTTTGCCCATACATAGTTACAGCAATGACAGACAATCTTCAATACAGATATGAAGTGTAGATGTAGATACACTATCTTTCAGATTTTGAAAAAATATACTTAGATATTATTACTCCATAATTCAATCTTACATAGTTTCAAGGTTAGGTTTAATATCATAATATTTTTAGTGCTATTGCCTGCCCATTGTTTGTGATTCTGCTTTCTCGCCTCTAATCCCAGGCAGAAGTAAGAAAAAAGGGAAAAAAAAAAAAAAAGGTAAGAGTTCATTTTTTGAAAAAAAATATTTTGAATAGCTTTTTCTAGATGCTTGTGGTTCAGTTGTACCTGAAAGTTCATTTTAAACCTTGAAAAGTTTCTGTAAAAAACCTGATGCTCCTCCTTGCAGGTAGAGTTCCACTGAATCCGAAAACTTTAGGTGCCTCGTTCAGCCCAAGGTAAAAGCTGCAGCAGAGAGCGGTGAAACTGCTGCGTGCGAGAGATAACAAGATTAGCCGAAAGAATATAAAACCCAGTTTAGCCGATTGTTGGGTTTCATCCCATAACTGTGTTTCACTTCCCGCTCTCCACCCCAAAATAAAGGACACGTAAAGCTAATGAAAACATAAAAGCAGCTGAGCGATAAAGGACTTTGTGTGGGGGAAGTTTTAGGTAAACCTCTGGCGAAGGAGGAATCATACTTTTGTCAAACAAAATGCTGAGGCAAATACATGTGTCTCTAGTGAGTATCGCTGCGTCAGTCAGGATGAAGGCTTTGTTCTCATACTAAAGAAACTTATTCTTTTGAACTTAACGTATTCTGCCTATTGAAATGACTGCCTTGTGCAAACAGATTAATGAAATACTTTCCCAATGTATAGGAGTATTGATTCATAAACAAGTCATAACGAAAGTGAATTTTTTCACTGAAAATATTGAACATGAACTGTAAATAAAATTTGGTCTTATTCATTCCAAGTGAAAATGAAATTGATTTTCTTAGTCAACACTTTTCGGAGGTAACATGTCATTTAACTGTTTCATGTTTCTTTTCTTTTTTTCCCCTCTAATGTAATATTGTAAATATACTTGTTTTACTTGTTTGTTGCCCACAAATTCACCTATCAGTAAACTCTTCATCTTTTCAGTAAAATGGTCGCATCATTTTTTTCTTCAGATATTTTAGACTCTAAGGGTGTTAGTGGTCTCAGTCAAAATGAATTAACTACCTATTAGTTTGTGAATGTTGCATTAGCTTCTGGATGTCACACCTCTACAGCAGGATTCAGATGCTTATGGAAGAAACTGGATTGCCTACACGGTGTGCAAGGAGAGTTAGTAGAGGATCGAGAGCAATGGTACTTAGCTCTTCTAGCAAGCGGAGCTGAGAACTGCATAGAAAAAAAATACCAGGAGCCCTGATAAAGAAGTCTGTCTGAAATTTCAAGCACAGTTATAGTTTAGGTGCCTAATTCTTGTCTAGATGAAATTATCTGGTTGGTGACATAAATGGCCTGAAAGGATCTCCTCAGAGTATATGGCTCTATTTCTTATTTCAAAGAAAAGTTTCCTCTGCCTTTATAATGTGTCCAGTGACAGTGATGGTAGCGATAGCATTGCTATGCTATTTAATTCTTACACTAATTGCTTTATTTAATATGTGGGAAACCTGAGCAAAATTGTTCCATCAGCTCAGTAGGTATAAATGTAAACCAAACTTATTGTACTTCCAGAGACAGAGATGGTTAAGGTCTTGAAGCATCTGAGATATGGGAAGAGGCTGAGAGACCTGGGCTTGTTTAGCTTGGAGAAAAGAAACCTCGGGGGAATCTTATCAAGGCGTATCAGGAACAGTGTGGCCAGCAGGACTAGGGAAGCAATTGTACCCCATACTCAGCACTGGTGAGGCCCCACCTCGACTACTGTGTCCAGTTTTGGGCCCCTCACTCCAAAAAAGCCATTGAGGGGCTGGAGCGGGTCCAGAGAAGGGCAATGGAACTCGTGAGGGGTCTGGAGCACAAGTCTGGTGAGGAGCGGCTGAGGGAGCTGGGGGTGTTCAGCCTGGAGAAAAGGAGGCTGAGGGGAGACCTTCTCGCTCTTTCCAACTCCCTGAAAGGAGGGTGTAGCTGGGCGGGGTCGGTCTCTTCTCCCAAGGAACAGGCCATAGGGCAAGAGGAAACGGCCTCAAGTTGCACCAAGGGAAGTTTAGGATGGATATTAGGAAAAATTTCTGCACTGAAAGGGTTATCAAGCATTGGAACAGGCTGCCCAGGGAGGTGGTTGAGTCAGTGTTCCTGGAGGGATTTAAAAGTTGTGTAGATGTGGTGCTGAGGGACATGGTTTAGTGGTGCACTTGGCAGTGTTACGTTAACAGTTAGACTTGATGATCTTAAAGGTCTTTTCCAACCTAAATGATTCTATGATTCAGTAAACACTGAGTCTGTGCTTCCTCTGGAGTATTTGTGCTTATTTTGTTGTAAAGAAATTGTAACTTTTTTTTTTGCATGCTAAGCTTGCAAAGCTACATTGATAACATTTATTTATTGAAGATGTAAAACATGAATTGACTCCAAAACAGACCACTCTCCGTTCCCAGGACAGTGAGTCCACACAACAAAAGCTTATTTTTTCTTAAGAAAATGTTTGTTTAAAGTTTCATCTAAATGCTGGTTTGATGTCTGATCCAACAACATAAAGATTAGAGCTTTTTAAATTCACAAAATATCATGTGCTGAGCATATTGAGCATTCTTGGCATTTGGGGAACAGAAAAAACACATGACTGGAAAAAGCTGTCAGAGCGAGTAGAGTCCTTCTGCTGCCTGTGGACAGAACTAAGGTTTGATCCTACATCAGAAATGAGGGACTTGATTAGATCTGTGAATCTCTAATTATCATTACAATCAGACCTACATAAAAGATTGCAACCTTTAAAATATTTTTCGTCAGAATGTTGTTCCATATAAATCCATATAAATGGATTTATATAAATGCAAGATATAACAGGCTTTCACACTCACAAGCTGTAGATAAATTATTTTCTTAAAAATAAAGCTATATTTTTTCTCATTTCTCTCACTGTTCTTTGGTTTGCAGAGGTAAGTTTTGTGTGATTTCCTTTCCCTAAGGAAAAAAAAAAAATTAGTTTGGCATAATTGTTCCCGTTGATCCCACACATTTACTTTCTTCCCAGATTTACTATCTACCTGATCTCAAAAGACCTTATTTATTATTTCGGTTCTATAGGAAAGGAAATAGTTTCTAACTGGTGGTACCTGTCCTACCATTGCTGCAGAGGTTACTCTGCTGATGAAGAGTGTTGCTAATACTTTTGTTCTTGATCTTTGGAACTTCCCTGTGTTTTTTAATGAAATTTCTTAAGCACTGAACTTTACTTATGGATTGTAGCCTCGGATACACAGAATGGTTGAGACTGGAAGACACCTCTGGATATCGTTTAGTCCAACTCCCCCTGCTCAAAGAAAGGCTGCCCTGGTATGATTGGGTTTTGAATATGTCCAGGGGTCAAGACTCCACAACCTCTCTGAAAAACCTGTTCCAAAGTTTGACGACACTCACAGTAAAACCAAGGCTCCCCTATCTTCAGATGCAATTTCCCATGTTTTGATTTTTGCCCATTTTTCTCTTGTTCTGTTGGCAGGGACCACTGAAAAGAATCTGGGTCCATCTTTGCTCCCTCCCGTTGGGTGTTAATACACAAAAATAAGGTTGCCCTGAGCCTTGTCTTCTCTGGAGTCCCAGCTCTCTCAGCCTCTCTTCATATGACAGATTCTCCAGTTCCTTAAACAGATTTGAGAAAGATTCATTTCTCCTAATTGGCAATTCTTGTAGAATTAGTGTATTTGCAGGGGATGTTAGTGTACACTGAGAAATCAGAGACCCAATCTTCTGAAAAAAAGCTGAAGAATCTGAGATATTCAGTAAAATTAATCAGAAGAACTCCTGAGAATTGGATGGTGTTCTGAAAATGTACGTTTTTTTCCTTCAAATCCTATGAATGACTTTCTTCCATTTTTATCCTTAATCCACCTTAGTGACAATATCCCAAAAGTCCTTCAATGATAAAGTTATTATCCATATAGAACTTATCTTCTAAATACCAAACATAGATCTCTATTTTCAACACAAGAGATAAAAATGTCCTGAAACAGCCTTTGCTATACGTCCATATGGCTCAGACCTTTAGCATTTCTTCTGGCTTTGTTCAGTATATAGAGCATGTCTGAACCTCATGCTCCAGAAAATACAGGCTGTGTAATAGCCTTAATTTAGACTGGAAAAATGTAGAACACTGTTAAGAGCAAAAAGAACACAAATTTCATCAGGTTGAAAGCGTTGAAAACCATCTCTTCATTAATTGAGTTATTTCTTTGAACAAAGCTTAGACAGGCTTTTAGCTTATAACTTCCGAGTTTTCTTCATCTGTAATTAGAATATTCAATATATTTGCTGTTAGTCCCTACTACATACATATAAATCTTAAATTAATTTTCTAACAGCTCTTGGTCAGAGATATTAGCTACTACAACTGTGTAGTCTTTGAAGATTAAAAAATGGAGGACGATGTATGTTTACAAAAGTATGAAAACCTAGAATAAGGGTTTATTTTAGTGTTACATCAGTAAAATTATTGGGGTTTTGTAGCACTGGGAAATTGATACGTGAAAAAAGCAAAATATGGGATACAGAGGTAATGAGAAATAAAGAATTTTTATTAGCAGACTTCCATTACACTTGACAGACTACTCAAAATCATTGTTTAGGAGCTACAAAAGGAGGCGTTATGTCTTCAAAGTTTAGTTGGCAGCACCCTTGTGTGAAGTTCATTGTGGTTCTTAAGAAACTGCTTTTAAACTTGAAAGCAAATTAATATGTCATTATTGGAATAGAAAGTGCTCTTCCTTCTCAGTCTTTCTAAGCGTTACTTTTCCAGAACAGCTTTTACATATATTATTATTAAAACCAAAAATTGTCTTTCTTTTTACCTTCCTGCCTGCATATACTGCAGAAAACCCTCTCAGGCAGTCCAAGACCTGTCTCGCTGATGCTTGCAGACATCCGGATGCTCTTACACTTCTTCAGAATCAAGCACGAAGGTAGGTACAAAACACAGAGGGACAGGATGTTTCATTGACACAGAAAAGTGTATTTCTCACCATTACACCATTTCATGCCTCATTGGCCCCACCTCTGCCAGGAGGAACATAAAATACCAGCAGCACCAGAGCTTACCAGCACATCTGAGGGCTAAGATTGAAAGCCTGGCTATAGATCAGAGAGACTTAATGTCACTCTGCGTTTGGTCCCAAAGACATGGGCTTTGGGATAATTACAAATGCAAAAATGTTTATTTGCTTGTTTGATTTTTGACATGGTGGGAAACAGTCTCTTTATTCTTATTCCATTTCTCAAAAGTTGTTGAAAGAGGTATGGTCAAACAGCTGCTTTATGCTTCCACTGAACAAATAACCTCTGGAACCTAAATCAAATACTAAATATTCCTTTCCTAACTAGCAAAATATTTGATAAAATAGTGCAACTGTGAGAAAGCAAATGCTGAGACCTATTATGTCATTATCCATAATGTAAAAATTGCCATTTGCAGTGTGACAGAGAACATATTTAGAAATACGAGGCTTAGAAAGAAAGAGAGTAGGTATCAAAGGAACAAAGTACTGTTTTATTAAAATACTTGTCCAGTGAGAGTAACAGAGACATAGTAAAGAGAAAAAATATCAATATTTTAAAGGGAAAATAAAGTTTTAACTGATAGTAGTAAAAAATTCTATTTTGTGTTCACTGCAGCCATTGGGTCCATACGGGAATATACATTATTGCCCATGCCTGGCGTTACTATTATTAAATACATTTTAACTTGTGTGAAGTCATCTTCTTCACAGTAAAAGGTTTTAGCATTTAGTTAAACTAAAATTGGGTTAAGAAATGAGCTCTTATTCAAAGAGCTCTTATTCAAAGCATCTTATCAGAAATGCCCTTTCCAACAAAGCAAATGAAAGTGACTTTTTTTTTTCCTTCAATATATATGAGTCCACAATATAAGCGTTCCAGTAATACGAAGGGAGAATTGGACTTGGCTTCTCTCAGAGGAACAGCAGTCAGCAAAAGCCTCTTAGTCCTCTTAGCCCGAGGAATGTGTGTCTCTAACAGATTGCCAGGAAAGATTAACTGCTGCAGGTAGCACAGCTGCTGGTTCAAACAATTTTGATCTTTTTATATCTTGTGCTCGTTCTGTTTCCACATGGAATTGGTCTGCTTGTTACGGGGAGCCGCAAGTAGCACAGCTGCTGGTTCAAAAGACTCCGGTCCCCTTATATCTTCTGTGCATTGTTTCTGCCTAGAACTGGCCCAGTTGTTTTGGAGAGCCCCAAGGAAACCACTTTACAAAATAGTTTGCTAACCTTTTCAAGGAGTGAAATATGCTCCTGCTTTTTTTTTTTGTCTTTGTAGTGGAAAAGTTTGTTCATCAAAACCAGTATTTACTGTAGTTTCTTTGCATAGATTTTCCTAGGGGAGTGAAGATAGGTACCATATAAAAAGACTGGTTTAGAAAAAAATTAAGTATAGAAATTGCCATGCTTAACCATTTCTCAGTATGAGAACTGAAAGAGGGGAGATTGAGATGAGATGTGGGGAAGAAGTTCTTTGGTGTGAGGGTGGTGAGAGCCTGGCCCAGG
>JAOXNO010000033.1:63669714-63711182 GCA_028565335.1 Limnodromus scolopaceus | reverse complement strand
TTTTTGTATGTATGTATCTTCTTTGAGCAGAGTTGATGGCAAATGAATAGAGGTCATGAGAAACAAATAGTAGTAAAAAGTACTGTGTCACATTCACTGTATAATTTTTTGTACCTTTGGAGAATGAGGCAAAACATGTTAAAATCTATGCAAATCTTTCCAGGTTTGTCACATTAGTATTAGAAACAGGAATTTGATGATGAAAACTGTTGATGCAGCAAAACTGTCTGGAACTTTAGCAACACAGACAACTGTATAATATATATTATATATAGAATATTAGATAGGAAGAAGTGAAAAAAACAGTGCTACTATAAGAAATGAAGTATTACATTTAGGAAAAAAAAAATCATATAAATGTCTGCTCTAACTCAGGTGCTCATTTGGAAGGAACAGAAGAAAATATTTTCATCGTCAGGCGACTGAGCCACCATTATAACCCATCACTGAAGAAGGTAATGGAATTCTAATTCATAATTTGGGAAAGACTATTTGAGTTAATATCTTAACAAAAATTGCTGGGAAATTACACTTTTTTTTAAGATGAGACTTGATAAATCAACTAAGGGACACATATTCATTTGTTACTATTATGCTTAAAAGTTTATGATTTTCATAAAATGCAAAAGAACTTGAGATTCACTGCAGTATCGTGTCACTGTGGAGTAGCTGATAGCCATGCTTAGTAGACATTCCCTGGTGCCTAAACATTTTGTGAAGCAAATGTAAGCTTAGTGTGTGTTCCTTCTTAGGGCTGCTGGGAATCACAGCTAGCTCTGCAAATGCTTCTATAATTTAGCAGGGGTTTTGTAGAGAATGGTGCTCAAAGCTGACCTTTGAAATGTGCTAAATTTTTCAGTGCTCTCTTTTATGTGAAATTTATCACCACTGTGTGAAGAAGCTGTATAGCACTTCGGTTTTCAGTTAGCTGTGTGGTCTTCAATCGGACTATTCAGTGTTTGAGACATTATCCAATGTACATTTTGTATCTCATCTCATCCCTCAGTTTGCGTCCGCATCCTCTGCTTTTAAGTGGTTTGTTTCTTACGGAGTGAATTCTTATGTGTGTCTTAGTCCTCCCAACAATTCCTTTATGTAATTTCTCTTCCCTTTCTTTTCTCTTTAGCTTTTCTGAAGACTTTCTCAGTTTTTTCTTCTTTTTGTTATTTTTTTTTAGTGCCAAAATAAGACAGATATTGCATATTCTTAATGACCACCAGAACAATCTTCTGTTCAGAGACTTGGTTGGGCACCAGTCTGCTTGTGGGAGGTGGTGAGTGGTTGTCTTCACATTACTTTATTTTTTTTTCCCCTCTTTTCTTCACTCGTTAAACTGTCTTTATCTCAAGTCTGATGTTTTCTTAGGTTTTCTCTTCTTGTTCTATACTCCATTCCACTGGGGTGCCAGTGGGTAAGCCAGCAGCGATGTGGGTGCTTAGCCAAGGGTCAACCCACAACTCTTTATTGACCTTTTTGTAATATTATTATTTGTGAATTAATATGAAGCTTCAAATTTATGAAGTAATAAAACTTAGTCCTCACTCTGCAAGAATCCAGAAATGCACCCAACTCCAAGTCTAATTTTGAGGGTTAGTCCAGGTGTGTAGTGGGAAGTAAAGGTGATTGTTTATATGCTTAAAATTAGGGACATACTAAGTGTCTTGCTGAATTTTGCCCTAAGTAAGTATATTTTCCAGGACAATGCTGGAAGTGGGATGCTTGTTACAGAATCTTTTGTGAGCTGCTTTAATGAGTTGCAAAATACACATGCATACATAAATATGCATGAGGAGAAATAATTTAAATCTTTACAAATGTGCTGAATATTTGCATGGTCATTAACAAATGAGTTCCAGGCCCTCTATTGAAACAAACATAAAAAACAGCAGCAACAATCCAATCTTTTTTTCCTCTCTTATCTAGTAAAGGTGCACACTTCAAGATCATTAAGCTTCCTGTGTTAATATGGGACATACTGATCATGCTGATTTCCATAGACTTTAGTAGGAGAAGTATGAAGTCCCTTTCTCCCATGTACCCACATATAAATGCCCACACAAACTTCTGATTTTCTAGGTGTTTCTGGATGTACAGATGCCATTTAAAATGTCAGTATTTATGTGAAATAGCAGAGAACCAGAATCCTCCTGTCATAGGAAAAGAGTAAATTGTCTCCCAGCATAAAAATAAATCAAATTATTAATCTCCTCTGTTGTTCCTCAGCACCTTACTGCAATTACTTCTTGAGCAACTTTCTTTAACTGATACTTCTATCTGCTTTCTCTGATGATTTGAGAGCTTTTGGACCAAAGGCTTAGATAAGCACATTAGAATGGAATCAGTAGATATATAAATAAATAAAACTACTTCTTTTTATGGCTTATATTTCTATTGGGAAGAAAATAAGATAAAGATGACGGTGCTGATATCACAAATCAAATAGTCTCTCTTGCTCTTTTTTTTTATCATAAAAATGTTGCTATGGAACATTTGAGAAGGTATTCAATGTATTTTAAATTCACCCACAAGTTAATAATGTGAAGTAAAATAAAAGCAGTAACTTACATTCTGCAGATCTTGACACTGCCAACACGACTTGAAAAACCTGGCAAAAAGGTTGTCCTCTCATTGAATTGTTTGGCTCATGTTTTATGCACAAGGATGCTCTGCTTCAGCATTTGGCACGGACACCTTCCTGCTTCACCTCAGGGACAAACACATCCAGGACAACAGATGAAAAAGAAGAGAGTCCCACTTTCTGCTACAGTTTGAGATAACCTTCATGAAACCACTCCTGCAGGTCACAATCTTATTTTTAAATCTGTCTGCAACCTTTTTTCCTTTTTTTTTTTAGCAATCCTTATTGAAAGTTTTTTTGCCTTTTGGTCTAGAACAGTCAGTTGATTTCAGAAGTACTTAATTTATAGTTAGGCAACTAATAATAGATTTCTCTTTCTGGCCTGTTGCTGACTGGGTGATGTTCGGCCATGGATTCTGGCGCACGGCTTTTGGTGTTGCAATGGCTCAGTGAAACTGTCTATTTATTCTATAGATAGAATATTTCCCTTCTTTAATACTACAAAGCCTACAAACCTAACATCTGAACTCTTTCTAATCTCCTGCATATATATTATAAATGTATAAACACCTTTAAGGGTTTGGGTATGAACCAGTAAAATTCATTAGAAATGTCACATACTTGATCCATGGTTTAAATCATTTTAAAAAGCACAAAAGCACTATACTAAAATGTAAGTTAAATACGCAGCATAACTCCATCCTTAATTTTTCCAGTGTAAGATAGAAGCTTCTTGTTACCTAAATATAATTCTTCCAAATCTCTTTTCATGGGCAATTCATAAATCTTCAACAGAATCCTGTAAGATGCATACAATATACCTGAGAAGTTGAAGCAACTTCTTCGATGTTATTCAAGTCTCTTTGGGAAATATGTATTAATGCGCTTTGTTAAAATGAGTATTAAATTACAAAATCCACAGTGCTGCTGTTGTAAATATCAAAAAAAACAAACCCAACTTCTTATGTTGCTGCTTTCACCCTGAAGGGACAAAAAAGATTTTTTTCAAATTCTCTATACCAGTGTGTAAGCTGACTTTGAAATGCAGCTCCTTCAGCAGCTACACCCCCATGAAGGTAGAATTATAGTAACAAATTAAGAGGTGGAGACATAAGAGTGAACCTCAGGCAAGCAATCTTAACTATATTAGAAATTTGGCTAGAAATTGTGTGAATATGAGTTTTTGAAATTCATCCAAGGTAAGTGCCTAAAACATGAATTAGCAATATTGTTCCTGAGTATTCATGTTTACAAGCTTTATTTTACCTAGGAAAATCTAAGTCATTAATTTATTAGCAACTTAGTTGCAACTATGTTGTGGATACAAACCATACACTGATTATACAGAAGTTTGGGGGGTTTTAATGTACAAAATGCCATTGTCATCCAGTACAAGCTACTTGCTCTTCATAGTGTGGATCCAAACTTCCAGAAGAATCTGTACATGATTTCATATCACCACCGTGTCCCATCCCCACCCTGCAGGTTCCAACGGGCCGGTGTGGGGCACAATGACAAAAGAAGCTAAAAGAAAAAAAACAAACCTGCTATGTATGTGCAGACGACAGGATCAATCTGCCACCAGCTTATACATGGAGAGAAGGAGAGAGTCTAAATAACAAGTTTAGTCCACTTTTAACAACAGAATTACCATATTTAGGATGTCTGAAGTTCTGCGGTTGGGGTTCTTTATATTTTTCTGCAATCAGAGAAGCTGAGTGGTATTTTCTTCAAGAAATTACCCATGTATCTTTGTGTCTTCATGTAAGATTTGAATCATTTGTTTTGCCAAAAATCCTAATTATTGGATTTTTCCAGAAGAACAGGTTAAATATAGGTTTAAAATGCACAGTGTCTTCCCTATGAACTGTGGAATAAGAAATCTCATGGCACTAGTCCAATATTGTATTCTTTGGTGTAGAACCCTGCATTTGTGCAGCATATGACTGATGTTAATGGATTGTTATTTTGCAGGATATAGAGGTTTATCTTAGAAAACTATGTTGCAGACTTACTGCTTTAGAGTGCACATAATGCATTATCTTGAAGAATTCCTCCAACAAAAGCTGTTTTAGGATGTCGGACAAATAAATGATGGTGTTGATCTTGAACTTTGCAAGCAAAAGATAAAAATTCATGCTCCACCTTACAAAGTATGTTATTCTGGTTGCTTTTCCTTTGAATGTAAAACTTATTGGCACCAACATTATCTGACTGCCCGTTTTTTCTGTACACAAAAGGTCGGGTGACAAAAATAGATTAACACCTCAAATTTTTTGTTTTCTACTCATCCAATTTATATATCTATAGAATTAATACCTTTTACTAGGTAATTACATTCAAAGAATTCTATGGTAGACCACAGACTGTCCACTATCATCTCATTGTATACAGAAAGACTTGTATCAAGTCCACATTGTAATACAATTACAATTATGTTGTTAGCTCACAGCTGTATTTGGAAGATGGTTTCTCTACAGAATCACAGAATGGCTGAGTTTGGGAGGAACACCTGGATGCCACCTTCTCTGCTTGAAGATGGATCAGGTAGGGCAGGTTGCTCAGTTATTTTTACACACTGAGAAAATTCCCCTGAACATTCTCTTCTCCAGATGAAACAGTTCCAGCTGTCTCAGCTTCTTCTTGTACAGAAGATCATAGAATTGCTGAGGTTGGAAAGGACCTTTCAGATCATCGTGTCCAACCATCAACGCAACACTGACCCATCACTAACCCATGTCCCTCAGCACCAAGTCTGCCTGGCATTTAAATCCCTCCAGGGATGGGGACTCCACCACTGCCCTGGGCAGCCTAGTCCAATGCTTGATAACCCTTTCAGTGTAGAAGTATTTCCTAATATCCATCCTAAACCTCCCCTGGTGCAACTTGAGGCCATTTGTTCTTATCCTACCACCCATTACCTGGGAGAAGAGACCAACTACATAGCTACACCCTCTTCTCAGTGAGTTGTAGAGACCGAGGTCTCCCCTCAGCCTCCTTTTCTCCAGGCTGAACAAACCCAGCTCTCTCGGCCTCTCCTCATAAGACTTGTGCTCTAGAACCTTCACCAGCTCCATTGCCCTTCTCTGGACATGCTCCAACACCTCAATGTCCTGTACTCAAGGTGGGGCCTCACCAGTGACAGTCCATTAATAATTTCAGTGGGACTTCACTGGATTCCCTCCAGTATGTCCATATCTCTCATGTACTGGGCAACCCAGACCTGGACGCAGTGCTCCAGAGACATCTCACCAGTACTGAGAAGAAGGAAGAATCACATCCCTTGACCTGCTGGAAATGCTCTTCTTGATGCAGTCCAGGAGGCTGTTGGCCAGCTTTGCCATGAGGGTATATTGTTAACAAAACTTCACAAAATCTACAGTTGTGAATGAAGATTCTATTTCTTTTTTAACTGTGGCTTGAAACAAACCAGAACAAGACAAGTTTTTAAACTAATTTAATTAAAATCTTTATCTCTAAACAAAAAAAGTACTATTTCTCCATTTTGATTTCCTGTGAATAATTAATCTATTCAAAGAACGAATGTAAAAAGATCATTAATTTCTTCATATAGATTTGTGGCGTGAGTCATGGTTTCCATCCATCTTCTCACTTCACGTCCATCCAAGTTCTTACTTGGTCTGTAAGCCAAAAACTCTGAATGATGTGTCCCTCGCTTTTTGCACTTTCTCTTAGGTTCAGTTTCTGACAAAAATGTTTATAGTTTACTAGGTTTGTCGTGGTAGACTCACTACCACTGACTTTTGTCCAGCTCAACTAATCAAATCAAATAGACATTGAGAATAGCTATTGAAAGCTTAAACTGTCAGCCATCCTTCAGCATCTCTTCCGTCCTTGAAAAATCAAACATTCATGTGGAAATATTGTGTCCATCCAAAATCTCTTCGTTAGTTCAGGGCTTACATGGCAGTACAGAATGGGGACGTATAGTTCAGTTTCAATATAATATTAAACCACAAAAAAAACTCAACCAAGAATACAATGGCTAAATGTCTGATGTAAATACTTGCACTGAAAACATGAATGTGACCTTCTTTAAGTTGAGGTTGTGGTACCTGTCATGTTTGATTGTACTGTCAAAGAAATGTCAAAGAAATCTATGACAACAGGTATATAAGTACGTTTGTAAATACGGAATTTTTATGCCAGTTATTCCATTATTTGGATAAGCCACAGCTATAATGATGGGTCATTTTATAAGGAAGTTGTTGTCTCATAGTTTTCTCAAGTGATAATAAAACTAGCATAATGATTTTCTGGTGGAAGACTGACCAATTCAAAACAAATTAGTATTTTCCAAGCCAGCGTATTGAAAAGGTAGCCTAGAAAATAAAGCTAATACTGTTATTCTTGCCCCCCCCTCCCATCCCCCAGCTTTTCAAATCAGATGTTTGTAGGAGTGACATGTATTTTATGCTTGATGGATGAAAAGAGACAGTAAAAGGCAAGATGAGCTAATAACAGTAAAGTCTGTATTGAATCAGAAATGTATTGAGGTACTGAGAGGAATCAAGATATGTGCTTCAATCATTAGAGTTTGTCACAAGTGAGATTTGTTGGTTGATGTGCTGTCAAAGTACTGAGAGAGAAAGGTTTTATAACAAGCAGCTAGACATGCAGAAAAAGCAGTTTAGGACTCAAAGGACTCAGTATAAATAGAAGTTATAAGGTGAAAAAAAGTAATAAAGTTAGCATCAAGAGAAGGACAGTATTGATTGAAAACTAAAAAAAAAGTTTTCTTTTGCAGACACCTTGAAAAATGATCTTCTTAGTTTTTATTTTCTTAAAATCATTCCATTTTATAACTAAATGTTTCTTCACATCTCACTTAGAAAAGAATGACTCAAAAAGGCTTGAGCTGCATGTATCTTCGAATACTATTCTTCCTCCCTACTTATTTTTAAAGGCTTTTAAACACATTTTCTTACAATTCTGAATGTACTCCAGTTCTGGATTGGTCTGTATATATGTCTTATTAAATATACACCTGGTTACATTGAAGAGTTTCCCTAATTTGTAGCCACTGGTAAAGCTTTTCTCACTTTGCAATGAACATTTTTTGGTGCTTCGCTTAATTGTAATATCCTTGAAAGAAATTATTGCTGTTTTCTGAGATAATGTAACAAAGTGAATTTTGTGATCTGTTTATCTTTCCAGCACAGTTTTGGAGTGCGTAGTACCACTCAAAAATTCCTGGATGTTTGTTCCACTCCTGTAACATATGCCCCCTGCACTGCAAACACCTTGCCACCTCCATCCAATGCAGGCACCAAAAGACAACCTGATAACAACAGACAACAGAGAGACTTGGTGGAAGAAGGACAGTCAATCAGGTATAGTGGTACCAGAATACCAATTTTTAAGAATCAGCTAGGACATACTGGTGCAAGAGCAGCACTGTCAGCCAAGGATTATATCTAAGCTGTGGGACGGTGTTGGAGGAAAGGAGAAGCCCTCAGGTGACCTTTTGGGTGGACGCCCAGTTCCTAATAGTAAAAGCTGTCCGAGGGTTGCACTATCTTCTTCCTATCAGGCTGAAAATAATGATCAGAAAATGTGAAATGAGGTTGGACAAGCTACAAGTATCAGAGAAAGAGTGATAGTGTAAGGTTTCAGCTATTTCAGTAGACTTAATCAATGCCTTATGAGAGTGTGATGCAGAGATAAAAAATTCAGACTCACTAAATGACTGTTTACTGCAACAACTTGTCTTAGAGCTCATAGAAAAAGAGACTATTTGGATTTTTGGCCTGCGAGAGGCACAGGATGTGGGCCAAAAAGGATCAGTGGGAGAGCTGCTCTGTAATAGAAACCACAGTGCAATTATTTTTAAGAGTGCAGTGGGAGAGAGCGAGACCAATAAATCAAGCAAATTGATACTTGATTTCAAGAACGGGAACTGTAAAGAAAGAGAAATTTTCAAAGACAGAATGGAGTTGTTCAAAAAGCCTGCATGCAGCATGAGGGCTGCTATAAATGCCGTATTAGAAGCCCAGTTAGAATGTGTGCCATAACTCAAAAAGAAACCAGAGTGGTTCAAAAGTCCCTTGCCTGTCTTCCTGGGAAAGTTAAGGAGACTATTGCAGCTGATACTTTGACCTCTAAAAGGTGGAAAGCATGCTCAAATAGGAAGGAAAGGAATACAGATAAAAATGTAAAGTACCATGATATCATATAATTGCAATTGAGAAATTAAGGGCTTTGATGGAGCATACCCTGATTCCTGTCTAGGTTGGGCACTTGAGTTTTCTTTCCAAAGAGGATAGAGTTTGGGGTGTGTTCTGTGCCCTGTTCTTATTCTGATACAGAGTTGGGATAGCTAGGGCACACTTTCTAGATAAAGGATCTTATAAACCCCTCTTAGTTCTCTGTTTCAGACCAAGAAATGATATCTTCTGCTAATATGAAGAGAGAGAAAAGTACAAAGGTAAAACAAGATTAAAAGGGAGTCAAAATCTTCAGGAAGATAAATTGAAAAAAAGCTTATGATTGTTAGATGGTGTCTAACATTCCATATTGAGAGGCTTAGGATGAAATGCACTCTTGGTCACAAACTGGGTTCAAAGAGATAATAAGAGCACAACCAGTCTGCGTCTATTAGTAGGGCCATCTTCAGGGCTGAAACAATCACCTGTTCCTATTCCTGTTGTTTCATAGGTTTAACTGAGAGTCCTTGTTTTGTTGGTAATCTTATGATATAGTCAGTCATTTCCTAAAATTAAGCTGAAATCACCAATGTTTTTTCAAACAAGGCATCCAACAATGTTCTTTAGTTGCTGTTAAAACTGATCCAGACTGTAATATATATATACATATATATATATATATATCTCCAGACCGTGGATATGTTTGTCCAACCCATCTGTTCACAGACACATCTGCTTTTTTGTTAATGCAAATGTTTTTGAATGTTTGGATAGACTTATCAAAAATATTCATACTTCAGAAGAAAGCCCTTCTATTGTTTTACTTTTATAGCAGTTGCACAACTCATAAATAAAGTATTGGGGGTTACAGTTTAATAATTCTATAGAAAACTTTACTGAAATCTTCATTAAGGAAATGTTTATCATAAAAGCAAATTAGATGGGTCTTACTGTATCTGTTTATCTCTGTGATGATTATAATTCTGCAATTGTTAGTAAATTTGACACTTTGTCTAATAATAAAAGAATAAATGTTCCCTATAGATTTTGGTGCAGTTAAAAGTCATTTATGCAATGACTCATGCACAGCAAAGACCAGTTTGTGTCCTGTAAATTAAAAAAAAAGATCCCAATATAATAAAAGTCTTTCATCAGTCAGGACTGTTAGACAGAAGCGATATTTACTTCTTGTTCTGGAATAAATGTGAAGTAAAAATGACCTGGAAGTACAAATTTTGCTAATGAAACTCCAGGGTTTTCCTCTGTTGCAGAGCTTTTCAGTGATTGTGCTTGATTCTAAGTCAGAGGTTAGACTATTATCTGAATAATAGTCTAATTTAATCTTCTTCAACAGAATCTAAAAACTGAAATATCAGGGGTTCAATCAATTGGTTTATACATTGCAGGTGATGTCAACTCAATTGATGTGTTCTGACTTGTTTTGTGCCACTCCACTTGGTTACCTTCTGAAGCAAAAGAAAAAAAAAAAAAGAAAAAAAAGAAGAAAAAAATAACTGTCACTTCAGCAACAGTAGGAACATCTATTGTTTACAGCAGCATGACTGTAGATATCACAACTTCAGAAGTAAAAATTACAAAGAATTTTTAATTACCAAAGTGTGAACATTTAAATTTGAAAATGAGTGATATCTCAATGTTATTAATGCAGAAACAGTTAAATTAGCTATGGGCAGCATATTTCTATTTTTATATAACTAAAATTGTTAATGCAAAGTAGTATTCTCCTATTGAAAAGGGAAAAATTCCTGAAACAATTATTTTATGAATATGTTGTTCATTTCATAGAATCATAGAATTATAAAATGGTTTGGGTTGGAAGGGACCTTAAAGATCATCTAGTTCCAACCCCCCTGCCCTGGGCAGGGACACCTCCCACTAGAGCAGGCCACTCTGCCTGGCCTTCATCTGTAGGGAAACGTCTTGTTCAGTGGTCACTGAAGTCAAGGGAATCCAATCTTAGCAAAATCTAAGAAAATATAAGAACCTAGCTGCAAAACGGGTTGCATAAATTGCATTTTATTTGTCCAGCCACTGTTGGATATGGTCTATGTCATGTATTTTTTCTTAGGGAGGGAGAAATGTGTGATTTCTACACAGCTAGTTGCAGATATCCATCTAAAGGTACTTTTTTGAATTTTGCTTGTACGTGTTTTGGGGGAATGACTTTTAGAAATTGCCCCCATATTAAGTAACAACGTATTTTAAAAAATATTTGCTATAAATTGCAATTATTTTTAGGGGAACCAAAAAATCTTTGAGAATGGGATTTTAACATTTTTTTTCTTTTTTGAAAAGAATTGTATGAAAAAAAGTTAAAAATTAGTGTATAACTTCAGATATACTGTTTTGAACTGCCAAAGCTAAGACACTTCAACTTCACTTGCAAGAAGGCTCTCGAAACGTACTCCTGTTTTACAGTAGGAGGAGAGTAACCAAGAAATCAGGTAGAACAAGCAGAATTTCTGGGCTGAAGAGTTCATTTTGAACTTCCCAGTACCCATCCTGAAATGCTACCTCCATAAATTCTCAATTTTAAATATCCTGAATTTTCTCAGAATCTGTGATAAGGTCTCAAATGCAAATTTTCTCTAAGATATTAGGAAAAAAGTATTAACTTGGAAGGAAGGAAAAAAGGCATCTAAGGGCACTGAAAGACAGGTTTTCTGAAAGAAGGGGAAACACATTGAATTAAATTAGATACCTGTATTGCTACTATGAAGGACAATAAAAAACCTATACAGTTTGTATTTGAATGACATATCAAGAGGATTAATTTCACATCGTATTTTTGGATGAAATTACCTCCTTTGATTGTTTTGCCTCTTTACCATGTTTCATCACACTAAATCTGTCATATAGACTTCAAGAGCGGGAGCTGTCTGTGTTGACACTCCATCATTGGATCAGTCTTCTAGAGCTATTGTTTCATTAATGTTTTCTATCTCATTTCCTTCTTTTCATGTCGATATCACAAATCCAAAGAACTCCTCAGTGGGCTTTATCTGTGAGATAGCAGTCAGACTGAGAAGCAGAAGCCTTACTCATTTGTTTATGACACATCCAACCTTAGGTATAGTTGTAGGGATAGTCCATTTTGGCTTATGAACTACTGAGGGTAAAAACCACAGAGTTAACCACCTCAAAGGTTTCTTCAGGGAAAAAGTTTTCATAATCTACCACTTTGTGAGGAAAAAATAAAGAACAGAAATCAAATCTGTAGCTGCTGGGGTTTGCTTGCATTGCAGGTCCTAGACATAGTCACCATGGACAAAATATCCATGTAATGATGAGAATCACTGGGAAAAGTCAGGGCTGATGCTGGGAGATCCCAGATTAAAGATGTGTGTGGGTGGTTTTTCGACTTCTTTAATTTGGAAGAAGGGCAGTCAGTCTAATTCATTGACCTTCCCCTCCCCTCCCTCTAAATTCTGTTCACAAAAATCTTTCCTACAATATTCCTCTCTCAAAAGGCAATACTCCACTACATCATAGTTATGGCTTTCCTAGAGGGGTTTCCCCCTCTCTGCATATGAAAAATGCATGCTCTCATCACAACTCATATCCACATGAAGAATTAGTTTGGGCATATACAACCCAATTGGATTCTCTGTCTAATCAGTGTTTACAGGTGTCCTGAGCCCCCTTCAGAGAGACACCCACATTCCATGAATGTAGATAAACTTAAGCATGTGCAGAGCTATTTCCCTTCCTACAGGAGAGATGGGGAGGGACTCTGCGAGGGAGTGTAGCGATAGGATGAGGGCTAACAATTTTAAACTGAGAGAAGGTAGATTTAGGTTAGATACTAGGAAGAACTTCTTTGCTGTGAGGGTGGTGAGAGCCTGGCCCAGGTTGCCCAGAGAAGCTGAGGTTGCCCAGTCCCTGGAGGGGTTCAAGGCCAGGCTGGACGGGGCTTGGAGCAACCTGGTCTGGTGGGAGGTGTCCCTGCCCATGGCATGGGGCTTGGAACCTGGTGATCTTTAAGGTCCCTTCCAACCCAAACCATTCTATGATTCTATGCTTACATAATTGTTTGAGAGACCACTCATCACTTTTTCTACCTAATTCCCACATTTCTAGTTTGGGTGAATGTTTTGCATTCTCCATTGTTTTTCACAAACCTTCCTTTTCCCTGCTGCCTCACTGGCTGAATCTGCAATTCCAACTCAGCTAAGTTCAGCTGTGTTCCTTCTTCTGCCATCCAGACTCACATTTTTTTCCTTATTCTTTACCCACTGGATCTTTCTTCTCTTGTCCCAGCTCATCGCTTCCACTGTTTCTGCCCCACTGCTACATTCTCCACTGCTTTCCTGATCTCCTCGTCTTATTCCTGCTAGTCCTTTGCATCACTTCATTACTTCTGTTCAAATTGAGCCTCTCTGGAGACTGAGATGTTGCCTCACTCCATCCTCCCACTGCAAATCTATCACTTCCCCAGCTCTCTTTTACTGCAGACATAGGGATCCAAGGATAATAGTGTATATGATTATATATTTATCCTAGTGAATCAATCAACTTGAATGCTTTCACCTGAAATTATAAGAAGTGTGGACTACTGATTTAGCTTAAAATAATCCTTCTTCAATTTTTCCTTATTCTGTGTGAAAGAATTACATACACAACGGGGGAGATGAGATTTGACTGCATGACAGGAAGCAAAGAAACAAACTCCAGCAGGGTGCTGCTGGATGAATGAAAATAGAAAGCTGAAAAACATAGATTTTTTTTTATTTATGTGACTGATGCAGAGGAAATTAAAAAAAAAAAAAGGAAAACTACCTATCCCCTCTTACAAAGGTTTTGGCATCCTCTATTAGGCCAGGTAAGAGAAAAACATACCTTTTAGAAGCAAATGTGCTTATTTGGGGATTGATTTTAAAAGACTCTTTTCCCCTAACTCTAAGATTCTTCTGGTATAAACTGGGACTTCCCTTTTATATGAGTTGCATGTAAGGCGCTGTTGGCTTCTTTTTGGAAAATATTTTTGTAATTCTGTTTCGTCCAATCCTATCTGTACTCTAATTTTTCTCAGTCTTCTCCCACTTACCAGAGAGCCTCCATGATGGTGGTCCATGTGTTCCAATATAGTATCTTCAAGAATGGTGAGCACTTGGTGTTTAATAAACACATACAAGCTTTTAAGTGATCTGCTGCCTCTTCCCCAAAACATGCCCAGAAGTCCTAGCTCCTCACAGACTCCTCGCAAAAATTTTTTGAAGCCTGAAACATGAGATTTTTAACCATTCTATAATTCATTTTTGAATTGATTGTATAAATACAGCACACAATATTTTGCCTGCATAACACATAATAATAATAACTTGTACTGTCCAGCTATCTGAGAGTAACAAAATTCCATATAATTCTACTTTAAATTTCTTCTGTGTTTATTTTTACAAGACAGATGGAGAAATAGTATACAAAATAGATATTAAGTTTGGAAATTTTCTATGTGACAGGTGATCTAAATGGATGCCTTTACCAGTATGGATGAGCTTCTGTGCTAACTAGATGGAGTTCTTTGCTTCTTTGGATTGCATCTATCCATTGCTTTAAGGTAAAATATTCACAGGTATTCGTGAGTCACCCTTTTCAATGAAGTCCAAAAAGCACATATGATGCATAGTATATATAGTGAGCCAGAATTTTGCTAGAAACTTTTTGTCAGGAAAGAGAAGCTGTTAGAAAAGAGGATGAAAAATTGCATCATAAATAAATCCAAAAGGACATTTTAACTGGGATATGTAATTATATAGGGTACAGAAGTTAAAAAAAGCTTGTGAATGGAGAAATTTCTTATCCTTCATGATTCCCCACTGAACATAATCATGCTTACGCAGCGTTGGCAGAAAGGTCAATATTCAATATGTGTTTTTAAAACCCCAGATTTCTGTCCTCGTACCGAATCTTCCTTTTAAAGCTGTTGTACTAAAAACTAGAACATTCAAACAATTTCCAGATTTTAATCAAAGTCAGAATACTGTATGTTAACTCCAAAAATAGATTTTCAAAATTAGCAGCCAAGAAGAAACTAAAGTGAGCTATTTTCTTTTTTAAATCGTAAGCTTAAAAAGTCTTTGTTTCTGTTCTCAACTTGTGCTACATCTTAACATCTGGGCAATTATGCAAACCTGTAAATTACATTTTTCCCCTCTGAGTTAATTGGCACAAAATTATAATGAAAAGAATTCAAAACCTCAGTGCAAAATTATAGTCTCGTAAATTGAAATTGTAAACATACTGATTAGCATGTAAAATTTTAATGAGACTGTGTTTTGATAGAAAAATCTTCAAACTGAGAGGTATGCAGCAACTTTCAGCAAATATTTTCCTTAATTAATGAATTTCAATAATTGATAGTTTTACTCCAGACTTAAGTACCATTACTGAAACCACCTCTCTTTTCTTCTTTTTTAATGAGACTGCTGTAAAGAAGTGTGAACTTCTTTAAAACATACTCCCTTTCTTCTGAAAGGATTTGGTACAAGAAAGCTGATGCCCAAGTGAAAAACAGAATGTGTAATTAGGGTTTTATATGTGTATTCTAAGGCCAATTGTTCTTATAAACCTGCACTGGGGATGGGGGAGATCTCAGAGTTATGAGCTCTGAAAAATCCAGAGATATTGCAACTTTGGCCTTAGAAGAGCTTCAACATTATAATACAGCTGTGGTCCTCTTTCATGGGATTATAGTTAAATGTTCTTGCCTATGCTCAGAGGAAGTAATTCTGCTCTTAAGAATGTCCAAATAAATGAAAAGTATAAGGAAAAATCTGATGGCTTCCCTCTCACACACAGAAAATGCCTGACACATTTTATATTAGTGTATATGTGTAGGGACACGTGTAAAGGTTTGATTAAAAACAAGAAAATAAGTCTTTAGAACTTCTGTTCTCAGCATGAATTGAATGATTGATCCACGTCTGTGGATGAGTTTTCTTTTCCTTCATTAGAGCAGCTGGCATTTCAGCTATCGCCAAAGGTACCAAGCAGTGCTACGATAGACGTGATGAGAGTCTCATGCTCATACCTGCATGGTTTCCACTGAAGCTAATAAAAGTTTTGTAGATACTAGGATTTTCAGAATGAATGCCATAATATTTTGGGCAATCAGGAAGCAGGAAAGATAAGTACTCCTTTAAGAACACCTGCTTTTCTGAAATTTCTTGGGAATTTTTACAGGCCAAAAGAATTGAAATAACTAGTTTATTTAATGCCTGAACTAGTACTCTCTGCTTCCATCATTCAATTAATTTAGGGCTGTTACCTTTGTTCCTCCCCAATATTTAAACCATGGAAGTTATGCATTGTGTACTTGACTGGTTTGTTTTGTGGGGTTTGTTTGTTTGTTTGTTTTGAGGCTTTTTTCCAATTCATTTGTATATATATTAACATAGAAAACTGTAAGGGCATACTTATGCAAATTAACGAGAGAACTTTATAAAATCCTTCAGAACCACCACACTTAATCACTAAAACAGCATAGACAAATACTGTCAATTTATATTACATTTAAAATATTGAAAAATTACATTACATATCAATGTAAAGATTCACAACAGTTTGAAATACATTCAGAATGATAATTGTAATTATCTAAATATAAATTCTTGACTGTGCCTAGCTTACCTTAACTGCTAATAATTTTATTTTAAAATAATAATTTTAAAATAAATTTTAACCCGTCTCTCCCATAGAGCTGTCTTTAAATGCAATAAACAAATACTGTGTATTCTCTCGGCCAGTCACTCCTGACTACCATATCTTGCTGCTGAAAAGGCTACATGAGGCATTAGGCTGCCCAGTAGAAGTTTTTCTACCCAGTAGAAGGTAGAACACGCAGCAACATGCACCATGGCTGACTTGCAGACAGCAGTAAGATGTCTGAAATAGTTTTTGGTTAATTCAAATTCATTTCTACCCCAGCAGATAGACATTTTCCTCTTTATTGCAGTTAATTTTTCCATTCACACCGTTGCAGGCTCTTGGGGAGGGAGAGGTAGAAGTGTTTTGGTTTTGGTCTTTTAATTATGTAGGAATCAGTCATGAGAGAACGCAAGTGCTGTCGAAACACTTTCCTAATAGTTCCCTCCTGCTTAACAGTTTCACATCAGTGCTATGTGGAAAAAAAAAAAAAAAATACTGCTGTGTGGCTGCATGAGTTGTATATCCTAAACTTGAACAGGTTGTGGCATTTTGTGCCATATGTCATGCATGTCAGTGAAGTGAAGGGCATGCCTTGTCACATTGTATCCCATAATGACTTTTGGGGAGTGAAATACCATTTCCAGCTGAGGTGAGCCTTTCACTTCACTGATCTGCAAGTTACACGTCTCAAGTAGCACAGCTGTTTTTGGAAACCAACCTCCTGTTAAGGAAAAGTACAACTTGACAGAAACCCTAGTATTTGATTTACGAGACCCTAGTCCTTAACAAGACATAGAACTTCCTGACAGAAATTGTCCAAGATTAAAGTAATTTCACAACGGTCCAGTTGTCCTGGTACTATGTAAGTAACAAGAGCTTTTATTCCAAAGGGTGGTTTCAAATGGCTAAGACAGATAAGTTTAATATTAATGCAAAAAAAAAATAGGCTTGGTTCTTGCCTGACCTTTCAGAGCTTAGACAGATTTCCCACAGTAGGTGGGAAAACAGCCTGTTTGCTGTTTGTGAGTCATACCAGAAGGTAAATTTTCATTTTCAGAAAACAAAATAAGCAGTCCGATAATTTGTAAGCTTGTGGAAGATGTTAACTAGTGAATTTCAGACCTCATCCAGATATTCTGATTTATCACATGAAATATCTCAGGCACTGTCTAGTTAGGGAGTCCGGAGGGGTCATATAAAACAGCACTAAAGCATAAGACAAAAATTTTAGCAGATTTGAAATGTTTCCAAATGATTTATATTGGTTGTGCTGTGGTTAAGGAAGCAGGAGGCTGAGTTCTGGGTGAAGGACTGTGTTAGTATCATGGTAGTCCTCTTACCTGACTGCAGTCTACTGGAATAGTTTTGCTTGGAAGCCATCGCGGCACTGATTGCCTAGATATAATAAAGCAGGGACCAGTCTCTCAATTAGTCATAGATAACTAAATGGTTTTGTGATCTTTTTATCTGTCTGGCAGAAAGGTGGCTAGGTACAGTTACAGCAATGGGTTGCATTAATACTGTGGGATCAGAATGCTTCATTAGAATAAAATAATGATTGATAGGTCCAAGTGCCTTCTCCAAATGTCAGCTCAGGCCAGAGGATTGAGCTTTGTCTACTGGATAAGAGGTGAGTTTCCTGAAATCACTGCCAGTCTCTCAGATGTGGTATTACCAACACATTTGTACAGTGGGATGATTCTTGGAAGATTCCTCAAGCGAATGAAAAGCAGTGAGACACTGGCCCAGGTTGCCCAGAGAAGCTGTGGCTGCCCCATCCCTGGAGGGGTTCAAGGCCAGGTTGGAGGGGGCTTTGAGCAACCTGGTCTGCTGGGAGCTGTCCCTGCCCAAGGCAGGAGTGTTGGAACTGGATGGTCTTTAAGGTCCTTTCCAATCCAAACCATTCTGTGATTCTATGAATTTCCTCAAAACAGAAAAAAAAAGTGTCTTAAAGGTTACTTAAACTTTACTAGCATTATTGGTAAATTTTTGAGGAATTATGCTATGGGAAAAGAGGCAGGAAAAGTTTCCATATATGTCTGTGATAAACTGGGGATCATGGCAGTCAATGAAATGATAATCTGAAAACCAGCAATGCGCTGTCTTGCTGTTATCCTATAGAAATAAAAATTTGTCTGGAATATGAGACTACAGTTAGAAACACCTTTTTATCTTTGATGTCTCAACTAGTAAAAGCAGGATTTGGTGTGGATGGAAGCTTTTTCAGAAGAGGGTTGTTTTGAGCAAAAGCCTTCCTCATTAGTGGGAATCTTTCCTGGGGCATCATAGTAGAAAATAGATATAAGCTAGAAGTGGTACTTCTGTTAGTTTGGGTGGTGGCATTTAGTTGGTTGATTTTAATGTTTGAGTTTAATTTACATGTGGTCTTATGCTTACATAAAGGCAAAGCATGGTTGATAGGTATAGTGGGAATCTTGATTGATCTTTAAACATGGTCACACCTCAATTAATATTTCTGGTTTTCATTATTCAACAAGCATAAATAATTCCCTTAAGGAAGAGATGCAATATCCGTTTCTATTTAAATGGCAGTAATATATATTTCAAAATTATCACTTATAATATCAGATTAGATCAAATTACATATAAGATCAGAAAATATTCCTTCTTTCAATTTATAAAATTTTAATTAAAATTTTGTAAGTTTATGTGTATCATTTTTAATGTTGTAAAACAAATTACTTTTCTCAAGATTGTTCTAAATCCTCAGTTTTTGACACCTACAGTTATGGATGCTGGGGATTTACAGCAACATTATTAAGGAAATATTTTCATCTTTAAGTGAAGTAAAAGCTCTCTAATACCTCTTTACATGAACAGAATTTCTTTTGTCCCAGAAAAACTTCAAGGTTAACATTCTGTTTTTCTAAGATATCTGTAAAATACGTTGTCTTAATACACCCACTACACATTTTCCAATTGATCTCACATATATGTAAAATATATTTCATTTTTGTATAACCTTGTATACATCATGAAATGGAGTGAAAGTGTAGATATTTTAAGTAAAATATTTTATCCAGTTCAGACAGAAGAAAGTTCTAAAACTGAATAAGGTTAATGCATTCAGTCTTAATAAACAAGATATATGCATATATCAGAGTAACTTTAGGAATTGTATTCTAGACCAGTCATTTACTAATTTGTGAAGTCAGATGGACTTTGAAAAGTGAACATGAAAAAAAAATTGATTTATTAGTATAAGGTATTGTTTCATTTTCAGAAAATGCTCAAGGTAATAATAAATAAAATATCTCAACTCTTGTAAAAGGTTAACATATCAAGTTAGCCAGGCATTTGGTCAAAGTTAACATTACCTGTTTAACATAGAGTACATAAATGCCATACTGTCATGTAGGTAACTCCTCTTTGCAAAGGATTCCTTGCATAAGTCTGGACTTCCATGGAAATTTTAGCAGAATTGCTACTGTATATTCAAAGCATTTTTGATGTCTTGATAGGTGAATAACTTTTCTAAGACGAAGATTCAAATTTCCTCCAAAGCACATAAAATTACAAAAGTTTACTCAAATTAAAAAGAAAATCAGAAACTGATTACAATTAAGTGAACCCTAAGTTGAAGACCAGATGCACATTTTTATCCAGAAATATTGAGAGGATGCTCGGAGATGATCTGCTAACGTCCCTACCAGACCCAACAGGAAACAGCAACATGAGCGCAGAGGCTCTCTTCAGACTCTGATGAGGACGTTTTTATAATGAATGCAACATGAAAGGTAAACCTATTGCAATTTAAAAAAAAAAAAAAAAAAAAAGTGATGACATGTTTTTAAGGAGTACCTAGAACCAGTACACTAAACTTGTATCCAGAAGATAATCCAGTTGTTCATTTGAGAGCAAATAAAGGCAGCTGATAATTTCTGGCCATTCAAGTAGGAGTCAGTCAAAGTAGTTACCACTATTTGGAGTAAGCAGTTTGCTCTGCTGCTTTTACTTTTATTATAGAAGCTGTAATTTAGTGTACAACCAAAGGAAAATGTAAATTTATACCACCTAAATAGAGAAAACCAGTATAAGCTGCAATGATTTAAATGGAATGGAGGGGTTTATTTAAAAAAAAAAAGTTCATCTAAGACCAGTTAAATACTGATGTCAATTCTGATTAGTTGCCCTGCTTATATCCCTGGCAAAAAATGAAATGTATCATTATACTGAAACCATATGAGAAACAAAAATGTCATGAGCATTTATCTGCATACAGATAATGCTCATCATTTTTGCCAGCCTTGAGATGAAGTACAGCCAGGTTTCAAGATCTAATAAGATCTGACATATTAATTACAAGGTTGTTTTTGTTTTCCAGTTTTAATTTCAGGGCAATTGTAGTTCAAGCATAGATTTAACTAAGAGCCCTATTTTGGCAGGTCCTATTGCTCCTGGCACATCAGTGTAATAAAGCTAGATCTTAATGAAACTGGAGACAACTTGGGCAGCAGCTCTGCACTTGATTTAGAGACGGTTTGAAAGCGAACGCAACAAAAACAGTTTTACTGGGGAAATGTTTGGAACTTACCCATTTCCGTTATCTGATGAATTTAACTCGCTCTCTATGGCACTAGCACTTTTCTTGATGTGGTGCAACGGTGCAGATTCTACCTAATTTCTTCCATACCAGGAAAAAAAAAAAGTGTCCTGAACATAGTGAAAATAATGACTGTCTCCCTCCAACTGAATCCACGTCCACTCCAATTAAGTTTTAAATATAGAGAAATGGAAAATGTATTGTTTTTTACTAAAAACAGTCCAAAAAATTCAGATTTCCTCAAACAGTTTCATATAAGAATATGGTTTTGGTATGGAAATGGCTTCAGTTCAACAATCACTTGGGTTAAAAGGAAGCAATTGCTGCTAAGCTTTGAAGTCATGATAGGTTGCAATGACTGTTCATGAGAAAATGGAGATAAATAGCAAATCTGTAGATCAAAACTCTGAGAATGCCTCACTCAATCCTGCTATAACTAAAGCCACTGGGACTAAGACTGCGCCATGCCCTGGGTATTTCCTGTGGTCTAATTTACGTGGGGTTTGTACTGTGCTTTACTTAACTTTTCTGTGGAATTTTTTAAATTACCTAAGCTGTCACTGTTGAAGACTAGAACTTATGTGAAATTTAAGTGCCAATTAATGCACTGCATCAGTTGCATCTAAACTGACCCACAAGTTCCTGTTTTGTGTAGCCGGTCATTCTGGTTACCACTTAAAATAGACTGGAGGACACGCTGTCACACTTCAGCTCTTATCTGGATCACGTCCTTTGGGTTTCTTTCTGGTCAAGACCTAGAAGAGCGCTGTTCTGTGGCCAGATCAGGTCCGCATATAGAGACTGAAGCTTATCAAAGCTGCCATCAGCTAGACCTTGAAATAAAGATCTAAAACTAACTTAGATTTTCCTTCTTGTCCTTTGCATGATAAATCTCGTGATGTGCACATGCAGTCCTGATGTGACAAGAATAAGAGTGGCATTCTTCAAGAAAGCTTGCACAGGAAGATGGCATTTACTCTCTGTGGACCAGAGACAAAATATGACATCAGGGAAAAAATTCAGAAGATCTGTTGGAATTCCAACCCATAGCCTTTGGAACTGGGAAAGATGAAGAAATAATTGTAAGAAGATGTCAGTAGCAATATATCTTAAATAATAACAAATTTTATAAGAAACTCTTTGCTGAAAGCTTTGAGTCTCGTAACTACCTCTCATGTTGATAATTTGTCATTTAAAATATGTGAGAGGCCTTAAAAAATACAATTTGCAACTTCTTATCTCAGTTCTGTACTGTAGAGAGATAGAGCAATTAAAAAAATGTTCCATCACTGAAATTTCATGGTTTGAATTTAAATTAGATTTCAAGATCAGGGGAAATAATGTAATAATGAGTGTTAGTATGCAGAAAGTCATAGAAAGTTAATGGACTTTAAAAACTGACACATTGCTCTAGAAGAGTCATTAACACAGTCCTTGGCTTTGTAAGAGAAATAACTAAAGATAGATGCACTGAATTAATTAAAGGAAGGAACTCCCAGCACACAGATATATATGTAAGGAATGACAGTGATAAACTATGAATTAAAGGAAGAAAATAGACTTTGGTGTTTTTTAAAAAAAAACTGAATTCAATGTACTTTGATAAAATTAAAACTCTTCTATTTAGGTTCAGAAGATTTTGACACTCATTTTTTAACTCCTTTGAAATTTTCATTTCTGAAATTGAATGACACAGTATTGAAGCTTTAAAAGTTTTTCAGTTACCCCTGAAACTCAATTTGAAGGAAAAGGTGGCACCATAGTAACATATCTGCATGTTTAATGACAGTGTTCCCCAAACTCAAGGGATTTCAATAATATGCCTGAAAGAGAAAATTACCTAGCTGCAATTTCGCTCTTTAAAAGATGTCATTATACTGGTACTCATTATCAAAGCTCAGAACTCTACCATGGGACCTGGAAGGACCATACCTGTTTTACTAATTTAACTGGAGTAAATGCGTATTGAAAATCAAAGGTGTCGGTACCACCCTGATGATTTACAATACGAAATAGTTTAGGCTGAACTAATTCAGGAGAATTAATGACAAAATTTTAGGGTTTTTTTGTTTAGGATTCACAAGGCAACAATAAACAGAATATACAACGTCTGGACAGGTAAGGCAAACTGCTGAAATATATCAAAGACACTTGCTAGTCCCTTGTAGTCTCAGACACTCTTTTTTGAAAATGATGGTTACTTTCCCAATTTTAATAGGCCAGAAGAGGAAAACATAAACATTTTATTCAATAATCCTACAAATAACTTTGTTAATGATCTCACAGTCTATTAACAATCAAATTATGTTACACATACAGAATTTGCTAACACCAACCGCTGTCTTCGGAATGAATCCTGGCACCTGGTAAGAGCATGAAATACAACTCTGAATCAGAAAGAATAAAGCAACAATTAAGCCATGAAAGATGCCCATAAACCCTACGTATATAAACAAAATCACCAAAATTATATATACTTTTCATCATAATATATATATATATATACTTTCCCATAGTTAAATCAGGGATACCTTATTTCAGAAATCGAGCGTCCAAACTCACCACAAGAAAGCAGGAATAGAATGTAAACAGAAATATGAAATGGCAAACAGAATGTGAACGGAGCTTGGCAACTGAGCACAGAAGGTGATAAGTGCAGAATTCTATGTGAGATAGTTAAAACTGATTAAATGAATAAAATTTCATTATGTGTGACAAAATGATAGAGAAGGTTAGATCTCCCCTCCAGCTCTTCTACAATTCCCTTTTAATTCTGACCTTAAGCTCCAAGCAGTTACAGCAAAGCTTGCAACACCTGAGAGCCATTTCAATTCCATTCTACAGCTCATGGCCTAACTGAGAGGCAAGAAGAGTCTTTAATTCTTCTTGGGGATCTAGCTATCACATGCATCAGGAGTAATCACAGTCATGTCATCAGCATAAAGAAAGATTTTCACACAAAAAGAATCTGAAACAGAGAGAAATATATAGTTGCCTTCTTTTAGTGGTGACAATGATAAACCATAAGATAACTCAGATAAGAATAAAATTAACAAATTTTAAAAGCCATAGAAAGATTAAAAAAGTGAAAAGAACACACGCAGAGTTTAAAACTGGAAAGGTCATAAAATAAAGACCCATAATGAAATGAGATGAGAGAGGTCATCTAAATAATCATGTCATGATCTCCTTTGTCAAAATTACCTGAGAGATATGTTACAGGAACATAGTTTATCCAGTCAAAGTTCCCAGTACAATCAGTTATGATTTTAGAATCATAGAATGGTTTGGGTTGGAAGGGACGTTAAAGATCATCCAACTCCCTGCCCTGGGCAGGGACACCTCCCACCAGACCAGGTTGCTCAAAACCCCGTCCAACCTGGCCTTGAACCCCTCCAGGGATGGGGCAGCCACAGCTTCTCTGGGCAACCTTGGCCAGGCTCTCACCACCCTCACAGCAAAGAATTTATGCTCTTTTACATAATTTCTTCAATATATTCTATCATTCTTCATTATAATTCACCGAGGCTCTTTGACTCTGTTCTTTGGCCACCAGGGTTTGGTGTGAAAGACTGTCACTACAGCTTTTGTTTCAGTCTGACCCTTAACAGAACTCCTGCATTCTCAGGTCATTTTGTTATCCATTTCAGAGTTTCTACACCCAACAAACCTTGAGCCTGATTAATCTGATTTTATGTCTTTTACTTAGAAGTGCTAAAAGTAGATTTAGATCCATGGATTCACCCCTTCAAACAATTAAGTTGCTCATTGTGTGCCTTCCTTGCCTGGAAATCAGTTAACACTTTGCATTCACGAAGGATAATACATACCAATCACACAAGCAGAGATGTGTTCATTACCTCATGAAGTTATGCTGGCGTTTCTAATCTTTTACAAACTTATTTTTTAGTCTCCTGTGATTTCTACAGAAGGATTCTATTTCTCATTTCAGATAAGGAATTATACATCTTTAAGATTTTCCTGCTGTAAACAGAAGAAAAAACGGAAAAAAGAACCCCACCAAGCAAATTAAAGTTCTTTTTGGTCACAAACATAATTGTACTTTATAATTTTGCAAAACATGCATAATTTACCAGATTCAGTAATTCTTCTGAAGCTACCTGTATTTTGCAACAGGAATGAAAAGTACAGATACATATAATTGAGAATATAATTTTCCATGCAAAAACACTCCACAAGTATAAACCATGACCATAATTCACTCTGCCAAGGCTGGAGCTGGAGGGTATTCCTGCATTCTGTACAATCAGCGACGTTAAAGTCTTCCAGGAAAAAAGCCCACTATATCTAACAACTATAACAAAAGGGCGGTATCACTGAAGGAATGCATTAATGAGCATTAATTCTTACTCAAATTGTGTAGCAATTTTTTGAGGGTTAGCTGCAGTAAGAATTATCAAACAGAAGATTTTTATCAGTGTCTCAAACAGAAAGAACTGGCCAGGTGTACATATTTCGTATGATACAGTCCAAGGAGCTGTGTTTGTAATACAGCATTCTCATTCTCATCTACGTGTTTCACAGATAAAAAACAAAACAAAACAAAACTAAATCTAGAAGAAAATCGCTAGTGCAATGACCAGACATGGATTTTGTCTGAAATGTATAAAAACCCCTTCGATAAATAAATCTGGCTAATGAGAGCTCTTTGATGTCTACGATAATGGAAGTTAGTTAGGAAACCAGGTGATTGTCGGGTGGGGTTTTTTTTTCAAAAGAGCATGGGTAATTTTAAAAGGGACTACATAATTCAACATTGCTGCCTGTAATTGGGAAAGCTTGGCTACCACATCCTTTGCTTGGAGTTCGGCTGGCAATCTATTCACGGTGGCCACATTCACCCCTCACAGCAGGACCCTGCTGGAAGGTCAGTCATGCATTGAGAGGAAAAGGATTCTCTCAACAGGAGCACAATCTCTTGGAACAACTGGCAGATCAGCAGATTCTACTTGCTCAACCTTCATAAAGACTCACAGCAGCAGCTCTGTTTAACCAGCAGAGATCAAAATTTGAAACCTCGTCCCTTGCAGAAATTGGGCGCAGATTGCTCCCGAAACCAGCCCCGCAACACAATAACCAATCAGTTCCTGCAACGCTGCACTATTACCTTGATGACCCATTTAATGGCTGGATATTATAAGGTACTTTCTGGTGCTGGGTCAGTCAAAGAGGTCGAATGGGAGAGTAATTTGTAACTTTACAATTCCAGAAATCTGTTACTGGAAAAGCTTTTGTAAGCGTATGATATTTTCATGTAAGGGTAGTCATAACAGCAACTCAAGGGAAATAAAACTCAAAAGAATTTTCTTGGAGACATTGCAAGCATTTTAAACTTCTATATATTGTATTATTCCATATAAATATTATCACTTCGGGGAGAATGTCACTGTTCTTTATTTTTAAAATGTACATATAGCTTAGATGAAACAGTAAGATTCTGTTTTCTTTTTCTCCTCTATTTGTATCAGATTTGTGCAACCTAAAACTGTTGTTTAAACCAGGTTCTTTACAAAGCAGTTCAGGTACAGAAAGAAAAAATGAGATCTCTAAAGTCCGTTACTACTACCCAAAAGTGACTCACAGCAGCATAAAACAGCTCATTATGTTCTTTTTTAATTTCTGACAGAAAACTGACAGTGTGACATAAAATCACATCTCGGAGACTGTTAAATATGGGAATGGAAACATTTGTTCATGGCTTTCACTAGCAATAATTCCAATGATTTCACCAGGTGAAATCATGTCTAAGTCACTCTTATTTTACGATGATGAGCAACGTACTCGATAGATCGGATGCACCCGCAGAACAGCATCAACAGCCTCAAGAGACATAGTCAGGTCTCTTAAATATGATAAAGCTGAAAATTATAAATTCAGTACTAGATTGGACCTCAGTGCATGAAGCTCTGAAACTTGCATAAGTCATTTAATGTAATTAATGATAATGGTAAGAGTATACCATGCATGAAAACATACTACGGGATAGATACTGAACAGAAACTATATTTTAGTAGTTTTTTAGTGGGAATGCTAATTTTTATTTAGACTGTTTTTAAAGTACTCATAACCTTAGGCATCTTTCTGGTGTGGAACAAAGACCAACTTAAAATCACTAAAAGTCAATAAGTGATTCTAAAGCAAATAATTCTCTAGTTAGCTATAATCAATAATATTATAGAACTCAAGGTATAAGTTATGCCAATACTAGACTATAACAGGATGAATTGATCATACTTTAGAGTGCCACAAGACACTTCTATGTTAGCATTAGAAAGTGATAGATAACTTCTTTTTTGACAGTAATGCTTATTTTATAGACTTTATTATCTTCTCACATTTGTGTAAATCAAGAGTTATTCTACTGAAAGAAATTGTTAAACTGTTTCTACTGTAAACATGCTCAAGTTGAAGAAAAAAAATAATATTTCTTAAGGGGACTGTTGGAAAGGTTTACAAGAGACAAAAATGAAAACATGAAGATGAATATCAATAGAGACAAATAAATGCAAAATAATCCTCTTGTTCATCATCTCTGCTTTCCCATATGTTTCAGAATTAGAGAATATAGATGAAAAGTGCAGCATCATTTTGTTTTCTATAACAGAAAATTCTAGGTAGGAAGAGTTCCAGTGGTCAATCCCCAAAGAAAAAGAAAAAGAAAAAGAAAAAGAAAAAGAAAAAGAAAAAGAAAAAGAAAAAGAAAAAGAAAAAGAAAAAGAAAGAAATATCCTGGTCAATAGATTGCAAGCTGACCAATAGGAGTAGCAAGAAGCAGCTGGGAGAACCAGATGGTATTTTATCACTCATGTAGAATTTTCCTTAAAAGAAGAAGGACAGTAGAAGAGTTTTCCTAAGTATTGAGAAACATTCAGAGATCACAAAATGTTCTTCTGAATGAAGGTAGCCTGAAGGCGTTCTGAAGAAAAGGAGAGAGACTTTATGAGAGCAAATATTCTGATCTGGAGTATTCTTCTGCCATGTAGATGATGTCTTAGAATTTCAAATTACTTATTCCTGTTTTCTTTGATATGAGCTTGAATTTGATCTCATGAACCTAAGAGAATGCACAGAAAGGCTGTCGAATATTTTTATCTGTATGAGACTAATCTTGAGAGTTAATCTCTGCACTCTTTTTTGGCCCATTGAATACTCTGCAGAGTTTGGTAATGGCACAAAACTGGGCTAGTAAAACCCAGGTTAAATTCCACTCCACATGGCACCGTTATTACTTAGCTTGTAAAATGTTTGGCAGAACTTTGACCTGCAGTAGCCAATTGTTGGACACCCAGGACCCCTGGATGGTGAGAACTGTGTTATCAAGGCCAGAATCTGAAAAGACCTCAAACAAATATCTTCTAAATGTTTTGATCTCAGAGCTATTTTCTATTGCCTGACATGAAATTCTCTTCCCGTTGTTTAGACTGACAGAAATTCTATTGTCAAGCTGAAAAAAAAATGCTTTCACATGTAAGTTTTCTCCTACACTAAAGCAGTCTGACAAAAACATCATTGTTCTTAACATTCTCGTGTTTAACAGTAACTAATGCTAGGGTTGGCTACATTATTTTTTCAAAATAGTTGTTAAGATTGATGTATAGCTAAACAAGACTGGGAAGATGACAGGACTTTGAGGTTTCTTTCAACTCAGACAAGTTTTCTGTCGTAACCCTACGTGAGCCAAAGAACTACAAATAGACATATAAAGAACTATGGCCATATAGGTCTCCATTTTAGCGTAAGTAGTTATTTCAATACTTAACTTGGTCAGATATAATTGCTTAAAATATGTCAAGATAAGGTAATTAAACTGTATTTCCATATTTTAATTTTCTCTTAGCATTGAAGCTATGCCATTAAATTTATTTTGAAGGCTGTTAAGTTTTTCGCAAGCTTTGCAAATTAAGTTTTGTCTATAGTGCAGTAACCTACACTGTTGTTTGATACAACATACTTCAAGGGTTTTCTGATACGTCTCTAAATGGCAAAATAAAGTTTATATATTAGATGTGATTAAATAATGACTAAATCTGAGGATTTGTCAATCAAATTGTGACACTACAAGTCCATAACTCTAATGCCCTTATTTTTCTCATACCTATTCAAACACAGCAGCAAAATCTCTCTGACACTTCATTTCTTTCTGCAGGACTTAAATACGTGAAGAAATCTTTTCCTTTTCCTACAATTATTTAGGAAGAGTCAGTGTCAACTATATTTGGCCATCACTTCTGCTTTAAAGTTGGTGAGTGTTTTGGGATCCACAGTCTTTCCCTGTGTGACGGGAAGGTCTCAACATGTGCAGAGATTTGCCAGTGTATGGCTCAGAGTTGCTAATTCTCCTATGCCCCGTTTTCAATGTTAGGGAAAACTACCAAAATTCTATTGCCCTGTACCTCATGCTTCATGTAAATGCTTTGAGCACATCCATATTTGCTGCAGAAATGTGTTCATTATTGCAGGGGTAAGAGACTTTGAGAGTTTTTTCTATACTGTAGAATCACAGAATCATGGAATGGTTCGGGTTGGAAGGGACCTTAAAGATCATCCATCCAACCCCTGCCCTGGGCAGGGACACCTCCCACCAGAGCAGGTTCCTCCAAGCCCCCTCCAACCTGGCCTTGAACCCCTCCAGGGATGGGACAGCCACAGCTTCTCTGGGCAACATGTCCATGTCCTTCCTGTGCTGAGGACTCCAGAGCTGGACACAGTGCTCCAGGTGGGTTTTCCCCAGAGGAGAATAGAGGGGCAGAATCACCTCCCTGGACCTGCTGGCCACGCTGCTTTTGACGCAGCCCAGGATGCAGTTGGCTTTTTGTGTAACAGAGCATAGGGTAGTAACCTTCTCTTTTGAAAGTGTGCTGTGATGATACTACTGTGGAAAACAGCTGCTGGGAAGAGTATTCATCAGATTGGATGTGGCATTGCTTTAATACACATATATATGCTGCCTTGTGTGCCGCAAGCTGCACATTATCACTGGCTGTATGTATATAACCGTGCTTGGATGCAGCGCAAGAATCTCACTTGCAAGGGCCAGATGTGCCAGATTAGGTGCTATATGTTAAATCTGAAAATATACTAATCTCTCCTGAGTCAAGGTGTGGGTATTCTCATTTGTGAATCGTAATCCCTACATAAGTTATTATAAAGACGAAATGGTACCCAAAAATTCTGGCACACTGGGTTCAAGTTTTGGGGTGTGTTTTTTTTTTGTTTTCACAGTTTCACCCTTAAAATTATGAAGAAAAAAACCCCATAATTCTGGGAAAAGCTTCATCGTTATCTTCTCAATACTGAAACTTGCAAAACCATAGAATAGATTTTGTACTATACTCATACTGAGTTTAATTCATGCCAACTTGCTATTAGCTGGTCTGAAGCAAGACTGATATCACTGTCTTGTCACCACTCCCTTTTTACCGGGTTGAGCAGAAAATGGTGGTTGTCACTGCATTTTGTAGAGAACTGCTATTGCTAGGCATGCTCTGAAAAATATCTGCGAGATTTAAGTGTTTGTGTGACATGGGGAGAGCCGGTGGAGTGGTGCTGTTTTTAAATACAAAGATTTGTCTGAAAAAAGGGACAGAGACTTTCCTCCTCCCCCCTGCTTCGCCCTGAGGATATTCAGAACAGACTGATAGTATGGAGTTCAGCCCTTGGTACTAGTTGTAGCTGATAAGGGGCCCTTAAGCTTATCTGCTGAACTCTGTCCAAATTCAGTTATGCAGCCCCAGTCTTGGACAGCGAAATCGTTTGGACGTGGCCTTTGGTGATCCCGAAATTCTGACTGGGAGAATAAAGTCACTGTTGTGGATCCATGGGGTCCTTCCGGCTATCTGGATCTGACCTTTGCCGCGGCTGTTACCCTTCAGCCAGCGTTAAGGAAAAAGCAGCGGCGAAGTCATTTAAATGCAGCAGGGAGGGTTGGTGTTTTTTTTTTTCGCTTTGCACAAATTTTCTCATCTGAGAAAGTGTGAGAGGCAAACATCATGTGTGTGGCAGCTGAACAAAACTCTCAGCCACGCCGCCGAAGCACAGACCGTAATCAGTGCAAACGCTGGAATGAAGTGTGCAAAGGAAAAATCAAAACCCTTTCCCTACAGGACAGTGAAGATGAACCAGGGATGAAATATTTGAGAAGGCTGTGTTTTTCTTCTCTGTCATTGCTAAAACTCTGCGAGACTCACAGAGATCAGTCTCGAGCACTAATTGTGTTACTGTTACATACCGGTCTTGGCAAATTATCTGATAAGGAGAGAGGCTCAGAGTGTTTCCTTTTAATGGAAAAATATTGCTTTACTGTCACTCTGAAGTTTCCTTTTATTCACTTTCAGACAGGTTTGTGTAAGCAAGAAGTATAAGCATGAGAGCACAAATTGTCATCTCTCTCTTTTGCTTTTAAAGATTTTATAAGGTCACGCTTTTTCAGCTGCCCGTAATGAATACGACTAGGTGTGCCTGGTGTTTGTCATTGTCCTTTTTAAACATCATCTGGCTTCCTTTTTCTGTGTGTTGTAAATTGTAATTGTGCTTCAATTAACACAAAGCAATGCCAAATGTGTTAGCTGAGCCTTGCCTACTCTATCTTAAATTAAAAAGTGCATTAAGAACGCTGATGATCACACAGTTTCAAACCTAATAAATTTGAGGGCTTCCTGGGGCTAGATTGGCATTCAGCACGACCCTGGTGGAATAAGCATATTGACAAGAAAGTTAAATTATTTTACAGAACGGCTGAAGCTGGAAGTAAAGGAGCCTCTGATAGAGGCTTTTAACTCAGTATGTGACGAAAATCCCTAATGTAGTGGAAAGACCTCTCTGAAGCAGCACTTTAGAGACAATACCAGGTGCTTACTGAGTCGAATTATTGGACAATGACAATAAATGCTGGAAAATGGCCAAGGGTTATGTGAATTTCCCAGATTAATTCTGCAGGAATCTCATAACAGGCGAGGTGACAGGCATGGGAAAAGAAAGCAACATGAAAGCGAGTGTTTTACCAAGAACTACGGAGAAATCAGGGTTCTGCAACACACACAGTCTGCAGGTAAAACGTTTATGGCATGTCTGGCCCTTGCAAGTTAGATCCTTCCATTACAACCAAGCAAGAATATATCTAGATATAAAAACAAACAAGCTAGTGTCACTCCAGGCGACATAAGTGTTAGTGAAATGAATCAGGATGTTCTGTACAACAAATAAACGTGCAAGACTGCTGTGAGACTGTCCTATCGAATTTGCTGGGCTCTAAACCAGTTCTACTTCCTGGCCGTCATTCTAAGACTATGAAGAGGTTTTTTTAGTGAAATTTTCCTTTACAGGATGATCCCCCAATACATATATAACAGTTACACAAAGAAAAATGGAAATACAGAAAAGAAATGTATATACTGAATGTTATCCATATTATAAAGTAAGAATCTGAATAGATAAAAAACTAATGTCCAAATCACAATTTACACATCTTCTGAAAATACCTATTACATAAATAAATACGAGGTTTCTGCAACTGACATTTAAATTTGTATTTTGAATTTTATTTGAACTTCACTTTATTTAAGAACTAATACTGTAATTAAAATTCATTGTCCTTATTCCATTAGATTTGCCTTTTCCAAGACTAAATCATCTCCAGTTAACAGGTAGATTTTGACTTTGGTAGAAGGCAATTGAATATATGATTTTCCTTGGGCTTGGAACCCCAAGAATATCTATCTGGGTATTTGCAAGAAATTATACTTAAATAACTTTTTAAGGAATCCTGCTCTTTTTTCTCTTTCTTTACCTTGTCTTTCTTTTCTGTAAGTGATAGGGCCCTCCAGATTATTCATCTCTGGAGATGCTGTTACTTTCTTCAGGCAAAAGAGAGAAAGACAAAGTGTTCTGTAACAAAAATAGAATCTGAATGGCACAAATCTTGGTGCAGAAGCCTTTGTGTGAAATTTTTGTGACATCTCTTCATAAGCTGTGTACTTTGTTATGTTCTGGGGCTGATAGTTGTGTTTTAGAGCTAACAGAGGGAGTACAAATGGCAACTTGCTAACAGTACTTATCGCTTGGACATCAAGCTGCTGCCAGTAGGAAGACCTAGTAATCTTTTCCCTCTGGTATCAGTACCAAATTGACCCAGCAGCTTTACTTATAGACGATTCAGAGACGGAAATTGAAAATACACGGGATGATTGATAAAATAGTGGTCTTTTGCTTGTTGGGAGTAGGGATTTGTGCAAGAATGAGTTTGTCAAAGATTTGAAAGTACATGAGTTTTTTTCTAAATTGCACTTTAAACATTTGTTCTTTTCGCATAGAATTAGCTTTCTTCTTTTAAACTGGAGTCCAACAGATGCCTTTATTTCATTGCAAAGGTGTCCTTAATAAATAGTGGCTGCCATATATTCTTATTCCATAATTCTAAGTCTGTGCAGTACTATATTTAAGCCAACAGGTAGCCAATATTTGCCTTAGCTGACAAGTGAAAAATGTAATAATGATTAACCAGTGGAATAATCGCAGCCAGTGAATTCTCAGTTCCCTTGAAGTCTTCAAGAACAGAGAGATTTCTATTCTGAGGCAGATGTTTTTGCCAAGTTACTGACATAACTAAAAAACTGGATAAAAATCAAGTAGTCTTTGACAGAGAAAGCCACACTAGGTTAAACATTGAATTAGAAATGACCAGTCTTGTATGATGATGAATTACGGTAATCAGTGTCTTCAAACAGGGCTGCTTTTGGAGAATTCTCCTGAAGTTGGGTTATTATTTATCTGGTTCTTTTCATTGTTTGCTAGTAAGCATCTTAAGTGCTTAATCCATGTCAACCGATACACTGAAAACAACTGTACAACTGTAGAAATATTTTTGAGCTCTCTTCTATATGTCTATAAGGACATACTTCTATTGTCCTTATGCTTTCATTTTTGTTTCACACACAACGCTTAGGCAAGAACAGATAATTTTTTTCCCTAAGCAATGTTACCTTTCAGGGAAATTTAATTTTCACTCTCTAAAAAAGATGTGTTTTTTCAAATTCTCAAATTGTTGATATTATTTGGCTACCTTAAACACTTTCCGGTTATGTTCTCTACAAAAAAAATGAGAGATTTTGCCTTTCTTCTTACTATGACCTTTAACGTTGGAAGATTCTGCTTATATGTGGACCTTAATGCTGACCGCAGGATCTCAGAGATAGTACCATGATGTAAGCATTCATACATTGTGGAGCTTGGATGCTCAGTATATTACTTCATAGTCAGAAGAAGTTTAAACCATAACCCTGCAATTATGTCAAGGGAGCCTTGTTTTAAACATTATGGCATTCTGTGAAGGCTCAGAATTTTTTCTTTTTTTTTTTCTTAGGTTTTTGTTTAGGCACTTGATACCAGAAGACAGGAATTTAAGAACTGCAGATCTTGATTCAGGTAAAGAGCGTTGGTATAGCTGCTGAAGGAGGAACTTATGGAAATTCTATTCTGCAACAGCCTTGTGTTCATCACCTTTTCGAATGAATTTATTAATAAATCAAGACCCTTGTTTTTCACTTTAGGTCATTGCAATTCCTAGCACGTTTCTGTGATCTCATGAACACTTCTGTACTGCTTCATGTATGGAGAGGTGAGAATAAAAACACCACTGAGTTGATTCTCATGTTCATGGAAATAACTTTGACCACTATTGCACATCATTTTTTCTGAGATGGATTTTTTTTTTTGATACTCCCTATAGCTTCTGAAAATGCTGCAGATATGTCATATTTGCATGTATGTGGTAGCACACAGAAATAAATTCCTGAATGCTACCTCTCTCTAAGCATCAGCACATATTTAAGAGTCTTAAGAAATTTATTCCTATTTCTAGAAACATTCTACAAAGTGTGCTCTAAGGATTTTATTTGATACAGAGTCACAGTCCCAAGTTGCTTTAATTATTAACAATTATGGGAAGAATGTGCTGTGTGAGGGGAAACAAGGGCATTCCTATATTCATATTCCTCTTGTTCTCAAAGCAACTGAAGAGCACTGCGTGGAATTATCTCATGAAAGGAACCCAGAAGCTGATTGGTAAGTAATAGCCCTAGCAGCACACATTGCATATTTTTGGATTTACTCTCTGCTGTCTTAATTCCTTTCACGTTATGGTTCTAATGGTAACAAAATGTTTCAAGGTAGATGAGAAATGTTGTTAATTATTTCTCATCGCAAAGACCACAATTCACTCCACATTTTGAAGAAAACTGATTTTTTCTCTTTCTTTTCGATCGCAAGTTTGTAAGTAGTTTATTTTCATATATGTGTATATATACATAGACCTGTAAGCAGTATTATAAACACACAGATCAGTTTGTATCAGCTAATGATCCACCTGGTTCAAAACTTGCGGAGACATCCATCAGAGTTGGAAATGCAGACAGGGAGGGAGAATACACTGTAAAAGCAAAAATCACCCTTTTGGGAAGTCACAGCCATCTGGCTGGAATTTCCTTTGCTGGCCTTTGAGATGTGAAACATGGTGTGTTCAGCAGTTAAAGCCCTTTCAGTTTAGGATGATGAATTTCTGAACAACCTGACAAAAGTTAATGCAACTTTTCCGACTTACATTGTAGGACCGTTGATTTAAGTGATGGAAATACCACCTGGAACATTTATTTCCTTTATAAAGGGACTTATTTGCAGCCAAAACCAGCGCACAGGTGGGCATTCAAAGAGATATATGGAAGTTCATACACTCTGTTTACAACTTAGCATGGCATAAATCTGGCCTGCAGTAGTTTCGCTGAAGTCCCGACAGCCCCGTGTAATCTGTGTAGTATAAAGAATGTGTGGATTAATGCTGGAGAATTAGATGCTATCCTTACCTCAGAGCAGCTGTAATTCCACTGCTGCTGGAAGATAATAGTTTTGAGATCAATTGCTTGGACTTTAGGCCACAGGTATGGTGATTTTAAGCTCATATTTTACGATGGCTGGGAGATATACCTTTAGCTTAAAAATGTCACATAATATGTCAGTATTTTCTGTCACTGGGTGGTTAGATAGGTAAAAGAAAGAACTATAAGGATTTAAGATAAATGGCATAAAACAGTGCTTGATGTTATTTTTAACTCATGTTTGAGAAAGTCATTAAGTGACTTGCACTCAAGTCACTTTATTAGGTGATTTTTCAGTCTTTCTCAAAAGAGTATTTCTCAATTAATCTCAAATTTGTGACTAGTGTATGAGATAATTTTAACATACATATCCAGCAGCATACATGATGTGTACAGATACATTGATGCCAGCCAATCTGAATTAATTAGGTAATATGACAATGCAGAGAAAAAGAGAAAAAAAAGTCATAGTGAAGAGGAATGAAATGACCTTGATCATGTTAAGATTTGTAATAGCATATAGTGATAGAATATAGATAGAACAGTTATAACCAAGTGCCAGAAACACTAATAAACTTCTTCAAAGTAGAGAAATCTACATTACTCTGGAGGCACACTCAACTGAACTGTTTCACTTAGGTCCTTCATGGAAGAAGAAAATCTGAAGCGCATTTCACTCCTGGTTTGCAGCTTCACATTATGACCATCCGTATGTCCCATTAGGGAGGCTGCACTGCAGCTACGAGCCAAAGAACAATGTTCTAGGGGTGGATAGAAAGACCCCAGTTTTTGAGTGCACAGGAGAAATATCTGCACACTGAGCACCACTCTTTGGTGCCTACCTACCTACCTAAATAGATCTCCTATTCTGTAGAAATATTAGAATTCCTTGAATCTTACCCAGTACACTCTATCAGCCTCCTTTGTAGCTTAATGGAAGTTTATTTTAAATGTGTTCATTTAAATAGATTATTTATCCACTTACATAAGTAGTTTTAACACTGAACCTCTGGAAGAACTGAAGAACATTGCCTGGCTTGAGCAACCTGAAAATTTGCTGATTGGCGACTTTCGTGTCCCAGTAGATCTCTGTCACTCTGATTTTCATTAATCAGGTTCTTCATGTATCAAATTATTTGAGTTTTATATAGTATTCTATTTATGAAGCATTTTACCCACCTGCACATCCAGCTGGTAATTAAAGCTGACGGTATTCAAGTTTATGCAGAGATTTCCTACCTAGAAAATATACTGTCACAGAATACCGTGACTGACGTTGAAATTACCCACTTCACAGCTAAAGCCCCCTTAATATCCTCTAAGAAGAAAATTAAGCTTCTTTTGAGAGGACTTACTGTCTGTGCAGTCGTTGATTGTCAGCTGACAGAGAAAAAGTACTTTGAACTGGTGGCTGCGGGTTACTCAGAACTAATGTCAGGCTAATTTAGTTGTTGTTTTGTTTATATTCCCTCTGAATACTGGGACAATATCCCCCAAAAAAGCAACTTAACACTTAATATTGCAGTGATCTGGCCAGATTGGCTCGCTTGATACAAGGGATGGGCCATTGCAGGTGTTGCTACGGTTGGGAACAGAGTTGAAAATATATTCCCTTTACACCCTTATCTTCTGTTCCTTTGCCCTCTCCTTCTCCTTTGCATAAATCCACGCCTGCAACTTCTGTATCCTGTGATTATTCCAGAATTCCTTTGCCGTCTTTAATGTACTAAAAAGCTGGCTCCAGTGAGTTCAGTATTCAGATGAATTAATGTAGGAGAACTCTGAGGTTGAAGTTGTGAGAGGCGGCTCTATGAAACAGGATCCCCTTTATATTACTTAATGTCTTATCTGGGTAGGATCTAGAAAAAGTAATTGCCATGTGACATGAGTTAAAACCATTTACTGAAGAACCTTTTTCCTTTATCTTTATGAACAATTTTAATGCCCATTTCTCCATAATTATTTTAAGAAATTTTTGATCCTCATACACAGACTCCCCTGTATAGTGCTAATGCTGCCAGTCATCAATTTTCTTTTTATTTCACAGCTATCTTTTCCTTCCAGATAAATTTCTCACACTTAGCAACTCCAATTTTCTTTATAGTACTACCTACTTCCTTTTTGTCTATTTATTAAAAATATACATTGCTGCTTTCATTTCAATTTTTCCTTAGAGTGGGATTTTACTCACAGATATCTTTCTTTGTAATAAAAAAGGTAGAACTCCCACTTTTATTCACTTTTATGTTTCTCTTCCAATGAATTTCACTAGTGATTTCTTTATTTTTAAAAATCAGCTCTTTGAAATACCAGCACTGTGTGGGACTCTCTTCTCTTTATCTGTACGTAATGAAACTAGGAAAGGATTTTTGATTTTGGGGCAAGAACTAATCTAATCCCTCTTCTACTTTATTCCTTAAGGAGTGACCATGATGATACGCAGTCAGTAGACCAAACCAAAGTTAAATAGAGAAATGTGATTTGACTGGAGTCCCAACTCAAATAAACTCGAGTTACAAAATCAAGGACATTTCAAGACACATTTTGACAACCAGGTGGAAAGAATCTAACCCCTGTGCAACTCAGGTTTTTGTGTGTTGTGGGAAAAAAAGATTGTACTAACCATATGCAGTGACTCTGGTGACAGAAAACACGGTCTGGGACGCTGTCTTCAATCAGCACCTCTACTCATTGAGGATATTTAATGTACTTCACAGCAGGATACTCCCCCGTGCTTCAGTTTTCTCTTTCTCCATGTGCAAACACAACGTGGACCTCCAGCACTTGCTGTGGGAGTTTGCAGAAGCCATATTAACTGCCTATTAAAGCTAGAAGCAGAAGTGGACACCACCATATACTTTTTTTCCCCCCTCTTTTTGTGGATCACCTTACCTTGGTTTTGCAGCAACAAACCCATTAAGCCAATTTAGGAGAAATTGTCTAGAAGTAACACAGGTCAATAACGAACTGCAGGTGCTGCAGTCACCTCAGCAAAAGAAAGGGGTTTGTGTTGCTGAAGTATATCTCTTAAATCCAATGACTCCTAAAGCTATGACCTGAGTGACAGAGCTTTTAAATTTCATCCTGTTTAGGGCTGTACATACAAGCACTGTCTCTGAGTACAGATCCATAGTGGTATGACCACCAGTGGCCATGGTGGTATAATTACCAGTTTGTATTTGCCTCAGCAATTACTTAGGCACTGCAGAAACTTTTTTTGGGGATATTCTTTAACATTTGAGAGCAAACACGAATACCGAAGATAATGTAGGGAGAAGAAAAATTGTCAGTCAGGAGAGAATGATGCTTGTTTAGTGCATGACTGATATAATGAATTTTCTTACTGCTGAAAATGCTTGCCCTCTTATAACACCTTACTGAATGTCCCTGCCAGCAGAAAGGTCAGGTTATAAGATGTGACTAATACTATTGTCAAAGAGCTCATATATTTCAATGCCATTTTTATTGTGCCTTTTGTTTGGCACATATTGGGTGAGAGCAACATGATTTTTCATCTGTTTTAAAAAGTAGATAATGGATAGCACTCGTTTAGAGGCACAATACTTTCATTAAAAGCATTCTGTGCTAGATGGATCATACCTATCTGTTTTCCTTCCTCTTTTTTTTTTTTTTCTTGTTTTTTTTTTTTTTTTTTTTGGTGGTTAGTTGCTTAGGGACACCATACTACTGACAATGAAAGATTTCCCAAACAAGGTAATGTACAGAAGCCGGTGGGTAAGTCAAGCACTTCTTCCCTATTTGTTCTGCTTCTCAGACAGCGTACGTATCGCTTACTGTCTTGACAGGCATCTTTTCTAAAAGTACCCCGAAGACAGTACATCAGCAAATATCAGGTCGTGCGGGTAGCCCCTTCGGTATGCGGACTGAAGGGGGTTACTTCATAATGGTAGTGTCACCGTGATTGATATAAAGACATCTTCTATGTGAAGGCAAGTAGTTGGAAGATGCCTGCAGGTATCTACTGCGGATAAATCACATCCTTATTTCAAACCATTTTTATCGAAGAAGAACAGGACTAGAGAACAATTCGCTGTAGTGTCCAACTAGATAGAAGTGTTCTTGGTGAGATCTGCGTTCAATTACAGATGACCTAAAAGTGAGAATAAAGAGCAATTATTCTATCTTGGAGAAGTCCATGAAGCCTTTTGAGCTTAGAGATCCCACAATGAGTGTTGGATATACTCTTATTCCATACCAGCTGGAGTGAGAAACATGAAAGTCCTGGTTCCAGCCTGAAGGACAAAGCTTAATTTAAAAACAGCCTTGCTTATACACACAAACAAAATCTTTCTAAGTCAAAGTTTATTTTTCTCTCTGGGAAAAGAAAACTAACTTTTGTTACCTGTCCTTTTTTGTTCTATTTAGGGAGGAAGGAAAGCTAGTGGGAGAAGATGTTAAGCTTAAAAAAAGTCCTCCCTCCAGTTTCCATCTTTGAAAAAAATTTTCTATGCAAATGTGTGTGTTTTTCATGTGCAACATTTGTTCTGCCAGTATCTGTTACCTAAAGCAACGTATGTGCAGAGTACAAAGGGTAGAAAGTATTATAATGTGTTATAACAATGGTGCTTACAAATGCTAGAATTATCTATTATAATCTACCTGAATTCTTACTGCAGTAGAATAATTCCTTGAACTGTAGCTATAGCAGAACAGTAATTTATGACAATGTAACCCTGGACTTTTTTAAGATAATCTTTTCTATTACCACTCAGGATTGGGCTATTAAACCAGTGGGGTAGGGATTCAGGTACTTATTGACTTAATTTCCCAAATTACTTTTTTCCCCCCTCACTTTGATGGCTCCAGATATCCAAACACTTCTGTCTGACAGGCAGGGATGTGTGGGAGTGTGGCAAAATAATTGCAATTCACACATAGGATTCTCTTTTTATTCTGGAAGTCATACTATTCTTATATTTTGACAACAGGGAATTTTAAGCTGAAAGGGCTGTTCTTCGCTGAGGAGACCTTGTTGACGTTACTACAATAAAGTGGTCCTAACTATAATCATGTAAGTATGAAACCAGGCACTAAATATGAACTGCTGTTTCTCTAAAACCCAATATATTCAGTAACCCAGTAGTAATAACCAAAAAAATGAGATTATTTTCCTACTCACAAAATTGCAAATTCAGTTTTACCCTTCTGTTAGCTCAGGAAATATTTCACTTTGTATACTTAACTAGTTTTCTTAGTATACAGGTCTAAGAATAACATAAGTGGCCAGTACATGAAGCTAATTCAGGAGACTGGATTTCTTTTGGAAACTGAGCAAAAGCAATTGTCTTTTGTGCGTTTTTTTTCAACCTGAGTACCCAACCATCTGTGAATCTGTGTTTATCAAGACAGACTTGTATTTCAGCCTAATCTATTTTGGGTTCATAGACCTTTTGGTAACTCAGATTAGAGAAAAAGAACTGCAACAGGTAGGAGTTTTGGCTGGGGAGGGATGGGGAGGGGAGTGGCTGAAGAAAAGGGAAAGGGAGAGGGAAAGGGAAAGGGAAAGGGAGAGGGAAAGGGAAAGGGAAAGGGAAAGGGAAAGGGAAAGGGAAAGGGAAAGGGAAAGGGAAAGGGAAAGGGAAAGG
>JAOXNO010000033.1:63645659-63661251 GCA_028565335.1 Limnodromus scolopaceus | reverse complement strand
TAAAACAATCTTCAGAAGAATGTGATGATTTCTCCATGTTTTATATCCGGAAGCATCGGCACTTCAGTGATATCTATTGCTCCAACACAGGTCCTCTGGCTGCTGATTTCATTTTGAGCTGCGCTGCTGTAGCAGCTGCCGATAGTTCAAAGGGGGGGGAAAAAAACCCGACAACAAAATAAAACAAAAGAAACAATATAAAAAACACGATAAACCCAGAGGGGATGGTGTAAAAAGGATTCTCAGAATTTTCTACAGGATTCCTTTCAGTTAGTGGGTTATGCGAATTAAGGACGAATTTTCCATAGGCAGATCTAATCTCACACTCCCAAAAGAAAAGCAGTATCGTTGATAAATGCCTGCTGCCATGATATAGAATTCATAACAACTTCACGTATACAGTTTTCCACAGTGGCTCGGATATTTATGTCCCAATTTGCTCATATTCAAGCACTTTTTTTTCCCCTCTGAGTGACTAACTATCCTCTTTGATTCGGGAATTCTTCAAGTCTGCTTCGTTATTACTTTGAAGAAGCCAGCCCCTCAGAATTCACATGTTTATTGAAGTCAGTCAAGGTGTTAAATTCTCAACAACGTTCTTGCTTAGTGCTGTGACACGTGATAAACAGCTGCATTTATGCAGATACACATCACATTTTTATAAAAATACCTCCAGACTGCTGAGTCATTTCTCCTCATCTCTTTCAGACAGAAACATTGTGGAGAGACTCGACCATGCCCAAACTGCTATACCTTTTTTTTTCTTGGATTCCTCAGCCAATAAATCTTCGTTTCAGTTTCCTCCTGTTGTTGTTCTGCACTTTTTCCTACACAGCTCAGTTTTAGATTCTCCCATTTGTTTGCATTTCCATTCCAAACTGATAACATCGAGCAATTGTAATGTCTTCTCTTATAAAGCTGTATCTGAGACACCGCTTGATGCAGGATGGTGTCACTACTAGGCAAAACTGGCGCAAAGTAGAATGACTTGACATTTATTTCTGATAGAGTAAAGCATAGGATGTGGTTAAAAAGTTGCTAAGCAAAGTGTGCACACCACAATAGAATAGGCTCAGCTGGGTTTTAGGGGCAGAAGTCTTGGGAATTAGCTCTAGGAATAGGAGACTCAATGTCAGAAAGAGATTTTTATGGAAATGGCTAGCAAAGGGTGCAGGAAATGGAAAGGAGAAAACACCAGTTGTCATGGTATATGTAGAATTCATTCCTCATTAGTTAGTTAATGAGACAGTTTATTCTGCACATGTAATGCCATTTCTTTTTCTTGCTTACGTGTCAGAAAGACTCTGATTTGTTCTAATAACTCCATGAACCTAAAATAGGAGTGTGCAGTAAGTCACTGCTGTGTGTCGTATCTCGCTGTCTCGTCAGCAGGGAGTGCCAGAAACTCTCCGCATGTAACAGGAGCTGCACAATTCTGCATCAATCTCTGACCATCTCTTTGTTAAAATTTGGAGATTACTTGGAGTTCTATCCCTCATTTATGAACTGGGTGGACTAAATCCGAGCTAAAAGACTTTTTGGATAACTTGCATCTTCACAAAGAAAATGGAAAACAGAAAGGATAGAAATTAAGGAAAAAGGTGTAAACTCATAATAATGTTTCAAAAAATCTTCTAAATGTAATATTTAATTACAGGATATTACTGCCATATAGAGTGTAGGTAATAGCTCTAATAGATGTATTGATTTTATAGATAGGTATAATAATGTGAAAAATTCTAACACAAGTTTTCAAGACCAGCAAGGCAAAGCTAAGACATCAGACATTAGTTCGGAATGACCATCTGCCATTTCTTTCTCTTTTTTTTTTTTTGGTTACCTTCTATTAACAGAGATTAACAGAGTGCAGGGCAGTTCAGTGGCAGAAACCCTAAAGCAGCTGGAAAGCACCAGGCAGCAGCTTTAGAATAAGCTTCCAACCACAAGAGTGGTTTAACAGGGAATAATAGTACAACGTTTTTGACTGACTTAAAACAATGAAGGATCTCCAGCTGTTTTTATGAGCTCAGTAATATTCTGGATCATCAGACACTCCAAAAATATTTATAGTTCTTCTTCTTGTGCAAGCAGTTTCACACCACGGTTTTTCCTTCTTCCTTCCTCACACTACAGACATCCAGAGAATTTGGTTCCTAACAAGCATGATTTGATTTCCCCTGCAGTTACTGCTCACACTGGATATACTTCCAGCCAGGAATAGTGTGTGATGCAGGGATAACTGAGCTAGCCAAGACCTAATCAAATACCATGCAGCATTTTTTCAGCTCACCACCAGTCATAATTTGCCTTTCTAGGCTGACATTAAGCAGACTTCAGTATCTTTCTTTTTCACTAGCGTGATAGTGTGAATTTAAACTCTGATGGCAACATCTGCATGCATTTGAGTGGATTTACCATTTCAGATTTTGACTAGTTTAGGAACTTGTGTAATACTCTGTTTCGGTGATACTTTCAGTGTGTGATCTATGGCTACAAGAAAGAGCAAATCAATTTTGAGGATAACTTGTTTTCAGGCATCTGAGGAGAAGTGAGATTCCATTAACTCCATCAATCACCTCCTGAATCGTTTTCCCCTTAGGAATGGTGAAATAACTTGGTGTCCTGATAGATGCTTTGGGGCAACACAGAAATAAACAGAAGGGAAAACCCAGAACAAAACATTTTTGTGCTCACTATTATTATAGGAAAAATGACTCATTACCTTTCTGATCCACATCTGGATTTAGAGAGCATTGTATCTATATGTAAATCTGCATGCATTTGTCTGTCTTTTGAAGAAAATAAAGCAGGGGAACGTTTTTTTTTTCCCCTCACATTTCTGTTGAGATCTGAGGTGATGCTGGCAGATACCTCATATCTGTTAGACTTGGTAATCCAGGATTTTTCAGGATCTGGCCTGTGCCCTTCTTGTTTCCTCATCCTTAAGCGTGGTGCAGCACAAAGCCTAGGCATTGCTCATGTCCTATTTAAATCTTGGAAGTCATACGTAACATAGATTTCTTATGAAAATTGCTGACTTCTAAGTAAAAATAGAAGTGAGTTGAGTACATAGCAATTGATGATGCTGACTTTATCTCAGATAAGTACATAATAAGACCCCTGCATCTAAGCAGAGCTTATTTTCTTTCTCTGTTATTGTTCTCTGGTAGGGAGAGACTATTCATAACCTCTTCACAAACTACTTCATCACAGGTGGCTGTCATTGCATGGAGGAGAGGTACAGAAGCAAGAATGATTCAGATGGCTGGAAAGCATAGTCTGTTATTACTGAAAAGGACACTTTTATTTCTGCATATGAATGTGATTACAAAACTACCTTACAGGAGGGGAAAAGATTGTCTAGAGGCAATCTCTTCTTGTACTGAAGACAAGAACAATGAACGTGAGTAAAGGAAAAGGAGGATTTCTGCACCATTTTCTTTATTCATATAGTATCTTGCACATAAAGAGATGACTCAAGACAGAAATAGTAGCAATAGGAATAAATATTTCCAATAATTAAAGCTTATAGTCATTACCTCAGAGGAATGGAGAGATCTAGACGTGCTGCCAAGTTTTCTTCCACTGACTGTCACATGGTTTCATTTCTGAATCGTATTTTCACTCACATGTTTTTCTTGCATTTTGCTGATTAACCAAGACTAAATTAAATAGATCTGGAATTTGCAAACACATATTTACAGTAAGTGTGAATTTATTTTTCAGTGCAATATGTGTATAAATTGCAAATACCAGTAATATATATAAAATGATATTATCTTGCTGCAGTAATAAAGCAGGTACAAAACCTTACCCTTTAAAAGAGTGCAAAGATCCATGCTACCACTCTATAAAAGGGCAATCTCTTGATTTTTAGCTAGGGCAATCTTCACCCCTTTTTTATTATCAAAGAAGTAGAAGAGAACACAAAATTAATAACATGGGAACGGTCAATGACCCATCAATTACTACAGAGCTTAAAGTTTTATGAATTGTGTAACTTGACTTACAGTCCAAGCAAAGCATAGCATAATTGATAAACCAAGCTTTCTATGTGATTCACAGGAGATTTGCTGGAGAGACCAGCATTTTCCCAATTGCTTGGGAAAATGGAAATTATTATTTTTTTTAATATAATAACCTGTCTCCTATTTTATATTATTTTTTTCTGCTTATCTCAGCTTTTGTGTGGACTCCCTAGTTATTTCTTTCCCTTCCCAGTCATGATATTACTTTCTTCCCCTTTCAACAGTCTTATAAAATTGTTTGTGCTTCAGCATTTTTTCCCTTCTCTACTACCATCTGTTGCCTTCTTACTTTTCTTTATTCCTGATAAGTATCCCATATAGTTCAGTGCTATACAAACAGTCTTTTACTACATATGGTACACACCCTGACAAATGTACTACTGCATATGTAAAAAGAGGGATAGCAGGAACTGTGAGGTTACAGATAAAGGTTAGGAGCCATAATTCATCTTATAAGTTGAACAAGCAGTACAGTTGGGAAAATAAATATTAATAAAAAGGGAAAACCTGTGTAGCAAAGAGATTGACCTACTATATAGGTATTGAGTACATAGAGACTCAAATATGAGATTGAAACATTTTAATTGATGGGTTTATTTAGGAAGAAAGTTTTAAACAACTATTTAATATGCCTGTGAACCAGTGAATTAAAGATGGTGTAAAACACAAGCTGCAAACTAAGGAAATTACTCAGTAAACTACTAAGTTAATTTCTATGACTGTAATCCCATGTGGACAAAAATACTGTAAAAACTTCTGTCACTGAAATTATTCCACGTTAGTCCTGTGATAAACCATACTTCTTCACTTCCACGGTTTTATTTTCTTTCTGTTATACCTTCCTTTTCTCGTATTTCCTTCTGACCCTTTTTTTTTACATATTCATCCGTTTTTTGGTCTTGTTCTTGAGTTCTTTGTACGCAAGCACAAAGCACCCTTGAGTTAGAATATATATGTTTTAGAATATGCCAATATACACACAGAGCAGAGGCATTCTCTATTTATTTCATTTCTGCAGAGCTGGGTGCTGGGTGGTAACCCACAAAGCCAGCACAAGAGCCTAAAAAGTCATAGGAATATTTATATGGTTCAAAACACAGAAATACACTCAATTATAATTATTGGTTAGTACCTTAATAGGTTAGTGCAGTGTCTTGCTTTCAGTTAAAGCTACAAGGTCCTTTAATTGATGTGCACATGCTACAGTACCATGGAGGGGTAGGCCAATTCGGTCTCCAGTTGAGTTGGTGGTCACGATCTCACACAGCCACCTCTATCTTTCCTCCAGCTACTGCAAATTTTTGTTAACTTTATGCCTCATCCAGCAGCTTTCTGGTTTTCAGCCAGTTTCAGTGCCTCCTGTGGTGGAATGCCCCTTATTATCAGCCTTTTCTTCTCCAAGGGTATGTTTATTAACAAGACATTTATTGTTTATAACAAGTGTCTGGTTTCACAGGGTCATGTGACCTTTTTACAGCTCTTTATTCTTACCCAGAGATTCTACCTTCTTAAAGTACATCACAAAGAGATGAAGACATATGAGAAAAGTATGGTAAACACTATCTGTCTGTAACAGCAGTGCTTCTGGGGGTGCTGACTCAGATGCAGATACACAGGGCAAAATTTTGATATTCAGGGTAAACCATGTATGAGCAGCAAAAGCAAAGGCATTTTGCCAGTAGTGGGAATCAGAAAAAGGTTCTCTTTAAAGACTGAATAAGCAGTAAAGTGGTACCTATCGGAAGAATGTGGAGCATTCAGGGATGCAGAGATGTAGGGTATTGGTGTTTGCAGAACTGGCATAGCAGCTCTGTAAGTCTGTGAGTCTTTCCACAGAATGAATTTTAACATGTCTAAACCCTCACTGGGTCCTACCTTTGTGTCAGTAGGACTGTGCAAAGCGTAGGTAAGGCACTGACTTTGCACATGCATAACGGCTAATTAAGTCTTTTATAACAGAGGAGAAGAAGGAAATGGCATATATCATGACCTAACTAAGGCTTTGTCACAATCACAATGCCACCCTCATTAGCAATCCAGGGCAACGTGGCAACTGTCAAGAGAGTGTAAAACTGATTGGATACTGACAGTCATTGACTAGTTACTGTGGGGAGGTCACTGTCAAAATGGAAAAATATGTTGAATAACATTTAGAATCATAAAATCATAAAATTCCCTGGGTTGGAAGGGACCTTTCAGATCATCGAGTCAAACCATTAACCCAACACTGACAAGAACCGTTACTAAACCATGTCCCTCAGTAGCACGTCTACCTCTCTTGATTCTATCCTTGCCCTTCACAAAGTATGATGCAGAAGGCATGCATAGTGTTCAGGCACCTGGATGCAGTTGTGATGCAAGTGCAGTTAGCGCTGTATCACTGTAAAAGCAGCAAGGCCAAAATAGCATCAGGTGGCTCTCACAATATTCCCTTTGCAGATTTACTGTGTGCTTTGTCCTTCCTCACAACAAAAGCCCACAGAGACATTTGTCTATCAGCTCACCAGCTGCAGGCGAAAAATAAAGATACATCATTGAATGTGCCCATCTTCAGTATCTCTCTGGTATGCCGTTAGTACATTATGTATTTTGGTTTTCTTTTAACTAGGTGATATTTTTGTTCCTCATTGCAAAGTTAGAGTTGAAGTGGAATAAATGAGAGCATCACTAAATGACACAAGATAAAGTAACAAAACATACTTCTTTCTTGTTTTATAGAATATTAGTGGAATTGAAAAACTAAACTGAAAGTTTGGATTCTACCCTCCCTCCCTGATATAAAATATTGAGGAAGTCTGTAGCTGCAAGGTAATCTTTTTTTTTTTTTTTCTCTTTTTTCTGAACTTTGCAATCTCGTAAAAAAATAATTGTCTCTTTCCCAGTTAGCTGTTCTAAAACCTGCTGGTAAATGCACCAGGAAGTGGAATATGGCTTTAAATTACCAAGCAACGTATATCCAAAACATGAGGGAATTCTGCTGTAGGTCTTGTATTTTCCACCATTTAATAGACTTTCTGTGGTGGTCTTACAATGCAGTTAGAGTCATTTTCCAAAATCTTAATTTTATTTTGTAAGATGTATGACGATTTTTTTACTGGGTGTCTACAGTGTGTAAGTGATTTGATGTCCCTGCAGTCCCCAGTCATTAGGGAGGCAGGACACACAAAAGGAGGTATGACTTGAAAACAAATCCATGTTTCATCATGTGAATCCATTATGGAAGTGGTTTTGACTGCTGGATAAGTAAATAATGGTTTAAATGAAAGTAGAGCCTGATGAGTGAGGAAAGAAAGGGCTTGACTAAAACTAAATCCAGATAGAGATGATTTTTTAGCATGAAGAAATTAATTGTCTAATTGGAATGTAAAAATAATCCATTAGAACAAAGATTAAAAAGACCTTTTTTTAATTTGGCAAGCATGCCAAAGGGATGATGAGATATCACAATGTTATTACTGGAATAGGAGGATGGGAACAAAGATCTACCTGGATTATGATGGAAAAGGGCTGAATTATATAAAGTGGAATAGTCCCACAACCCTTAAATGTTTTTTTCCAATACAATTTTAAATACATACTTTTTAATATTCCCCAAACCCAGTCTTTTTTTTACTGTTTAGACAGAGGTTGGTGGAAAATAATGATGCCATCACAAAAGGTTTAAGGGTACCTTACTACCTCAAACTCAGTTGATATGACTTAGGACAATGTCTCAAAACAGGCAGAGGTACCTAGACAATAACCAGCTGAAGTCACCTCTTTGATGGAGTGTTATTGAATAAAGCACCTGTACCTCTGTACCTCTGTACAGGCAGAACATTTCCATAAATCTTACAGAATCCGGTAAAAGTCTACTGGAAATCCCAGGTTCAGTTAAAAATGTCCGGTTTTATCTTTCATGCAGTATTAAAAAAAGCTTTGTATTGTTGTTATTCAGTCTTACTCAGAATTTTGTCTGTGTGCAAAAGTATTCTGAAAGATAAATTATTTTCCAACAAATGATCATACCAAAGTCAGGTGGATCCTCATAGAGGTGAAATAGCTCCTGGGTTTGGCTCTGAAGCACATCTTGGCAGGTACCTCTGATCTAGACGTTATTATTCTTTTACCGCATATTGAGGAGTCCCAAATCTTTCTTAAGAGAAAACAGGTGATGGAGAGAAGTGGCAAAGAAAGAGACATGTTGAAACAATTAGAAAGAAATGAAAGCTTAACTGATGGTCATACAACTTCACAGGCCACTGGAAAGTACGTGGTGGTTTGTGTGGGTTTTTTTTTCCCCCTTCAGCTGAGAGGCAAGAGTAAATGCCTGGCAAATGCAGCCCATTTTGCTCAGAATTTGTGCTCTATATTGTATTACTTCATCTGTTTTCCTATTCAAACTCCTGAGTTAGAAGTCTGAAATAGTTTCTGGCTCAGAGAGGAAAGTCATTAGTTTAATACTGGTTTATTAATATGTGAACGTGCTGTTATTACCAAGGCCAAGGGTGGCAAAGGCACCATCAATTTTGCTTGCCCCTAACTCCAGTTTAAGAAGACAGATCGGGCCATTGATTCACTGGATTATAATTGTGTTCTAATGCCTTCACAATCTCCAATTTCACTCTGAGTTCCTGGGGCCTTCCCACAGCCCTCTCCATTACACATGCAGAACAGCTTTTTTTCATTTTAGAATTGTAATGAGCATCTCATCTTCCTGATCCCTCATAGTAATGGTGTCCACAACGTGGGTTTGTGTGTAAAAGATTACTTATTTTCATCAGTTATAGTTGGTATCTTCTCCATTTTGCTAACCAAATTCTTAACCATCAGCACCCTGGCCTGTATCAGGAACAGTGTGGTAAGTAGGACTCAGGAGGTGATGGTCCCCCTGTGCTGGGCGCTGGTGAGGCCCCACCTTGTGTGCTGTGTCCAGTTTTGAGACCCTCATCGCAAAAAAGCCATTGAGCGGGTCCAGAGAAGGGCAACGGAGCTGGTGAGGGGTCTAGAGCACAAGTCTTGTGAGGTGTGGCTGAGGGAGCTGGGGGTGTTCAGCCTGGAGAAAAGGAGGCTGAGGGGAGACCTTCTCGCTCTCTCCAGCTCTCTGAAAGGACCTGAAAGGTCCCTTCCAACCCAGACAACTCTATGATTCCATGATTCTATAAGTAAACGGTATTATCTGTTTATAGTCTTCAAAATATGTATTAGTTTAGGAACATAGGAGAATAATACAAACTAAGCAAATGCCGGTTTTATTTCTGTTATGTCTTCTAGAGATTCTGATACTCAATGCTTGTAACAATTTTCTTACTTGTCCCCCAAAAATACATATTTCTGTGTTTTATTGTTTTGGTTTTTTTTCAGATGGTGGCCATCAATAGACAGGTATGTGTGGATTTAACAAAGATAAACAAAATAACTTCAGAATATCATATTTTTGATATTTAGCTTAAAATTTTCAGTATTTCTTTTTCAATAATTTCTCCTTACTTAGCTAATGTATTTTCAGTGTATTTTTTCAAGGTGGTATCAACAATCTCTGTATGGAATTTTTCTCCTGAATGGAATAACTTCAGAAAGACATGGTTTGAAGGGCAAACCCTTTCAAATGTGCTTTTTTGCAGTGCAGTTGTCTAACTTAAATCTGTCACCTTGCTCTTCAGTTACCTGTTTTTATAATCACCGGTTGGAATTTCTCATTCTTGAGACTGAAAATTGCTATGTATCACTTCACAATTTTGCCATATCACATTTCAGTATCATTAGTGTTTCCTGAGTGTTAGATCTTTTTGAAAGGTTGAAAACTAACTCCTCTCTTCCTCTTCCCTCTGCTAACCAAATCTGTAAATAAGAATAGAGTGGCTCTGTTTTGAATTTAAGATATGTTTCATTTTTTCTGATCCCTTTTGTTTTATTGACAAGAATTACAACTGGCTCTGAAATTGCCTTTTTTTAAAAAAAAAAAAAAAAGAAAAGAAAACCCAGAAATTTCTTCCATCTTATTATACGGTTTATGTATCAGAACCTTTCAGAAATGCAGTTATTGGGTCCATAAACTCAGAAATCTCCATATTGACAACTTGCTGTTTCTGTTACCCTGCTGGTTACTTCATGCACTCTTTACAATCATTTCAAGTGTCAGAACAAAGTCAGAGTCAGACTTAACTTTGCAAATATGGCTGCAGTGATTCGAGAAATGATTGCTCTCTGGGTGAAGATGCAGCTGAGGACTCAAATCCTTCTGTCTCCAGGTGATGGATTCAGAAACCTCATGTAGAAGAGACCCCAAGTTATGCTCGTAAACACATATGAAACTCGGCACAGAGGGCTTGGCTACACAATGACAGTTTCCTCTCAGCACAATTTCTTAGAAATGTTTTGAAGGTGTATTTTTTAACATTCAAGATGTTAAAACACAGTAAGAATACAAAATATGATAAAATCAAACCTCTGAGAACAAGTCTTGGGAATGTCAAAGGGGAGCCTAAATTCGATGCTACATGGAAGTGTTTTTATGACATCTCTTGCAACTAGTCTTACATAGACATTAGCATATGTTAGCATGAAATTGCGGTATAAGATGTCCATTTTTAGCATGATTCATGTGACAATAGGAATGCAGATATAGATTAACTTTAATGATGCTTTTAAAAATATTACAAAGCACTTACATCGCTTTTCACGTGTGCATTAGGGAATAAGATTTGTTTGGCCTGCCAAGTAGATAGGTACCAAATATAGTGAATAGTAGGCGTATAATATGTACAAAAATGAGTACTTTGCCCTTTGGAATCCATTTTCCAAATACCTTGAAACTGGTAAACAAAAAAACCCCCTAGATTTTACTTTAAGAACTACCATGTGTACTATTTAAAGGGTGGATTGAAAGTTGTAAATTATGGAAACTGAGATAGACCAGACACAGAATAACAACGCAATTCTCCATTGTACTTTGCTTCTAAGACTAAAATATCTTATGTTTTCAAGCCTAGTAGCAGTTAACTGATTAAATACATTGCAACAAACAGATAAAATGAAGCCACCTTGCAATTCTCTCGAAACTAAAAAAATTCTATTTATTTGTATCAGAATGATACAAATGTTTCAATTAAAATAAAGAATACAGAATCTCAGCAGCCCCTATAAAGGACTGTTGATTTCATAACGTCTTCCTGCACTAAAAGATCCTTTTGTAAATCCTGAAATCTCCAAACATTTGATGGGTCTGGCAGTGATGAGGTAATGTGGGGGAAAGTTACATATAATTTTCTTTTTCTTTATCTTCTTTGAGAACGATGTGAAGACAAATCTGAAACAGAAATACTTAGGTAAATGCACCAGCTCAACTGCAAATATTTGTCAGTTCTACTTCAACGTGGTCCCAAATTGTACCAAGACCTAGCTGTGCTCAGTGTAAATACACAAGGAGGGAAAAAAAGAAATGGCCCTGTCCCCAGATAATTGGCATTTTAGATGAAGGTCTGCATAGCTGTTTGCAAACAAACACTGGTTTGAGCGCTGTGCTAACAGCAAGATGCCCCACTGAAGGAGGGGCTCCATCAGCATGCTGGCCTCTCAGTGTGTCTGGTGGAATAACCCTCACCAAGGTCCCACCCGAGGAACTCTCTGCATCTTACCCTAAGAAAAAGAGGAGAGAAAACATGCCTCAAACAAATGCTGTCCCGTAGCCTGGAAGAGCAGTAACAACCTGTGTTGTGTTGACTCGATGATCCGTTCTAGAAGGAGCCTTTTGTAAGTGGTTCATCAGACAGATTTTTTTTTCATCCAGAGATGAACCTTTGCCTGATTTGTTTGTTTGTTTTGGATGCATTGTTCTATTTCCAGAGAAGAGAGATGATCCAGCATTTAGTATTTTATGATATCACAAGCTAAAAAAAAAAAAAAAAATTGAAAAAAGCTTATTGAAAGTTTTATTCACATAATATATATAAAGGATAAAAACAGGGAATGATTCATCAGTAAGATTATACTGGCCATTATACAATCAGGAGTATAACTTATTACATGTATAAAGATGAATCACTTAGTGCAAGGTGCAGTACCGTTCCTCAATTTTTGCAGATGATAATGCATATTGAAACAAAAAGTCTTTGTACATAAACAAGACAAAATTGCATGTCACGTTACTCAGCTTTTTTGTTTCTAGCTCTGCAGTCTGAAGAATAATTCTAAGGAAACTTGAGTTATATATGGTATGTAGATAAGGTTTAATTTTCAATTGCTTCTAGCCTATTTATCTTCACAAGCATTAAACCACCCCTTATAACGATTATGAATTAAGATATGCATCAAGTAATGCTTGCGTTCCTAATTTAAAGGATTTTTCAAAGCCAACCTGCTTTAAAGCTTGTTTCCTAGTAAATGATGTAATCATGTTTTCATATTAATAATTTTTATAAGGCAAATAACTTGTAAACTCACACTCCAGTGTTCATGCTAGAATTGTAAGAGACAAGATGAAACACGATTTGAGTGCCACTGACCAGAAAAAAATACACACTGGGAGTGGATTATTTCCAAATTACACAACGCAATTTAAAATCTATGGGACAAAACAAGGTTCACTTATTTCTTTTATGGTGATAGCACTTACTTCAGAAAAGTGAACATAAAATGTGATTTGTTAAATCTACACAGTTAGGATGGCATACCTGCTGTCACCAATTTGTAACCTGCTGTTACCAATTTGTTATCTATTTCTCCTAAGTTTAGAATCCTCTGAAGCACATGCAATCTTTTCTTTCTTTTCTAAAACAAATTTTTTCAGTGCAACCACAGTTTTTGTACTCTAAATGAAGTATTAATTGGATAAATTGAAAGCAAAAATCCTCCAAAGCCAAATTAGTAAAATACTGTCTGTTTCCATTCACGGCTTCATCTTGTCCCTTCACTTCTTTTTGCACTGTTATTATCTTGTGTCTCGCAGGTTTTGAAATCAATTTCTCCTCTGAGACCCGGGCTGGGGAATCCTTTATAATATCTGCACACAAATCCTGGCAGCTGCTGAAAACGTCTCCACTTCATGCTGTTATTTTAGTCTCATGACATGCTACTTAACCATGTGAAAAAAAGCTTTAGGTATGCAGATAGTCTGATGGGACCAGAACGGGGCTACGGTCAAGATTAATTCCTTACACGTTACCTCAGAATAAAATCCTTTCAACTACTTCAGTACTTGCAGGGCAGACCCTTAAATGAGCAATGGTTACCACAACAGCAAATACAATCTTCATGTGATACACCAGCGGAAAAAAAAAGTAGGTTTTATGCAGGAGAACATGTCTGGAAGAGGTTAGACACACTTAACCCTGCCCTTATCCATCCCAAACTGCTGGGGCTCATGTCACCTATTAGGGTCACAGGAGGGCAATTTTCATGTTTCCCCAATTACAGAGTTCCCCCGGATTTGCCTTGGTCACTTACATTGAATGGTTGGGCATGAGATTCTGAACTATGCATTTTTCACAATGTTTTCTATAATTTTTTTAATTTAAGGTATTGACACTTTATTTCTTTATTTGTTGCTTTTGTTTTTAGTGAGGTTTGGGATTTATTTTTTTTAAGCCAAAAATATAGTACCAATTACAAAATAAAAACCTGGGTGATAGTGAAAAACAGATGTAATGACATTTTTGTGAAAACTCGTAACTTTGACCAAAGGCCATAAATGAACCTATGTTAAAAAAATAAAATAAAAGATAAATTGATTAGCTTTACCAATTTTGCTTTGACAGCACTTTTCCTAGCTTGTATTCTTGCTCAGGGCAATACGATTCATTAGGAAAAAATAAGAGATCCAGAAAGAAATAAAAGCTTTAAATCCTCCGTTTGAATTTCAAAATGGATAGGAATTGAAACCACAAATTCTACATCTCTCTGAGGTGATGGCAGGTAGAACAGCTATTTCATAGGTATAGTTTATAGCACAAGGAACTTCATTAGATGATGTAGTTGCTTCTGTGCGAAAACTGCCCACACAAGCTTGTAAAATCAGGAAAAGTTGCAGGAAGAGATTGCTTTAAACATGCCATAACAATGATGCATCACATCAGCCTCTCTGGGAAAGGTTCTCTGTACAATGAGCTTTATTTTGTTGGTGCCAGATTATAAAAATAAACCCCTCTCCATTCTGCACGTGCCTAACTTACCTCCTGAAGCACAGTTTGTCTCCTTATGTCCCAGGGTGTAATGCTTACAGAGAACAGATGGGAGTGTGTGGGATGCACCTGCTGGCGACATCCCAAATCAAGGTGCATGACGAGGAGGAAGACTCTTTGAATTAGGATGCTATTCAGCAGAACCTTTTTTATTGTGGGAAACTGTTTGGTCAGACGTGTGTGGTCACAGAATAAGAGAAAGGACCTCCGAGGCTGAGATGCAGCAGCAGAGAAGTGTGTGGTGGAACAGAAACTCTTGGTAACAGCAGCTAAAGATATGGAGCCCCCAAAAGCTACAGAGCATGGAATAAGGTCTTAAAGAAGGAGATTTATATATTCCTTTCAGGCACTGTGTTGCTTAGCGTTGATATTTCCATACACCATAGGCTTTACACTCAGACTACGAAGAATATCAGAAGAAGATAATAAAAAGCATTTCATACTTTATCAACCTTGTACTCCCTTCGTGTTTCGTTATCAGTTGTGCTGTTACATCAGTGTATCTGTCACCATTCCATACAGCCAGAGAACTATTTCTGCCTTAGAAATGACAAAGTCAGATCGGACTCTCCTGGAGTTGAGTCAACTGTCTGTGGGTTAACGGGGGAATGGTACATCTCTCTCTCTCACAGACACCCTTACTGTGGTCAGTGAGTTACACTGGCATGATGTTGCAAATATACGTATTTTACTTTTTCAAGTTAAAGTTTATAGAGGATTACAGTTTTAACAGAACATCTATTTAAATATATCTTTTCACTACCTGAGTTGCGTGTAGTCACACAATCTTTCCGTAATGCCCATTGATACGGCACTGAAAGTTTTTGGAATTCTTTTGGCATGAAAAGGCAAGAGCCAAATTATTATAAGACCTCTTCTGGGTCAGCTGGCACTAGTCTTGACGTATGTATTCACCACATGTTACACAGCTGTTTATGAGTTAGCAGCAGCTCAGGGTGATCTGAAATGCTGTGTTCTACCTCCAGGTTACAGAAAAAATGCAAAGTTGTCAGTAAGAATGCTGTGTATAGATCAATAGACCTAAAAACTCTGATACAAGGAGTAAGATGGTATTTTTCTGCAAAGAGGGTGAGGGAATTGGCTCTTTTCTAGAGCTAGACAGCCAAAGGGACAAAAGCTGTAAACCAGCTGAGAGCTGCCTTTTGGTTATTTGGTCCAACTGAATTCATTAGAATAGCAATGGGGAGGGACCCTTGGTCAGGGAGGGGAGACATAGGACGAGGGATAATGGTTTAAAACTGAAAGAGGGGAGGTCTAGATTAGATCTCAGCAATAAATTCTTTCCTGTGAGGGTGGTGAGGAACTGGAACAGGTTGCCCAGAGAAGCTGTGGCTGCCCCATCCCTGGAAGGGTTCAAGGCCAGGTTGGAGGGGGCTTTGAGCAACC
>JAOXNO010000033.1:63630189-63641179 GCA_028565335.1 Limnodromus scolopaceus | reverse complement strand
CCTGCTGTGGCAGGGGGTTGGAGGAGATGATCTCCAGAGGTCCCTTCCAACTCCATATCACTCTGTGATTCTGTGATTTTTACCGAATGGTTTCCATCGTAATACCATTTTCAAGGATATGAGGTCACTGAAACACAAAGGGGTGAGTTAGATCAGAGCGTGGTTCAGCACTAGCAGGAGAAACTTATTTTTTGGCTCTAGCCAGCAGCTAAAGAAAGGGAAGGCCCTGGCACTGTGTGAACTGGTTTTATCAGCAGCCCTTTGCAGCTGGTTGTACAAAGATGGGCCCAGCAGCAAGAATACACCTCTCCCCAGCCACCCCTCTCTGTGATGCAGTACACTCACTGCAGACATCCCTGTACCTCCGAATGCATTAGCTGGAAGAATAAGATTTGACTTTATGACTGAGATATTTACAGTCCTGTCAAAACCCCGACTTTATTTTGTACTGTTCGGAAGAAGTACATGTCCTTTGGGAGGGTAGAGGGGTCTGTATGAAAATGGTTAACTCAACAGAAAGATGCAGCAATGAAAAATGGGCAGTAAAGAAGGAATTATTCTGGTGAATCCTAGTTCTTTGTGGCAGAAACTGATAGCTGTCAGGTTGATCAGTGATGATGACAATGGCCACAGGTCTATGTAAAGGAGTCCCAGAGCTTGCATCACTCTCAGTATCTCAGTGACTTGACAGGTATGTGGTTTTTGATACATCCCCGAGTATGACTCTGGAGGTAGTTGAAGAACTTATTTGAAACATCAATCTTTAATGAACACTGGGAATTTTTCCAGCAGCCTAGAGAAAGAGAAGTTTTTATTTAAGCTTTCCAGGTTCCTGACATAACACATCAGAGTTGCCCTAATAAAAATATTTGTACCTTTTCAATACATTTTTAAACGTTTTAATTCACTTTTATTCTTATGTATAAAAAGAAAAACTAAAAACCTTTAAATTACTCTACTTGTGAAAGAAGATGCAAGGCAGCACATATTAGACCCTTTTTCCTTTGACTGCATCATATTCCCCTTGATCACCTCTTCCATCTAATTTTTCTCAACTCAAAAATTAAATGTCCTTTATAGTATCATAGAATCATAAAATAGTCTAGGTTGGAAGGGAGCTTTCAGATCATCTAGTCCAATTAACTTGTACAGTTATGAAAAAAACTGTTGGGGCCTTGAGTCCACCTGATCCACCTGAGTTAACCTGATCAGCCCCACCTGGAATGCCCATCCACAACACCCCTGGGCACCCAGTCCCTGAGCCCCTGGAAGGACCCTGGACCTAACTCTATCTTGCCTGGAACAGCTTAGGACTGTCAGCAGACCTTGCTGTTGGGACCCTGCTTTGCCCACCCTGCTCACACCCAACTCTGTGGGGCTGTGCCCTGGTCAGGGGTGACACTGCCCCTGCCTGCCCTACCTTCATCTCTGTCACGGTTTGAAGTAAAAAAGAACTAAATTTCTGTTCAGTAATTTTACATCTTAGCTAGGCCTCTTCTAATTCTCTGAAATTAATGGCATATTGTGGAGAAAACTGCTCATTCTCAGCATGAAAAAAGACCAATGTTTGTGCTACATGCCAAGGAGTGGTGTGCAGAGAGGCCCTTGCTTAAACTTCTTGCTATAACAACCAAGGTCAGCCAATTTTGTTATTTGCTCTATCAGAGGGTTGGAAACAGAAAAAGCATAGAGGGGTCCCACCTGCAGGGAGGAGAGAACAAGACAGGTGACCCAAACCTGACCAACTGGGGTATTCCATCCCATCTACCCCATGTTCAGTATGAAAACTGAGGGATCAAAAGGTCAATGTTCTTTCTTCAATGGCCGATGTCCGAAGAGGACTCTGTCTGTTCATCTGCCTTTGATCCTGATCTGTGTATTCCTGACTCCAGAGCTGGAACCCAGTTCCCATCCATTGCTGAGTCCAGTCTGGGACTTCCCCAGTGCCTGCTGGTGACGGGACTGTCATCCTGGGAGCTTGATTAGGTTTCGTATATATTGTATCTATTTCTTTATTTTTTTCTTTTTGATTTTAATATGAAATTTCTTCATTAAAGTAGTTTAGTTCATTCTAAAGGGGGAGGGATAAAGGTCATCTGTCAGTCTGGTTTTGGTAAATTTGGCTGAAACCATGACAGATTTATTCATGCCCAACGTGGCACTTGACTGTGGCATGACCCGAGCTCTGATAGATTGCCTGAATAGTTTGAATTCCAGCTTGTTCAGGGAGAACAGAAGTGGTTGAGGGAGCTGGGCTTGTTCAGCCTGGAAGAGAGTTTCCAGAGTGGAAAGAGTAACAGCAGCCCTTCAGCCTCTACAGGTGGTCATCTCTGGAGCATGTCCAATGAAGGCCAACGAAGATTGTGAGGGGTCTGGAGCACAAGTTTTATGAGGAGTGGCTGAGGGAGCTGGGAGTGTTCAGCCTGGAGAAAAGGAGGCTGAGGGGAGATCTTCTCATTCTCTACAGCTGTGTAAAAGAAGGTTGTAGAGAGGTGGGGGCTTGGTCTCTTCTCCCAAGGAACAGGCGATAGGACAAGAGGAAAGAGCCTCAAGTTGCGCTAAGGGAGATTGGATATTAGGAAAAATTTTTACACTGAAAGGGTTATCAAGAACTGGACCAGGCTGCCCAGGGCAGTGGTGAAGTCACCCTCCCTGGAGCTATTTAAAAGACGTGCAGACATGGTGCTGAGGGACATGGGTTAGTGATGGTTTTTGTCAGAGTTAGATTGATGGTTGGACTTGATGATCTTAAAGGTCCCTTCCAACTTAGACAATTCTATCAAGAAGACAGAGAGGCCCTTCGCAGCAGTGCATGGTGAAAGGCTGAAAGACAACAGGCTCGAATTGAAATGGCAGGTATTCAGGTCAGATGCAAGGAAAACCTCGTCCTCCATGAGGACAGCCAAGCTGTGGAACAGGCTGCCCAGAAAGGTTGCACACTCTCCGTCCTTGGCATTTTTTGAGACTGCCCTGAGCAATCTGGTCTGACCTCAGAACTGGCCGTGCTGTGAGCAGGAGATTGGACTGGAGACCTCCTGGGGTTCTGTCCAGCCTGGATGCTGCTTTGGACACACTTGACTTCTCATTTAATGCAGTAATAATATTATAACTGGCAATAATACAGTTCATAATATATTGTTCCTAACAATATGCCTCATATAAATCAAGGAAATTAATGTAAGCATCAGGGAAACATTTAATTTTAGACAGAACCCACCAAGGTTGGTTTGAGACTATTAGCCTAACACAGGCCCAGAGAGTATGCAGGAAGCAAATCAAATGAAAAACCAAGGAAGTATACGTCCAAAATCCCAGGTGGAGAGAAAAAGACTTTGTATCTTTTATCTTATGTTTAAGACCCAAAAAAAAGATTTTTAAGTCTCAGAACATTACTTTTCAAGACAGATAAAATATTCCTTTGAGTTTTCAAAAGTGGTATCTTAGATTTAAAGTGAAGTGGCTGAAGTGTCATTTTAGATTTAAAATAAGAACTAGAGCAAATCATTTTGTTGCAGAAAAAGGGTGGTTTATACAAACTGAATAAAGAGTGTGTGACAGTTTAACATTTGAAATTTCTAAGAAATTGTTGCCTGACAGTTGTGCCAGGGACAGCGATCAAATAATTTTACTCTCCCTCTGAGCGTCTGATGTATATTTAATGTATTTACAGATTTGGTGGGCTCTGAAAAAGGGTTCGGATATTAAAAAATGTTTTTGTTAATATCCTGCCTGCAAAATTGGCAGCAGTTTGTTCATTCACAACTTCTAAAAGATTAAAAGTTTGTCTTTTCCTCAGTGCCCCCTAAAGCATTAATTTGCTGCTTTGGATGACTTTCTAAAGCTTATAATTGGACCATCCGCAGGAGCTAATCAGCTATCACGAAAATCCATGCAGATTGAAGATCAGGGAGACAAGTTCATGGCTCAAAAGCCTACATTTAAGAAATCCAGCTGCCCTTTTTTCTTAATAATAAAAACAGCAATTAAAATTATCTGAGCAGTTTAACTTTATCCTTTTCAAAAGGCTTTAGACTCTGCTTGAGGGTGAAAAAATTTTTTTTAAAAAAATTAAAAATAAGAAAAAATAACATAACTCCCCCCACTTTCTCCCTGAAGAAAACCCAAGTGAAGTCCTCTCCAGCCGTATGGGGACTATAGGCGGCGCTGCAGCCCCGCGGATGGGGATGGCAGCCCCTCCTGCAGCTGGAGAATTAACTGTGTTGCTGCACATAACACCGTGTATCCATCAGCCCTTACTGCCTTTCCGTTTGTTATAATATACAGCCCCCCAGTCCACTTGTTTTCTTGCACCGTAATGCCAGGAGCTTGAAGAAATGCGCTCTAAAAAGTCTTTATTTTTTCAAGAATCGGCTTTCCAGCTTATTACAGCTTTCTTGTCCTCACATCGCCGATGCTTGCTCTAATTTAAGAGGTAAAATTTAATTCAAGACTTTTACTGTAGCTACTGACACGGGAGCTCGCGTTAAATGGTGCAAGCTTTTCTGGAACCCTAGGACAAAGACTAAAATTGGCTTTGTCTGTTGATTTATTTAGATCTTGATTTGTTTTTAAAAGTATTTGCTGTATTTCAGTGTGGAATGCTGAAGAGAGCACAAAATAATATCTTCTCAGATAGTGGCTGAGTCTATCATTTGTGTTTCTTTCTAACTTAAGACATTTTTAATGTAAAAAGAAAATACTCAGCACTACCTGAATTAGTATGGTTGACAAAGAAGCTGCTGCAGTATAACCTTTTTTTAAAAAAAAACTTTTGTTGAATTTCTGCCTCATCAATAAGTGGTGCACGCACCAACTATTTGTGATCACAATCCTGAAAATAAATTGCTGTTCCAGATATTCTGTCCTTCCAAATAACCCAGTGGGTGTATACATTTGACAAATAGTGTTGCATATTTCCTGGTGACCAGGAAAGAAGTAGGAGATTACAAGGATAAAGAATTTCTAAGGATGCTATTTTTTTCCATTTTTTCCTCAATACCAGCTGTCTTCATTTTCTTCTAAGTTTGCCTCGCAGCTGTAGGATGCAACTTTTGCAGTAGACTTACAATGCAGCATATTACAGGCTGGATTTGACCTGATTCGGGTATTTTCACGGTTTGTTCAAACACACTATGTTGCAAGGACTGGATGTTAAACCCCCATGGCTCTCCAGCAGCTCTGGACAAAGTTCTTTATTCAGATCAGTAAAGTAAAAAGGGCTCAGATCACTGATATGTAACAATAAGGATTAAAAAAAAAAATTAAATTTCTTCCGACCTCCCTTCCCTTTACCTGTCATAGAATCATAGAATGGTTAGAGCTGGAAGGGACCTTAAAGATTATCCAGTGCCACCCCCTGCCCTGGGCAGGGACACCTCCCACCACACCACGTTGCTCCAGGCCCCCTCCAACCTGGCCTTGAATCCCTCCAGGAATGGGGCAGCCACAGCTTCTCTGGGCAACCTGGGCCAGTGCTTCCCCACCCTCACAGCAAAGAAATTCTTCCTGAGTTTTCAACTAAATCTCCCCTCTTTCAGTTTAAAACTGTTACCCCTCATCCTATCACTCCACTCCTTGGTAAAGAGTCCCTCCCCAGATTTCCTGGAGCCCCTTTAGGGACTGGAAGGGGCTCTAAGGTCTCCCTGGAGCCTTGTCTTCTCCAGGCTGAACAATCCGAACTCTCTCAGCCTATCTTCACAGGAGAGGTGCTCCAACCCCCAGAGCAGTTTCATGGCCCTGTCTTCTGCCACCCAAACGCACTGCCAGTATGTCAGGTCTTGGATGGTCTGATTTAATTTTTCGGCTTCGTTGCCCAAAAGAGTGCGTGAAAGAGTGTTCCCCATTGAGGTAGTGCCAAGAATACAGAGATGTATAACCCTGGTTCCATAGTTGTACGATCTCATCATGCACAAATCAAAAAGGTTGATCTTAGAGCATCTGCTGATTTGCAGGTACACTTACAGCAGAGAGCATGAGTGCCTACTGGATGCTAGATAATAACAAGCAGAGATGAATGCCATCTCTGGTTCCCAACTAATTACAGTGCTCTAACTTTTTGATTCAACATCAGAACTGAAAAATGATGTTGATTTATTCCTTCAGCATTTTCTGTGTGCTAGCACCAGTAACATGTTAGGAGTTCAACGTAGACCTTCAGAAACCAGGAGATATAACCACCATCCTTCATTTACACTAGTCACGAAAGTTATGAGAATGAAGTTACGAGGAAAGGCCGAGGAACTTGGGTCTTTTCAGCCTGGAGAAGAAAAGACTGATGTGGGATCTGATCAACACCTATAAATACTTCAAGGGTGGGTGTCAGGAGGATGGGGCCTGTCTTTTTTCAGTGGTGCCCAGCAACAGGACAAGAGGGAACGGACACAAATTTGAACATGGGAAGTTCCATCTAAACATAAGGAGAAACTTCTTCACTTTGAGGGAGGCAGAGCCCTGGAACAGGCTGCCCAGAGAGGTGGTGGAGTCTCCTTCACTGGAGACATTCAAAACCCACCTGGACATGTTCCTGTGCCACCTGCTCTGGGTGACCCTGCTTTGGCAGGGGATTGGACTAGATAATCTCCAGAGATCCCTTCCAACTCCTATCTTGCTGTGATTCTGTGATTCCATGAGAAATTATTTCAGCTTCTTTGGCAAACTATTTAGATGAAATAATACTGGCTTCCACCTTCTGTGTTTAACTGGACTTTCACAGACAAGTGACTTCATTCATTCATACAAAGCTTTGAATGTAGAAATGTATGCCTGGGAAAAACAAGTGCCCACGATAGGAAATATGATACACAGTTAGTAAGGTACTGGGGCACAAGAAAATGGCTCTGAGTTGTAAAAATAACAGAAATTAGAGCCAGAAAAGATCTTGAGTTGTTTATCCTTTTCTACCTGATAAATGTTTGTCTAAAATCTGAGAAAGGAAATTGGCTCTGGGTGCCAGCTTGAAAGATTTTTGGAGGAATGATCAAGGAAACTCTTGTTTGCTTTCCGCAGCAGCTCAGAAGCTTGCTCATTCTTTGTAAGTAAATAGATTACATCAAAGGCATCTGACTCTATCACCACCTTCCTCCTAAAGGAATCAATACGCAGTGCCCTGAGCTTTGACCAAGGACTCCGGTCAAAGACAGTAAAATTACTCTGCAAAACTTCATCTCTACAGTGATTCCACCAGATGATGATTTGAGTATTTTTCTGCCAGGCAGGGGTGACCAGTCATCTTCACATCTCAGGAGAGATGTCACAGTTCCAGTTCATGGATAAATGAAAACTCCAGGGTAGTGATAATTCCTGACATTAGCTAGATGCTGGCTGTGGATCAAGATCCTTCAGCTTAATCCATCTTTTACCATTAACAACTTAGAACCGGCTATACTTTGTAATGAAATATGCAGAGTTTTTGCCCAATGCTACTGCTTTTAGATTAGGTGACTTGTATTAATATAAAGGGTATGCTTCCCCTAGCAATTCCAACTGAAAGCATGTGTACCTCCTCATATGACAGTGATGAATGCTGGGAACATGTGAAGCTAGTGTTCCCACACATATTAAAAGCAGATGGGAAAAATTCTGTCATGATTTTAATAAAAAATAAGGGTTTAAATTCTGCCTTCTCTAGAGAAAAAAAAAATTAAAAAAGGAGGGGAAATGTTATTTTGTAAATAGTACCTTTTTTGTTTCCACAAAACTGCTTTAAAAATTAATTATTAATTTGACAATGGTCTCCCATTTCTGTACTTATTTCTTTTTCTCTTTCACCACATCAGCCGCTTGAACCAGTAACATGCTCACTTGGTGCAGCTGGCCAGGCTTTTCCTTGCTGTATTGCTTGCTGTTCCTCATAACTTCTTTCTCCTGACATAGCTGCAGTTTGCTCCCATCCCTGGAAGTGTTCCAGGCCAGGTTGGACGGGGTTTGGAGCAACGTGGTGTGGTGGGAGGTGTCCCTGCCCAGGGCAGGGGGTGGGACTGGATGATCTTGAAGTTCCAACCCAAACCATTCTACGATTCTATGATTTGTAAAATACTGATATTCCCCTTTTAATTCTCCACCTCCTTTGAATATGAGAGTTCCACAAGGTTTCCTGATTGTCTTGCAGCTGTTAAATTCCTTCAGCTGCTGCTTTCACCAACTTGTGCTCTTAAATGTATTCTGTAGTAGGTGGTGTTTCCTGAACTCCACAACTGCTTGTGTGATATAAGAGCTCAGCAGTATCTGTTGCCATCTGGAACACCACAAGCTGGTGATGAGCATCATTGCCGCCCGTGAAAAATTGTTTTGAAGATACGTTCTTCTGAACACATATTTAACATTAAAGGAGCCTCAGATTAGAATTTCAAATGGTGACATTTGACTTATTTACCCCAGTGGGACATCAAATGCTGTGGGCTTTTCTTTTGTTTGTTTTTAACATGCATATATTCATTATAACCTAGAAACCAAGGTAAACTTACCAAACTTCAATGTCTAATAAAACTTGCAACTTCCATTACTGTCAGGAAGAGATGTGGTTCTAAGCAACAATAGGTCATGGTATAAGCTGCACAGAAATACCTCATTTAATTTTTTTTTCCTAATCTGTAAAGTATTACATCCATGAAAAGCGATATTATATTTTCAAACATAAATATAACGAAACAGCAAGTGAAGTCTAGGTAAAATAATACTGGCCTTAGCCTGCTATATTTTATGTCAGTTGAAAAAAAGATTTCAGACTCCAATGAGTGATGCTGAGGGAAAAATGGTGGGAGAACATTCTGTAACATATAAGGCTATTAATTATTAATATGATTTAAATAATGGTGACTCATGTTCTGTCATTGTCAAATATTAGCTTGAGGGGAGCTATTGTTTCACCTTTATTGTGGGCTGCCTTTCTTTTTCTTTGCTTTCACAGCAAATCTTGCTCCTTTCCTGTCTCATTTCATGTTTATGTGTGAAGGGAAATCGCTGTAGAGGATCCAAAGTTAATTATATCTTCATTAATATCAGAAAAACTATCTTAATAGTAAGCAGAACAACCAGGGATTTAAATAAGAGAAAGATAAAAAGATAATTAAATATGTATATTTTAAGAAAAATTGCATGCCCAGAGGAAAAATCAATAATTATATATACTTTAATCTTTATGCTTTTATGCAAATTAGAGGGGAATCTTAAGCAATATAAATTAACAAGAAAGACCAGGTGTTGAGCATTAAACAGCTAATTCCTAAGGAACTGTGCTGATTCATACTGCAAATATAGCTAAAAATTATTTGCACAGATGTATACAACTTAATTTGGCAAATATGCAGGGCATTTGCCTTGATCTGTCTGTTGCAACTGGCACGGACAGATTTTGTGATGAAGAGGGATGAAGTTACCTTTATTGATGTTTCTGCAAATGCAGTGAGTAGGCTGCAAGGTCATAATAAATGGTCTGTATTTATTCCATGCGTGCTGGTCTTCAAGAAATTTTAAAGTTGTAATTGATGCCTGTCACTGTTTCAGGAAGTTTTACTGATCCAGCCTGTTTAATTTTTGCATATCCTGGACCGAAATTTATACTTGACACATTGTGTTAAGGCATATTCTTTAAAAAGACAACAGCTTTGATTTTGAAGACTTAAAATGAAGGACAACCATCATGTCTCGAAGTCCTTTGATTCACTGTTTAATTATCCCCACAAGTTGGAACAAATCGCCAAGGAAATTAACCCATGTTATGCACAAAGTCCACTGGGTATGTGATGAAAGGCATTATTCCCCAAGGAAACAATGTGATTTAAGGAGTAAAAAATGGAAGATGCAATCTGTTTTATACAAAATTCTTGTCCATTGGAACTAGCTGATCCATGACATACTGTTATTATTTGAGGGGACAAAATATTATCAGTGGGTCGATTGTGGACTTTTTAAGTAAGTTTTCTCTAAGTGCTTATAAGTAAGGTTAATGATTATATTATTTGTCTCTGCTGAACCTTATTATTTTATTATATATATGCATTGTATATATTGTATTATTATATATATATTGTTTGTACTGCATATATGCTTTAAGGAGAAGAAGGAATGGAGAGAGAGAAAGAGGGATGCACCATATGTTGAAGAAAACAGGGAATTCAAGGCAAAGAACTTTGGTGTTATGGTGTTTCTGAGTCTGTAGTGCAGTTATCTGAATCATAAATATATCCTTTTTTACCTATAAATAACATATTTTGCAAATGAAGGAAAGGATTTGATTTTGGAGTGTGTGGAAGACAACTTCCTAACACAGCTGGTGAGCGAGCCAACCAGGGAAAGCGCCCTACTGGACTTGCTGCTTGTTAACAGAGAAGGTCTTGTGGGGGATTTAAAGGTTCAAGGTTGTCTTGGTCAGAGTGATCATGAGATCACAGAGTTTTCAATCCTTGCAGAAGCAAGACAAGGAGCCAGAAGAACTGCCACCTTGGACTTCCAAAAGGTAGACTTTTGGCCTGCTTAGGAACATGGTTGAGAGTGTTCACTGGGAGACAGTCCTGGAGGGCAAAGGTGCCCAGGAAGGCTGGTCATACTTCAAGGAGGAACTCTCAAAAGCACAGGAGAAGGCCATTGCCAGGTCTCACAAAACGAGCAGATGGGGAAGAAGACTGGTCTGGCTAAATAGAGGGCTTTGGCTGGACCTCAGGGAGAAAAGTGTACAACCTCTGGAAAAAAGGGGTTGGTTGCTTATGAGCAATATCAAGGTATAGTGAAGATATGGAGGGGAAAAATTAGAAGGGCGAAAGCCCAAGCAGAACTTAACTTGGCTATCACAGTTAAAGATAACAAGAAGATTTTTTTTCAGTATATCAATAAAAAAAGTCAGGCTAGGGAAAATGTAGGCCCACTGATGGGTGCCTTGGTGGTGGAAGACACAGAGAAGGCGGAGCTGCTGAATGCTGCCTTTGCTTCGGTCTTCACTGCCAAAGCTGCCCCTCATGAATCCCAGACCCTGGAGACAAGGGGGATGGTCTGGAGA
>JAOXNO010000033.1:63611452-63630089 GCA_028565335.1 Limnodromus scolopaceus | reverse complement strand
TGTGCTCTGGGCAACCCTGCTTAGCAGGGGAGTTGGACTAGATGATCTCTAGAGGTCCCTTCCAACTCTGTCAAATCTGTGAATCCGTGAATCCATGAATCCGTATGTAATTTTCCAGCTAGGAGCCTCATCCCACTACTAGGACTCTTGCCATTTATTCTGTAATGAGCAAAATAAGGCTTTTAGCTGTTCTTAATCAACTAAAATGGCTCTAAATTTATAATTATGTTATCTCACACAACATATTCTGCAAAAAAAATTCCTTAAAATATGAACTTCATTGTTGAAGTTGCTTAAATATAACCAAGTATATGTTAGTATTAATTCCGTGACTGGGACTGTCATTGGGTTTTTCATTTCTTTATTGACTTCTAATAAATTCCTCCAGAGTTCCCTCATACTTTTATAGCTGTTCTGTCTTACTTAGGTATAAGTGGATCAGGACATCCAAGGATGCCTTCACAAAATAGTATAAATTTGCAATACAGAGATTATGTGGTGACAAAACCACTTCATAGAAAAAGAAATGATAGTTGAGGAGGAATTGTGTCTCTAGGTTGGAGAATGATTTTAAAACTTTATACCTGGATCTCATGGGGAGTTGATACTCTATTCACTGGCAACTAGAAACTCGAAGCAAAAACCCACAGGTGATGAACACTTCACTCTACAAGTTAATTTCATCTTGCAAATACCCAGAAACTTTTCAAAGTGTCTGTTTTTTAAATATTTCTTAGTAGGAATAAATACAGTAAAACTAGATGTATCAACACTGTCAACAGTCTATATTAATATTTTAAAAGGAATCATCAACTCATTAAAATACACTATTGATAGTATTTTTTAATAGAATCTTTCAAATATGCTAATCTAATTCCTTTCTTGATGGCCATTAGTAAAAGACATAGTTTTGTTGTTTCTGAAACACTGTAAAGTTATAGAAGAGATCACGTCCAGTGCCTAATGAACAATACAAAATGTCTAAAAATATGAAAAGCTTTTTCATACTTTGTCAGCTGGAGTTTCTGAGTTATTGAAAGATTAGAAAAACAATTAATTTATTGTGGATAAAAGGCTGCTGCGCAGAAGCTGGGTCATGATAATATCAATTTGCCAGTGCATAATGGTAAGTGCAAGCAATTCAAGTTTCTTCTAATCTTTCACTGTAGATTGATGTAACTCCAATTACTTTGTTTTTCATGATGGCCTGACGCTACATATATTAAAATTTACCATTTATAAACTGGTATGTGATAAATTGTTCATGTAGCTAAGCCATGAACTCTGTTCAAGGCCAGGTTGGATGGGACTTTGAGGAACCTGGTCGGTGGGAGGTGTCCCTGCCCAGGGCAGGGGTTTGGAACTGGATGATCTTCCAACCCGAACCATCCTATGATTCTATGGTTCATTTGGGTCATGGAGACGTGGTGGGATAATTCAAATGAACTGGGGGGCTGTAAAGGATGGATTCAGATTCTTTAGGAAGGACCAGGCAGGATAATGAGGAGGATGATCTGCCCTTGATGTGAGAGTGTGGTAGGGGTGCCTGGAGTTCTGATGGGTTATGAGTCAGTTAAGAGCTTATGAGTCAGGATTAGTGAGTAGAGCAACACGGGCAACATTCTTGTGGGCATCTGCTACCTACCACCTTATCGGGAAAAAATTGATGGGGCCTTCTTCAGAGAGCTGAAAGAAGCCTCATGGGGGATTTCAACCACCCCAATACCTGCTGGATTGACAACACAGCAGGGAACAAATAATCCAAGACATTTCAGGAATGCATTCAGGACAACTTAATACAGGTGACCAAAGAGCAAGTGAGGTGCTCTGCTGGACCTCATACAAACAAGGAAGAATTGAATGGGATGTGGATGTCTGGGGCAGCCTTGTCTGTAGTGACCATGAGACGGTGGAGTTCAGGATCCTGAGAGGAAGGAGCAGGCCTTAAAGCAGATTCAAAACTTTTAGAGCACAGACTGTCCCTGTTCAGGGGCTTGCTTGGGGTACAGTTTTGGTAATATGGAATCTCCAATAACTCTGTAGGATATAGCCTTGGAAAGAAGGGAAATCCAGAATAGCTGGATGATTTTCAATGGTCAACCCCTGCCAGCTCAGCTAAACAGGGATCCTCTGTCTAAACACAGATATGAAAATGAAGCATACAAGGGGTGGAAGCAGGAACAAGTGACATGGGAACAATATAAAGATACTGTCAAAGTGTTGAGGGGTGGGCTTAGGAAAGTCAAAGGCCATGTGGAGTAGATACTGGTGACGTGAAAGGCAATGAGAAAACTTCTACAGGTATATCAGCAGCAAGAAAGGCTATGAAAAATGGAGGTCTGCTGTCGAATGGGACAGGGGATCTGATGACAAAGGAAATGGAAAAGGACGAGGTACTCAATACCTTCTTTTCCTCAGTCTTTATCAGTAAGACTGGTCTTCAGGCCCCTGAAAGCAGAGGTAACATCTAGAGCAAGGAAGACTTACCCTCAGTGGAAGAGTTTGCTGATGATACAAACCAGAAGCAGTTGATGCACTGGATGGTATTCAAAATACCTCGGAGGTGTTCTAAAGCCATCTGGTCACAACCCTCAGCAACCTGCTGTCAGTGACCCTGCTTGAGCAAGGGAGCTGGACAAGACGATCTCAAGAAGTCCCTTCCAACTTCAAGTAGTCTGGTTTTCTTTTGCAGTTTGGATATTTTCTTATTTAGCTCTTCTACTATGGGCTAACCTTGACCCTTCTAGGCCTCGATTTCCATTTGGGCACTTTGCTCTAAAAGACACCTCCACTTACACTCTATTGTCATGCAAGGGTGCTTATCTATTTTTTGCAGGAATTCTACGAGAGAAGACAACAAGCTGAATAACATTTAATTGTGCGGACAAAAGGTACTTCATCCCAAAAAGCTGCCTGTAACAATCTGAATCTGAAGAAAAATTATACATCAGCCATTCTTTATGTGTGACATTGCCAGCCTTTGCAGTCGCAGGCAGATAGGTGGTTTCATATGCAGAAAGAAGTCCGCCTAAACCACCCAGGAGAAAAACTTAGTGCTTGAATAGTTTTCCATCCCTTATGGGATCCCTTAAGGGCTGAAAAGGGATCCCTTCATCCCCTAAGGTTGCAGAACATAAGCGCACATATTTCTCAAAATACCATGTCATGGGGACATAAAAAACTTCTGTTAATGTATCCAGTATAAATGTGTAATAGAATCTTAGTTCTGAGGAAGCTATATTTTGAAATATATTCTTCCACGAGTGAATTCAGACTCTCCTCTGGCAGCCTGGTTCTCTTTATGACAAAGAGTTTAAGTAAAGTAAAGACTTTGAGTTAAGAGACTTCTTTAGTGTCAGAGTAGACAGTAGTGTCAGTAGTAACAGAGTGTAGAGGTTTGGAAGAAATGGTATTAAGCGTTATTAAATGTTACACATCAGCTACCACTCGTCACCCCAAATTGCATTCAACTTGTATACTTTTGGAAAACTTTTTTTTTTTTTCACGTGATTGAAAGAGAAAACACTTTAAGTATAGGAAGGATGCAGTAAGGATCAGGAAGTCACTGGTAAAAATCATGTTATCTTTCATACCATTTGTGATTGCTAGTTTTCCTCTACAATTAATTCTGCTTATTTCTGATTTTTTCTTGTGTGTTGTTGTTCAGACCGTTTCTTAGTCTGTATATTCTCTGATGATACTGTTTTCATAGGTGGTCAGGCTGAACATTGAAACTGGACTTGTGCCATTTCAGCTAGTACTTATACTAGAGGAAAATGTCATTGACCCGTGGTTCATATCTTTTCTGGTCATAAGGACACAGAATACCATAATGCTTGATACCACCTATTTTTATTCTCGAGGCAGCTTGGACCTATGCAAAAGCCATTTGGAAAAGTACAAAAAGTAATATGGGTCAGCAGCTGCCTCAGATAAACAGAAAGATTGCGGGAATCAAGAGCAAACAGTGCCATACTGCAACCGTCCTCTTTCCAAGCTTCTGCAGCCCAGTGATTTTTGAGGTTATTTTGTATTTATAGGCACTGTTTCTTACCGTATGATTTGATACATACGACACACCACTGCGGCTTTATTGAAACCTGATATGTGTTTTGTTTGTTTGGAATTTTAATATTACGTCAGTTTTTTGTTCTCATGAGAAACAGAATGCAGGGACAGGGAAATTGCAAATAGTAATTACTTTTTTGGCAAAAGAAATCAGATCTGCTTCTGGGTTTTTTGTGGGATGCGGAAAGATCTCACAATTCTCATTCCCTATGAATAGGTAGCATCATAACTGAATCCTTCAGTTATCACAACTACAGGCAACTTTGAATTTGTTCCTGTCCTTGGGGAAGAATTTTTTTAACACATTTCATGTGAAGTCCTACTGCATGTGCTCCAGTTTAGCCCTCAAATGGACTTTCCACAGGTCACAGCATTATCCTCTGGGATATAACTCAAGATTGAACAAGATCCTTTATGATTTTAGACCTCGGTTTCAGATTGAGTTATATCCCTTTCATATAGCCATGATAAGGGGGAAATTCTTTTTGCATTCCCAAAGTAAATCTAGATTTCACTAAGACCATCGTAACTGAACAATCCCATGACTTGTGGCTGAGTCATTAGAAAGAATTATGGTGCTGTGAGGCAGGATTTGTATTATTCTTACAAAGATAAAGAAAAAAGATTGAAATAAAGGAAAAATTATCTTGTTCCATCTGACACAGGACATAAATACAATAATATCAACCTCAAGATGTTAAGCGTTGGAGATATTTGAGATTTAGGGCAGACTTTGGTGCACAGCTGCTCTGTGCTGTCATTGTAGATATGAATATGCAAAATGCCTGTACAAATAAACAAGTCATTTGGGTCCCATTCCCACATGGGATGCAATTTGCTCATAAGTAACAATCTTGACTCATCTTTGCCGTGTTTATCGTGATCTTGTTTATTTATACCATAAACTTTTAGTAGCAAGAAATATGTGTGGCAGTAGGATTTTAGCCTCACCTGGGCCTAAAGGTACCATCTGTGATAGAAGCAACCAATAACACACTCCATTCAGAACCAGTGACTACAGGGAGATGAAAAATGAGCACATTTTGACATGGAAATCTTCCCTGACATATTGTATGTCTAATGTGCATACCACTTTCTACTTTTTGGAAAAATCCGTGTTTCTTTTCAAATAGACCTTATTTTCAGTGGACTGAAAGAATGGAAATGAGTAAATGAATATTAATTTACTTGGAGCTTAGGGAGCATTTTACTTCTATGTTTATTTTTTTTTGCCTAGCTTTGGTCTATTGTGTTCCCAAAAGCACAGTGGAAATGATTTCAAAGGCTCAGCGAGAGACAGTAAAATTAACTTCTGGGCTGGTGATAGCAGTGTAACTTCCACTGAAGAGTTCAATAGAAGGTGCAGGTGCTCAGCACCAATTTGGATTAGTCACCAAGAACATGCATAGCAAATCTTACTTTTAGCTGAAGTGGCCAAGTAATAAATCCCTTTATAAAAAATATGAAAGAAGCTTAATGATGGCGGAGTGAATGCTGCTGCTTTTGTTACAAAACTTTATGCTTCTCTGCAGATTGGTATGTAAACTTAAGGTAAATTGTGTCCTTATATTTGCCAAATTACGTGATTTTTTGATGGCAGATCCATACTTAGTTCTTAATCGTTCATATCCCTTTGGATTGATACGAGCTAAAACTACCTCTCTAGAGGTGGATTACATGATTAATCCTTTTTACCTGTGATTTAACTCGTTTCCCTTGCACTTAATAAAATACCCTCACCAATAACAATGCCATGTTAAAACATATAATGATACTTCTACTTTTCCAGTGAATTACTCTAACTAGCCTATTATGTTAATACAGGAGTTATTAAGTCACTCATTAATTCTGTCTGAAAGTATGACACCCAAGGAAGCAATTTGTGTTTGGAATAATTGCCATCATTTGAAAAGCCATTTTTATGAAGCAAATTATTTTTTAACACATTCACTTCCTTATTATCAATCTCAGAACTGATACCGTTTTCTACCTGCTCGGCCATCTCATCTCCCAGGTTCGAGATTAAATCATGCTGAGGCATCACCTAACTCCTTTCCTTGATGTATGCCTTGCTTTGTGGTATTAAATCAGCCTGTAAGCCAGTGTACCATTTGCATGTCCTTGCCGTGCCGGGCAGCATCGCGATCTTAATGTTATAAAACCATAAAATCATTCAGCACCAATTACAGAGTTGCAGGGATGCTGTTAGGGAACTGGGACTGATCAATAAAGGCTTTCTATCTGGAGTTCCCTGATGAGAGACATATCTTGGTTCTTGACCTTGCACTTTACACTTCATTCTGTGATATATTATATGTCAAGATACAGCAGATGGCGAGGGATGCAGTGGGAGGTGACTACATTACATCCTCTTCTCCACTGCCTTTGACTTTAATGGCAGCATTTACATTACTCTGCCTTTGCCTCATCAACTTGAGAATTGAAACATTGTGATTGGTTCTCCATCACCTCTGGCCATCATTTCTTGTGCTAAACTCACTTCCCTTTCTGTCTTTTTCTGCTTTCCTTTCACACAGCGTTTCCCCACTGCATTTTCTTTCTTCGGTAGAGATTCCAGCTTCTTCTCCCTCAAGGGGATTTTTTTTGAGGTGAAATTTGGTTCTTTTGGTGCATCAGTTTGATGGTTCTTCATTTCTTTCACTGAGAAAATGTTCTCGGTGGTGGAGAAGGGGCAAGTCACAGATTAGAGCAAGCTGTATGGTCCAGCAAGAGAAGCAATAGCAAAAAGTAAAACAAAATAAAAACAAAGAAAAAAATCTATAATGCAGTTTTCCAGTACGTTTTGTCCCCTGCGGTCAAGAAAGGGGAACTGCAGACCAGTTTTTCATAGTCTTAACTACAAGTTAAATGAAGGATACAAAGCAAAGAACAGATATTATTTTCAGGAGAATATGGATTGAGGACAGGTACCCCTTTTATTTAGCGTTTAGAATAGATGATACTGCAGCTGTTAATGAGACTGAGATGCTGCTATTTTAGTAAAAGCTCCCGACTAGCATAAATTGCATTAGGTGCAAATTACTGTTTTCACAGATGACACTATTGTTACACTGCTGTTTTCTAAAAATGAAGTCTGTCTTTCCCTTCCCATTCATCGTAACTGGGTAAGTCACCAAATGAAATTCATTAAACCGGCTGCAGGGTGAGGGTTTTCAAAACAAAGTCCTAGGATTTGGCTACACCACCTCCAGTAACATCATTTCAACTGCATGGCTAAATCCCCAATTATCACTTAGAAAATGTACTAGCTGGTGTCAGACTTATTAGCATGATTATACATGAGGTGCTGAAGAGGGAAGATAATCACACCGTTGCATAATTGTTTTTCTCTAATATGGATAGCACTGGGTTTCAAGTCAGACGTTGAGCAAATGCCTGATGTATCCCCATTTAAAAGGGGAGTAAAGCTTCAGTAAGTTGATACTCATACCGCTGCTTCACAGTTTTTAGAAGAATTAGAAATACAGTTCTGGCAGTGCTGGTAAACACAGATAGCCTTCAATATCTGAAAAAAAAAAAAAAAAAAAGCGCCATAACACAGAATTTTGACAACCAAGTTTAGAAAATCCTTAAAATGCCCTCAACAAGAAAGAAGTGGGGGGGACAGTAATACTGGAAGATGATGAAATCTGTAGCAGGAGGGCAGAACTGATCAGTAACAAAATTTATCCCTATTTAACTAAGGATTATGAATTTGCTTAAATGGAATGGACCTTAAAGACCATCAAGTTCCAGCCCTCCTACTCTGGGCAGGGACACCTCCCACCGCACCAGGTTGCTCCAAGCCCCTTCCAACCTGGTCTTGAACCCCTCCAGGGATGGGGCATCCACAATTTCTCTGGGCAACCTGTTCCAGTGTCTCACCACCCTCACAGGAAGAATTTCTTCCTAATATCTAATCTAAATCTCTTTCAATTTAAAACCATTACCCCCCGTCCTGTCACTACACTCCCTGATAAAGAGTCCCTCCTCATCTCTCCTATAGGCCCCCTTTAGGGACTGGAAGAGGCTATAAGGTCTCCCCGGAGCCTCCTCTTCTCCAGGCTGAACTCCCTCAACTCTCCCAGCCTGTCTTCATAGGAGAGATGCTCCAACCCTTGGAGCATCCTTGTGGGCTCCTCTGGACCCGTTCCAACAGCTCCGCGTCCTTCTAATGTTGAGAACTCTAAAGCTGGACACAGTACTCCAGGTGGGGTCTCACAAGAGCAGAGTAGAGGGGTAGAATCACCTCCCTCACCCTGCTGGCCATGCTGCAGCCCAGGATGCAGGGAGCTTTCCGAGCTGCCAGCGCATGTCGCCAACTCATGTTGAGCTTCTCATCCACAATAATTCCCAAGTCCTTCTTCTCAGAGCTGCTCTCAATCCATTCTCTGCCCAACCTGTACTTGTGCCTTTATCTGTGAAAACATGCACAAGTCCACAAAAATCTGAACTGAATACCTGAAAATTAATTGCAGAAGTCTGAGAACAAATATCTGAGAACTTCTTCATCTTTAAAGAAGAAATCTCATGCATCTCCTCAGAAATAGGTCCAATTCTATATTCCTAAACTGACACAGAAAAACCGAGCAGAAAAGGTAAGATCCTGCCCCCCGAAGTCATCTTGACTGTGCTGCAACCAATATTTCCCAGTGATTATATGAAAACCGCACTATGCAAAGCAAGTAATATGTGTATATTGAAGCAGATATGCAATTTACTGACAAAACTTGCTACAAGCAATCAAGGGCTAATCACAGGTAACAAATATCTGTAAGAAAAGGAAGAGCAAGTGAATAAAAATTATTCATTACCCAGCCAATGACTTATATTCATAATGAATGCTCTCTGGAACAAGGTCTGCCAGGAGGAATGAAAAAACAAAAAAACAAAAAAACCCACCTTTCTCAGTTCTCACTTCTGAAATTTAAACATAAAAGTAAACTTCTTGTTAAAAAACAGGGTTTTTTTCCCCCACAAAAAAATGACACATTTCTCACTTCAAAAGTATGTTTCCATTATAAAACAGATTCTGGAAAACAAGAATTTACATTCATTGAATATAAATGTTCCACAAATTTCACTGGGACTATCCATACAATGTGCTGCTTCAAAAAAGTTTAGATTGACAAAGAAAATCTTTTAAGTATGCTTAATAATGGGTCTGATTCTCTCCTTGACTTTTTTTCTAGTAACGTTTTTAATTATCTAGGCATTCAAGATTGGTCTTTGAATATAAAAAATAGGTTTTATATGATTATTTAAAAGATGAGAGCACTACATGGGTAACGATGTATTTTCACCTCAAGTGCTGATACTATTCTCATAGGAGACAATGATTTCTTGAACACACTTGTTTGTTTGTCTGCTTTATATTTGACCATACCTAATTAACCCTTGAAGAACATACAATCCCTGGGGTTTCTTTTAAGATGTCCTTTCAACCTGTGAAGTCTAGCGAGCCTTAGGAACATTCATGACATTTACTAACAAGCAAAATCAGAACTGCAACAGGGGTGTATGTGATTCCAGACACTTCACCTTGAAGCAGCACATCACCTTGGAATGAAAGTTGCCTTTTAAATGAACTTAAGCAGCACTTGATCTTGTTTTGACAGCCTGTCTTTGATGGCGTGCATGTATATATATCCTTCAGGAAGTTAATGTAGGGTACTTTCAGGTAAGCGGTGAATTTAATATATTGGAATTATCCTTCCTTAAGGATCTTGCTTGCAAAATTAATCTCCAGTTGCTTATAAAAAGCTTTTGCTTTAGGCACTAAAATCACGTGGCTTACCAGCAAACTCAAACTTTAAAAAAAAAAATAATTACGGGAAGAAAATGTAGCACTTCTGATTGCAGTGAGAGCACAAGAAGATTTCTCATTGATTTCATTAGAAATAAGCCTAGGTGTTTTGTGATCTCAAAGGGAATATGTTCCAAACTCAAGCTGGGAGTTATTATTTTTATCTACATTTGAAGACCAGGCCATTTGGACCAAAGTGACTCTGCTTATGACCTTACACATATTGTTTTGAGTCTGCTTGAACAAACTATGCAAAAGGTCTTTATACTGCATATTCTCTTTGAACGGAAATACACCAAAGAACTAAATTTACCCTGATTCCTATCACAGAAAAATAAATAATCACAGATCTAAAAAGACTCCTGGTGCTGTTAAAGGATTTTCAAAGAGTATATGGATGTCTTCTAATAGGCAAGCTCTCTCTAGTATTTCTTCTCTTCTTTAGCACAAGTCTTAATATTAGTATTTTTTTTTTTAAAAAAAAAAAAAAAAAGCAGTCATAACAGAAATTTTTGCCAGTACTTGTCTATCAACATTCTGTTTTAAGATGATCATTTCAGCACATAATGCCTTATTGTACACGGCTCAAGCTTTTCAAACTAATCATTACAGACATTTGGGAAGAGAAAAAAAAAATCTCATCTAATTAACTTTCAAAATAGCAGGCCTTTAAGGGACTAGCATGTATTTAAAATGCTTTTGCTTATGAAATGCAATCCAGGGCCAAAACCAGGGTGTAATAAATTGTTAACTGTGCAAAGCAGGCTTGTTTTCCCTTTCACTGCTTTAAACTGTTAGAGTGGGATCAATCTCTGCCCTGTTTTGCTAGTAATTTATTTTTAATAATACAAGAAATGCTCCCTTAAGTCTCTGATGCAGATTTTCTGAAGTCAGGGAAGAAAGTTAATTTGAACACATCTGCACCATCAAACATAATTGCTTCATAACACACTCGCATGCTGATTCGGTACATCACTCTGTCATTCCATTTATGGGAAATAGATTGTAGCGTCCTGCGCTACAGCAAGTGATAGGAATGGACATTCGCAGCATGGGAAAATTCAGGAAGATTTCCAAGTAATTACAAACATTGATAGAGAAATAATAAATTTCTTTTTTTTTTTTTTTTGCCAAAGAAACAGAAATGTTTAAAATAAATGAAATAAAAATATGATCGAAATAAAAATATGATCGAAATAACTCAAGTTCAGATAAAGTTGATTCAAGAAATGTCAACTGCTGTATGTATGCATACATTGCTAAAACTTCTTTGTGCCTCTGTATGTTTTGGGATAATATTTCTGCTGTAGGTCAGACTGGGCCTAGCCTGAGAGAAAATGTAGACACCAGAAAACGCTTTTTCCCTCGCAATTCCTTATTATCCCTCGCTTCCCTGAATATAGATGCCGATTTGCCAACCCTGAAGGGACAGGCTTATTATCTTCTCCTGTACACACCTGACAAGTATTATGGAGTACAACTGAAAAGATGCAGCAGAGAATTTGTCATGATCCAACTTCTACATAGCACAGTCCTTGTTAGGGGTCCTTTTCATATAAATTCCCAGAGGAATTAATTAAGGCCCCAACATAAATACAGCTTTTTCTTGTCCTTTACTATGTCCTTGATAATGCTTTCAGATATTAATTTTTACATCCTACACTCCATTTTCCTTGCATTTTCCAAGTACAGCATGGTGATGCTCTTTAGTTCCACATAACGAACTGACCTTTAATAACAGAAGATTATTGCTTCTATTGGACATAATAGCAACAAAGAGCGTTTGGACGCTGCGCTGCCATGGAATTGCACCATTCCTTCAAGGTGCTGGAGGTTCTTCCTGGCGCTGCTGCAAGTGGCACCGCGATTCCCAGCTGTTTAAACGAACGTGACGTGGGCTGCTCTTCATGGTTGGAAGTCGCTTAAGCGCTGGAATGGAATGAGCTGGTTCAGTGAGCACGAGTTACCTGTGACTGTGAGGGCTGCTGGAAACCTCTGCTGGGCTTGGTAAGTCATAAAAATATGAGGGTGAAGCTGCCCAAGGTGTCAGTCCATCCGGAGAGGTCCATGCTTGCTAAGCGGGCACAGAGGGGTTTGACTCTCACGTCAGGTGAGAGCTGACTCTTGACCGTGTTGCTTTGTAGAACGAAACAAGTCACATTTTTAAAGGCAGAGACTTCCAGCTGGGGCTACCTATTTGAACAACAGACGTTTTTATGACTCATGCAGCCAGTTGGGGTTTACCGATATTTTACAGGGTTATAGGTAACCGCAGATCACTGAGCCATCTGTGCTCAGCACACTTTAATGGGATCAACCGGTTCAATGAACCTGTGCACTGTATTTAAAAAGCCTCTAGCCAGTTACCTAACTAAAGGCACGAAGGAAAAAATACCGAAAGGGAACATTGAATTATTTCCTACCCTGTGATTCAGTCCAGTAGCTGAACCTCCCATTTGCTGGTTAGCACGAATAGCAGACTAAGTTTCTACAAGCTATGAAACTAGGTAGAGAAAAAAAATAAGAAAACTATTAAACCTTTCCCAGAAAAATAAATCAGAATAGTAGATGGAAAAAGATGACATCATAAAATATCAATATCCAGCAGTTCAGTGAGTTTAAATAGAACAACTAGGCTCACATACTTTAGCACTTGTTATGCAAGAAATTAACTTCTAGAGAAACAGAATTCTGAAAAATGTCTCTTAGGACACAGGGCTACAAAGATGATGAGGGGCCTGGAGCATCTCTCTGATGAGGGACTTGGGTCTTCTTAGTCTGGAGAAGAGAAGGCTGAGGGGGGATCTGATCAACACCTATAAATACTTCAAGGGAGGGTGTCAGGAGGATGGGGCCAGTCTTTTTTCAGTGGTGCCCAGGGACAGGACGAGGAAATGGGCACAAACTTGAGTATAAGAAATTCCACCTAACCATGAGGAGGAATTTCTTTACTTTGAGGGTGGTAGAGTACTGGACTAGGCTGCCCAGAGAGGTGGTGGAGTCTCCTTCTCTGGAGACATTCCAAATCCACCTGGACATGTTCCTGTGGGACCTGTTCTAGGTGGAGCTGCTTTAGCAGGTGGGTTGGAGGAGATGATCTCCAGAGGTCCCTTCCAACCCCATGTCATTCTGTGATTCTGTGTTTCTGTGACACATGTATGTTATATGGTTAGGAAGACCATACTGAAGAACTTTTCAACCATTTAGGCTTTTCCTAAATACCACAGTTTCGAGTCTTGTGGTAGCAACATCCTTTGCAGGCTATAGATGACTTGTAGTTCACAGAGGATTGGGGTGTGGGGGTTCTCTAGAAGTGGAAAAAAACCCAATAACGTAGATTCCAAAGCATGAACATAAACTCCTAAACTAGGTTCAGATGCCATAAAAAGACACAGGTCCAGCAAATAAACCTCATATCAGACATTGGACAAATTCAGTGTAGGACCCTTGTTATCCATTTGGAAGAATTAAACTCTCTAAGAACAAACTGTAAGATGGAGATGATAGAATATGGATTTTTTTTAAAACAGTTCTTTTACATAACTTTGTGTTCTGATGTAATCAAAAGTTATATAATTCTTGATACCGATTTTGTATCGTCAAAATAATTGCTTTTACCTTTCATTAACTTACTGGTGTCTTTTGATGTTGTATTGCTTGAATATATACATCCACACATATAAGTGTGTGCTTTATGTAAACAGTGGAATTTTCACAGCCAGGTTCTGACTGCTGTATTCTGGCTTTGTAACAATTACTGTTGAGAAACACATCCTTGGAAACCAAGTACTTGTTATCCACTCAAAATTGCTCAAAATAACTGAGAAAAGCTAAGAAATGTTAAAGAAAAGCAGATTCCTTTCATCCAGATTTGTTCCTTTGAATTACCAGATGAACTCTATGAACTAAACACAGAGGGCTGAAGAAGGTGGGTTACACGGCAATATCTGGTATTAATGGTTGAGTTCAGGCCTGAGCAAAAAGGCACTGTGTGGATAATGCCACCTTTTTTTATAGATTGCTTTTCCTGCTACTGACCTGTCCTTGAGCACCCCATACACGGAGTTACACTATCTTACACACGCACCATTGTAACCCTCTAATTTACACTTTAAATAGCTTCTCCACAGAATTGCAGTCAAAGAGTTCATGCTACACTGCGTATATTCTTTGTGTCACAACCATTCAATTAGGGGTTTTACTCACCTCTTTTCCTGATAGAACCCTGAACGCTTTTTTTGTTTGTCTGATTTTTCATTTGAAATTAGGCCCATACAGAAGGTAAAGGAAAAAATGAAATGAAAATGAACAATATAGTGGGGGAAAAAAATACTCTGACAGCAATTCTTCAGATATTCTGCACTTAAATATCACGTCCTAGCACTCGGATTTAATTCACTGTAACTACATTTGTGTTCTCCTGGTGTACACTGGAGGAAAAATCAAGACCTTGGAGACAATCTAAAGCGTATCAATCAATATTTGCAACTTTAAAAGTCCTCAAATGGATTCTGTGAACTTAATTTTCTTCTATAAAGCTTCTGTTGGCACGATTTGCAGCATAGCTTTCTAACTACTGATACATTATGTTGCTGGCATGGATCCGTAATTTTTCATTAGCTAGTGATTCAATATTCCCAGTTTTCTTTATACCAAAATAGAAGGGATGTTCTCCAGTTATTGCACTGAAAAATGCTCTTGGGTATATTGTACCTAAAGGGAACAATTTCATTATACAGCAGCACAGTATAAAACTGCAGTAACTCCAAGCTGACAATAATATTTTGAGATATTAAAGTTTGCTGTTTTGACGGTGAGCCTAGTTTTATTTTTAACAGATAGATCGACATGAACTGTTTCATAATAGTATGCAAGATACTCAATTCACATTCCACATTTGTATTGATTTTACAGTGACTCTTCAAAGGAAATCAAACATAATAAAAGGAAGATGTTAAACAATATTAAAGTTCATACACATTCTGGATATTTGCCGAGTGTAACTCCAAAATGCTAATATTTTTAGTAGAAAATTGTCTTTTTTCATCTAATATAATAATCTCATAGGAAATAGATCAGGCGTATACCTGGTTCATCGTGTGTTTTACTAGAGAGGAACGAGAGGTACCAAAAACTTTACGGAAAGCAGGGAAAAAACCCAAATACAGCAGGTTGGATGAATCGGAATTGCTGGAAGTGGCTGTACGTATACATAAATATACATATCTATACATACATGCGTATGAGGCAATTAGAGAGCGGTGTGACGGGAGTATTTTGGAGACAGACAACTTCTGAACTTTCAAGCTAAACCTCATCTTTCTAGGCTGTTGCCCACCCCCACGCCTCCCCCCCTTGCTCCCGATGCCCCTTATGTGGCTTTCTTTTGTCTTGCCTGTTGTGCCCGGGGGGGTCCCGCCGGTCGCCAGCCCCGGTGCCGTCCCTGCCCGTCTCCTCCATCGCCCCCATCCTTATGGAAAACCGCCCCCGGCTTTGCCCTGAGAGGGCTTACCCACTCTTTTAGCATGCTTATATTCAAATTAAAGGCAAGCCATTATTAATTACACAGGTGCCACCCGGCTTCTGTCTTTGCTACGGAACTGTTTATCTTAAAGGAAACTTAGATGGGCCACTGGCAGCTAAGTAGCAGCTAAGTGCTGGCATAATATAAAAGAGATTAGCATCCTGAACGCCGAGAGCTAGAGCTAAAAGGAGAAAAGATGCTTATCTTAAAATGTGCCCTTTTTTTTCCCCTTAATCCATTCCCATCCCAATTCCACCGCCTTACATGAAAATACCTCCCATCATCCAAACGCATTCAGCCCCGCAGTCACGCGGTGGCTTCTAAATTTATGGGGAAACCCCCGTCTTTTTCCTGTTGTAGCTGTTCCATTTTTCATAACTGACTACTCACCGACTTAGGCACTATGTAAGAATAACCTTCTGCCGGTTGGTGGTATGGCTTTTATTGGAGAAACACACCTGGGGTGCAGGTCTTGCAAGGAAGGAAAAGCCCCAACTCTTATTAGCTGTAACAGCTGCTGATTAGGGCTTTTTTTTTTTTTTTTTTTTTTTTCATGAAGCTGAGTCTCCAGCTCAGCCACAGCTCTGAAGAAGGTAACAATAAAATTTCAACCCGAGGTTCCTGCAGCCCAGCAAGTGCCTAATCATTAAACTCTAAGGTAGACAGAGAAATCTCCATTTTATCGATGGCAGTTAAGTCCTCATCTGAGTTCAGTCATTTAAAAAACGTATCTCCTTTCTTAAAAATTAATAATTATGAAATAATATATCAACTTGGCATGCCATATTTTTCCCCCCCAAAAAACAACCAACCAACCAAAAATTATTTGCATATCTGTATCTGTTTCCTAAATGGGTCAGGACAATTACCAAAATATGTGTCAAACTCAGCATCTTTGTATTAGAAATTTTAAAATAATTTTAAAAATTATTTTAGACCATTTAGATTTTTATGTGGCAAAGCATTATCTCTTGTTAGAACGCTTGGCAACATGAAAATGGGATTGAAGCAGTAACTTGCACTTCTGTTTGTTCATTTAAGGGTCTGTTAATCACTCAGAAATACAGAGTCACCCGTTTAGATGATGATGGGGAGGGACTCTTCATCAGCGAGTGGAGTGATAGCATAGATAGGGAGGGTGGTGAGAGCCTGGCCCAGGTTGTTCAGAGAAGCTGTGGCTGCCCCATCCCTGGAGAGGTTCAAGGCCAGGTTGGAGGGGGGCTTGGCGCAACGTGGTGTGGTGGGAGGTGTCCCTGCGCAGGGCAGGGGTGGCACTGGATGGGCTTTAAGGTCCCTTCCAAACCATTCCATGATTCTATGACATAGTGGAGCAAGTCCAGTGAAGAACCACAAAGATGATCAAGCGACTGGAGTATGTTTTCTATGAGGAGAGACTGAGAAAGGTGAGACTATTCAGCCTGGAGAAGAAAATGCTCAGAGGGGATCTTATTAATGTGCCTACATGCATGCTGGCAGGGTGCAAAGAAGATGGAGCCAGGCTCTTCTCAGTGGTGCTCTTCTCAGTGACATAACAGGAATTGGGTACAAGCTGAAATACAAGAGATTCCATCTATCTGAACATAAGGAAAACTTCTTTGTTATTGCAGTGGTTGAACACTGGCACAGGTTGCCCAGAGAGGCTGCGTTGTCTCCATCATTGGAAATATCCAAAACGCCTATTGACCCTGGGCAATCTGCTGTAGATGACTCTGCTTGAACAAGGTGGTTTGACTACCCAGACTTTGTGCCCAGTCAAGTTGAAATTCAGGAAATTCTGCCTGAACATAAGAAAAACTTATTTACTATGTGGATTGACAAACACTGGAACACTCTAATCTCCTCATCCTTTTCTAAAAACTGTGACCAATTCAGCTTCTTTGTCCTCTGATTGCAAAATTGATTATTTCCACTTATGCGTTGTAGTCTACTCTGTTTTGAAATTCATCTTCGTTATTTTTTCAGAGCATTTATTCAAGCTGACAGAAAAGAATAATTTTGAATTCTTTTCCTTTAATGTTCTAGCATGTCTGCTTATCTTTTTGTTATGCAGAAATCAAATTAGCCTATTTTATCACCCAGGTTATTAATGAAAATTCTGGATAGAACTACACCCTGGAAGTATTTTTGAAGATACAAATAGGATGGTTCAGGTTGGAATGGACCTTAAAGATCATCTAGTTCCACCCCCTCCTGCTATGGGCAGGGACACCTCCCACTAGACCAGGTAGACAACATGTGCATATATAGGAATGACAGTATTTCTAACCAGAATTTCATTTTTCAGCTTAGTAAATTTATATTCAAAATAGCCAAACTACCTTCATATTTTTCATTAAAGACCAGATTTTTTCCAATTTCAGGCATTACGGGGGAATGCATTTAATTTATTTTATTTTATTTTACAAATTAGCACACATAACAGTGAATTTATTTCACTGTTTCTAATTTTAGTCTGTCATAGAAAATGTTGTTTTCTCAGCTGTGATTAATTACTTCAGTATCAATCACTACCTAGAACTGAAAGTTTTTTAATGTGAAAGCAATGTCTCCCAATACGGTTTTATTGCAAGTATTTGAGAGATCATATTTCTGGTAGTAATGTGATTGATTTTCTTGAAGTGTCATCTTTCTCATACGATCTTCTACCTTCACTGTATAAATATCAGTAGGAAGATAAGTCATGTCTTTTCGTCTGTACGGGTATTATGAAGCTTTTTTTTCCTGATAGATTACTCAGGAGTTAAACTATACTGAGCAAATAAGACAGACAAATACCAACTGTATTTTAGCTCTTTCTTCAGCTACACACTTGTTTCCATCATTATGTACCTTGGAAAGTCAATCATTGAGATTGTTCATTACCCTCTAAAGAGGCAGTATCTGATTTTTATGAGACCAAAACCCCCCCCAAACCCAAACTCTGTGATAAATGCTGTGATAATATGGGAAATGAACGAGTTGTTTATTATTTTGTGCTTAAGAATGACATATAGCTAATAGGCCAGCATTGTTTATATATCTATCTGATGAATTTTCTATTTTTGATACAGAGTTATAGATTTACTTTTAAACTCAACCAAGAAAAAGTGATACATAACAGGAATCCAAAACACGGAGAAAATGCATCAGATAGAAGTATGTTACTTGATAGAATCATAGAAAGGTTTGGGTTGGAAGGGACCTTAAAGACCATCCAGTGCCACCCCCTGCCCTGGGCAGGGACACCTCCCACCACACCA
>JAOXNO010000033.1:63588926-63599681 GCA_028565335.1 Limnodromus scolopaceus | reverse complement strand
ATCAGATGCCTCAGAGCAGCGATCATCTACATTTCCTTTGACCTTGAACAATTTAACCAAACAGGAAGAGCTATCATTCTGATTGGGACAAATTTTGGATAAAAGTGCAAATTATGGGCTGCAGAAAGCACCTGGTGTTACAGGATCAGGACCGTAGAAACCCATCAAGCTCATTGTCATTGACGGAAAGATCCCACTGATTTCAGTGAGCTTTGCATCAATGTTACAGATTCCGCTTCTTTTCATCCTGTGTGAGGTGATGCCCCCACCCCTGAGGATAACATAACACAGTTATGCCCAGAGTGTTCAAAGGTCTGAAACATTGTGTAAGCACATAAAATTTAGCTCGTACATTTTCTAGGGAGAAAAAAGGGTCTTCAATGGCAGGCAAAAATAGTCAAAGAAATTGAAAATGAAGCTATGTTGCTGAGTCATCCACAGGTTTAGATTTGTTACCAAAAAAATGGCTATAATTGCTTAACTAATATATGTCTTCTGACTTGCACTTCCCGGCCATGCCATTAATCATGGCTGTTCAAATTCTTATTTCAACAGCACTTGTTTCAGCTCTGTAAGCTTATAGATCCGTTAGTTGGAAAGATTCCACACTGAGAAAATCTATTAAGAAATTCAAAGATTATTTGAATGGAATATGGATGAATGTTCTGTTGCACAGCTATACTTGTAGTGCTGTATATTAATCAGAATTTCATTACAAGTTAAGGTCAGATCTAGACAGAGTAGTTCAGAAGGTATTTAGTGTACTATATACATTATTTGCAGTCACACACAGCATGATACGAGATAATTAACATTTAATTGTTAGTTTATCACTCTCCAGAGTCAAGTAAACACCTACATTTTCAGTGTTCATGCTAGTTTGTATAGTTAAGATCAGTTTTGTGGTACTGCATTGAAAGCAGCTATTGCGGCTTGCAAAATAAATAGCTTTTAGCATCCGGTATTCAAAAATTATAGCAGGAAAATTGTGTTCCCAGCCATCACAGTATTTTCATGTTTTACAAGCCAGAAAAATTGCCTGTGACCTTTTCTGGATAATGATGTCCCAATGTTTGACCATGTCATAGGAAGCCATTAAATCCTTCACAGTTAGTGAAGGAAATGTTTTTGTGGTGTCTTCAGAGAAATCCAGCTGCATCATGATCTCAACTTTCTGAATTTTTTCTTTCCTGAGGTACTGAACTCTTAGAAAAATGGGAAATGTTTTGCATGGCATAAGATTTCCAGTCAGAATACTTCTAATTAATAATAATGTATTTACACAGGGTCAGCTATAAGAAAAATATTTTCTTACCAGCATTTCTCTTTTTCCTGTATTCAGCTGTAGAGCTTCTTGTGAGCGAGATAAGTTTTTGTGCAGACTTTTGAATTATAAAGGGGGAAGATCTATTTTCATCCCAACTCTTGCCAGAACTATATATATAGAAATCTGTAATAAACCTAATCTATAATTTCTTGCCATATTGGAATAAAACATTGTAAAACTAATTTTTTTTTCTAATGTGGAATGCTGTTGAACTTTTCTAGAAGTTAATCTTACAGTGGATATAAAATGCACAAATTTTATTCCTGATTCCAGTCACCTTGGCATGGAATAACCCCACAGAGCAAAGAGCAGGTGGTCAGAGTGGAAACACTATTTCTAACTGGCAAAAGTTTTCAATAAAGGGAAATCTTTTTTCATGTGAAGTCCATATGAGAAGTCAATTAAGAGTTTAAAAAAACCAAACCACAAAACAGTCATTGAGGTGTTTCTTCAGATGTTGCTTTAAAGTTTTTTTTCAGTTTTAGTTATTTACATTTGATTATTAAACATAATCAGCTTAAATCTTCAAAAGCAAAATTGTCCTTACAGTAAAACTGGTTGTTTCGTTTTGAAGAGAACCAAAAAAAAGTTGTTTACATGAAAAATACCAGCCTATTACTCTGACAAGCTTTGAATTACCATCAATTCAGACAAACCTTTTTGGAGGATGCATAGTCACTGATAAAATCCTTCACATAAATCCACAAAATTCTTTCACTGCTCTTTGAGAAGTGAGAATTGTGTTTATAATAATTCTGGCACCTGTTTGAGAAGAACAACTTTTTTTCCTGAAGTAATGCCAGTGTGGAAATGCTGAATGTTAGACTGATATATCTTAGCTAAAGCAGAGCATAACAGTGTATCATCTGTATCCAACTTGCCGTGGTATTTTAATGATTCATTATCACATACAGCTCCCTTTACATTTTAGATGAGATCTTTGAAGGATGTGCAAAACTGTAATTGGGCAACTCTCCTTTGTGTTCCAGTCAGCCTGGTTAGGTTTCCCATGGGTCAATCAATTACTCTAGATACTAAATGAACAAATTTAATACTACTTCCTGCAAAGCAGAGTTAAAAGCTTTCCCTTTACTTGCTTGTAATTTTACAATATTAACAAAAGTAGTGAGAAAAGTTATTTAAGTAAATTGCTTTTTATTAAGAAGTAATGTCCAGAGAGACCAATGACCACACACATTAATCTCCTGACAAGAAGCAACTTTCAACATTTATTACAATGTACTTGGGTCCTCAACAACCATAACTCAATAGGAAAAAAAAATACTTGTAATACAGAAAATTGGCTGATGAGGCAGAATGCCGTACCATTCTGCTTATGCTTTAGCCAAAGGTCAGAAGGAGTATGCAACATGTAAACAGCATAAAACATTTTTCAGGACAGTTTTATGGATCTTAGAGACACGTCAACAATGAAAATGTATAAACCTCTTCATTTAAAATCAGAATCCATAGAGAAAATGTATAAATTAATGCAAATTTTTGATTAACTAAATTTTACTCTGAGGTACAAAGCCATTGAGAGTGTTTTGATGGTGAAAACAGTTTTATTTACTCCCATATAAAACTCTCCAAATTTCTACTCTGTTTCTGAATTGAGTCAAAAATTAATTATGTTTTTAAATGTACCTGAAAGGTAGATTTCAGTTCAGGTAGTTCTCATCTGTTATTCTATTAAGCCCTCACAATCATTTAAAATTGTAGTCTTTTTTTTTATTTTATTTTTATGTATATTATTTTTAAATTTTCATTTTCTAAAATGGAAAGTAAGAAACAAAAGTAGATATTTATTTGTTTATTACATGAAGAAATTTAGAAATTAAGGTAGAAAACTATCAATCCCATTCCAAACTGGAAGCAGTAGGAGACAAAAACAGAGGAAGAGAAAGAACCATGAACAGGAGCTATGTTCATACATGGTCGTTTACCGAAACAAATTATTGATAAAACTCATAGCTTTAATGTTACAAGGAAAGAAGTATCCTTCCAGCCTCAAGATTTGTTTACTTATTCAAACATAAAATTCAAAAATACAATTCTAAATTTAGGCTGATATAATTTGGTATCATAGGAAAGAACACAACCTTCATATCTTAATTGTAGAGGCATTCTTACAAAATTAGTTAGAAATAGAAAGAAATTATATTTCAGTTTTAATTAAGATACAATAGCAGTAAATTTCGCCGATGAAATGGTCCAAGGGGAATGTTATTTGCCCCTTTACAACAGCAAGTAGAAAGTGTACGTAAAATGTTATGAAACCCAAACAGAAGACTGAATTCTCAAAGTGACACTTAGTCTTTATTCAGGCAACAATATCCAAGAATGCAACTCCCAGAACTTTTATCTGTTCTTCTAAGAACTTCTAAGTAACTTAAAACTTTCTTTTAAATCCATAAGTCTTTCAGATCCCAAAGATCTGTTTACATGCATTATAAGTTGCATTGAACTAAGTGCTTTTCATATAAATTCTCTAAAGAGTTTGATTTGGGAGGGGAGCACATTTAGTGTCAGTAACAGGACTGAGTTTTACAGAAAACACAGAGACCAACATCTCCCTGTTTCAGAAAAAAGAGCTGTAGGAGGACATGGCATCTCCTTTCAGAGGAATCTTTTCAACAATAGAGCAACCTTGCAGGATACTTCAGACTGTGATTATGCCCAGTTCTGTCATGAGTTCCACATGTTAAGGAAAGGGGTAGATATGAGATGGTTTGTATAGATCAGGATTTATTATGCTTACTCAAAATGAGCTGTAATTGGGCAATTTGGAGTGTAAGCCTATAACATGTAACAGATGACAAGTTATGCCAAACAAGGAGGATAACTCTACAAATATATGTTATGACACATAGAATCATAGAATTGTCCAGGTTGGAAGGGACCCATTCAGATCATCGAATGCAACATCAACCCAACACTGACAAACATCACTAACCCATGTCCCTCAGCTCCACATCTGACCAGCTTTTAAATACCTCCAGGGATGGTGACTCCACCACTGGCCTGGGCAGCCTCTTCCAAGGCTTAATAACCCTTTCAGAGTAAAAATTTTCCCTAATATCCAATCTAACCCTCTTCTGGTGCAACTTGAGGCCATTTCCTCTTGTCATATCACCTGTTCCTTGGGAGAAGAGACATAATGTTTACTTACTTTGGCTTCTTCATTTTAAAGTAAATACAAATAGTTTATTTGATGCAAAATATAGGACTTGGTTCTGTTATATTCATCTTACTGGTACCAAGGTCATCAACAGGATTTCTTGCATGAGTGAAATGAGGAGGTTTTTCAAGCATCTATTACGAAAAATCTTTTTTTTTCTAATAGTGTGGTGCATCTCCAAATTACCCTCACCTTAGCACCTCTCATGAAAATTTGAATGTGGCAATTATGAATTATCTTATAAATTATCATTTATTTAGACTCTTGATGTCAGAAGGATCGAAGGCCATACAGCTTCTTACAAAGCAAGTTCTTTACTGGCTCATAGCTCAAGACCTACGTGAGACCTGTGCTTTAACTGAGCAGCTCCTTGTGCCTGCCTGTCACTGTTAATGACGGGTAATTTATGGAAATAGGAGATAGTAATTCCTAATCAGCAAAGCTGCAGCTAATAATGCTGGAATGTATCATATAGAATTGATGTCAGATTTATGAAAAATGGAATTGACAAGTAAATTTTCTCCTCTCAAGAGCTGTAAAACCTTGCCTTAGAAAAGCAGTCTATTCAGTAACACATTTAAAAGATTGGTTTAAATCTTAATCTGTTTACAAATTATTTATTAATAAAGGTAGGTCTAATAACTCTTGAACAAAAAAACATTAAATAAGTGAATGCTTTACATTATATTTTAAGATTTTGAAACATATATTTTAATAATTTAATTCTTAGAATACGAGCTAAGATCCAAAGTAGTTACTTATATGGAGTAATTGGAAAGGAAAAATCTCTAGTTTTTTTTATTTGTGTTTTGGATGTTTATTATGATCTAATTATGCCAGTGACCAAATAAAAAAAAATTTTAAAAATAATTTAAAAAAAATAGCATTGCTATTCACATTACTCCTTCTGTGAAAATTATATTGACTGAAGTTATTTTTTTAAAACCACAAGAAAAGATTTCTGCGTTCACACTGATTTTATTCCTTAAGTTGCATGAAATCCCTGAACACAACATTATGAACTTACGGCTGCACTGTTCCCTGCTCTTTTATGTTTTCAGATTGCCTGGGTTATTTGAGGGTCACTTTTTAATGACATGTAAGTCTATTTGGCGGACATGATGTTTTGACATGAAAACCCCAATTCAACCGCTCTTCTTCAGGGTAAAAAGCTTCTTATTGAACTGGGTTACTCATCAGATTCCTAATCTTCATTTCCTAATTATTCCTTCACCAACTTTATAATAAAAAGCTGAGTACTGTCACAGGGGCAGGATGTAAGAAAGATTATATTCCTCTCTGCAGTGCAGTTGGAGAGATGAAGACCATACCTTAAATACATCTCTCATTCTGAATTTGACCACAGTACAGAAACATCTAGGAGTATAGGAATTTCAGCAAAGAGAATTTTTTGTTGTTTTCACTAAATGTTTTCTATTTACAGATTTCCATATATGCTTGTGTATAGCTCAAAGTTGGTTGTAAATATCTGCGTGGAAAATGGCTGAAGTAAAACTCGCTTGTAGCTTATCATAAACTCTTCAATTAGACTATGTCAATCACATTATTAAATATTCAGGACTGACATATGTACCCAAACTGTGCAAAATATGGCAAGTATTTTTAAAATGACTCATGATACTCATTATAATTTTGGGCTGCACTGCGAGTAAGACAAATGTCCTTGGTGATGATAGTGGAATAGACAAAATGTGGCACTGATGGAGTGGAGCAGATTGCTCAAGCAGCTTGACTGATTGACTGTATCAGATATAACTAGTCTGGAATCATCTACAGAATCAACACCAGCTGAAAGGAATTCCAACATTCGTCTGGTTTCTGTAGAGCTCAGCTGCTTCACAACTGAGAATCTGAAGCTTTTGAAAGTTTAGATAGAGAGGATGATATTCATAATAAGGTATATAGGTGTGTTAAGGTGAAATTAAAAAACCCTAAATATTTGCTGTAGTTTTGTTGTTCCTATTCTTGTTTGGTAAATATGAATTGCCTTTAGAACCAAGCATGAAGAGATGGGGAGATTCTTGGGAAGTCAGAGTTGGATACCTTTTGAACAATGTGCTTTTGGCACAATACAGGGGCAAACTGGAGAGAGTTCTATGGCTTGTAATATTGCATCTAGTAAAATAATGTAATATTCCATCTGGCCCTGAAATCTCTTACTGTAGTTGTACTTCTGCTCAGTTATTTGTGGTGTTAACTTAAATCCTTCTTTTCCTCATATAGTTCTACCTCAGAGTTCTTGTATGTTTGCACACTGTTCATGGGCCATGAATAAAAGTGACCATAACTTACATTAAAGTCCCCTGAGCCCAGGCATGGATTTTAGGTGTGGGACAAATGGAAGCCTAATTAATAGGAATGTAACCTGAACCTCTCACATTAGTGAATCCTTCTTTCTTCTCTGCTGCTAACATCATATTCAAGATCTATATACCAATACTGGGGATGTAGATAGTGAGTTAGCATATTATTCTTGGGCTGTAGCAAAATCAATAGGAACTTGCTGACTTGAACAAGCAAAGCATCAAGTCTGCAATGAATATCTCCAAAGGCTTTAAAAAAACCCCTTAAACCTTTATTACAGAAGCTCTGTTTTAAAATAGGTACTGAAGGAATAAAACATGCAACTTTTTATAGACTGGTAATCTTCTGCAGGTCTTCAGATGAACAGAAAATCATACTGATGAAAGCCAATTTATAAGGGGGGAGTAAGAGGGCAAGATTTCATAGCGATAATTAGCAACGCTTTAGATCAAAGCGTAAAGTAACATCAAGTACAGGAACGTGTCTAAAATGCTGTCTTCTTCCGATGTTTTAGTAGGAGATTACATTGCCTGAGAAACAACTACAAGTAGGAAACTTATCCTGGAGGTAGAGATATAAAGCCTACGATAGTGGCACTCCATTTTACACAATGGCCTGGTGACTGGAACACTCACCTAGAAATGGAACATCCAGATTCAGCTCCCATTCTAGCAGAAGGGAGTTCAAAACAAACAAGTCCTGCTTTCCTGATAAAAGCCCCGATTAATAAAGTGATTGGAAAAGAAGGACTTCCAGAGTTAAGCAACGTAAGCTAAGTTGGCTTCTCAGTTTTGGATTTATGCGTCTATATTTTATTTCAGCACCAATTTAGGTAATGAATTCCTTCACTGACTCAATTCCTTAGGGTCTAATTTCATATACTCATATAATGTATGCCAAAACTGCTAGTTAAGATATTTTCTTCTGAGATAATACTAACTCCTAGGTTTATATCTGGGCATGCTTTATTTTCCCTGAAGCTGCAGAGGAGTAGGATTATACCAGGAGGAGATCATCATGCTTGGGAATATCTCAGGTTTTGAGCTCTGATTTATATTAAGTTTTATCTGGTGCCCACCTTCAGGAGGATATTTCTACAGCTTTACTGGTTTTTAATATCTGCCAAAGAGCAAATGACAGATGCGTCTTCTGTGTGCTAAGCCATCAATCAGAAGTGTGGTGGTGTTGAAGCTGTAATAGTCTGGGGATATAACTGAGGTAAGTTTCCAGAGGGAGATAATATCTTTAATAGAGTGATGGGGAAATAGATTTTTTGGGGAAAAAAAACATGACCTGCTTTGGTCTCAAAATGACTAGCTGCCTGTTTCTGCTGCCTTCTCACAAGGCCAAGGGTTTTATCACCTCTTCCCTTGCTACTATTCTCCTCCAATAACTATACTATTTTCTAAAACTGGTTACTTAACCAATGCAATTGAAAGTGTTTGTTCCAACGCGCTTTGGTTGGAATTGTTTAAGCCTATTTCAGATGTCTGCTAAGAGTTTGTTCCTTTTTTTTCCAACTGCACCAGCTGGTCCGATAAATTATACCACTTCTCCCTGAAGAAATCAAAGTGTGACTGCTTATTAACCACCCAGATTTGTAAATGATTTGTAAGTCTCTCTGAGTGAAGGAATTCGCATCTCACTTGTACTTTTTACTGTACTGAGGCTAAAGCACTTTGTGAGGTTCTGTACTCGTAGGGTGACATTTATGCAAAAGAATTAGTCAAACTAGAGATTCTATTTGTTTTTCTTTTCTCTTTTAAGCCACAGAAACTTCACCTACCTTAGATTACATTGAGATAGTTCATGACACAACTAAGGATAAAATAAGAGGATGGCAGTGTACACAAGGCATCGCCGTTTAGTATGCAAAATCGTTACCCCAGCCTTCAATAAACTTGTTAATACGTAACATATCTGTCGTTATGCAAATAAGCTAGTGCACTTTGAGACATTCCTGTTCAGTCTTTTCTGATCTGTGATGGATTTTCATCATAAGAACTGTTTATGAAATTAAGTGAAAAATGTATTAATATGTTGGTATAATTGAACATAGATGCTGTTAACACAAAGGAAGACGCGTGAGAGTCATTGAATGGCCTGGGCACAAATTAGAAGGATCAGAGTGATCTTGAGAAAGCCATTCCTTGCTCTAACCTATTTTCTAATTCAAACATAAAAGAGCATTTACTGGACACTGATGCTGATGGCTTTGAAATATCTTTTAATCCAAACAGCTGTGTGTGAAGACACTTGTTATGTGTTTGTATTTTGTATATCAATCACTTAGATTTGCTCCGAAGAGAGTACTTCCTTAGGAGAATATTTTTTTAGTGGAACTCAGCAGGGGAATTGCTAACTGGAACATAAGCCAGTGCTAGGACTGATATGTAACCTCTGTGGGCTTAGTATGAAACAATACTTTCAGATGTGACAAATTATGGTCAGGTGTTCTCAAGAAGTGAGTACAGGGTGTAAATGGAAAGACCATGACTTGCCCTTACAGTGGCATATGAATGAGATTAGAGAAGGAAGGACCCATGATGACCTTCTATTTCTCTTTGCAGCTTGGTTGTGTCACGGCGCAACAGGGAGAACAGCTTCCATGGAGTTGCTACTTCTACTGCTAAAGTAAAGAGGGGCAGGGAGTCATCAGACCTCTCTGCTCCCAGCATCTCACCCTGACGTAGTAAAAAACCACATGACTTTCAAGGACAAAGAGGGCTGAGGCATGGAACTAGTTGGCAAACACCATTCACTCAAGGAAGATCATGAGACTGCAAATGTTTAAAAATTGCACTAAGTTAGGAATGTATTTCAAAGGTAGACATAGCATTAATAGCAGCTGTATAAGCAGTTAAAGCAGCAAGTCCATCAAAAAGGGATTGGTTATGTTTCTAATGAAGCTATTTCAGGGAATGTTTGAAAGTTATTTTGGAAACATCGTGCTCATTCAATAAAATAATATTGCTTTGTCAAGCAGTAACCCAGCTCCTTGGTGAATAAACTTGAAGACAATTACCTTATTGTGAAAGGATGATTGCCTCATGGAAAAAATACTGTGATGCTCTTCATCTAACAGGACAGCAAATATTTGCATTGCTAACTTTTCCTGCTGCTTGAAGAAGCGTTGTAAAGACCTGGTTAGAAGTCAGAAAGTCTTTGCCATTATAAAAATCGAGCTGAGAAATCATCTGGGAGGAACTGGGCATAATCTAGGCTGGGGTGACTAAGCATCTGTGCTGGAGTTCTGCCTGTGCACAGTGTGGAGGGTTTGAAAGCACTACAAGGGAAAATAAAACCATACATTAGAGCTGAGTTTTGTACAAGTGCACCTAAATGTTCATGCAGGAAAAAAAAAATATTTCAGTCTGTTTGTTTAGAGAGTGTTATTCAACATCCTCCAGAGCGCAAATAAAAATCATGTTGTGAGTTGGTTTCCATGTTCTTTCTTTTCTGTATAAGCCCCAAGTCCCAAAATACCTGAAAATTCTGAGAAATTCAATGAGCAATTCTACAAGCAACGACTTATTTGAACATTTTAGAAAAAGAAAAGTAACTTAAGTATTAACAAAGCCAGAACATTCTGGATCACGGTAACATTCATCCCACATTTAGAAGTGTGGAAATGTCAGTCTCAGTAGTAAGACAATCCCAGCTACAACTCTGCCCAGTACAGCCACCGTTGCAATTAAATAATCTTTTGGGCAGCGTGGCAGAGATCATCACCCGGTTCTGTAGTGGTACAGAACTTCTGTCAAGTTTCATTACTGCCAGGCATAGATTTCATGCTGACACAGCTCTAGAGCAATCTTGAACATAGGAAGTTCCATCTAAACTTGAGGAGGAACTTCTTTATTTTGAGGGTGGCAGAGCCCTGGCAGAGGCTGCCCAGAGAGGTGGTGGAGTCTCCTTCTCT
>JAOXNO010000033.1:63575915-63588187 GCA_028565335.1 Limnodromus scolopaceus | reverse complement strand
CATCCCTGGAGGGGTTCAAGGCCAGGCTGGATGGGGCTTTGAGCAACCTGGTCTGGTGGGGGGTGTCCCTGCCCAGGGCAGGGGTTTGGAACTCGATGATCTTTAAGGTCCTTTCCAACCAAAACCATTCTATGATCCTACGATTCTATGAATTAGGAACTCTAAAAAGTGAGGGCACCGACTCCTTTTCTGGAAAATTCCCTTGTAACACACTGTGCGTGTCTGAAGACTGCAAACAGTCCCACCTTTCTCTTGCCATGACGTGAACAAGAGCTGGAGAACTTCATTGTCTCTGTTCAACTTGTCCTCTGCTGTGCTGTCAAGTGGGATATAAAACCAGTATCTGTTGCTTGGGGTGTAACACAAATCAAAGTGGATTATACTTTATAAAAGGTTTCTGCTGTATACAAAACTGCCTTCTAGAGTGAAACGTTCAAACTACAAGAAAACTCTTCCTTCAGCATTTTCCCTTACTGTAAGTCTATTTCTTTTTGAATTAACGTATTTATTAATCCATTCTGGACAGTGTTTAAGTCCTGTTGTGCATTTATACCTATTTCGAATTCCTTCTGTAAACGTCACCAAGACTCACTTTTCAGGCTGGTGCAGATGTCTCGATTTGCACCACAAACTGGACACAAGCTGATGTTTATAGCACTGGTGGATGAACCAGATAAGGAGGAAAACATTAATAATAATGGAATCTGAGGTGAAATATAGATAAGAGTCCAAGGAATTACCAGTATAATAATTAAAAAGGCCAAGAGCAAGCTAAATCTCACAGATGGCCTTTTAACTCAATTACTAATGAACAAAATATTTCCTAGGATAGCATTTAAGGTCAGCTTGAGATAGGAGAAAACCAGTGATAAAATTTATATTCAGAAGATATTTTTGTTTACTAATATTTTGAAGATGAGATTGTACTCATAAATATAGAACAGATAAAATAAATCTTTCCAGAACTAAAGTGCTTTAGGGTTGATGAATTGGCAACAATTAATACTCGCACACACTGTAATAAAATGTTCATGAAGTTTATTATTTGCCATTCTTATCAACTAATTAAAAACATCTTCAGGGTCGGATGTGTAATAAATGGGTTGGAGAAAAAGACAGAGTGGATATAAACACATTTTCTTCCCTTAATATCACAATGACTGTTGACTCATGGCACATTAATTCATGCTACAGAAAAGAGCAGTAGCAGTATAAAAAGGCTATATACTATAGAATGAACTCTGAGTATATGAGGCGCTCTGGCTGTAAGCTAATTTTATATGTTGAGATATAATTAATGTGCTGAATTATACTTCTAATGTGGAGTCCATGTGAAACTGCTTGGTGTCATTGGCTAAGCAATGAAAAGCGAGAGGTCATTCTGCTTCCTCTCAGCAAAACTGAGAGACTCCAGCCTATTATCTGTCTCATTTGTGTGACAAACTAATGAGCTCAGAGAGCTCACAGAGCTCACCAAGCTCCACAGAGCCTTGGTCATGTCTTTGGGAGCTACTTTCTATGATGACCCTTATCAAATGAAATAAATATTTTCACGTCAAGCTTTCCAGTGACCTTTGGAGTAAATAGAGAGAAATGTGCAACACAGAACAGAATACTAAAATCTTAATGAGTCACAACATATGTTAGTTCATTTTATCACTATGAGATAACGATACACATATAGCCCCCTGATACTGTTTCCCTTTCTGAAACAAACCTCTCATGAACTTTGGGAGCTGAATGAAGGTAAGGAATTAAAAGTCAGTTTATCTACTGAGTCCTGCCAGTCTATGTGTGTCAGGGTGGGTTGATACTAGTAAAATACTAGTGGTGGAAAGGTTGATACCAGCAAATTGGCTGTTTATACATTATTAAGTCTGCATTATATAGTATATGTATACATTATACAGTATTATTATCCAAAAAGTTTGCAACTGTCTTGCTTTATTGTGAAAAAGATGTGATTTTTTGGGTTAGAGTATTTGTCAAAAATCATGGTTAGTGATGCAATAGAAGGTTAATATAATATGATAGTATGTATTGAAGTAATTTTTTTAAAGTGGTCTGATGCAGGGAATAATGTTTTCATATAGTAACTAATAAGATTAAGATATTTAGAAAACAAATATGCAAACAGATGAGATGTAAACTTCATCTTGGGGACTAGCTCTTAGAAATACTCCCAAAGTCATGTTTCTCTTTTGCCTTGCTTCCAACAAACTGTAGGGCATCCTTTGATTTTAAGAATTAAAACACTATTTTCCCTTTTCAATTAATGATTAAATAAACTTGAGACATTTTGTAATAATTTTGGTGAGACTTGGGAGAAACACACGGAACAGCCACAACTGCCGGTAGGCACTGATTTTATCTGAATTTTATAAACAGCACAGTTACAGACAACAGTTTTAAAAATTACAACCTATTTCCAGAAGGTCGTAGAGGCTTTCCTTTTACTCCTGTGTTAGGGAAAACATGTTTCAAGCAGACCTCTGGCGTACTTGGCACACAATCCATTTTATATGTCCTATTTCTGTTCCAAATGTGGGAGCAATAATGGGAAGAACCGTAAAGACAGGAATATATACAAGACGCATAGTAAATTAGGGATTACTGTCCCTAATCCCACCCTCCAAAGTAAAATGAGATGTCATATCCCTAATATTCAGGCTGTACTGGATTATCACTGCTCATACTCCCCCTGCTACTGAGAACATGCAGAGGAAGGATGTAATTAAGTTCTAAGGACAATAAATTATGCGGTTGAAAAAATATAAAAACACAGTCAATGCGAAAGTCTTCTCGAACAGGTTAAATGTGTGTGTTTTGATGAAGCTAAACTTAGTAGGGATTTTGAGATTAATACATTGATTCTGCCTTTTAATAATACAAAAAGAAAAATCTTTTAGTTGAGCTAGTTCACTAGTTGCAAAAAGAATGTGAGTATAGAAAGGCCAAAATATCCTTCTGGAAAGATTACCGTACTGCTGAAAAGGACATTAAAAAAAAAGGAAGGATAAAACGGGAAATGAATCAGACCTCAAAGGTAAAGTCTATAAGCTTGTTTCAATTCTTAGATTTTTAAAGTCAGAAAGTAATGAATTATCTTCAAACAGTGGGGGAAAGGCATTACACAAGTTAAAAGATTTCAAGGAGAAGGGGAAGGATTAGCAGACGGGAAGGATATCAACTTTGTATCAGCTTAGCATAAAAAAATAGCGAGGGAGCAGGAATTAACGTGATTGAATATTAAGGGTGTCTCTTGAATGCTGGATGAGTAGCACAATATGAACCGTTAGAAAATCAGCACTTATTAAGTTTCTGTACAAAAATGCCCAAGAGAGTAAAATTGTCACTAGGACAGAAATGAATAATTGCTGAATGACGGTAACTGTCACAGATGACCACTGTACCCTTATACTGTTTGATAATGCTCTTCATTATGTAATTACATTTACATTGTTAAATCTTCTGTCCAGCCTGGGGGAAAACTCTATTTCAAACCACTGAAGTTCTGCTTCAGAAAGGACTATGGGATAATTCCTGATAAAACCTATGGAATTATATGAATGAGGTAAATTACTGTATGTCAGGGCTCTCGGTTGTTCATTATTGAATTACAATACAAAACACGTATGCTATAAAGGACTTCTAGTCCTCTAAAACAGGTGATAAAACACCCTTCTTTTAGGTATCTAGAAATGTAAGTCTTGGAAAAGTTTTCAGAACAAGTAGCAGGTGAACATGGACTTAGTCATAAAGAAACACTGCAATAATAAAAACTACTGTTGTTATTTAGACATCTGAGTTGGGAAATAAGTTCACCTATTTGGGTGCCAATTTTTAGAATTTGTGTTCTGAGCACGAATATGTACAGCCCTTCTACAAAAATGCAGAAAAGGTTCCAGGCTATGAAAATTTCAGAAATACTTTCTGCCATGAAAACACTTGAATAACGGCTTGAAATATTTCCAATTTATTTCTCTTCTCAGACCCATTCATATCCTCCAGGTCCCAACAACCCAGTTACCTGATGATCTTATCTTCCAGTATGATTTTTCTCCCAGCTTGATTTAAGCTGCAACATGACCAAGAGAAAATATGGTTCTCAGCTGGCCATTGAGGAGCTAACCTCTCTGAGAAAGTCTGTCCTGGAGTTTACCTGAGGCTTCTATGATTACTTGTGTATTTCTAATCCATTTTGTAAGAAATATTTATATAGAGAAAGTTGTTTATTAGACAGACTGGTATGGGCAAGCTTGAGGGACACGAGAAATTCTACATATCAGAATCAGGATCAGAAAAGCTCCCAATATTCACCTTGCACAATGTTTCACGTTTCAGCTCACACCTTTTAGCTCTCCAGCCACAACAATATATGTCACACGTTTAACAGCAAAGGCCTGATCATTTCCCAACATTTTATGCAACAGAGGACCCACCAGTTGTTGTTTTTGTACTGCCATCACCAACATATGTGCTTAGCATCATTGGCAAGCTCAGAGGATACTGTGATAGACTCCAAGCTCTTTTAAAGCTGTCTACATTCTGTCTACAAAGTCTGTCTCAAAAGGCTGCACATGCAGCCAGAATAACTGTGTCTATTGTCTTTATAGTAAGAAAATCACCAAGAGGTTTTCATTCTGTAGTTCATATAAGGACAGCTGTTTTCAGTGATGAGAAAAAAAAAAAAAGCTTTTTCTCCTCTTTAACTCTTTTTGCTTTGGTTTCCTCATTTTAATGACTCATCCATTCTGTAACTCGCTGGAACAATGGAAGGAGTAAGTTAGATTCCCACACTTGCCACCTACTAGGTCAGGAATAAATAAAATAACTCCACTCATCTGTCTTGTTTGATGAGCCACTTAATTGAATTGAAAGTAATGAATAGCATTGAACGGAACATAAAAGAGGTTCCTTCATGAAATGCTCTTTGAAAGAACACTAATGAAAATAATATATCCTTTCTTTAAACTAACACCAAGCATGACATTGATAGAAAGTGAACTAGAGGTGTTCTTGTGTGTTTCAGCTGAAACGTAGCTAAGAAGACTATGCAAAAACCTAAAAAAAAATCCAAAAACATGCTTGTTCCATCTAGGTCTACTTTCCTATTTTACAGAATTCTATTTTATAGAATAAAACATGTCACCCTTATATCCCAAAGAACAAAGAAGCGCTTCATCCTCTTTGGAAGACTGCCTACAAACATGCTTACAACATTGTAGGCAGTATTGCAGCTGATGCCTCTTCCTCTGCTCTTCAGGGGAACCACTTCTGGAGGGATATGGTCTGCTAGCGGAATTCCACTGTTGTCCACCAGTAGAACATACAGAGTCTTCAGTCATGAAGAGCCACCTGCATTTTCCTTTGTCAGACTGGCTTACAGGCTTTGGGGTGCACATCCTGATGCAATGAGTTCTGCAATTTAACAGATTTTCTACTGTGTGTAGTCCAGTCACAGGCACAGACGTTTGCTCCAGCCTGTGATCAAGTTAGAGAAATCTGGGGACGGCTGTAACCTTCACGTCTGACTTGAAAGCACTGTAGCGGCTTATACTGCTGAAAGGGTCACCATCCCGGAATTTTACAACTCCTCGGCTCTCTGATTTCTTTACAATCTTTGAGTAAGAAGTGCTGCTTTTTTAGGAGCCAGTTTCTTCAGCAGGCTTCTGGCAAGGACTGTCATTCACTAAGAAAAATTACGATTGGTTTTCAAATTCTCACACATCAGAATGAAAAGCCTCTTCAAGCTGTTTATTTTAAGATCTATAAATAAATTTATTTTCTGTGTTGGAACAACCACAAAATAAGGTTGATTAACAAATGGCAATGGTAAAGATTGCAGTGGTGATGACTGTATATTGAGTTGCATTCCTCATGCACTTGTTAGTACCAGTGATGATCATATATGAAAAAGGAAAAGAAAATACCCAATTTCTGCAAGAAAATAATTTTTAAGTAGAACAAGATTGAAACAAGCACAAGAAGTTTTTTGGTTTTTTTATTTTTAGTGCTTACAAAAATAACTTTCAACTAGAGGAAAATTCCCAAATATCTGCTGAACAAGATGTGAGATGAAAAATTATGAATGCTGTAAATCAGACATTCTGATGAGGCCATTAATGATTAATTTAATGAGACCATTAGTGAGACACCAATTGGATACTGTATTATTACATTTCTCTGTCATAAATACCATTGATTTAAGAACTTGTTTTTCTCAAAGACTGAATCTAACTGTAAATTAGACCACTTGACATCTTTTACAGTTGTTTTTGTCAATAATAATAAATATTTACATAAGAAATTAAGTTGTAACATATAGACAGTTATATATTTTTTCCTAAGAATTTCAAATCTGTACATGAAATCAAGCCAATTAATGTAATATCCATTAATGTAATATCCAATGTAATATCTGTACGTTAATTCAAAAGCCAATATTATGTCACATAACGTAATATGATTGTTCTTATTGATTTCACCAAAAGTCTTATCTACATATATGTATTTTTAAAATTAGTCTTTAAGTGTCTTCTGATTGAACTCCTACTGATCAGGGGAAAAATGCATCATTGAATGCCTCACTTTCACTGCTGTGTTAAACCACTATTATCTCTACATTTCTACTTGCACTATCAAATCACAGCCTAAAATATCAACTTTGGAGTTGTTTGGCAGCAGCAAAGCAAGAAGGATTAGAAAGTCAGGGACATATTTCAATATTCACTGACTTGAAATGTTTCCTCTTAAACCTATGCCACTTTTGAAATTTACAGACAAGTTGTTTTCTTTGGTTTTTAAGAGGTAAAAGGAACGACGAAATATTTCTTTCTAGCTAACGTACATTTGCACTCTTACTACGTCTCTGAATGATGCACTTCCAGGTTTTCCTGTTCTGCTGCTGATAGGAAGTGCCATGTAGTACTTCAATCTTTCTTGTAATAATTCTCTGAAAATAAATCTTATCAGCCTAAATAGACCACAAAATTTACTGAAAAATACTAACAAATTTTGAAATTGGAATGTGCTGGCCTAAAGATATGCCTACACACAAAAAGTTGTTGTTGGTTTTTTTTTTTTAAATTTTTATTTCAGCCATTCTGTTGCCAAAACAAACAAACAAAATATTTTACCAGTAGGATTTGTGTGTCCTTACCTCAGATACACTACTTTCTCTAACCAGTGGTATGCCTATTACCCTATTAGGCTAATCAGGCAATGAAAATTATTCTTTGATGTCTGAGACAGAGATCTCCTTCCTCAAAATTTAAGTGTTGATATTACAGACCTCTTAGTAGGTGATATAATCTATTAGTAGCCAATCCATTTTTCTTTCAATTTTTCAAAATTCATCTCAAATATTTTTAATTTTGGAGGGGAGGGATGAATTCTGATTTTCATCAGTTCTACATTTTCACGTGGGAATTATCACTGGAGGATTTATAACCACATGGAAAACTAGCTGCAGGATTTGATCCTTCAACTTTTTCACTCTGAGTAGTTGCTTTGAGTCCAGTGAGTAATTAATCATTTATAATTTTAGAGTCTGTGTTAATATTGAAGTCAGGGTTACAGCTACTTGCACAAGTTACAGCATGGTGATCTAGAATGCAGAATAATAATGCATATTCTTTGCTGTGAGGGTGGTGAGACACTGGCCCAGGTTGCTCAGGGAAGCTGTGGCTGCCCCATCCCTGGAGGGGTTCAAGCCCAGGTTGGACGAGGCTTTGAGCAACCTGGTCTAGTGGGAGGTGTCCCTGCCCAGGGCAGGGGCGTTGGAACCTGATGATTTCTAAGGTCCCTTCCAGCTCTAATAATTCTATGATTCCATATTCATTCCCTTGATATATTTGTTCACAGGTATAAATGGGTTTGACACAGCTGCCTCTGGGATATAAACTATTATTTAGCATGGGCTAGAAACATGAAACAGTTAATGTTGATCTGATGATGCACATTGATGAACCAGCTTTAGGGTTCTCTATTGAAAATGCGTGACATTGAATAACACTCATGTCAGTAGTACTTGAAAGAATTACAAAAGCATTGAAAGAGTCTTTTGATAAAAAAAATATACAGAATTACTAGTAAAATGTATATGTATGAGTATTTGAGAGGCCTTTTTTATAGAAATGGTTTCTGAAGTTACATCCCAAATAATGAAAAGATCAGGTTTTGGATCTTTTTAAGAGCTAAAGAAAAGAATTCTCCGCTTCCAGAAGTGTTCTTTCAAACTCAAAAAACTGGCCAAAACCTACATGTTCAACAAAGTTTCCCCTTATAGTAAAACAAAGCTTTCTGACACAGGCTCTCCCCGAACAAAAGACTGTTTAATCTCTGCCAGTTTCTCGAGGGAAAAATACAGTTTCGGCAGTGATTCTGCTCAAGCTGGTTTTTGACGAAACTTCCACTTCAGAAGGAGGGGAAAAAAAAAAAGAGAACTAAAAAACCCTACAGAATTTTCTAGAAGGAAAGAGTCCCTGACTACTCAGGTCTAATACAGCTGGAATATAGATGACACTAAGAAAGATGGTGAGGTAGCCAAAAAATGCCAAAATTTGTCTCCTTGATAGAGCTAGCAACACAAACCAACCAACAAAAATTTGGCCCTCTTGACAAGATGTTACTGCACATATGACATACATAACAGCACCAGAAGGTAGTGCTGTGTCAAGTCACAGGTCAACCTAGTCCAGTATCTTCTCCCTCATACGACAAAAAGTGGATGTTCAGAGAAGGGTATCTAGAAAGGAGGAAGGATGTACAAAGCATCCCTAAGGCTCTTTTCCAGCTGCCGGTTGTTTGAGGGTCAGGAAACACCTGAGACTCAGGCATACTGTGAGTTCAAAAAGCTTCAGTCACTGCCATCTTATCAATTCTTATCAATATCTAAAGTGCAGGTGGCAAGAGGATGGGGTCAGGCTCTTCTCAGTGGTGCCTGGTGACAGGATAAGGGGTAACGAGCACACAGGAAATCCCAGAGAGGGTGTGGAGTCTCCTTCTCTGAAGGTATTCGAAACCTGCTGGACTCTCTGGCAGGGGGCTGGACGAGATCATCTCCAGAGGTCCTTTCCAACCCCTACAATTCTGTGATTCTGTGATTCTGTGTGAATCTCTACGGACATGTCTAGTCTGTGTGAAGCAGGCGCTTCCAGTGAGGTCTTCTGAAGCAAGGATGTACTGCAACATTGTAGTCATGTACTCTAACAGTGAGCAATATTACCTTTAGGCAATGATGGATAAGATAATGTATACATATAGTGTTTCCCACCAAAGAGTAGTGCCCACTACCAAAAAAGTGCCCACTACTTTTTTATTATTATTATTTTATTTTATTTATCATCATAATTCGGAAAGGTAAAGTATTTCCATTGTAATACCTGTAGGGCTGTGAACAAGCATTTAGGTGAATGTAGAATACTGCATTTACTAAAGCTTATGTTTGCATTTATTATTGGTAGTTTCCATTCAGCTCAGAGTTCCATGCAGTAATTAATTCAGCATGAAAGCTTTAAGAGTCCCTAATTTTTTTTCATAGTAAGCAATACAGGTTTTGCTCGGAGCCTGGAATCTAACGTTACAATTTTCTTTTCTCATATCATTTTCCTTAGGTATTGTGCCATTAACTTCTTATCCCTCTTTAAGCTAAATTGAAGCAAAAGGTTTGCCTTCAATGTGTAACACCAAGAAGTCTGTAACAGCACATTTGTCTTTATAGGTAAAAAACCCTTTTTTGTTATTCATTTAAATTTTCTGTGTAAAGTCTAAATTAAATCTCTTCTGTGCTCTAACTCTTCTAATCTTTAACACACAGAGTATACCTGTTAACCAACTTTATTTCCATCCTTCTTGGTTTCTTTTCTCATTTTAAATATCCTGTTTATGGAAGGGGCTTACAGATCCAAGGAAATCCTTCCTGACCATTTCCCACCCTCTTATCAGGAATTGAAGTCCCAATAGTATTTGTACTTTTGAATAAAATTAATCGGTGCCCCTCTGTGTTCTGACTTTAATTCAAGTATTGTTGGCCTCGTTATTTATTTGCTTTCTCAAAGTTACCCTTTCCAAAATGCTAGTTTTCGTTACTGATCAGTATTTTATTATCCCTGCAATTTAGCAGGATCTGAGTATGTTCATGACTTCATGGTCCAACATCATCTTGTACTATGTGCATTTTTTGCCGTGTTCTCGCTGTTGCCATTTGACAGCTTGCTACGTTTTTCAGATGCACCATGTCCATCATGACTTAGGACAGTCCAATGCATCTCAGGAACATTATTTCTAATGTATGTCTAGTAAATAAAACATACACTAAGTATGCAAAGTACGTGATAAATGGCAATTCAACTAGTTTATCAACAGCTTTTTCAATGTACTTGCAGATTAATTTATCTGATTTAAAATAGTTCTATGCTAAATTGTAGGAGGAATGACATGCTTACCTGATACTCTTCAACCAACTATGCTACATCATACAGAAACCAGCTATGATTCTTTCCAGTAGTTAACTTGACACCTGACATTGCAAATTACTTTATGAAGAAGTCAGAGTAGATCCTCCACGTCAATTTATTTGTAGCATCAGACCTCATTTTTTTTTTTTAATGCTCCCAAAATGCTAAGTCATAACTCATTCTTAATCACATCATTCTGTCGGTATAAAAGAATCTACAGTATGTATGTAAATGTCTTGCTAAGTACAATCTCTCTCTTTGATTTTTTTAAAGAAAGACTGTAGGCACCTATCATCAAGCAATGATTTTAAACTCTCAGTAAGGCACATAAATGTGAGAAATATGAGTCTGTTATAAGCCTGAGCAAGGCACATAGATGATAATTCCGAATAATGCACCTAAATGCTACAGAGGGGCAGAATTTAAGACACGTTATCATTGGCAGGCTTTGACAGCTCCCCACTGCAGAATACTGACTTGTATTCCTAGGAATAATAAAATGCCTTATTGAAAGATTACATGCATTCCTGAAAAGCTGAATCACTAGGGAGAGTCAAGCAGTCATAAGGCAGAGAATCTAGCTCAGTTTCAGTTCTGTGTTGTAACCTAAAGGAGCTGATGAAACCCAGAAATGTACAAAAGAGGCAGTAGCGAATATGAATGGAGTAATTTTACCTCTTTATACAAGGCTGGGGAGAGCAATATTAGGACATCCGTCTGAGCAAATACAAGGAGGGAAACTACTGGCTGGATATTAATTTTACAGAAAAGAGTTTCAGACCCTACTGTGAATTTTAAGCTGAAAATGAGTGAAGGGCTGTGCCGTTGTAAAAATCAAATACGCTACTGTAAAGGATAACAAGACTGTGAAGTAATCCTCATGCTCTGCTCAGCATTAGGAAGGTCTTATCTGGAGTATTGCTCCCCTTTTTAGTTAGAAGATTTACTTTCTTAGTGATAAAGATAGTGAGGCATTGGAAAAGATTGCCTAGAGAGGTTATAGACTCTCCAGTGGTGGAAGTTTTTAAGAACAAGTCAGATAAACCTGGATCAAGAAGGTGTACAGCTGATCCTGCCCTAGAGTAGTGGATGAACTGGATGACTTTGCCTAGTCTCTTTCCAGCTCTATTTTGTCTGAATACTATGAATTTTACAATTATGTGAATAAAACATACAACTGCGATAGGACATTGAAGTATAGGAGAAAGTACAGAAAAGCTGACAAATATATGTTGAAAAAGTCATGTTTTAGTAAGACATTTGAAAGAGCTTAGGCTACTTTTCCAAAGAAGTTGAAAAGTACCTTGATTATTCTATTGAAGGTGAAAAATACTTGTAGAGAAAATGCTAATTCTGAAACCATCCTTAGTTAAGTAGAGAAACATAAAAAAATCAATGGCTAGAAGCTAGAAAAGACTGGAAATCATAGAATCATAGAATGGTTTGGGTTGGAAGGGACTTTAAAGATCATCGAGTTCCAACCCCCTGCCGTGGGCAGGGATACCTCACACCAGACCAGGCTGCTCAAAGCCCCGTCCAACCTGGGCTTGAACCCCTCCGGATGGGGCAGCCACAGCTTCTCTGGGCAACCTGGGCCAGAGCCTCAACACCCTCACAGGAAAGGATTTCTTCCTGAGATCTCATCTAAATCTGCCCTCTTTCAGTTTAAAACTGTTACCCCTCATCCTATCACTATACTGCCTCATAAAGAGTCATAGAATCATAGAATCATTTTGGTTGGAAAAGACCCTTGGGATCATCGAGTCCAGCCATCTACCCTACTCTACAAAGTTCTCCCCTACACCATATCCC
>JAOXNO010000033.1:63559243-63569996 GCA_028565335.1 Limnodromus scolopaceus | reverse complement strand
CCCCCAACTCTCTCAGCCTGTCCTCACAGCAGAGGGGCTCCAGCCCTCCCAGCATCTCCGTGGCCTCCTCTGGACCCGTTCCAACAGCTCCGTGACCTTCCTGTGCTGCGGGCTCCAGAGCTGGACACAGTGCTCCAGGTGGGGTCTCAACGAGAGCAGGGTAGAGGGGTGGATGCCTATTCTCTATTCTATTCTATGCCTTCCTTCTAAAGGGCGAGATAGCATAAAATACTGAATTTATGGATCCGACAGATTGGTAATAGAGGAGTCTACAGCTAGTGCAAGTGTTTGCTGTCCAACACTTTCTATATATTTTCCAAATTCGGGCTCATCAGAGCTGCCACCCTGGCAGAGACGGAAGATTCACCAACTCAAGTTTCTTCTCTCTGACAGTTGGATATTAACAGATTTCCAGTTGTTAAACTGGAAAAGCAGCTCGGCTTTTTTGAGCATGCAAATTCTAAATAGCAGTGAGGAGAAAAATATGTATTTATAATTTTATTGCTTATATCTCAAGTTACGGTTATGTAGTATGATAATTATGTAAACAGCATAACAGAACTTCATGGGTTCATGAAAGAGCTGTTCGAATGCTGTAAAACTGCATTATTGTTAATGAAATAATAAAAAAGGTGCTATATTTTTATGTATCCTATTCTACTAACATCTACTTAAATTCCTTTTTTAAGCTTTTGTCTGAAATAGAAGGCTGAATCTTAATTCTATATAGCAAAAATACATATTCGTGAAATTCCATGGTAAACTGCTCTTTGAAATGCACTCAATATTATGTGAGTGTATAGACTGTATGTCATTCAGCTTTTAAAATGAAAATTCATGTGGTGTAAGTTTAACAACTTGTGAATGGTGCTTCACAAATTGCTGAATTCTCACCTACTTTGTGTTTGGATTACGTCCAAGGAAGACAAAATTCTAGATAAATGATAATGATATTTCAATGAAATCTGGTTCTTTCAGAGTTTTGTGGTGACTGGTGTTTGGGGAATTCCTGTTTGGTTCTTTTTTTTCTTTTTTTTTTTTTTTTTAAGCCTGTGGTAGGTAGCAGCAAAGTATGTAATGGTTTTTGTTTTAATTCTTTCTTTTTGTGACCCACTCAGGTGACTCTTCGTTGTCCTTGCCAGTGCATCAATACTCTTCTTCCTCCTGCTGCTGACTCAAGAGATGCAAGAGTAGATTTGATCGACCTTCCCCAGGTATTAAACACTAAAGCTCAGCACTTTGTGCCCAATTTGGACATGGGGACGAAAAGGCTACATGGACAGCAGTGCTAGAACTAGAATGCTGTTGCTGGAAAGTTACTTAAAATATGTTTTAATATAACGACAAACAGAGGAAGGGTTGGCTCTGAAATGTGGCAGAAGACTGAGATAAATGGGGAAACTTGTGGATTGGCAAGACACTGCCACTAATTTCTGAGAAAAGTGGGATTCATGTCACTGGAATAATTGGCCATGCTGTATAGGCATGACAAAATGTCAAGGCACTCGGTGCCAGCAGGTTTTTCAGACCTTGCGTTCCCTTTTTTTGTATCAACCTGGGGAAATCTTCAGTGATGGTTATTTAGGTAACTTTGAATGGGTGCAGCTTGCTTGTCACCTAGAAATAGCTGATAGCTCTCTAGGAACCTGAACACTTCAGATGGTAGAGATTGCAAGAGCGAAGGCAGTAATTCTGCAGGAGGACAGTGTCAGCATGGAGAAACCGCACCAGCGGTTCAGACAGTTTGGCTTCCAGTAGGTTGGGCAGACCAGTGGGGTTTATGCAACTGGAGTTACAAGCTGAAGGCAGAGACATATCAAGGGCATATCAGTTCCTACATAACTTGCCAGAAGAGGTGGGTCTGGGAACTCAGTCCAGGCCACTGTTCCAGCATCAAGTTTCCATTTGGGATCTCTCAGAGGCTGGGTCTGAGGGGTTTTTTTTTATCCATAAGGCAGGAGGAAGACTAATTTTATAGTTTGAAAGGAGTTTACTTTCCTTTGACAACTCCTTGCCATGATAATTTGTCTAGAGCAGTTTAAAGTTATAGTTAAAGTTTTGCCTTCTTTGTTTTTCCCAAGGTGCAATCACCTGCAGTTTTTCACAGGGATAGCTCAGAACTTGAGGGAATGATAATCTAATAAAGGAATTTTATGAAGGGATGATGATGAGCCATGAAGGCATCAGGAGCCCATGAGATCCTCATGACTGTTCTACAAAGGGAAGTAGGTCAGCCTTAGTACTTTCAAGAGGGCTTCTTTCCTTTTACCTGCCAGGTGGTAACTGGAGGACTGAGCATGCCATGAATTATGTTGAAACGCAAAAAAAAAAAGCCTTGCAGAATAAAAGAGAGGCTTAAGGCTCAGGCATACAAGATGTCACAAAGTAGCAAGCTAGGTAACTCAAATCTACCAGTGCACTTTGATGAAAACTTAAATGTAATATGATTAATTCTACTTCATGGACTGAAATAGCAAGAATCTGAAGGAAAAAATGGAAATGAAACTTTTTTCTAAAATTTGTGTGGAAAACAAAGATTATTTGTACTGTTTGAGTGTGATACCGAGACTGTCCTGGCCAAATTGCGGTTTCTGTTGAGAAGTACTTTGCTCAAAACTTGTGACCACACCTGCTTACAAATTTAAGATACAACTAAATCTTACACAATAAATCTCCTGCATTAAAGAAATAATTACACACATGATAGATTAGTTATCTATTTCTGTCATATCTGTACTCTTGGTGAACATTCATGCATTTCAACATCAATGTCATTCTAAAAGTAAAAGGATTGTTACCTCCCTTGCACAAGTGGAAGCTCAAAAAGACTAAGGACATGTTAAAAAGTAACTTTCATTGGGACTTGGAAGTATTTGCAAATAAACTTGCAGTGATTCACCCAAGAGTGCACATGGGAGTAAGTGACAGAGATGGGAAGTACGGTTTGGAAACACTTATTTGGACTCTCTAAAACTACTTAACGTTACTCACAGTAGGTTGAGGAGTTAATACTAGGATCTTAAATTCTTTAAAATTCTCACCATTTTTTAAAAATGGAGTGAAATTTAACACAGCAGACTAGAAAATGTACGTTCCATTGAGGAAGAGCGATGTGCATTCCTCCCCTGAAATGAATGTGAATGAAATGAAAGGTGAAAGAATGTTCCTCCCCTGTGGCATTTTAAAGTCTGTTATTTCAACTCCATAGGCAAACATTTGTGCCTACATCAAATTGGAGTACGTATACATACATATATGGCCATCACCCCGTGGTGATCTTTGATTCATTCTGGAGCACCAGAGCAGTGTGAGGGTGAGATGTGTGCTTATTATTATTATATCCTTATTATTATCCTTATCAAAGACACTTGATCTGACCTCTGTGAAGATGGCAGCTCCTGTGAAATTACAAGAGTCTTCCAGCTGTCAGCTTAACTGGCCACAACCTGATTTTGCTAACTACTCTGCTTATTCTTAGCTCCAAAGTACGGGTACTAAAGAATTAAGTCTATTTGCTATTGTCTGCAAATTACTTTGTTTTTTTTTTTAAACCTGCAGTTGTTGATAGAGTTGACAAAAAAATATGGAGACTCATGAAAAGGAAAGGGTTGGACATAAGGAAGATCAAAGAGAAAACACATTCCAAAACGGTGATCTAAGTTGTGAAATGTCTCAAAATACCAGTTTGAAAATACCCCTTGAGGCTGAACAGACAGAGCTCTCTGGGATGAGAAAATGTAATGTGAAAGACTTGCAGGACATTGAGGTCTCAGGAAGAACTTCCCCGGGACAGAGTCCTTATCAGTGCACTGTGTGCAGGAAAAGCTTTAGTGGCAGCTCAGACCTTCTCCGGCACCAGCGTAGCCACAGGGCAAAGAAGAAGATGCACCAGTGCACGCAATGCGGGAAGAACTTCAGCCGCGTCTCGGCTCTGACCCAGCACCAGGCGGTTCACTGTGGGCAGCGCCTATTCGAGTGTTTAAATTGTGGTGACCGCTTCACACGCAGCTCCAGCCTCATTCTCCATGGGAAGACTCACGAACGGGAGAAGTCCTTCGTGTACACACAATGTAGCCGGCATTTCAACAGGGCTTCTGAGCTGGTGGCCCACCTGGGATTGCACACATGACTTCGGCGTGGTCCTCTGTGTCTCGGTCAACTGGAACAACAGGCATGAGGGAGAAGCAATCCCTCTCTAGGAATACAGAGCCTCTAAAATTTGTTGTTCGTTTGGTGTATCTTAAAAGACATGAGCAGGTAATACCTCAGAGTGGAAAAGCAAAAAATAAAGGCAGCCCCTAATCCAAGGAACCTAGTTGGAATATCAATCAATTGCTAAGAGTCCAGTGACTGAGGAATTAATTCCCTCTCTTCTAATGCATAAGCCTCTGTTGAGGTGGAGGTAGAAGTTTGTGTTTATTTAAAAGACAGAGCAATAGGATAGGTTACTGTCTGAGATGAGAGCTAGGAACTTTAATGATACAGTTTTGGTTCTGAGTTCAGGTACAGGATGACCTTGTGCTAATTACTTTGTCTCTCTGTCTTTGATTCACCGTTTGAAAAAGAAATGTCTTTTTTAACTTAACTTTCGCAGTGTAGAGTGTGGACTAATGTGTGCCCAGATCTTCTGTCTCTAATGACTGTAGTAATTTAGATGCTTAAAGAGCAAAAGTCTAGGTGTCTCTGTCCTTTGCTTTTTAAAGGAATATTTTTCTGAAACTCTGGCTTTTAGAAGTTCTTTCATCTTTTAATGGAATTTGTGTTCCTAACTTCCGAACGCACTTCTGAATATTAGCCTTTTGTAAACATCCGTGATTTCTGAAGGGGTCAGTGCTGAAATGATCCAATCCTTCCTGCCCAGTGCTTATAGATCTGCATAACTCCTTGACATCAGCAGAAGAATTGGTTCCTAAAGTTAGGAGTCTTCTGCTAGAAGTCTTTGCTTTCTAGCTTAAATAATACCTAGTTGAAGAAAAAGGGATCACTTGAAAAATAGGACTTAAATCTAGAGATGTGAGAGTAGTGTCTCTGCTATTATGGTAAGCATCAGGATAGTCAAGACTGAAGAGGACTTTCATTTTATTGTACAATTACACATTTAGTGGAAAGCTGGACAGTTACTAAGAACTGAGATTATTGTCCCATCTTCCTGATCCCCCATTTCACCAAATGAGTCTTTTCTCTGCTGAAATTAGACCCCATCTAATGGGTCCATAGAGATTAGGGTATTGATTTAAATATTTTCATTTATTGAAGAAATATCACTCTTTTCCCTGAGACTAAAGGATGGATAAAGACCCCAGGGTCCCAAAGCATCCTGGAGAAGTTGCCATTATTACAGCCTATGCTCTTGATGTGAGTCTTACTTCCTTTAGGGCCATGTTGGCTTTTTTGTGGACACAAAAAAATTAATGCCAGAAGATTGTTTTTCATATATTAACAAACACAAAATATTTTGAAGTGGTATTTGCTTTTACCTCCTTTCACAGAGCTTGCCATCCAAACTATCCGGAACAAGGATCTGAATCTGGAGATCCTGATATTTTTAAAAACTGATTTCTAAGATGTAATGTTACCTCTTACTCACCAGTCACTTTGTCTATGTTACTAGAAGCCCAAGTTTGAGTTCACTTAAGCTTCTAGTGCCTGTCTCCATGTGCCTAATTTTTCCAGTGGACTCCCAGTAAGTTGCATCCCTTCATCTTTTTCTCAGTGTTCTCTGCTTTCCCAAGTTTCCTTACAAAAATTAGAGACAAAACCCACAAGTTGGGTGCCTTCAGGGCACTCACCTATTTTTTCTTTTCCATGTTGGAATCCTTTCTCTTTTTTTTTTTTTTTTTTCTTTCCCCCCTCATACCTTCCCCATGTGTAACTGACAGTGTCAGATGTAAAATTGGCTAGCAGATAACAGAATATTGTTGGGAAGGTGGGTTGCTGAGCTGATACCATTTGCGGGAAGCTTAGATATCCCACGGTCCCAGTGGTAGGATGGTAAATTTGACAAAGTCCAGGATTCCCCTTTTGTTCTTAAAAGTGTTCTCTTTAAGTCCTTAGTGTTCAGGTAAGCTTAAGTTGCAGCACAGCGGCAGAGAGAAATCCTGGTTGATTTGGACCAGCGAGAGGGCATCTTTAAAAGTCCATCTGAAGACTCTAAAGTCCTATATTCGGTCTCCCAAAGGAGAACGCAGCATGATGTTTGAGGACATCACTCTTGATGTGAACTTGCTCTGTGCTGAACCAGAATTAATGTTTTCCTAGAACTAGACACGTTCCAGGTCTAGAAGCAGTAGTAATACAAAGACTTTTCTTGCCAATTTCTGAGGAAAACTAGCTCTGTCTCTTACTGTTGCACACATCCATTGTAGGGAGTTACTTTATTACTAATTTAGTTCAATTAATTCCAACATAGATGGCTGACAAATTGTCAGTTAACTTAGGCTATGTAGAGAGTTTGAAGGCTCAATATTTCATTATAAAGAGCAATTAGGACAAAAAAAATCCCACTGATGGTAGGTGCTAAACCTTAGAAAATACCAATTTTAAACTAATCTCATAAACTGTTTATTTGATAGGTTTCTGTACAAATTCATTCAGTGCTGAGTGACTTAAGATCATCTGACTTAAGAGTACTTTTTCATACATCAAAGCAACACAGGGGACAGGGGGGTGGGGGGAAAGGGAGACTTCACTCACTGTATATGAATCCACTCATGATTGAGACAAAGGTTAGTCACCAACCACTACCTAATCTCATCTCAGCTGGGTGACCTGTCTGAGTCAACTCAGCAGTTTTTTAAAGGAAGATACAGAAGTGTCTGAACTCATATTCTTACCAGTGTGGTTGACATTATCTGTCCCTGGTCACTCAGATAATCTGACCAGAAAGTAAAAGACAAAAGAATTGTCATTTCTACCACTCAGATAATTTTCTGAATATTTCCCTTGCAGTGTGCTGGCAGTTGCTGGGATAAGGCCAAAACTGGTATTCACTCCTTAGAAGGCTCCTAAAACTTAAAGGCAAATGTTAAGGGAGAGAAAAACAAATTTCAGACTGGAATTTACCTAAATAACATTGAGTGGAAATAATTGTACTCTGAAATCAAGAATGGTTCTCCTTTATCTGTTTGTGCAAAGCACCCACACATCACACATGTGAAAGGGCTTTGATCTTCCTATGTAGCTCTTCAATGGTTAAAAAAAATCCTTTCCAAGTATATTTTCTGATTACTTCAGTCTTTTTTTTTTACTTTATTTTACAGGTACCACTTCCACATGTGTCTATTTTAATGATTTGCTCTTCCAAATTATACTTATCAAATTATCTTATTCCAGAAAAAGAATCTATGAGGTAGTCTTGCTCAATCAGCCTTCTTTCTCGAATTACTTCCTTATCTATGAAAATGCAGGTATTGCTGTTGATTACTTTTAGATAATTAAATAATGACAGAAGTGCCCAATTTATTAAATTAAGTAGCTTTGACTCATACTGCCTTTTGATGTATGATCTTAACTCCTGTGAACACAGCTTTTGCTCCAAATACTGAAAGCAAATACCACTTTTTATTTCTGTCTTACGGATTAGATTCTAAAATAGTACAAATCTTCTAGATTATTAAATGAGATTTTTGCAGTCAGCACATTTTTAGCTTTTTAAATCAAATGTATACTGACATAAGTATACTTCCGTATTAAAACTGAAGTTTTCCCTAAAACCATTATAATTGTCCTTTTGTTTCGTTACATTGCCGGGGAGAAGGTGTGAGCTGGGTGTTTGCAAATTCCCTGTCAGATTGAAGTTCTGGAGTCTGGTGTCTCTGGCACTGAAGTGGGGTGTCACTGGGTGCTCCCTGTTAAACCCCCCTATTGCTTGACAAGTCCTTGCTTTTCTCTCCCTCTTTGTAGCTTTTGCAACTGAATACAAACTGAGAACACAGTTCTTTCTCCACAGATATATCGCTGCTGATAAGCTTATTAGTTTTCATGTGCCCACCTAAATTCCTTAGCATGGTCCTAATTTTAGAATGTTAATGATTACAGTTTTTTTATTAGAGTTATTAGTCTTGTTTGATTTGAAGGAGTGAATTCAAGCAAAATATTTGAGTTTCTTTCTGGATTAAGATTTGGAAAAAGAAAAGAAGGGAAAAGGGGATAGAATAAATGTGGGGAAAACAAAGAATAAAATTGAGATTCCAGTAAGAAAAGAAAAGGTAATTATAAAAAGACTACAAAAGTAAAGATAAAGGAAAAAGAAACAATTAGATTAACACCTCCCCTCCCGATACAGATTTTCTTCTCATTTATGTTAATGGAAATCTACTTCAAGTCCAATGGATGTTCTTATTTACAAGCAATTTTGACTGGCTGTGCGAGAAACGCACATTCTGTGCATCAGATTTCAGATGTGTGTGGCCCAGAATGGGCCACAGGAGAGGAAAGCCTAAAGCCTGAATTCCTGTACCTCCTTCCTGTGTGAATAAATCACATCCTTAAAGGGAGGAAAGGGAGTACTAGCTACCATTTTTATAAAACAGAAATAAGAGGAGTACATGTTTTCTGTCTAATTTGTTTTAAATTACTTCTGAGTAATCTGTCGAGGAATAGAAAACAATGACGTTACTGAATGACTGAATATTTATTCGTGTAGACAGTACGTACTTATACCAATGTATTGCTAGAGATTAGAAGTTATGATTGAAGTCTGGAAACACCATACTGTGAAACTAATATGCTGCTGATGAGGCCCAAAGGATCTCATCTCAGTTGGAATTTTGTCACAGGGAATTTCATCAAACCTGAGCTTATTAAAAATAAAACCACATTATCTGTTTGTTTTGTGAGCCCTTTATGAAGATTGTATTCTTTGTCCTGAAAGTCCTCTCTTTTGCTGTGGTCCAATTTTCCAGAAACTATCCTGTGTGAACACATTTTTAGCCTTTGCTGGCATCTTTTTGAGCTTTTTGACCTTTCTATCGGATTTATATCCATCACCAGCCTACCTGACTTTTTTCCAATTGCAGCAATTGCTGAGGGACTGTGATACAGTGACTTAGTACATTCTTTTACTTGCACTCTGCTTCCATTACTTCTTTCTTTCCTCAAAAAGAAACAGGGTGGAAGGTCTACCTTCATGATATTTGTGAAAAATACTCTCGATTACGATAACCAATCAAACCCAATAATTAGAGTCAAGGTTTACTAATCAAAACTGAACAAACCTCAAATATGCATTGTTTGGTTAATAACCAAAAAAGTTAATGAGAAAAGCTTTATAACGGGTGTGAGTGCAGTGGAGATGGCTATAAATGCTTAATGATAGTGTAGATATATCTGAGCTAGTTTTAAGTTTTCTATATCTGAGCTATCCAGATGCTAAGCACAGGTGTATTTGTCACAGCATAGAGACAGCAAGGCTCAAATTATTACCAGTATGCGATCTAAATAATCTAAATCTAGTTCAGAAATTTCTGCTCTGTCCTACGGTCAAAGGAATACGGAGTCTCTTGAGGTTATGAAATTTCATAGGGAAAAACTTAGGTGGGTGAGTAATGACAGCTGTACGCAGACAAGACAATTAAAGTCATATAGGTTTCTGTAATTGTGATGTGTTTAAATCTTTTTGAGCAGAAGTTTTTGTATTACTTAAAATTTAGTTAATATGAGTGTGTGTTAAGCTACCTACACTCCCAGTAGAGAGTATCCCCTAATATTACCAATATAGGGAAGAGACATGTTCAACAAGCTAAACAGATCTGGACGTGCTCAAGAAGTTGAGCGCTACATTGCTGCAATATGGATCAAATTTGGCTGTCAGATGACTCATAAGTGAAAGTGTGTCTCCAAATTATAATTTTCAGTAATTTTCTCTGAAATTCCCTTAGATTTGATTGTTACTGCCAGAACAAAGTACATTTTCTATGCATTAATCATTAGAAATGAACTTATTAGAAATAAATTAAAAATATAAGTAATACATACTATGAATGATTGTTCTTTGTTTATGGATGACTGCTAGAGCAGCTTGAATTTTACAATAATTCATGAGAAATTAATAAGCAGTCATAATGAATAAACTTAGGGACAGTTTAATGACTATTCATCAGCAGTTCATGCACAACAAATCCAAATGTTTATCAAAGATGTTCATAAACATAGTGCACAAGCAGCTTTAATGAACTGATAAAGAACATTAATGAACATTCATTATGAATTTCCCTTTGCTGAGAATGACATCCTCAGAGGAGATCTAACATTTCAAATTGTTTTCCTTTTAAAGAAAAGAAACATGGATGTTTCAATATATCATAGTACACAGGATAGGGGTGAAAATAAAATACAAATTAAATTTTTTGTTGAGACCAAGAATAAGTCTTGGTGGAGTCTAAGAATATCTGCATTTGTCATGATCCACGTGAGGGATCTTCAAAGACCACTTAGCCAGAAGTCTGCCAGATATTTATAGATAGAGTCATCATTTCCTACTTTGTAGATTGCTGCCTTCACTGTAGATTTCATGATTGTCTATTTTCCACAGAATATAGAAAAATAGAAATGTAGGGCTGCATTCTAAGAGCCTTTTCAAGGAGGAAAAGCTTGATCATTAAGTAGGAGAAATGTGGAGGATGTGCCAGTGACCACGAAATGATAAAGTTTTCGATTCTCAGGGAGGTGAGAAGGGAAACCAGCAGGACTGCCATCATGGACTTCTGGAGGGCAGACTTTGGTCTTTTCAAGAGTCTGCTTGACAGAGTCCTTT
>JAOXNO010000033.1:63533164-63545914 GCA_028565335.1 Limnodromus scolopaceus | reverse complement strand
CAACTCCCTGAAAGGAGGTTGAAGTCAGGGGGGATCTTCTTCCAAGTAACAAGCGATGGGACAAGAGATGGCCTTAAGTTGCCCCAGAGGAGGTTTGGATTGGATATTAGGAAAAATTTCTTCACTGAAAGGGTTATTAGGCATTGGACCAGGCTGCCCAGGGAGGTGGGGGACTCCACCATCCCTGGAGGGATTTAAAAGCCAGGCAGACATGGTGCTGAGGGACATGGGTTAGTGGTGGGTTTTATCAGTGTTGTGTTGATGGTTGGACTTAATGATCTGAAAGGTCCCTTCCAACCTCAGCAATTCTATGATTCTATAGGTGTGAACTGAGCATGCCAAGATTCCCAGGGAGCTGGGTGAGGAGGCAGAGCATTTTACCTCCACAGAGGTTGAACTACTGAGGGAAGGATTAACCCTCTCAGGTTGTACAACTGAGAAGTAAATTGGGATCAGAACGGGCAGCAGGTCAGGCTGATGGATTAGGCATCTGGGGAATTAACGAGTCTCTTTGCCAGAGTACAAAAGAAAAGAATGTTTGGAAGGTTGCAAGAACTTTGCAGTGTTAAAAGCCTAAAAATATAGCTGTTATTCACCAGTAAACAAACTCTGTTCAGAGTAAAGGTTGTCTTATTTTGAGAGAACCTCATAACACACCAGTCGGGTGATTAATGTGCAGTTTGTGGCAGGATATGAAGGGTACGAAGGCTATGAAGGATACGAGTTTGAACAATTTGCAAAGAAAATCTGATGTGCTAAACCAGTTCTGAAATACACATCAACGTAGGTGGTCTTTAGCAACACAGTATGACTTTAAGACAAAAATACTTAAAACATCAATGCAATACAAATGGGTCTTAATGGCAATTTTATTCTGAAAACTTTGCCTACTGCCTTATGCATATGCAGGCATAGATGTTTACAAGAAAACTCCCAACAGACTGAGCAACTACCTCCTTATGCTACTGGAAAGAGAAGGGAGGTCTAAGAATATGCTATTAAAAAAGAAGAGAGGTTTAAGAACTGCGTTTGTCAAGAGCTTTACTGAATTTTAAACATACAGCATAGGACTTTCCAAATAAATTTCAGCTTTCTATCAAGCCTTCTGGAAAACTAATACGGTACCTAAAATAAATAGAGGTGTAGCCTGATTTCCCTGTCTATTCTGCAGCTTTAAAAGTAGAAACAAAACCCAAAGGAACAAAAGGTCCTCAAGTGTAATGTTTCTTTTGCTACAAATACCAGACAGAATAGTGAAAAATTGCTGAATGAAAGTGTCAAAATATATGCTGACATTTCTGAAAATCAGATCTACAATTTGTGGATATTTATTAGCTGTAAGTGAACCCTATATATTCTAGATGCTTACATCATTGAAGTAGTATAGGGAAACAACATTCTTTCTTCTGAAACTGGATTGGAACCTGATATTTGGAATTAAACCGAACCCCCCATACCCAACAAGTGGTCTTACTAAACAGATGCCACCTTAGAGAAATAAGGATTGGGTCTTACAGACATACTTTGCCATTTCGTCTTTGGTTTCTGTGTTAATTCAGGAAGACTACTGTGGAGATGAGAAGAAATGAAAAGAAGCATGCTCAGGTTATGATTTTCAACAGATCATGAATATTCCGGTTCCTGCCGTGACATATGCAGTGCTGATTGCATACTTAAGGATGCAGCAATTCATGTGCTACCACTTTCCAAGGTACAAAGGCACCTTAAAAGGAGCCAAGAAAAATCGGGAAAAACATGGAACTGATTGATAAGAGCCAGCTTCACACTGAAATTACTTGTCCTATAAAACTGCTCGCATCTGTCTGCCTTGCTGTTATAAGCAGTTAATCTCATAAGAACAAAGGATGTTATCATTTTAACTTGCTCAAATTAATAATATTTATTGTATTACATAATCTTACGTGGTTAAGAACAGCAGAGAAATCCTGCATGTGATTTACGCTTTGCTCAAGGACCTTAGTGTTCCCAAAGACTTTTACACTGCTTTTAACTCAGGATCAATTAACTCTACTAAACTGGAAAAAGTAACATCCAGGAAGGTGGAAGAGCACATCCGTTAATTGTCCTTATTCTTCCTCTGCTAAGCAACAAACCAAGCATATTAAATATAGAATGAATTTCTGTGATCTATCAGCTAAGAACACTTCGTAAACTGTTTTCCACTACTTTGTTGAAAAAAGACTCAAAAACCAGAGACGTCTCAGCACAAAATATGTGAGATGATGAGGGGGATGTATTTCCTTTACCCTTCTCCCTATGGTTCTCCAGTTTTCGCAGCACCACATCCCATTGTAGCTGCTCTGGTCTCCTGTGTGGCAGACAAAGACAGTCAACATCAACATGGGCTAACATTTTTTTCTCTGCTGAAGGGCTTTGTGCTGAGGACCTGCTTCTAACATGACACTTGCGAATGTGGAGCTGGTCCTGCTTTCCCTAGTATCATCATCACGTCAAGTACGAGAGAGGAAAGGACGGAGAAACTGAGACACTATTAATGTCTCTGTTGACTTGCATGGGTACAAAGCTGGTTTCCAATGAGGGGATATTTTAGTATAAAAGGTGCTCAAGGAAATAGGGCTGGATATTTGCTGCAGTCAGGGAGATACTGAAATGAAATTCTAAATTTTAATAAATAGGTAAAATGAAATTATTTTTTTTGCTTGAAACTTTTTTAATTTACAGAATGCATGGTGTCATATATCTGAATAGTAAATTAGCAACTGGAAAGAAAATGTATTTTTTAAAAAGTAGAAAAGTAGAAAATGTTTCCATGATATGAACTGTTAGATACGTCATGTGCAATGACATCTTAACTAAATTTTTCAAATATTTTTAGCATATACACATATTTTTTTAAGATTTATTTTTCTTTATAATTCAGGTGTAGTATTTACTGGATATTAAATATTGAGCTATTAAAGTTTTAAGAAACATACATTTTTTTTCTTTTGTTCTTTTTACCTTTGTCCTGTATTATTAAAGATCTGAGTGTACTGAGAATTGATAAGAGTTTGGAAATCCTTTGAATATTCAAGTGTTTAGGATATTGTGCCGATGTAGGATTTCATTTAGAGTGTGGCCATTTGGAGGTCTCAAAAGGCCAGCACGTATCTGACATGTTACTCAGTTGAGCACATATAAAAATTTTACATGTGTAGTTTGAGTGGGAGAGAGAAGGTCAATGAAAGAGGTGTGTTTCCTGGCACTTCAGTAGGCAAAGGATATCGGAGCTGAGAAATAGTAAATGGGAAAAAATGCCTATGTGAAAGACCAAGAGAAAGTTCACAGAGGGTGAAGAGGGAGCATGGTTGTCTTTGAGGATGAGAGAAGAAGATGCAACTGCTTAAAAACAGCAAAAAATGCCAGAAATGGCATTCAAGTGCGTTCATAGGGAGAAAAAAAACATTCACTTTCTTTATGCAAATCTTTTTTTCTGATTGTTGATGATGACCTATAATAACATGTTATATTTATTTATATTGTATTATATTTATCTATAATATATTATTTTAAATTATAATATTATATTATATTTATCTATATTTATTTATATTTACATTGTGGATACTCCATTGCTGGAGGTGTTCAAGGCCAGGTTGGATGGGGCTTGGAGCAACCTGGTCTGATGGGAGGTGTCCCTGCCCAGGGCAGGAGGTGGCACTGGATGATCTTCAAGGTCCCTTCCAACCCAAACCATTCTATGATTCTATAATAACATTTTTTCCCCAGTTATAATGGTTAAGTTAATGGAGTGTTGAAAAAACAATATCAACACTACTATTCATTTAAATGCAAACATTTTGTTTCCATGGAAAATGCAATAGATATATCAGTAATCATGCTGAAGGTAAGAGTTTTAAAGAAAATTACGTGAATAACTTGATTTTGAATGAAGTTTAAGATTCTGGAGATCGGCGTAACGCCCTGTATCTTCAAAAGCAATGAAAATGTGCATCCTGAAACTTTTAATATGTGAGCTGTAAAGCTGATTTTCAGAAATGGTGAGTTAAACTTTTTCAGCTTTCGTTGAGTTTATCTGACACTCATCACAGAACTGAGTTTGACAGAAGAATACAGGTGGAAAGGGAGAAAGGACAGACAGAAAACCATAGAAATCCAAGGAATAGATAACAATATGAACAATCATGGTTTTTAAAAACTAAGTATTATTATTCTACTCTATCTCTTGGGTCAATTTCTTTCAAATATTCATTGATATTCTATGATCCTAGTAGAAGGGAGAAGTAATGTTTCAGATATCCTTTAGTCTGGAGTTCAAACTGGGGAGAGGGGAGAGAAATTTTTGGTCTGATACAGCTAGTTTCATGAAATACAATTTGTATATCTGAACAGAAGAGTAATTTTCTGAGTGACAGCTACCCAGGGCTGTCTTGTCTGACACGGCAAAAGCTGTAGATGTGTGGAAAGATAAGACTGAGACATACGGCCACGTAAATGTCATAGTGGATCTGTATCATACATTCCACCTAGGGAAATTAAAAGGTTAATGACAATCCCTGTTTACCAAAACAATACACTTTCTAATTTTTAAATGTTTTGTCAGCGAAGGGAAAACAATGTCTAGGGGAACATGGGGGAAAACATAAAAACCTCTGACATCTGTTCTGGTTTTTACTCATGAAAAAAGCCCGAAAAGATGAAACGGATTTGAGAATGATTGCTGGGTGTGCTATGCTGTGGCTCAACCTCAAGGGCACAATAAACTTAGAACAAGTGCTTAGAAACAGATCAAAGATCCAATGAATTATTTTGCATTTTTAACCTCTGACCAAAACACCATATCCTGAATACTGTTGCTGTTAATTGGAGAGCTTAAAAGATAAGTAGCATACAGGGACAACCATTGCCATAGGAAAGTAAAACTGTGTGATTAATTATGGCATATTCCCTTGTCTATTCAATATGTTTATGTAAAACTTTTTTTTTTTTATTCTTTCAGCAATAATATTAGAACTTTTCCCCTATTGAGTAATATTTACATTCATGCATATGCAAATTAAAAAGTTGAGAATGTGCATAAATGTCTACGGGAGCTTATTGCTACCCACCTTAAAAAATTAAACAGGAACTGCAGTGAAGGATGTTCAATTCTATTTCTCACATTATAATGACAAGAGTCAAATTTATTTGTAAATCTGGGTCCATTTTAAAGAGATCAACACTCCATTTCAATTTCCACATTGATCTATGACCCAATGATATTCCTTTAAAGTTCGCGGTAAAGTCAATGTGCTCTTTTCAGTCTATCTTGAGTAGTAAGATGTCTCTGGATCAAGTTGGGTATCTGTTAAATCTTGATGATCAAATGATTTGTAAAAATTTATGCAAAATACTTTGAATTATGTCTATTCAGTCTCATGACCTGTTTTATTATTTGATAGTGTTTTGTTGACTAATTATCAAAATAATGTAAAATTAATTCTAGTGGTACAACAAACTTATTAAAACAGGAAGAAAAAGTGTGATTGAATGTAAATTCCATCAACTGAAATTGAAATTCATATCAGTTCAACACATTTCAACAACTGAATACTACTGAATAGGGGATAAATGTATTTATTTGCATGCATGATTGTTTCCCTAAACAATAACAGCAATGTTACTTTATACTTATGAAAATCATGGGATATGAATATGATTGAAGTAAACAGTCTTTTGTAATTGAAATGAATAATCTTAAATCCTGTATTTTGTATATTTGACAGGCTATACCTCTGACCAGACTGCTCCTCTTCCTATTGGTTCAACCATACGCTCAGAGAAGTGGAACTAAGGACTCAACATTCTCTCAAAATTACAGGATGCACTCATAAGAATTTAGCTGGAAGTAGCACAGTGTTGTGATAGACAAAAAAATCTCCAAATTAGCCTGTTAGTTGTTTTGAAGAGAAATATATAAAGGTGGAAGAAGATTCCTTTTAAAGTTAATTGTGGTTTTCTTTTCTAATGAAAAGCAAAGCACCTTGATTTCCACACCTTGGTAGATGCTCCATAGCTTTAGATCCAGAAGAATTTCTAGTCATTGATACTATTTTCAGCATCAAAATAGGAGTTGTGGCTGTATGTTTTTCTCTTCCCAACCTTTTGATCTTACTTTTTACTGCATATGGGTGACAGACATTTATACCTGTTACTTTAGTCAGTTGTGGCAATTATGAGGATTTCAGAATTTGCAGTCACATTGTGTAACAAGAAAAAGACCAATAATCAGAGACTGACCTTTATTCATTGCCTGTCATTTGTCAGTTGAGGCCTCAGGGTTTGTTTTTTCTTTTCTTTTCTTTTTTAAATGAAAAAGTCCTGCTTAACATAATTAGTAAGCGATTAAAAGAATTACACGAGGCATTTTCCTTTTTTTAACATAAGGTCAAGAATAAAAGGTGATCATTTCATTAAAATGTAAATATGTCAACTGAAATTTAGATAACAGAGTATTAATGATTTAATTAACAGGATGAAACCCTCTTGAAAGCACAGGCCACTTATAGGAAGGTCCAATAAAAGCAATCTGAGCACATGTAACAACTGATTTCGTGGAGAAATACTGTCTTCAGTAAAAAAAGTCTTTTCATGCAATCATGAGCCTGAATATTTAGTGGTTTATCTTTAGTGAATTCATTCAGAGGAAATAAAAGGCTGAATAAAATTGAAAGCAAGCTATCAACTGTATCACAATTTCAGGTTAGGCAATTTAGATTTACTTCAACATTTTTTCTAAATAAAGCTTTGATATGTTTCATTAAAGAGAAGTGCAATTTACTATTACATTGGTCTATTTAAATAGGTTTTGAGAGGGATAACTGTTCTCAGTAAAAAAGTAGGCACTTGTACTCTATATAGCTCTGGATGTTAACGATTATGTGCCAAATGCATCTAGCAAATTCATTTCTCTTCTGTTATTCCAACAGAGTCGCTGTTGTTCACCTCAGAGTTGAATTTAGCTCTGTGCTTCGAGACTAATGGCTAAATCTACAACCAGTGTTAGCCCTCAAGTGCCAATATTAGGCACATAAATTTAAAATGTAGGTCCTCAAAACATTTGTCCATTTGTCTTTTAATTCTAGAGTTATAGCACATGGGCAAAGATTATAAATTTTTCGCTGGTAATGTTAAAGTGTCTGTTCCTAGACATCTCTAGAACTGCTTAAGTGTTCACGGTGCTTCACGGTCAGGTTCTACAATCGTGGTCACCCTTAGTTGTTGCTGATACATGTAAACGCTTTCATTCCACTTCAGTTTTGTAGACGTGAAATGGCTTTTAACGAAGTCCCCTCCTCTGGAGATTTTCAAGACCCGCCTGGATGCAGTCCTGAGTGATGTGCTCTGGGCAATCCTGCTTAGCAGGGGAGTTGGACTAGATGATCTCTAGAGGTCCCTTCCAACTCTGACAAATCCGTGATTCCGTGATTCCGTGAAGGTTTGGTCCTCTTCTTGGTTTCATCACTTGAACCCATTGACAAGTCAATGTCAGGATGGTTAGGAAGGAGGTTGTGCGCAGACTGAATCAGTTGTATCCACTGAAGGTTTCCATATATCTGACCTAAAGCATAAAGCTGTAGGTAAAGCTTTTCATACAGCCAGAAACCTGTGTACCTAAAGCATCTTTATTATTATTAGGAGAGATGGGGAGTGACTCTTTATCCGGGCTGGGAGCCATAGGATGAGGGGTCAAGGTTTTAAACTGAAAGAGGGGAGACTGAGATGAGATCTGGGGAAGAACTTTGCTGTGAGGGTGACAAGACCCTGGGCCAGGTTGCCCAGAGAAGCTGTGGCTGCCCCATCCCTGGAGGGGTTCAAGGCCAGGTTGGAGGGGGCTTTGAGCAACCTGGTGTGGTGGGAGGTGTCCCTGCCCAGGGCAGAGAGTTGAAACTAGGTGATCTTTAAGGTCCCTTCCCACCCAAGCCATTCTATGATTCTGTGATTCTATGATCTTGAAAGCTGCTCTGTCTGGATGAGAGATAAATCCTACTGTGCAGGAAAAACACACAATTTGTGCTGCAGATCTATATTTTCCTTTCATATTTGGAAGAATGACCATTGCTAGACCAATGGCAAGTCAATAGTTTATTTACAGTTCCATTCCTAGTCAGTCCAAATCTCAATTTAAGATTTAATTCAAATCCAATCCTGTGAAAACTTAATTCAGCCAGACAAGTGTTCAAGCACAGAATATTTTGTTTGGCTCTGGAGTATCATAGTTACACAGTGTACTCAGACAGAGGCTCAGAGAACATTTAAGAAATAATAATCTTGAAATGATACAAACTTTCTTAAACAAATTGTTCTCTCAGATCAATTGCTGCCCACCTAGATTAGTCCAAAATAGGAATATATTCTTAGAAGTTGTATTGCTACTCTCTATAAAATTACCACAGAGCAGGATTGTTGGCTTATGGCTATTACTAGCTTCTAGTAGTAACTTCTGATAAGTGTTGGTTCTTCTCGTGATGATGTTTCAATAGTAGTCACTCTACTTATGTAAATTTCTTAGCCTTCTTTAATCAGCACCGAATAGAAAGAAATAATTTTTAAATTAACAGTAAAGCTTTACTGCATTTATGTTAGTTCACCAGATTTGTTATAGTCATGGGGTTTCTAAAGACTGCTCATTTCTAACATGACTGTCTTTTGGAGGAGTATTATTCCAATTGTTCATCTCTCAATATGCAGAGATTATTATTTAATACATTTCCGTCAAATTGTGGAAAGAGCAAAACTTGCTGACACTTCTGAGACATTTCTCTTCTCCAATCTCTTGATTATAACAGTTTCTCCAAGGTAATTGCACTGAAATTCATTTTCTAATCCTACAGTTTTCAATTGTCGGCTAAAGACTGAATTAGGAACAAGAGCTTAGGTCCTCAGAGGATTCCTTGAGGGCTTGGGCTTGTGGATTGCTGTTGTGTTAGCGACTATGTGCTAGTCATGTATTTGACCTTAGTTTAATTGCAAAAGGTGGTCTGTCATAAGAACTCTGTATGAAATGTAAGTAAATGTCAACTGGCATATTAACAGGTTAATTTATTCACTAGAATAATCATCGCAAAACAAACATAGTGCTCATTAATAAAAACCAAGTGTATGTCAAGACTGGGAAAGCACTGATGCTGTTTGACCCTTCTAGCAGGCCACAGGACTGCAAAGTTAGATCTCTGCAGAGAAAAAGCAAAGGAATGGGGAAGAAAAATTAAGAAAAAACAGAAGACTCTTACTATGCTGTTCGTAAAAAAGTTTCTCAGTGACCAGTCTCAGGACCAATTTCATGCAGTTTTTTTAAATAGGGACAGAAGTAGAGAGAGCAAGTCTTATGAGAGTGGCTGAGGGAGCTGGGGGTGTTCAGCCTGGAGAAAAGGAGGTTGAGGGGAGACCTTATCACCCTCTGCAACTCCCTGAAAGGAGGGTGTAGCGAGGTGGGGTTGGTCTCTTCTCCCAAGGAACAGGTGATCAGACAAGAGGAAATGGCCTCAAGTTGCTCCAGGGGAGGTTTAGATTGGATAGTAGGAGAAATTTCTACACTGAAAGGGTTGTGAAGCCTTGGACGAGTCTGTCCAGGGAAGTGGTGGAGTCCCCATCCCTGGAGGTATTTAAAAGCCGGGCAGACGTGGTGCTGAGGGACATGGCTTAGTGATGGTTTTTGTCAGTGTTGGGTTTATGGTTGGACTCAATGATCTGAAAGGTCCTTTCCAACCTGGGCAATTCTATGATTGTATGATTCTAAGTATGAAGTTCTACTGAAAATTTAGGTGAGCAAAACTGGAGAACGCATTAGGTAAAGGAATCAAAATACCCCTATAGTGAGAAGTGAATGGTCTTGAGGGTGATGATTTGCACTTTAAACTAGTAAGTAGAGATGGCATGTAACTTACTGGTATAAAGTGCAAATCAGGCACTCAGGGAGCAGACAAATGATTCCTAACCTTCAGGCAAAATGACCTGGGTTAACTTAAACAATAGTTCTTTGTTAGCATCTCAATTAAGCTGAGATGGATTATGGTGGAATAGTTTTTTAGAATACATTATAGAGAAGTTACCTTGGGGGGAAAGGCAGAAACTATAGCTGGAGACAGTCAGAGAGGCAGAAAGCTTTTTACTGTCACAGCCAGTCCCAGAAGAGGATGTATGTCCACAGCACTGGGACAACTGGTCCGAATTACTGCTGTTAGTTTAGGCAATGTGATATTCCAGCTTAACCCAAGTGTGAGAATTGCAACATTGATGCCCAATCTGTGCTTACTCTAAGGGAAAACCCTTTATGTTTTAAGGGCATCTCAACAGAAAACATTTCGGTCAGTTCCTTTGAGTCAGAATATTAACTTCAGAAATGCTTCCCCCCCTTGCTCTGATCAAAAATGCAAAATAAAACTTTCGTTATTTTATAAGAAGAACATTCGGATTATTTTCTTTCTGTTAATATTTCACTGCTCATCTCTACTGAGTTGAAGATAAATGTGAAAATGGTTTTAACTTCTGCATAAACAAACCGATTTTCTGTCAGTTATAATATTGTATGGTAACTGAGGGCCATGTAAATTATTGTTGTACTGTTAAAGAATACACTTACATAAAGAGAAGATATGAAGATATTGCCCTATGCTTTTAAGAAACATGAAAATAAGAGGTGAGGATCCAATGCGGTTAGGTTATTTCTGATAAATAGCTCTGGACAAAAAATGTTACTACTAAAAACAAAGAAGGAATAGGGCAATTCTGCAGAATGGGAACAGCCCATAATTCAAAAAAGAACACAATGTGTTTTCAGTGTGTCTAGAGCTACCAAAAGAAAAAATCAATATCTATAAACATAGGGGACTAAGCACTAACCACAATTTGCCTGTGCGTACTTTGTTTCATAGCAAACTAAATTAGAATCAGAAAAGCTCATCTCAGTTGCTATAAATCCTGTTACTATTCTGCTATGTAAAATTAATGAACAAAATAACTAAATAAGGAGGCCCTATGAATGACCAAAATGGCACAATTATATCAAGAACTTTAAAGTGAGATAATGCAAATCCATACTGGCAAATATTTGCAATGTGTGCAAAATATGTGTGAAAAGGAAAGCACATGAATATTTCTCACCAAATATTCATGCTCAAAATACTGTAAACAATCATGAAAATATGTAGCAGCAAACACGATGTGTTGTAATTGATTTTGTTTGTAAATGCCTAGAAAAAAAACAGGAAGCAAATTTTCAATAAGGCAGAAGTAAATATTCCCAGGAATAAGTACATGGTTAAGCTGGGACCTGCTGGACAAACTAAGGGGCAAGATGGGGCTACACAGGAAATGGAAGAAGGGACTGGCATCCTGGGAAGAGTATAGGGACGTTGCCCGGCTGTGTAGGGATGAGGTCAGGAAGGCCAAGGCACAGCTAGAACTGAACTTGGCAAGGGATGTAAACAAAAACAAGAAAGGCTTCTACAGGTACATTAACCAGAAAAGGAAGGTTAAAGAAAATTTATCCCCCTTGATGAGCAGCAGTGGGGAACTTGTATCAACGGATGAGGAGAAGGCGGAAGTTCTCAACAACTTTTTTCCTCAGTCTTCACTGGCAATGCCTTTCCTCCTAGCTCTCATGTTGATGGCTCACAAGTTGAGGACCAAGGTGACAAAGTCCATCCCACTATAACTGAAGACATGGTACGTGATCATCTAAGGAATCTGAAGATATACAAGTCCATGGGACCTGACGAAATACACCCCAGAGTCCTGAAGGAACTAGCTGATGAAGCTGCAAAGCCACTTTCCACAATATTTGAAAAGTCATGGCAGTCAGGGGAAGTCCCTGCAGACTGCAAGAAAGGAAACATCACACCCATTTTTAAAAAGGGTTGAAAGGAGGACCCTGGGAACTACCGACCTGTCAGTCTCACCTCTGTGCCTGGGAAGATCATGCTTGGGCACATGGAGGACAGGGGGATGATTCAAGATAGTCAACATGGCTTTACTAGGGGCAGGTCCTGTCTGACTAACCTAGTGGTCTTCTATGATGGAGTGACTATGTCACTAGATAAGGGACAACCTATGGATGTGATATATCTGGACTTCTGTAAGGCCTTTGACACGGTCCCCCACAACATCCTGCTTGCCAAATTGGAGGGGTACGGATTTGATGGGTGGACTGTTCAGTGGATAAGGAATTGGCTGGATGGTCGCATCCAGAGGGTGGTACTCAATGGCTTTAAGTCCAGATGGAAAGCAGTGACAAGTGGTGTCCCTCAAGGGCCTGTGCTGGGACCGGTACCGTTTAACATTTTTATCAACGATATAGACAGAGGGATGGAGTGCACCATCAACAAGTTTGCAGATGACACCAAGCTGTGTGGTGTTGTCGATACACTCGAGGGACAGGATGTCATCCAGAGGGACCTGGACAGGCTGAAGAGGTGGGCTCAAGTAAACCTCATGAGGTTCAACAAGAGCAAGTGCAGGGTTCTGCACCTGGGCCAGATCAATCCTCGCTATCAATACAGACTAGGGGATGAGGTATTAGAAAGCAGCCCTGAGGAAAAGGACTTGGGGGTACTGATGGATGAGAAGCTGGACATGAGCAGGCAGTGGGCACTTGCAGCCCAGAAGGCCAATAGCATCCTGGGCTGCATCAAGAGAAGTGTTGCCAGCAGGCCCAGAGAGGTGATTCTGCCACTTTACTCTGCTCTGGTGAGACCTCACCTGGAGTACTGTGTGCAGGTCTGGAGCCCT
>JAOXNO010000033.1:63509231-63533064 GCA_028565335.1 Limnodromus scolopaceus | reverse complement strand
ATTAGACATTAGGAATAAGTTCTTTACTGTGAGGGTGGTGGAGCACTGGAACAGGTTGCCCAGGGAGGTGGTTGAGGTCCCTTCCCTGGGGACGTTCAAGGTGAGGCTTGATGAAGCCCTGGGCAACCTGGTCTAGTTGGGGGTGTCCCTGTGACTGCAGAGGAGTCGGACTAGATGACCTTTGAAGGTCCCTTCTGGCCCAGATGATTCTATGATTCTACATTCACATAGTCCAAAATGCTTCCTGAAAAAATGATACCAAAATTCCATAAAATCTGTTCCTAGACAACCACAAGCTTTAAAGACTTGGGCTTTTCCAAACATAGTGTTCACTCAGTGAGTGGTAAGATTAGGATCTTTTATCCAAATACCAATCTGATCTGCATATTTGCTTATTAAAACATACCTTCAGATATTTGGGGTTTAATCGTTTGCACCAAAGCACACGCTGAAATCTTTCAGCTTTGGCACTGTAAATCAAGGAACTTTTTATTTTTCAGATTATCCACACAAAATTACAGCAGAACCCAGAAATGGAAACAATAACTTAATTGAACTCTAGAAGCGAGGGAGGAAAATTAATTTTTTTTTGGTTTTGTGTCAAAAAAATATATTGTTTCAGTCTGAGCAAAAACTGCTGGTCAGAAAAACTCATGACCACATGGCTGAATGCCTACAGGTAGCATCCCAGCTACAGAAGCCCTCATTCTGTGACTCCAAGGCATATTCAGCCTCAGAAACAGGTTACTGCTGTCACTGGAACACGGGCCAAGTTTGGTTTGGGGTTTTTGGGGATTTTTTTTTTGCTGTCAGTATCTCATTTGTATATTAATTCCACACTTCTGGAAATACAGTTTTGGTGGTTAGTGTGATTAAGAAGGATAATATATTTGCAAGTCGATGTGATCGTAACTGCCCCTCACCAACTATGCTTCCATCTATGCTGCCTAGGCAGGGGGCTGCCTGGCCCCTTTTAAAGGGTAAGAGAAGAGTCAATAAAGCATCAGTATGTCTTTATTACTTTGTCATCCTAACGGGGAAAGCACGTAGTGCCCATTTTCCTTCAGTCAAGTGAGAAGCATTCTCAGTGACTGAAAATCACACACAGACCTGCCACGTGTAGGAACGTCACCGGTCAAGGCTAAAGTAGCATCTGGGAAAATTCCTGCTTACCTTTACTTTAATTTGCCTCTCTATAAATAACTCATAAAAAAGAATTGGAGGAAAGGTATTGCTGAATTCCAAGATTCATCAGTAAAAAAAGCCTTTATAAAGGCTTATATCAGCATTACTCCAAAGATACTGTAGTTACTCAAAGCTTAGAAACATCTACGATGTTTTGTTAAGCTGGTTCATATTCCCACAAATTGGCTGGACAAATACTGAATCATGAACTGTGACAACGGAGGTTTCCATGAAATAGCATTATTCCTTATTGCCCATGGAAATCACCAAGACTTGTGGACATCCAAAACATAGCAGCCACAGAGAAGAATGCAAAGTAAGTAGTGAGTAAAGCTCCTTTTCTTAGACTTTTCAGCTGTTTCTGTCACATGTAATGAGCGCTATATAAAAACCCATTTAACAACAGTATCACCAAGCCCCGTTTTACAGATCTTTCCATGACTGATGAATGATGTCTCATGACTGAGGAAAGATCCAGGGAAGAAACCTAATTTTAAGCAGTCTCTAATCACGTGAAGTTTCACAATCTATTCAGATTCATGTTCCAGAGCACTGCTTCTCAGTCTATCTATTTGTCTGTAAGCCTGTTTAAAACGCTAATATACTTAATACCTATTTGCAATACCTAAGAAGTAATCTAGTCCATTCAAACTCAACACATACTAATTTCCTCAAGACTCTTGAACACTTTATAGTGCTAATTATGTCTATTACTGTCATTTACTTTGAAATGATATGAGTGCTCCCTTCTGAAATAGAAATCCCCCATTTTACTTAGCAATGAAGAAAGTTCTATTTTAGTAAGCCTTTCTGATCTAACGGCTCTGATTTCATTTAGAAATAATAGGTTTACTTGTACAGAGAATGGTGACACATATGTTTAATGCAGATAACTGACTGCTTATCAAATTTGCTCTAATTAGACATTTTTATATTATAGGATTAATGTAGACACTGTTGGGACACTGCACAAGAAGCGTGTGCATTTCACAAGCGGGATGATTTTGTAAAAGCAATTTCACATTTTTTCATGCTGTTTCTCCAACGTATACAGACTTTAGTACTAAAAATAGTCAATGCCACTGGAATAAAGGCAGGAAACCTTTGAATCTAGTTAAGTTAGAACCTGATACATTGCATATTTCCTTATATTTCTATGTGTAACTATGAATTTGTTCATTTTTTTTCATGAACATGAATCCCAATTCAATCACCTTTTGTTAAAAAGCAGTAATTTACATAATTGTGCACCATAGTTCCCATTGTGAATCACTTTTGGAAAAACCGAATTACTAGAAAAAGAAGTCTGTCTTCCTTTTGTCTGGAACTAGATGAAATGGCTTTGTACTTGAGGTTTTTGTTTTTCTGCAGAAGATGTAGCATAATTTATTTGCAGTTGTGTCTTCATATTGAAGTCATGGCTAAAGATGGAGCCTCTAGTGCTGGCCAGGGTGAAAACGGTAAATCCTGAGGGGAATCCAGTGAATTTAAAACATTGTAAGTATCTTTTTTGTTTTGTTTTGGGTTTATTTTGGTCAGAGAAAGCCAGTTCCTTTTAGTGAGATAAACATGGGGTAAGTAATCTTCCAGTATACGATTCCAGGAGGCTGATGTGTTTAAGATCTTTCTTTCCTCTACCCTGCACTGTAAAAATACCTGAAATTGATGTAAGATCTAATAATAATCTGTGCCAAAATTACTGTAGAGAAGGAAAGATGAGATGGAGGGAAGGCTTGATCTTGCAAGAATGTTAACAATTACATGAATGAGGAAGGGGTGAATTATTTTTCATGTACATTTTGGATAAGGCTAGAAAGACTTATGGAGAATTCAGGAATTTTATCAGAAAAAGATATGTTATTAACTGCTTGGTTCTAAGAGGCTGAAGAGAACAGGAGTTTAGCCGAAGGAACCCAATCCTGCAAGTCACATCACAGTAAAATAGAGATTTAGGGAAGACGGACAGATGAGTTCAGAATATATTATTTGCCTTTTGTTTGTTTTGTTTTTAGAGTTAAAGATACTAAGGCATGGTATTATTTTAAACATACATACCCCAGTTGGAAAGAAAAGGAAGAAAGATTCTTCTTAAGGAAGAAAATAAGAAGGAGGAAGAGCAGCACTGAGAAATGTTTGGGAAAAAAACAGAAAAACAAAGAATCGTGGTTACACCAATGGGAAAAAGGAGAAATAACATGAGAAATCTGATCAGTTAGTTTTTCTGAGAATGTCAGAAACACCTATTTCCTAGAAAAAGGAAAGGTGTAGAGGAAGACACATTTTAAGAGAAATCAGAGAAAGCAAGTAGTGCTTTATGCAAGTCACCAAAACTGTGTAAGACTTGAAGCTATGGCTGATGATGTACTTTGATATTCATTTATTAAAATGTAATAACAAGAAATGTATCTTGCTGACCTATGTTTTATTATATCATTCACAGCCTGAATCGTTTGCCTAGAGGTCATTATCTACATATGTACCTCAAAACAGTCTGAACCCCAGCTGAGAGATGCAGATGATATGGTATCATAAACATAAAAGGACCCCAAACCCTCAGAAATTTGTAATTACAGAAGGAGGCGGCAAATAAAGAAGTGCAATCAGACAATTAGCTGAACTCGTCTGGTGTTAATAAGATACCGTGGCACCTGTTAGTAATTGCATTTACGCTGATAAAGAGTCAGTAATTGTTAAAATGTAATAATGTTCACTTAAGTAATTTCTGAAGAATTATTTTGAATTACAACAGATCAGAATCATGTACGTGTTCATTTTCTATGTATTGGCTGAAGTGTGGTAAAATCTTATAGATTATATGATTATAAATGGTGGTCTCATTTATGCTATAAGGGTTTTGTTGTTGTGCTGCGTTTTGTTGTGTATTACAGACTGGTAAAGACAAAGTTGCTGTTTTGGCTCCACTATAGAATGCCAAATCTAGTATAACCACCAAATTATGATGCATTTAAGGCTGCTTAGTTTATGCCATATGAAGTCTTAGTGAAGTCAAGGTGACTCTTCATGAGATAAAGTACCACTAGTGACGAACAAGGTCATCAAACTTAACTGCTTATCTACATGTCACTTTAAAAGTAATTCATTTATTATTAGAAAGTAACAAGATCACATCAACCTCCACAAATCTGACATTTGTGCCGAAGAAAATGACAGTAATTGGAAACCAACTTTTGCTGCAAAGAAGATACTACTTTAATATTCATTCCATTTTATACAGATATAACAAATTGAAATGGTTGATTTTACTGAAAGCAACTAAAACCGAAATGGGAAAAAAATATATTAGCACAACAGGAATATTCTTCGGTACAATAAAAATCATAAATAGCAGGAAAAGGAGAAAAAAGACCAAAGTGCTAAATAAAGTGATAAATGAAGCATATACGAGAAAAGAAACATGTATAAGAAAATGACTTGTTGACAGAGAAGGATTAAATGTCTTAATTAAAAAGTACTGGAGTTATTAATTCAAACAGCTTACATTTTACCTAGCAATTGGAAACCCGGCAGGATTTATAAAGTGCAATTTTCTATTAAAAGCAGATTGTGGAAGCGTCAGGAAAAAAATGCAGAGAATGCACATTTTGGATCCGCATAATGACATCCACCACATCCCTGTAGGGGCACTAGAAAGAGATGTTTAAGTTGTGTACCAATCTCATTTTGCTGATAACACTTTTCATCAGGAAAGATGAAACAAATGTGACTTTCAGAATTTAATCATGAAGGACAAGGACACTGGATAACAGGAACCACTTTAAATGTCTCAGGAACTTGCACTGTAAATGTGCATGTTATCAACTTGAAGGCAGACCCACATACTTCAAGGCAAACTGCCCAGATTATTTTAGCTCTTGAAGTAGGAAGGACACATAGTACTTTAAACGTATTATACAGGTTACAAAAGAGAGGCATATTCTCAGCATCACATAAATATAAAGCAGCCCGAGGTGAAAAAGAGCTGCAACCAGAGGCCATTAGACCACTTTTAACTGGATAAATAACTCTCAACAGCAGAGAAAATATGCAGCATTTCACCAAAGGTACAATCTTGCGTTTGTAATGTGCCTGAAAGAGATATTTAGTAGACAGAATTATGATGTGATGGCACCTAATACTGGACACAAGAAATTATTTTAATATACTTCCTAAATTACAGAATGCAGTTTGGCAATTGGAAGATATGCAGGGATGCTGGCTAAAGTCAGAGAATAATTATAAAGGTCTTACTAGGAAAAACAAAGATTATTCAAGGAGTCAGAATACCTGACTGCAAAAACGACACTGATACAAAAAATAACAATAATCTCTTAATACTCTGCTGAAATACATATTATAATGTACCAATTTATAAAAGGAGCCAAAAAAAAAGCATTTGCCTTTCTTGACTTGTAGTTAATGGAAAAAGAAAAAAGACTTATAACTGATTGCTCTATTCTCTTGGGAAAAAAACCCCTGACTAGAAAATTTTATTGAAGTAATTATACTGGCAGTTGTATTACATTCGGCAAAATAAATCAGAGTAAAGCATGGTCAAATATGTATGCAAGGGAAAAATATTTCCTCATTAAGCACGTACTTTCCCCTATACAACTATGAAGTCAGAGATGGCTATAAAAGGGGTCATAGGAAAAGTGTATATACATTAAATTTATGTACAGTCATGTCACTATAGGCATGGTTTTCTCTCATGTTTTCCTTACTTAGGCCATTTCTTACATTTCTTAGGCCATTTCTTACATTTCTTACATTTTCTTACTTAGGCCATTTTTTTTTAATTCATTTGCTTGGTCAATATGAACAGTTCTTCCCACATGAAGTGAGTTATTCATATATGTACAAAATTAAGGACTTTAACATTATCTTCCTGACGTGGAAGGCATTTATCCCGTCATTGATTGTCAATGTCAATGATCCTGTCAAAAAATTATCATTAAACAGAGATTCTTTCCTCAGTTTTGCATCTCTAACAGAGGGCCAGAACAGATAAAGATATTTAGGAAAAGAATAACAGAAACAGGACAAGTATAAAGCTCTGGAGTCCTCGGCACAGGAAGGACATGGACCTGTTGGAGCAGGTCCTGAGGAGGTCACGAAGATGTTCTGGAGCCCCTCTGCTGTGAGGACAGGCTGAGAGAGTTGGGGGGGTTCAGCCTGGAGAAGAGAAGGCTCCAGGGAGACCTTTGAGCCCCTTCCAATCCCTAAAGGGGTTCCAGGAAAGCTGGGGAGGGACTCTTGATCAGGGAGAGGAGCCACAGGACAAGGGGGAACTGTTTTAAACTGAAAGAGGGGAGATTGAGATGAGATCTCAGGAAGAAAAACTTTGCTGTGAGGGTGGTGAAGCACTGGAACATGTTGCCCAGAGAAGTTGTGGCTGCCCCATCCCTGGAGGGATTCAAGGCCAGGTTGGGTGGGGCTTGGAGCAACCTGGTCTGGTGGGAGGTGTCCCTGCCCAGGGCAGGGGGTTTAGAACTGGATGATCTTTAAGGTCGCTTCCAACCTGAACCATGCTATGATTCTCTGATTGTATGATATCTTTTACCTAGTGTGTCCTCTTGGTTTCTAGCAGTCAGCACTTTATCTGGACTATAATTGTGCATTTTGCAAGGAGTTCCCGTTTTAAACTCCCACTGTGTGGTTTCAGTGGATGCTCCCCCGGCACGTTACAAAAGTGAGTGAACACTTGCTTTGCTCACTCCATCCTGTTAATGAGCCTGTATCTTCTTTCCCAGTTTGCCCATTTCTCAAAACTGGTAGTCAATTAGGCTTCTCAATGTGAGAATTTTCTTTTCATTTGGAAACCACTGTATATCTCTCACCATCCTCATCTCTCTTCTTAATGACATTTCTAATTCTACCAGGTCTTGATTGAAACAGAGTGAATTAAACTGCAAGAGGCTGAAGGGGCCATTTGTAAGAGCATGAAGATGTTTTCTGCATTCATTTCATTGATCTGATTTCTAAGAAATGATTGTTTTAATTTCTTCAAGTTAAATGTTCTAATTTATACTGGAGAGCTTTTAAAATAGTATTTTTAAAGGTATACAGTTATGTTTTACCTTAACTCTAGCTTGCCAACACTTTATAGTTACTGGTTTTTATACTTTCCTTTAGGAGTCTTAATTAAAACAAATGCTAGGAGATGAATAAGAAAGATACTTAGAAGATAATTTTTAACTTAGTGTCTCCAAAATTCTAGTAATGTGTTTTAGCTGTGGATTTCATTATTTTTCAGTCTTTCCTTTTGATTTCTGCTTGTCTTCTGCAGTCAAAAAGTGTAACTCAGTTTTACCTTCTACTCGTGGCAACTTTTCATAACTACTGCTTCCAGAGAGACAAAGTCATCTGTAAATTCTATAATTCAGATTAATTTGCTGTGGAAGTTTGTAAAGTAATATGGAGGTAAGTATTTATGCAGAGATCACATGATAATCCCTCTGTCCTGGGTATCTGAGATTGTTCAGAAGGCTCAGAGGGAGTCTTGTCAATGTGTAGAAATACCTGATAAGAGGAGATAGAAGTGACGATAGAAGTGAGATAAAAGAAGATAAAGTGACTCTTCTTGGTGGTACCTGGTGGAGTGACTAGAGGCAATGGGTCCAAATTGGAAGACAGGAAATTCTGACCAAAAAATACTGTGAGGGTAGTTGAACATCAGAACAAATGGCAGGGAGAAGTTGTGGAGTCTCTATTCTTTGAGTTATTCAAAACCTGTTATTCCAAACCTAACCGGACGTGATCCTGATCCTGTTTTAAGCAGGGTGTTCTGCCAGATGAGCTGCAGAGGTGCCTTCCAACTTCAGCAGATCTGGGATTCTGTGATTCACTTACTCAAGGGTAAGAAGACTTATGATATCTGCAAAAACCACTGGACTACAGAATTGCAGATGGTAGTGAGTGCAATAAAGAAAGCAAAGCTTATGTTACTTTTTGGATCTCTGCCCAGAAGTAATAGAATTCTAACCTGCACCCCTAAATATGCTTCTCCAACAGAAATATATCTGCTAGTGTAGTATCAACCCCAGTAGCAAAGAGAATACAATGCAAAAAATACTAAAATATCAGTTTGAAATTGATATATAATGTTGCCACACCAAAATAATTGTTTCAGTGCTGTCATTCAACTTTAAATGTAAAAAAAAAAAGCAATGCTGTACTAAAATTATAAATTATTTCCTTTTCACTCACCTGTAGGAAAACAATCTCAAAGTAAAAATACATAGTTCTGTAGAAAGCTGGAAGAGGTAACCTGTTTGAAGTAGGAAAAAAAAAGGTATAAGCACATGCAATAGACTCCTAAAATAAAAGGTTCAAAGTAGATGGAAATCTAAATAGCTGAAGAAAGGCTAATGATGCGTAAATTCCATATTAGATGCCTCAGGTGGCCAATCTGAGTCAGTGTTTTCCTGCTCATACTGTATTTTCCTGCTCATTACTGACTGTAATAGTAATGGAAAATTTAATTAAGAACTGTTAGATCATGTATATCTTTCATATATAACCTGCTGGAGTTTTAAATTCTCCTTTTAACAAGGGAAAGACCTACAGTACCAGAAGGCTCATGACTGGGTTGGATACCTGAGGTTTCAGCTCTTCTTCCTGTGTTGAAGATCTTCATTATAGCACTGACCTCTTCAAACTGTTTATGGGAGTTACCTTTCTTTGAATTCCTTTGACAGGAACCCTAAACCAGTGCTTTCCAGTATAATTTCTTGAGGCCACTGCAAAAAAAAAAGAAAGAACACAAATGCAGAAATAGGCCATTAATTGTCCCTTAAAAAGCAAAAAAATAATCACTATCTAAATATCAACACTTTATAAAAATGCTTAAAAAGTAGAAATCAGAAGACACATGGAAGTCCTAGTCTGGAATAACAATATCTATTTTTGCTTATTATTTCCTGTAAAGGTTGTCAAGATAATATCTTAATTTTATACAATAGTCCCCAATTGTGATTAGCTGCCGTACACACAGAACAAGAGACAGACTTTTTGTTCTGGACTTCACAGTCAGATGAGAGAGAGAGGTTTTGTTTGTGTTTTAAAGAGTAATTAAGTGGCTTCCCATTGTAGGACTTTTTGATCATGCACAAATTGGATACAGATTTTCTGAATCTCTGTTCTGTTCTTGATACGCTCTTGTTTCTTGTTGAACTTTTGCCCAAGACACCTAAAGGAACAAGTGCTAATTATTGTTTAGCAAATAAAGGGGGAAAAAAATCTTTTAGGTTTTGAAACACAAACTAAATAAGAGTTTTCTGATAGAGAGTTATAACAACAATAATTCTTCTAATACAAATAAGGATTTCAGAGAACTATTAGTATTAAGAAAATATTCTTAATTAAGAAGTGCATTCTTACTACAATAGCTATAATTAGCTATCAGTAGACAATCCAAGAAGTTTTTATATAATGATGTACATAAAAAGATGAAATTATATATTTTTGTCTTCTTCATGGACCAACAATGAAAATGAAAATAAGCTTAATAAATAAAATTAAAAAAAAAGGTTTGACTGAAACACCTTGGGAACTACAAGTGGAATAATGATGAATTATGTCTCCAGAATCTAAGTGGTGCAATTATCAGACTCTCAGACTTATCCTAAAATGATGTATTTGTTTGTTCTACTATACAGTGAAAAAAAAAATACTAAAAAGGAAATGCTCTCAGCTAAGGGAGTTATCCCATATTGAATTCTTTTCCCTTTTAAAAGACAATTGAAAATAAGGACAGTCATCCCTCTGGGCAGTTTTAAAACACTGTGGCATCTGAAATAAGTTAGTGAACATCACTGGAGAAATGATAGGAAATAAAACGCGCAGATTTTTGGTAATAAAATGACACACTGGGTTGCTATCAAAATCAAACATCAGTCAAAGTAATAGTCTTGTCAGAATTATGACTGGAATTGGACAAGGACTACTGAAGATAACAACAGACTTGGATTAAAGGTGAAAAAAATGCAGATCTCGAGGGACTTTGTCCATGCAATCAATTTAAAACAATTCAGTAATAAAAGTATTACATTAGAGGATGCTGAAAAAATAACATTTATCCTCTTTGTCCTTGAAAGCAACAAAAAATGTATCCTTTGAATAGGATACATAAAGCATTGGGCATGTAGAAAACATTGGAACTAGTAGTGGAATTTATTGTATTATCAATTTATCTAGTTTTTAAGTGTTAGCTGGTACTTATGAAGATATGGGGTAAAGGAAAGAAAATAACGGAACATAATAACCAGATATAGGGCTTTGCTTTATCAGGAAACGTAACAGGAGATATGATTTAACAAGAGATTTGCTTTCTTGGGAAAGCAACAATTTTAAAGCTAGAATCAAAAAGTTTGATTGTGATCATGGTAAATTAGGGGTAACTTCATCAGACTGTGGCTGTTTTCCCTACTTTTTATCCCAAAGAATAATGTATGTATACATTCTCACTCAAGCCAGAAATCATCACTTTGTCAGCAATCAAAACTCAGGCTTATCTACAGAATCGCAAGTGTAAAGGAAGCTCTTTCTCAACATCTCTTTGAGAGCATTTGAGACCATTGTAATTATCAGTTTGGGTCAACTGCTCATTAAGAATGAAGCTCTGAACTCTATGGATATTAAGAAGATTGAAGGATAATTCTTATTCCCCTCTTCATTAGGGCTGCAAATGGAACTACCCTGGACCCAGACAACAGCAGAACAAGTTTATGCTGGCTTGTGGGAATAACACGTCACAAAATCTGCCTTTAAAAATTGTAAGGCACTTTTTAAATTATGAAAAGCTATACATATCTTCACTATTTAGAGCAAGATTTTGAAATTTGGCCTGGAGACAACAGTGAGACAAAAAAAATAATAATAAACCCACACATTTTCTTCTGAAATTTGGTGTGAATCCACATGGAAGAATTATTTCTTCAGAATTCCTTTCTAATAATTATTTCAATTCTTAATGAATTTAGGGTTTTCAGAAGAGAATGTGGCTTTTCAGTAGAACAAGTCTGAAGTCCTAGTTTTCAGTTAATTCATTTTCCTGTGTGAACTGCAATATTTATAGTTGCCCAGTACTACCTGAAAAAGGATATATACCTTCAACAGGAGCTTGTCTCCCCTAGTACTCCAAAACAAAGAACAGCTTGACTTCTATTTGACTACTGGAGTTTAATGGAAGGATAAAAGTGGGTATCTTTGGTGATTGCCAGTATAGTATATACAGTTGTGTACAGTACTGTGGTGTTACACCACAGAGGGCTGGAGGCCCTCTGCTGTGAGGACAGGCTGAGAGGGTTGGTGTTGTTCAGCCTGGACAAGAGAACACTCCCTTGCAACTCGAACCATTCTATAATTCTATACATGTCCTCAACCTGAAGTCAAGTGGTGTCTACTTTTCATGACAAATGTTTTGTAAGAACCCATAAAGTGTAAGTTCTACATGTTCTTTCTACCTTTATTAGAATTATTCTTGGTTTTGTATCCATCTCTTTCTAGCCTGGGTAGCCTGCCTCCATCAACTATGTTTTTGTGCAGTTCTCTGCCTTGTGTGGTCTGAGTGTGCAAGGTTTTGGGCAAGGCTGTGTCAACTTATTAACCATATGAGATTTCGTAAAATCATAGAATGGTTTGGCTCCCCTTTAGGAACTGGAAGGACCTACAAGGTCTCCCTGGAGCCTTCTCTTCTCCAGGCTGAACACCCTCGACTCTCTCAGCCTGTCCTCACAGGAGAGGTGCTCCAGCCCTTGGATCATCTTCAGTTTCTTCAGTTTCAAACTGGTTGCAAGATAACGGGTTCTGCTGTAGCTCTGAAACAGGGCTCAGACAAGGGAGGAGCACAGAGGAGAAGTATAACAAAAGGAGTTCATCTAGTAAACATATCAAAAACAGATAGTAAAATTAGTCAAGACAGTTCTTCAGCACAAATGAAATGGCATAATTGATGAGAGGAAAAGCAAAAAAAAACCCCAAACCATAAAACCAGCTCTCATGCATTTTGCATATGTGACAATAATATAGAAATTACTAGAAAACTGTTCACAGTATCCATTTGTTTTGAGAATGTAAAGCTGATTTTACTTCAAAAACAATTTCATAATAATGACTTTTCACATGGAGGAGATAAAGCAAAAATTGGACAGGAAATTCAATACTGAAAATAATTCTTTGGTTGTATTCCAGCTTGCTTCTTTGCTTCCTGGATCTCTGCTTTTCTTTTTTAATTCTTTTTTTTTTTTTTTTTTTTTTTTTTTACTGTAGCAGATCTTTACCTTATTTGGCTTATATTTTAAGACCAAAGTTACTGTACCTTTTATGCCGTGACAGATATTTGCAAGCCAGCAGGTGCTAATGGTACAGAAAAGTGCGTATGAGCTTGAGAGATCATTGTTGAATCCCAGCATGGAGCCAGAGTTAATATGGATATATACACTCCAGTTTGACTGAAACAGACTTTGAACTGTCGTAGGTTTGGATATCAGCTGGTCAAATATTTCATTTCAAGGAAATTATTTTTTGTGTGTGTGCGTGTGCCAAAAGAAAATATGATGTTAATCCAGTGAGACTTGGGCCTCACGCTGCTTCAAATAAGATTAAAGGGATTGCCTACCAGGGTGAAGTTCTATTAAGTTTATAAATATTCATTGCTATATTGAAAAGTTTAAAGCAGACTGAATTTCAGTTAATTGCTCACAGAAAGTAATCTTCTTATTTAAAAGAATACTGTTAATTAGATTTTCAAGGAAAAAAAGACTGGGAACCCAAGATTTTTGTACAAAGAGAGGGCTTCAGGCAGCTGAGTTTTATGAAACACAGAAGTGATCAGATCAATTATGAGGGTTAAATTAGTTACTAGTTTGGTACGAAGATATTCTGCAGTTACAAGACAGTGTCAGTAGGTTTTTAAAGGATTGATTGCAGATGAACGTTTTCAACCGATCAGAACTTCCTGAATACAGAATCCCTGACAGCATCAGACAAAAGTAAATTAGTTAAAAGAGTGAGCTACATCACGCAAAAACATAGACTACAGGTGTTAGAGTAGCAGAATCGTCTGTGTTAGAGGGGCTACAATAAAAAAAATCACCCACAAAACCAAAACAACCCCCCACACACCTTCAACAGGCCTTGCCCCCCAGTACCAGTAGACACACAGCTCATATCAGTAGTGTAATTAGGAGGGTGGCTACGGTGTGTTGGTCACTACTCACAGACTCACTGATTAATAAATGTGTAAATAATGGTAACAAAGCAGCATTTTCCTTATAAAGCCTTGCAAAGTGCACTGCTTAATCTGTATTTCCAGCACCAGCATTGCCAAGGCATACTGTTGAAATTCAGTAAGACACAGGAAAATATGAGTGGTAGTGAAAAATACTGATTTTGGGTGGGTTTTTTTTTTTTTTTTTGCCAAGAATTACATATATTCAAGGAGCTCAAGATTGGAAGCTACTATTTGCTATTTGCCTCAATTTCTGTTTATCATGGGCTGAAATAATCTAACAGTTGTCCATATATAAAAGAAAAAAAAAAGCTGTTTTTGACTAGGGACTTGTCCACCTGGGGAAATAAATGTGGAATCAGCTAGAATGGGAAATGGTAGGCCACTAACTCCTCTTATTAATGGTCCAGAAGAGCACTCCTAATCTGCTATAAGAGTGCTGCTGTGAAATGGATTTTATTATACTTTGCAACTGCATTAAGACACAACACATTGAAGTTTTCTTTAGCAGGATGCTTTCTTTGCCAAACAGGAGGTTATAGAGAGTGTCACCCTAAGAATGGCAATGGCAAAGTAAATAAATTCCTTCTCCTCATTAACTTCCACATGTAGACAGTTTCAAAATAACACGTAGTTAAAATCTGTCACCCAGGCTATCCTGGTAGAAAGAGAACCCACTTTGATTATTTACACCAAAGGTTAATCATCCTTTTAATAAGGATGCTTCTTTTCACACTTAGAATATATAAAACCCTTGGCTTTCACTTCTTAGGTTTTTTTTTTCTTTTTAACTATTCAGTTAAGGCCTCCTTTAGTAGTCTATTATGAAAATACACCCTGAACTGAATGAAAAGAATTATTAACATCAGCAAAGAAAGCTCTCATTCACTTCAGAGGATCTGAAACTGCTTCAGAAAATCCTAAAAAGTTTTGTTACCTTTTTTTTTCATTCCTTCCTGAAGTTTGTTTTCCAGCCTGCTGCATAATGTATCTATTTTGTTCAACATTGCAGGAAAAGGCACAAAAGAAAACTGATTGGCTCTGAGGGTCAATGCATAACCTCTATACTATTGAGGCTTATAGGGTTTAAACTCTTTAAAAATATAAGCAATCAGTTGTGCAGAGGTGCTCATTCACCTTCTGGGCTGATCTCTTCTAGGTTGTTATTAAAGTAGGAGTTTAAATAATTTAAGTTCCCTGTGAGTTTGACTTGGTAAGAAACAAAAATAATAAAGACTGAATTAAATCCTCCAGAACTACAATACAAAACCATCATATAATTTCAGTCATTAATATTTTTCTATCAATTACATAACTATTTCAGTTGCAATGAGATACACCCCTGTTCTTCGAACTTTGATTTAGAAAAGCAACAGTAAAACAAAGCACTAATTTTAAAAGTTTCTTAGCCAAAAACATTAATCCTTAATTAGAAAAGTGAAAAAAAAAAAACACCCTATGCTTTGTTGTGATAGCTATGTTTGTAAAAACAAAGATTCCACATGCATATTGGTAGCTTTCCCTTTTAAGATGCAAAAAGACATCTCCTTTCCAACAGCATAAAATATATAGAAAAAATCCCTTGAGATGCTGCCATCTGAGTCCCTTTTCAGTCTTGCCTCTGTCTAGAGAATAAATGTGCTGATTCTGCTGTCCTAAGATAATTGTAAATTATTATATGACTTACAAAGACAAATTTATGGTTTGACCTATGTGACATAAAACATTTAAAAAAATGTAATTGTTGATCTTGAGTTAAGAAAAATGCTTACCTAAAGATTTCTAACTCCCTATAGGTAGCAGAGGAAATCATGACACAAATCAGAAAGTAATACAGCTCATGGAAATCTCTGTGCATGTGTACTCACACTTCTGTAGAGGACAAGAAAAAAGTTATTTCTCTGAGTATCTGCATTAGTTTATATATTTTTTTATCCTGGTGAAGCTAGGTATAATTATTCACAAATATTACTGCAAAAAATAAAAATATTTCCATTTCGTGAAAGATGTGGAAGAAATTTAATTATCTATAAACTGCTTGTTATGTTTGCAAACACTGATCAAATAACATTTGTCAGACCTTTTTTTTTTTTAAATCATTCATTAAAAAATCAGAGTTTTAGTTTACACTCACTTTTTCTTACAGCTCGTTCTTTTTTCCATAATCATTGATGGTATTTGAAAAGAGGTCCTTTTTGCCTTTTCTTTTTGATATACAGTTCCTTAACAAAAAGACACTCATTAGAAAAACTTTAGCTACATTTTATTGCAGTATTTCAAAAAGTTTTAATTTCTTACTTCTCAATCTATTTAGCACTCTGCTTTGGTGTAAGTATCACACTGATGAAGTTCATGAAGTCAATACTGAATAATAAAGTATTCCTTTTTCACAGAAACAATTGGTTTTCCCAGTATAATCTGAGGTTTCAAACTCATTGCATCCCAGATTAAGAATTCATGCACTTGTAATCATATGCCTTTTCTCCCTAACCTTCTTATATCTAAAATTCAAATTTTACAAAACTGAGCTCTGGTAATGTAGTCATAAGAGACACAAACCCCAAACTCCTTTTACTTAATCCATATAATTACATATCGTTAAAAAAAATAGTTTAGACTCTATAATCAGTTTGAAGTTTATTGCTCCTGATCTAGATTAAGAGAAGGGTTTATGTGTCCAAAAGATTATCATTTTTTCCAGTGATAGGTGATTTGGTACATAATATTTCTCTTTCATGACAAACCTGTGAAAAAATAAAACTATTTGCTAATAAAACAAGTAAATTAACATTTGTTTTTATGTGAGTTCAAAAGAGAAGAACAGGGATGTTCTTTAAAACTAGCACTTTCTCTACAAATCTTTCTCCATGAAGAAACAATCCTGCCCACTTACTACAGACGTATGAAGAACCTTTAACTGCACAAATTCATTAAGTTTTTGATAAGTAATAAAAAATGCACATAAATGCTTTTGGGTTGTGTGAAACTTAAAAGTTATAGTTCAGGAACATTGTGCATATTTGTGTTTAAGTATATATAGCAGTACTTAACTTAAGAAAAAGTCATTCTTCATGACCTGTCATAAAATTTCCCGTAAACTGACCAAATGTGTCCTTTCTTCTCATTGCAATGAAATAATTAGAGTACTCTTTATAAAAGTCCTTACTCCTGCTTTAGTTAGTTCAGGTTGTGTGACAGTTCTAGGTTGTGTGACATTTCTGCCTGATACATAAACCAGAAAAAAACTGGGAAACTGAACTTGAGGTTGTACATGCTCCAATCACTAATCTTTGAGTTGGAAGCAAAACCCAATGCTTTTCTGGCTCTTTTGAATTAACACAAGGCTTTTTATTCAAAGTGGATTACTATTCCCTTGGCAGAAAGAAAAAACACATACCTGGATAGATACTGACAAAAGAGCAGAATATTTTTTGAGCCAAATTTCTGACATTAATTTCCTTCAGATATTAACAATGAGGAATAATCTGCACACTACAATGAAGCTAAATGTACTGCCAAATTCTTTTTACTTAAAGGTTATAGCAACTGAATATAATTTTCTCTGGAAGGAGAAATTGGGTAGAATTAGTACAGGCTGTGGAGAGAACTGACATCTAAAGTAGTTAACTGCAGCAAATTCACTCTGCCTCTTTTAGTTAAGGGCGTTGTGCAAGAGAAATAAACACCATCTGTTGGCAACCAGAAACAGTTTCTGACTTTAGGTGTCAAGAAAACTGAAAAAAATAGCAGAAATTACCCCTAAAGAAGTAGAATGTGTCCAAAACGAATAACAATAGGAAGCACGTACTTGTTTTGCTGAACTACTAAGTCCTGAGAACTTCTTTTGAAGTGATTAAGAGACGCAGCTCTCAGAATCCCTGAAAATCAGATTGACCAAAGAATTAATTAAAATTATGATAGATTAGCATATATAAGTCACACTTCTATTTTATCCTGACACTTTTGTGTATTACTTGGCAGCGGTTGATCAGCCATTTTGTACTCAAATCATTATTTAGAATTTTTAGTGGTACAGTGGCAAGGGACCATATTAATAATCTGCAAAAGTCAATAGAAAAAGTCTGGTCTAGGAGATAAACACTGAAACATTGTTTGTTACAGATAGAGGGGAACTGACCTAACATCCTAATTTTAAAAGGCAAGGAAAAATGTGCTTTAAATTTAAATTTAAAAAGAAGAAGGTAATCTATTTTCCAATACACAATTCTTTTCTTATTCTTTGAGTTCCTTTAGTTTTTAAAATGTCCACAACTGTCTTGAACACAATCATTTAAACAATACAGAACATCTTTCATTTAAAAAAAAAGTATTTAAACTGAAATAAAGTATGAAAGAAAACCTTCTTTTATCATCTGGTGTGTGAGAGAAATAACTTTGCAACATTAATTTTACTCTTCCATATTTATTATTAAAAAAATTGAGGGATGGATATTTAATTTTAATAACCTGCTAAAACTACCTCCAACAAGGCTTTGAACTTCACATGAAATTTCTCTCTTGGGAAAACTGGGAAGTGAAGTAATTGAGTTATATTTTGGATAAAAAAATTAATAATAGAATTACATAGAATATCTTTCTCCACCTCCAGTAAAATAACTTAGAAATAAAGTTTAAAAGAACAAGAAACACAGAGAAAAAGAGAAGAAAATATGTAGTTGCACATCCTGGTAGCTCAAGATACCCAACAGGAAAGAGCAGCAATATCTCTTCAGGAGTGAGCTGAAATGGATACAATCTAGAAAAAATCCAGTATAAGCCTACCATCATCTTTTTGACTAGCTCTGTTTTATAAGGTGCCTTGAAAGCTTTGTTTCTGCATAAAGGAATTTGATGTGTAATAAATGGAAAAAACCCCTGGGGTCAGACAATATTATTACATCAGAACAGAACAGGAAATAAATATTTTAAAGAGGAGGACAGAAGGAAGTACAATTTAGAAGGTGTTTTCCATAAATTAGGAAGCAAAATTTTGCTTTCTTTAAAGTCTCAAATGTTTCTGAAAATTTTACCTAGATTATAAAAGTACTGTATGATGTTCAGGCACTATCTTGTATATTATATTCCTATATTTAGCATTGTAAAACAATGATAGAGGGAGAAAAGAGCATCTATTGAACAGAATTTTTAATTTAATGTGGTTCTTTATAAATAATGGTCAGTAGAAAAAAAAAATACTCATTCTAGATGTTAAAGAAAATATGAGGGAAATGCATTATGCAGAAAGCAATACGAATACCAAATTCACTATCTGGAAGAACTGAGGAACTTAATTTTTCTAATTATTAATTTTTCTAATTGCTACCTTAACTCAAACACTGTCTACTGAAGATCTTAATTTTTCTAATTGGTAAATTCATGAATTCAAGAAATAGTTCCTTTTTTAAAAAAAAGTATGTTAGAATTAATATTTTGATATTTTGAAAACAACTCAAACCTTTCTTTTCAAAAAAGCTTTATCATAAATTCTTAAGAACTTACACAGTTCTTACATAGTAAGAGGAAAGAAAAAAACCACAACTTAAAATGTGAAAGCAACACTATTTTTATGAACCAGAATCACATGTATTCATTCCTATCATTACATTTTGATGATTTGACATTTTCACACCATATTTTTAGATCAGGACTTATTTAACTCTAACAATTGTTTAGGTTTTATCTCACAGAAATTTAAGGGCCATCACCATCTCCTTACAGAAACTGGATTGACATTTAAAAAAATAAATAAATGTGGAGAGTGTATTCCTTGAAACTGAAAGCAAAGTGCACACTCAATGTTGGTGTCAGATCTATGTGTTATGTTTTATAGGACTTATGGTTCAATAGTGATGGTTTAATAGCATTCTTATAACATTCCTATTTTAAATAATAATACATTAATACTCTAATAACATTCTTATTTTAAATTGTGATGTTCATGAATTAGTAATTTTCTCTTTTAGGTGAGGAGAATGAGGCTCAGAGATAATAACCCTGGATTTTCTAATGGAAAATAATGAAAAAATATTACTATAACTTACAGCTAAAAAATAAAGTAACCATTTCTGAACTTTTTTTTTTCAGTAACATGTTTCATGCATGGTTTAAGATATTATGCTGTGGTATAAAGTTTTACTTTATAGCCTGGACAGATTTCTACAATATAATCGTGCCTTCCTCATTTAGAAGAAATATAGCTAAATCTATTGTATCAAACTACAAATAATGCTCAAATCATCACATTTTCTGGCTTAATGGCAACAAACATTTTATTCCAGCTGCCAGAATGAATTTTCACTCCTTGCGGATCCTCCTTTTGTCAGTGCTGCCACTGAGGCAAATAAGATGAACTTTATTCATCTGAGACCCGCGTGCCTCCTCTAAAGTACTAGTTGCAGTATTTACTGATTACAATGTAGAGAAGGAGAAAATTCCAAGAGTCATTCATGCAGTTAAAAAGGAAAAAAAATAAATCTCCTTTCTTTAGGCTTTCTATACTGCAGTAAATTTCCTGAAGCTTTCATGATTTTACCTCCACTAAGGTCATGTATGCTATTAAATCAACAACAATAATAATAATAAAAAATTAAAAATTTAATAATAAATTAGAAACGTAATAGATGGTTGTGCTTTAACTGCTGAAATTCCTGAAATGAAGTGATTTTCAATTTTAAATCTTTGCAACAGGGCTCAGGGAGCCTGAAATAGATTGAAAGAATATTATAGCAATTACTTTTACCCACTTTCTAAGTGTTTTAATAATTTAGTTAATACTTTGATGGTGTTCTATGAGACAAATGTATACATATGCATCAGTATAACAATTTAAGTGATAAAGTAGGGCTAAATTGCTCTGTAGAACTTTATGGTAATTGTTGCTAATTGTGAAAAATACTCAAGGAGTTCCCAGTGTTTCAAGTTAACTCTGTGCGTAATTATGCTACTATGAACTCTGTAACATAAATATTCATGCAATTACTCCAAGATATACAATATTATAGTCACTATGTGTACACACGCTTACAAGGTTAGCGCTATCAATCTAATTATTTAATATTTCTGATAGCACTGAAAGCTATAAACATTCATTCTCAAGTAAGCTGGTTTACATGATGTGAGGATCTGGACCCAAATAAGTAAAAGATTGTATATTTTGTTTTCAGGAGCTACCTTTTTTCTGAAGGACTTTAAGTATTTAAAACTCTTTAGAGTATTCCTGTGCTAAATGCAACATTGGCATTAAAAGGTCAGAAAGCCAGTCCATCTGTAAACTTGCAGGAGTTGCCTCCAGTTGGCATTTTGTGGATGTATAAAATAAACAATGTTGGGGGAGGAAGAAAAGGAATATGTCAGGCAATGTATTCAAAGGGCAAGATTAAGGAGATTTTTCCCACTCTATTTTTCCCTTGTCTTCTGTTATATACTTTCATTTCATGTCCTTTAAATAGTTTCTAAGATCAGATTTTTAAAAGTTACACTAAATAATTATTTATAATGAAAAAAAAATCCTGTATGGAAATAGTGCTATCAATATATTGTATTATCATAAATGTTTCCCTACGGTTTATCTTATCTTATCTTATCTTATCTTATCTTATCTTATCTTATCTTATCTTATCTTATCATATATTACATCACATTACATCATATTCTATCATATTATACTATATTACATTACATCATATTATATCAAGTACAGCAATTTCAAATATTTATTATAGTTTACTGAGTGTCTTTAATTTTAATGGACATATTACTTAAGGTTGTGTAACTTTTGTAGTATTAAGTAATAAAATTAACTAGAATTCCCCCACAACAAATGTATTTTTCACTAAACAAATTACCTTTAACTGTTAGAATTCTAACAGCACTTAGATAAAAACTTCTTAAAAAAGGATAATCACACCAAACCTACATTACCTGTGATTGTTAGCACCTATTCTAACATTATGGGCTGCTTTCAGCCAAAGTATAAGCTTCTCTCCAATAACCCTGTGTAGCAATGATGAGGAGTATTTGAAATTTGCCACTGATTTCCTGCTAAACCGAAGTAGGTTCTTCTGTGGCCAAAGACTCTTCTCTACAAAAAGTGTTTGAGGAGAATCCAGCTTCTTTCTGAGAATCCTTAACTAATGAGCCAATAACTTGATGTCCTAGATGGAAAAGGTTACTTCTTCAGATATATTGTCTGCTAATTATAACTTAATTAGCCAGACAGAAAAAAAATAAATACAGATTTCTGTCTCTGTGGTTGTGCACCAATAAGCATGTTACATGAATGAGTCTGAACCACAGAGGATGTAAATTCATGTTGTGGAAAATAATTTTATGAATCATTGCATTTCTGTTTAGTTATAAACTGTGGTGAGAAAGTTTTATGGAGATTTCGTTTGTGATTTCTTTTTACAATTTTGTTTACATGTAAAATTTTTTTAATGCAAACTGCAACACAGAAATCATGTTTTCTTTATTTGGTTTTCAAAAACCTCAAGTTTTAGCTAGACTTCTCTGAAAACTTCCTTAGTCCTTGAACTTGTTCTTCTGATGCAGTGAAATACAGCACAAGAATAAAACTCCACCAAGGTGGAGTGGGGTGGAGAAGGAAGGAGAAGAAGGAACAAGGCATTGGGAGGGTACTTGTGCTGATGGAATGAAGTTTATTGTCCACAAGGCATTGGTAATATGGAATATTTTTTGAACCATTTTATTAATGCTGTTGACGTGGCTCACAGAGCTTTTTAGTGTTTGAAATTCCTTCTTTTTATTCCAGTTTGAGAATAATAAGATAATTTGTTATGGATAAGTAGTGAAGATTTTTGAAGTCCATAATTTTCTGTGAAGATAATATCCACATATGAACTGTCTGGTATTAGAAGTAAATTTCCTTGTTGGTATATTATGCAAATGATAAATTTCATAGTTGTTTTTTTTAAAAACACATTGTTCAATGTTGAAGATAAAATGCTAAAGCATTTCGACCTAATGAATAGCTTCCCATTGTCATTTGACATGTACACAGTGACCACTTCAAAGTGTAATATCACTTAGCATTCCTTCTTTTAATTAATAAAAAACCAACAAAAACCAAACAAAAATTGCTATACCTGTTAAAAGGTTTCAGTTTTTAGAATGTTAACAAAAATTTTACACAGTGGTTACGGTGGTAAAGGCCACAAAAATCATAAAACCAAAGAAGTTTTCAAAAATTTTGCAAAAGTTTGGCTCAAACTTGTTTCGTTTGTCTCCAAATTTGCTTTATTATGATTTTGTAGCTTACAAAAACTGGACTATATCCCTTCGATTTTTTGAAATAAGAAAATAATTTGGTCTTGATGGGACAATGGTGACCATGTGCAAGTCTTGTGTGACTGGATTGGTTTTAGTTGCCATCTGAAAATATTAGCTGAAGTTGAAAAAATTTGGAATGGGGAAAGAGAAGGAAGATCAAAACATTGCAGTGGAAGACTTAAACAACTCTGTTACATGACCACAGATAATCTATATTATACGAAATCACGCCCCTCTTTCTGTTCCTCTTCACCCTTACTGCACAGCATGTGTGCAGTGTAATAACTGTATAAATTTTAAATAAATAGAACCAATGAATGGGAAAGTCTATCACTAGTTGGACTGGTTGTTTAGGGAAGTTTTTGTTTCCTGGCATCAGACTTCCTTCTGTTTGGCAGGAAAGGAAATAAGAGATCTGACTAAGAATCCTGATTGACATAATGGAAGTACATCACCTAGAAGTGATTAAATGAAATTTTATTTCATGTAAGTAACAAAGGATTAGAAAATTGATTTCTCTTTTATGAAAGGTTATGTTAAAGGTTATTCAGTTTCCTCAAAAGTCATTCTGTATTCTTCTTGATTCGCTCTTTATCTGTGCTGCACATCATCTTAACCTCGATATTTCAATTACTTTCCACGTTCTAGTGTAGAAAGTTCTCCATAAGCATAAGTCAAATCCTCCTCATTTATGATGATATCATTCTGGGAAAATAATGTTGAAATCAGTGAAATTACTTTGTAAACCAGGCTTTTAGAAGCTTGAGAATAATTTGAATTATGTATTGTTGCTTGTAGGCAAGACTTTGTTTCATAATGCTTTATATGTTTGCATCTGCATCTGTCAAAATCAATTTTGTTAATATTTCATCTCAGGCATCAAAATGTTTCTTTTTATACTCTGGTCTTCATTGCTGAATCTGATATGAGCATGTGCCTTCCACAAAGATTAAACTTTTTTTTACAAATGACAAAATGGAAATAGCTTATTCTTCTCTATTTCCAGAACTCAAAGAAGACGATGCAGTTTTCTGTGCTGGATCCAACTGAATTGCACTAATTGCATTGACGAGGCTTGGCCACATCCCGCTCCGCACGGGTCACCCATCCACCCACAGCAGAGCCAGCCCT
>JAOXNO010000033.1:63483105-63502440 GCA_028565335.1 Limnodromus scolopaceus | reverse complement strand
GGAGACCTTCTCGCTCTCTCCAACTCCCTGAAAGGAGGGTGTAGCCAGGGGGGGTCGGTCTCTTCTCCCAAGGAACATGAGATAGGACAAGAGGACTCAAGTTGCACCAGGAGATGTTTAGGATGGATATTAGGAAAAATTTCTACACTGAGAGGGTTATCAATCATTGGACCAGGCTGCCCCGGGAAGTGGTGGAGTCACCATCCCTGGAGGTATTTAAAAGTTGGGCAGACATGGTGCTGAGGGACATGGGTTAGTGATGGTTTTTGTCAGTGTTGGGTTGACGGTTGGACACGATGATCTGAAAGGTCTCTTCCAACCCAGGCGATTCTATGATTCTATGACAGTGGGAATAAGCACCGCTCGCTGACTACTAAGCCTCTAGAGATGACAACAGGCAAAGCAGGAGTTTCTGGCTTTGTTATAAACACTTAAAAGATATTTTTAGTATTTCCCATTACTGGAAATGTGCTTTCAGCCTGCCAGGAGAAGAAGAGTAGCCATATACCCCCTGACAGAACTTCTTGGAACATTTTGGCTTACTGTTTTAATTAAACTGTATTAAAGGACATTTCTAAATGAAAAAAATAAATTCCATTTTCCAAATGAAACAAAAGCACATATCTTGGAACACCTTGTGATTTAACTATTAGTCGATGCTTAACATTCCCATGTATCTTATAAATCTGGTTGGTTATGGCCAACCAGATTTAATTTGCAACTTGTGTACTGTTACAAAAGGTATTAGAATCTGCTAAAATAGTAAGCTCAGAAGAGTTACTTGTTGCCATAAAATAATACTTCACTTTTGCATACTAATTTAATTGTGTTTTGTTTTAAAAGTAGAGACAACTTATTTACCCTGAGGATACATTTTATTATCATGTGAAATATGGAATGTTATTTTGCTTCAGGAGATAAAAGCAATTTTCATCTGAATCCTCCCAGAAACTGGTGCATCAGCTTACCTAGTCATCTGTAACATCTGCGAGGGCTATCTTTCAATAAGAGTTCTTTAGTATTATTAATTTGTGCAAGGCTTGTACATACTAAATGTTTCATGAAGAAGATGCTTTTTTGTATTTCTTCTAAAGTTAAGCAAGACTAAATTGTTGCTGTTGTGAGCAGATCTTACCTCCTCGGATTTCAAATTGTAATGTCTTTGTGGTGGGTTAGAGGTGGCCAACAGCCAAACTCCCACTCAGCTGCTCACTCCCTTTTCCTCTTCAGCAGGGCAGGGGGAGAAACCAGTAAGAACAGTAAGAAAGCCTGTGGGTCAAGATAAGACAGGGAGATTGTTTATTAGTTACAGTCATGGGCAAAACAAGCTTTACTTGGGGAAAATTAGCTTAACTGATTGCCAGTGGAAATCAAAATGTAATTGTTAATCATGGTAGAGGGTAACAAAAAGGTAAACATGAGAGCAACACCACTCCTACCTCCTTTCCCAGGCTCAGCTTCTCAGCACAGGAGAGGGAGTTGCAGTCAGTCCATAAAAGCTTATCCTGCACTGCTTTTTCCTCACACTTTTCCTCTTTTCCAGCACAGGGGGCTTCACAGGCTGCCGGGGATATGTGCTCGGCACCTCCTCCATCTTTCCCACCTTGGTGTTCCCTCTACCGTTTCTCTCCTATTTTCTGCCCTTTCTTAAATTCAGTTTCCCAGAGGCACTGCTGGTTTGGCCGAGGGGCTCAGCTGTGTACATCTGTTGGTCCACTGCAGCCAACTGGAACTGTCGGTGTCTGCTATGGGGCAGCCCCAGTTTCTCCTCACAGAGGCCGCCTTGCTGCCAGCTTCTGGGCACCTGCACTCTAATTAAAAAAAAAAAAAAAAAAAAAATTGCCAACAGTAGAAATTGTACAAAAATACTGATATTTTTTGATATTTTTCACTAGTCTGCTTTCCAGCCTGTCAGGTTTTTTTCTTTTATAAGTGTCTGGTAGCTTGTGTGTGAAAAGTCCTTCAAACATTTTAAAAAAATCCCCACAAAATCTTATCTGATCTCCCAAGTTTTCATCAGTTTCACAGTCCATGTGGACCTTAACCAATCGTAGCTCGTTGCCTAATAGTGTTAATGGTAATTCATTTCTTCTTCTAATTAAACACAGATGTAGATCTAAAATTTAAGAAAATAGGAAAAGCTGTATTCCCTTGCCCAGCTCATAATTTCCTTTTTCTACCACACTGCAGGGTCGTTGACGGTACCCCAGAGTCTACCACAGATGCACATTAATTACCCGTTCTCTAATTACTAGGGTACCAGTATAACTGTTCAACCATTCATTAAGCTTTCTTCTCAACTTCGCAAAGCCCCAGAGACATGTGCAAGAAGCGCACAACTTGGCAATGCTAATTGAACCCTATTAACTCATAAAATGTACAAAAAGTGTAACTATTGATAAAATATCCTTTTTCATTTTGTCCACTAAGCCCCACAACATAGAAACGATCATTTTTGGTGCAATCTATTTGGATATTCAACAATGCAGCTGCTCACAGATTGTTAATTATTGGGCATACACCAACAGGGTTAGGGAAGAGTCCTGGCTGCTAAATTACCAGTCTAATTCCCCACTGAAGACCTGCATAGAGGCAGTTAGCTATATAAGCAAATCTAAATAAGATGATTATCTAGAAAGTAAGAATATTAACAAGAGGAGATCTGTGAAATAAATAAAGTTATCAACAATCAGGAAAAAAATATAATCCTAAACAACTTTGCAATTCATTTATTTCCAGGATTTAAAGAAATGTTCAGTTTTAATGCCTTAAAACATTTTTGACAACATTGTCCAGTATTTAATATGACTGAAGGAAGAGTTATGACATGAATGAATCAGTCACAAAGAATGAAGTCTTGCTTTTAAATACCTATATTTTTCCTGTATCTGTCACGCATTTGATTTTTAAGGTTCATTTGTTGCAAAGATGCCACATTTAACCATCTGACTTTTTTCACACACTTCTGAGATGTTGTGATGACTCTCATTTGCTCTGGTTTTGGTTTCACGTGGTCTGTGCCAGCAGCTTCAAAGTGCATCTTTTCTTCTACCTTATTGGTATAGGAACTATTATTACCTACTAATACAGTTAGTATTTCTTGATAAATATATAAGTTAATTCATTAATAGTGGCTTGTAATCTACATGTTGTTTTTCAGGAGTCAGAACCCACTGATGAAGTCTCGACATTGCTTTGCAAATTCTCTGTTTTACTTTAAGTAATCACATGTCTTTTCAAAGCCCCTCTCAATATATTCAGCAGTATTAATTATGTACCCGAGTGGCTTTTCAGTACAGCAGCAATTAAGACCTGGTGTTGTTATTACAGATATATCCAATAGTCTGTAAAATTTTACAGTTATTTTTTTCTATTTGTTATGCCAGAGCAGTCAGTAACTCTTTTCTTGTACTTAGTTGATCTATTAATATAATCTCAACTTTTAAAGGATTCCAAGCAAGGAAAATTTAGGCCTGAACACTCTGGTTCACACAATTAAGTTGAATAGTGAGCAGTTTGAAATACATGTACAAATACTCTGTCTTTAAAGTTATCGTAAGATTAACTGTTGAATAATTGTCATTAAAATAGATGCCACATCTTTGTTGTATTAGTGTAAGTGGTTTGCTAGAACTTACTTTTGTAATAAGTGTAAGGCTAAGTTATAATAATAAAACATTCCTTACAATAGATGCTCATGCAAGCCTGACATAAATGAATGATTTTTGCAGTCTATAGCAATTAGCTCAATATAGAAATCCTTAGAAACTGCATGAATTACCATTTTAAAAAGGTATAGAAAATATAAAGGGAGGTTCTTCTCCTCACAGTGCGCTTCTTGATACCAGACCACCATGTTGCAGCAAATGAGAATGAGCTGAACAATTGCTTTGTGCTAATCAATGAAACAGATTAACTCCATACAGACGATTCTGTTTAAATAAGCATGTGACAATTACTACAATTAATCAGGAAAAAAAAAAAGAGAGGACAACATATGTTGATTGATCAGGTCTAAAGTCATCTAAACCTTGACCTTTATCTTTTGCATTTTGAAGCAGTCAAAGAAATGTGCCAGTGAATTGCTCAGTTTTTCCTCTGGTCTGTAACATTTACTGCTTCTTGAATCAGGGATTTTTACTTTTTGGTTTGTTTTTTCCTGATCAGTTAGATCAGGATTACACTTGATTACAGATTACACTTGAGGGTAATCATACTGGCTTTATTAGACTTTTGCTTGATTTGATTATCTGAGCACTAAGATTATTATGAATCTTTCCTGTCAGAACAAATTTCCTTTGCCCTTCATAGTGGGAAAAAAAAATAAAAATCAGGGAGTAAATTACACATATTTAATGCCTTGCATGGGATGCACTGAGAGAATGATCCCTGAGAGAATGAAAAATAGAAAAAGAAAAAGCCCTAATAACAGTCAAAATGCTGAGGTAACAAAAAATAGCAAATAAAATTACATGCAGTACCAGGCACGATTACAAAAATGGCACACCATAAGATTTGCTATCCAAACTCCAGGCATCACTAGAGTTCCATGGTAGATAACGCCAAAGCCCACAGAGGCACAGAGCAGGATTTGGGGACTAACTTTCAGACTAAATCCACCCGAGGCCCAGGCTGTGACCGGCGCCATGTTCCCATGCCCTTTGTTACCTCCACCTGAGGCTGGGCCGCAAACCGCCGTGTGCAGCCGGCTGGCCGTGCCCACGGCCACCTGCGGGGTCTGACTGACAGAGCTGGTGGCCATGGCTAGCCTGGAGTGGCCTCGCTTGCCCTGGGCCAGCTCCATCACCTGTAGGTGCTGCATTTGGCCAAGGCTCTGGCACTTTAACTCCAACTGAGCAATGGCCCCATCAGCCTGTGTCCCACGCCCAGGCCTCGGCCTGTGGGCTCCCTCCCAAGCCTCGACCCGTCCCCAGGGAGGCTTCAGATGCCCGAGGGCTGCCCTGGCTTCCCCTCAGTCCTCCCCGCTCCCTGCCTGGGAGAGGCCCTGGCTGTGAGGCCGAGCCCTGCCCCTCCCTACAGGAATCCACTGCCTGCCATGAGGGAGCTGCTGGTGCCTGCTGCGGCCTGGTAAAAATTGGAGAACAAGTACCTTCAACCTGTTTGGAAATACTGCGCGGAATGATGTCCAAAATTTCCACATCCTAAAAGGAGTTAGGACCTCTGGTAATTCAGTAACGTATACCATTTCTCATCTGCCATAGAATCATAGCATTGCCTAGGTTAGAAGGGACTTTTCATATCATCTAGACCAACCATCAACCTAACCCTGACAAAACCCATCACTAAACGACTTCGCTAATGCATACTGCTCGTAAAATATGGGAGCCGTGTAACATTGTAAAGACCTAGTCGCTGAAATGTGTGGAAGATTTGCTTTGTGAGCCATTACTTTCACAGTGCATATTGCATTTATCTTGGAGGAGATGTATTTTCCCATTTGTCTCTGGCAGCAAACTTGTTTAATAATACTGGACTACTCAGAAATATTTAAATGCATGAAAGAATGCATCTTTTTCAAGGAAAATATGGACTTTATATTCTATAAGAGATAAAGTAAAATTAATGTTAGTTTGCCCACTGGTAGTTTGAAGAGAAACATTAAAATAGGGTTTATAACCCACCATCCAGTATTCCATTGCTTTGTGCAATCTACCTAAGTGATAGACAGTGTCTTAATTTTGTTTTAATAGGACTGCCACTGGGTGCAGCAAATTTAAAAGATTGCTTGAACCTAAAATTAGGAGGGAATAGAGAGATGGCAAGGAGGAAGAGAAGATGTTTAATATCTTATATTTCTGATTAATGATGCAGTGGACTATATCATACGACTATGGATGTTTTGATGTGAAAATCGTCTTTTAATTGGATATTTAGATGAGCTGTATTCTTTATTATTCTTATTAAATTATGGTTGTATATATCACTTCATGTATTAATATCTTGTACAAGGACTTCATTTGCATTTAATTATTTTCTCTGTAAAATGATTTCTGGTTTTGAAATTATGCATTTGTACATTACAGAACAATCAAATTACCAGCCTCACTGCCAAAGATCAATTCAGAACTCTGAGAAGTGTGATGAGGTAGGTTTTCCATCATTAAAATTGCCTACAAATTCTTCAGCACTGTCAAAATGTCAATGGCTGTTATTTAATTTGTTTATGACTAGCAGGAGTAAATGGGATTGTGTAGTAAAATGGAATTTTCAAGAAAGTTAATCTTTCCACAAGTGGAATGTTTTTCTGGAAGTCGAAGAAATCACTGGAATAAATGTGTCTATTTTTTATAGGTCTTTGCCTTCTAACAATGCCTAGTCTTAAGAAAGGCACAAAAATGTTACGTGGCTTCTAACTGAGACCTGATGGACTCAAACATCGGTGAATTTCACCTTTGGTGCACTGGATTGTGAAACAGAAAATTATAAGAAAGGAAGGCCTAAACTTAATTTTGTCTCCTGATTCTTTATTCTTATGAGGGCAGTGCTGAGGATGGAAAAATGAGATTAACATATTAAAATAGCCAAGTGGTCTCTTAACCTTTATGATGCCAACACAAATATGTATATAAACAGAGTTCAGCTCAATTCTACAGTCACTGCTTTTCACACACATATTTCTGTCTGAAGTGCTAAGAAGTAGTTTTTAATTATTGAAAATATTACCATCCTATCCCCCCCTATTACCTACTGTACTAGGCAACAAGAGGAGGATTTCTCTGTGCCTGATTTCAGGAGACACTAAAATTTTGTGATTTTTCAGACAGCTGGAATGCACGCAGGCAATAATAGAAATCTGTTGTCAACACAGCTCTGTAAGGTCAAGTACGTCTTCCATCTCAAGGGAGGAGTTGGAGAGTGTTGCATATCCTGAGCTTCTGAAATCTAAAATAGCTGATACAAATCATCATGTTCACCTGGTTCAGAGCAGTACACGAATGCCAGTGCAAAACATGGACTTTTATTAACTAATATGTTTATAGTGATTGTAAAATGAGGTAAATGTGAATCTTGCATTTCCTTGGGAAAGAAAAAAGTTACAAGAAAAAAACGCTTGCCATTGCCTTTTTTCCTGGACAACGGTTATTGCATATCATCATGCAAATTTAAATTTTCAGAGGATTAGGACATGCAGGGCAAACCCCTTTATTAAGCCTGAGACATTACTATGACAGCTACTTATGTTGTTTACAGTTACTCTTGTTTCTTTGGTGCCTAGAAATGCAATATGTGTTCCTATTCGATTCCTTTTTTTCTTTTTTTTTTGGAAAATCATTAAGTTTTAGCGCTGTTTTGGGCTCGTCTATATGGTGGAAGACTATGAATGTTGTGGGTTGACCCTTATGAGCAACTAAGCATCCACGCAGCCACTGGCTCATTTCCTGCTCAACTCCTGCCAGGAGCAGAGAGAACAGGAAAAACAATAGTGTGAAAACTCATGGCTTCAGATAAAGACAGCTTAATAAGTGGAAGAAAGAGGAACAAGCTGAGTAATGCAAAGGCAGTCATGCACTACCTCCCACAATCAGATCAATGCCCACCCAGTCTCCAAACAGCAGCCACCTCCAAAGCCAGAACCCCCTCACCTTCTTCCTCTGCCCCCAGTTTTTATTATTGAGCATGATGTTACATGGCATGGAATACCCCTTTGGTCAGTTGGGTGAGCTGTCCCAGCTGTGTCACCTCCCAGCTTCTTGTCTGTCCTCAGTCTACTTGCTGCAGGTCAGAGGGAGCGGGGAAAAGAGAATCATAGAATCATAGAGTTGCTGAGGTTGGGAGGGACCTTTCAGATCATCTAGTCCAACCATCAACCTAACACTGATAAGACCATCACTACACCATGTCCCTCAACATGACGTCTGCCCGCCTTTTAAATACCTCCAGGGATGGGGACTCCACCACTGCCCTGGGCAGCCCATTCCAACACTTCATAACCCTTTCAGTGCAAAAATTTTTCCTAATATCCAATCTAAATCTCAACTGGCACAACTTGAGGCCATTTCCTCTTGTCCTATCGCCTGTTCCTTGGGAGAAGAGACTGACCCTCACCTCTCTACACTCTCCTTCCAGGGAGTTGTAGAGAGTGAGAAAGTCTCCCCTCAGCCTCCTTTTCTCTAGGAGGAGAAAAAAGGAAGCTTCATGCTGGTAGAACCATTGTTCAGCCACAGCCGAAACACTGGTGTGCAATCACCACTGTTTTAGCTGCAGATCCAAAACACAGCACCATATAGGCTGCTATGAAGAAAATTAACTCCATCCCAGCCAGACCCCATTACAATGAATTAAGTGATGTAAATCAGTGGCTGCCATCAGCAAACATGAAGTCGGAAAAATAAACCTTAATAAACAAAACTACTCTTCTAAAGATTTTCCTTGGGCTGGTGCAACTGCTCTACCCTAAAAATAATGAAGCAATACAGACTGGGGATCTTTACAATGTCTGCTCCAACTTGCAGAGGAGAATTCCTGATTCCCATTTTCATGAAAAATATTATCCAGTACATCCTGGCATTAGCAGCTCTTGGAAATACCTTCTATGGAAATACATGTTTTTAATGTCCCTCTTTCCGCCAGTCCCTGGCTACCTCAGTAGAGAATGATGATACACAACTGTCAGCTTCTGTTCAGGCTCAGAAAAGAAGGAATATCAAGCTGGAAAGATTTTGGTGTATTTTCAGAAAGAAGGTACATTGCAGGATATTTTCCATAGTCAGTTATGTCCTAAACAGAATTTCCAATTAGCAGAGATATAATATATTGTTTAGATTTCAAATCTGTATTTTAATTAATCAGGCTAGAAACCTTAAAGGCTTTGGCAGAAAGATCATAGAATCATGGAATCATACAATCATAGAATTGTTTGGGTTGGAAGGGGCCTTAAGATCATTCAGTTCCAATCCCCCTGCCCTGGGCAGGGACTCCTCCCACCAGACCAGGTTGCTCAAGTCCCAACCAACCTGGCCTTGAACCTGATCCTCTCCAGGGATGGGGCAGCCACAGCTTCTCTGGGCAACCTGGGCCAGGCTCTCACCACCCACACAGTAAAGAATATCTTCCTAATATCTAATCTCAATCTCCCCTCTTTCAGTTTAAAACCATTAACCCTTGTCCTGTTGCTCCACTCCCTCACATCTTTAAGTCATAGTTTTGAGTCAGGTGGCTAACCACAGTAATCTAAAAATGCCAAAGAACAAAGTTTCTTTTGGAATACACGTGACAGTTTACAAATGGTGAGGAGAGTTTACAATTGTGTGGACTTCTTGAGAGTTGAATTTTCCACCAGCACTTTTTAAGTGGTGGAAGGAAACCCACAAAATTTTCTTTTCTAAATTATTCATACATGGCAACAGTGCATTTCCATCCTTCTGCTAAACTTGGGCCTCAGTGGGGACTGAACATCTTTGTCTCTTACAAAAACAAAAGCTTAACTCGGAGAGGCAGCAACTCCTGGCTCTCGGCTCCAGCTGAGATTAGAGATTTGGGAACCGGGAGCTGAGAATCTGCCCACAAACCTTAAAGTGCTGATAGGGAAACATGCCTTAGATTTGTTTCTCTTGCATGAAGAAATTATTTTTTTTTTGGATATCTGTACCAGTAACCAACCACTTCGAAATATAGTGATGCTGGAAAATATTCTCTTATATTTAGGATTTCTTTCAGTGAAGCTGAACTGAATTGAAAATATGAGGAAGAAAAGATTTTATAGGATTTACCTTTCAGTTTATAGACACTGGTGATCATATATCATCAACATGTGACAGGTAACATCACCCCACTCTTCATCTCATTTGCCTGTTTGGTGGTTGATCAGATATTTGGAAAATAAATTAATTTTCAGTAACGTTTTTAGCCCATTTCTTCAGGTGGAAATGATGGCACCAAAGTGGAATAAGTGTTTGTTCTATTAAACCCTTTGTAGATTTTAAGGGAAGAAGATTCTATTATATTTAACGAGTCTGATTTTCTAAGTAACACAAAGTTTTGTCTATGTAGCAAGTTTCAGACCTGCTTGAGCTTTATATGTCTTTCACAAAAATATTTGGCCCTAAATTGAGGGCTTTTTAGTGATGGAAAATCCAACACATCCCATATGAAGTGCTTTTGTGTGGATAATAATATTTACTATTAAAAATTATGCCTTACTTATGGCTGGAAATTGATCTAATTTCAGCTTGGATATTGTTATGCCTTTGTTTAGTAGATTTAAAAACCTTGCCTTGGAAAAGTTAAGTAAATAGAGCTTTTTAAATTTCAAGCTCCTGATCTTTAATCAGTCTCATGAACCTTGTCTGAACCTTTACAAGTTTTTTGGAAAACTTTGAAGATTTAGGCAGACTAATAGTCTCTCCAGTGTTGTATTCAGAAGAGATACTATCTTCATATTTCTTCTTTTATAAAAACATACTGCAAAGTACCTCTTCTGATAGGATTTATTTGGAGTTTTGTTAACTTCTAATGTGACTAATGTTGTTTAGCCCGTGTTTTTAAGTGTCAGGATTATGACACAGGGTACTTCAACAACTCTTTGAATTTGAATCACAACAAACAGAGGAACTAATAAGAAAGTCAGGATTAACTTGGTCAACACAACCAAATTCTAGTTAATTAAATATCTGCAAACCTCTTAGCTCTAATTTTCTTCTCAACTAGGTCAGGTCCATCATAATCTTTCTGTGCACAGAGCTGTGGGTTTTACCTTGCTCATCTATATTTTTTCTTCTGGTGCTAACAGATATTCTAGAATTTACTTCAACAATAACAGCACAGTAATTATATAAATTGGCTGCACTATTCTGCAAAGGGGAGGGGGGGGAGGGCAGAGGACAGGAAATATTTGTCTGAGAGCTTATCACCCAAATAAAGTTAGAATAATTTATTTGCAGTGGGAAAATAACCTTCCCCCTCCCCTCCCACCCCCCCGAATTTTAAGCAACATAGGAAAGTAGCTCTCCTTTGTAATGTAACATTGAGTAGAACAGGTAATTGTCTCTGCCTGCTTCCTATTTCTCCTTCGAACCCTCAAAAGTCAGCAAAATATGCAATTTGCTATTTTGTGGCCCGATCTTTTAAGTCAGCCAAATCAGGTATGTTCTCATTCTTAGAACTCCAGTACTCTTTGTTATATTCACTTGTAATCAAGTCTTCTCCTTTGCCTACTTTCAATGATTTACGCTTGTTTAAAGAACCGGCACTTGTATGGCCAATGTCTTAAAAAAAAATTATGTATCCTTACCAGCCAAATAACTTACAAACGCGATACAAGCCAACTGCAAAGTGAAGTGAGTTGAAGCTGCAGCGCGTACTGTTGGGAACTGGGAATTAGCGTAGAAGAGGCAGATGCAGGCAGATGGCCAGCGGGTTTGCTGGCCGGGAGAGCGCTGCACGCTTCCAACTGGGAGTCTCTGCTTAGAGCAGATAGGACCCAGCACACGGAGTGTGAAGTCTCTCCCAATGTTCAATTTAATTTAAAAGAAGATCCCTCTACCTGGGGTTGCGTGGGTTTGCGTTGCCTTTTTTTTTACAGTTTCTCTGCTGGGCGGGGAAGGGTTAGCAATTACAAAATTGAATGTGACTTCTGTTATATTTAGTCAATGGAATTTGAGTAAAGCTATTGCTGCTTTTACTTTTGAGAAAAAAAAATGAGAAAGAAAGCAGTAAGTGCTGCATTTGCTGCAAGTGATCTGATGTTGATTAACCCGTTCCTTCTGTTTATATCTTTCCTCCTTTTGTTTTTAATGGAGAAATGTATGGTCAAAGTGAGGGGATTATATTTCCAAGCAAAGTATATGACTTGTAACAATTACAAGTCTAGCTCTGGGCAATCCTGTTCTAGCTCTGGGCAATCCTGCTTCGGCAGGGGAGTTGGACTAGGTGATCTCTATGGTCCCTTCCAACTCTAAAAATTCAGTGAAATTCAGTGAAATTATTGCAGTAAAGTCACAGGGCTCTTAAAGGGAGGTGGCGATTTTACCAAGTCTATGGTTGTGCAGAAACTAAAACGTTGTGCCTCCCAGCAGCCCATGAAATAGTTACAGATCAATCTGTAGACAAGCAAACTAACAATGGAGATTCTGGGGCACTCGTATTTTGACTACAGTAAGATATTTCATGCTACAGCAGCATTATATGAACTGAAAAATAGACTTTTCTATTTGATCTGAAAAGTATTTAAGAGGTTGAAATCCCCTCATTACATGATAGAACATGATTTCCTTATGACAGCTGGAGATCAGTAGGAAGCAGGAACTGAAAGTCCACTTGGACTCATCTTTTCCCCATGGGGAAGATGAGGGCTCAGAGGTGGGTACAAGCACGTATGATGAAGGCCATAACTCTTCTTCCCTTTCTAATGGCAGTGATGATATATCAGAAGTCAGTTAAGAGTGAAATTCATTTCTGTGTATGTGACAATCAGTTTGTGGCCCACATGATTAAAAAGCAGATGGTAAATGTCCCATGAGTCCTGAGGTTGGTATGAGATTTCGTACTTGATTTTTTATGGTACAGTATCATGTTCTGGGTAGAATGCATACTGGGATTAGGTAATGGCACAGCAGCTGCTTTGTTGCACTTTCAGGATGAGAGAGAGAGAGAGGAAAACTCCCAGAGCACCAGTGATCTAAGGGTAATGCTCACTTTGTTTGAAAAAAGTCAGCATATATATATATCTGAATTTCAGAAAGATAGTTTACCTCTTAAGTATGCAGAGGACCTTCTGCACCTTGTTAGAAGAGGCCTGACAGCATTCAGGGTTACACACTGCCAGGCTTTGCCATCAACTATGGGTTTACATCGTACTAAAGTACTAGTGGGAGAACCTCTGAAAGACATCCAGTTCTGGGCTCCCCAGTTCAAGAAGGACAGGCAACTGCTGGAAAGGGGACAGCAAAGGGCTACAGAGATGATGAAGGGACTAGAACATCTCTCTGATGAGGAAAGGCTGAGGGACTCAGGTCTTTTTAGTCTGAGAAGAGAAGACTGAGGGGGGATCTGATCAATGCCTACAAATACTTAAAGGGTGGGTGTCAAGAGGATGGGGCCAATCTTTTTTCAGTGGTGCCCAGTGACAGGACAAGAGGAAACAGGCACAAACTTGAACACAGGAAGTTCCATCTAAACATGAGGAAGAACTTCTTTACTTTGAGGGTAGCAAAGCCCTGGAAGAGGCTGCCCAGAGAGGGTGTGGACTGAGATTTTTTAATGGAGAATATCTCTGAAGATGTTCAAAACCTGCCTGGACCCGTTCCTGTGCAACTTGCTCTGGGTGACCCTGCTCTGGCAGGGGGTTGGAGGAGATGATCTCCAGAGGTCCTTTTCAACCCCGTATCATTCTGTGATTCTGTGATTTAGTTTAAGGTGGTGAACACTGGCTTGCTGTTGAATGTCTTCACATTTTGAATTTCAGGGTATTACTGGTACTTATAGTTTCACAAAGAAGGCAGTCCTTTAATAGATATTTTAACAGCATTTGTTGGGTCATTAAGAGGTAAGCTGGTTCAGCTTTCGGTAGAAGATATATCAGAACTAATAGGGTAGGCAATGTGCTTTTGCTACCGGCTTCCAGAGAGCTGGCTCAGGCAGTTAAAATTAATCACATATATAAAATCTGACAGTTGAAGTAACCTAAAGACTAGACAAGTCCAAGCACTTCTTAATTTTTAAGGTCTCAGGACAAAGTCTCTAGTATTTTTTTTAATTCTCTGCATGTCATGTTTCTATTCATGCAATTAATGATTTTTTAGTTCATGAGACATTAAACCGTTAGTGTTTTTTGGCACAGTCGTTCCAAAGAGATTAGCTTTGTCAGCTGGATCAAGAGCTGTCAATGGGCTGATGAAGATTTAAGTTTTGCAGGTCCTTCCTGAGTAGAGAGGATTTTCATAATGGTTAAGACATCCAGTGCCAGTTCACGGTTATGAACCACGCGCTATAGAGCAGCCTGTCAAGATAACTTTAGTGTGCTTGGTGAGAATAACTGAAGAAAATTTAGTGAAATTAAAGGAGAAAACATGGAAGGGTTTTAGGTTGCTCTCAATTGTTGCCAGCCGTACTATTTGCTTATCAGAAATACTGCTAAGGTGGGTATAGTACTAAGACACTTGAATTGGAAAGCAATTGTGGATATTATCATGTTACATGAGAAAGCAGAACCTTAATGTGGGTATAGAGGTTGATAATATCTGATTACACAGGGCCAATTACAATAGGCAGAAGCAGGTCCAGAGAAGGGCAACAAAGCTAGTGAGGGTTCTGGAGAATAGGACTTTTAAGGAGAGGCTGTGGGAGCTGGGGTTGTTGAGTCAGGAGAAAAGAAGGCTGAGGGGAGACTTTCTCACTTTCTGCAACTCCCTGAAGGGAGGCTGGAGCAAGGGGGAGTCAGTCCATTCTCCCAAGTCACAGGCAATAGGACAAGAGGAAATGGCCATAAGTTGCGCCAGGGGAGGTTCAGATTGGATATTAAGAAAAATTTTTACACTGAAAGGGTTATTAAGCGTTGGAATGGGCTGCCCAGGGAAGTGGTTGAGGCACCATCCCTGGAGTTATTTAAAAGCTGGGCAGACGTGGTGCTTAGTAACATGGTTTAGTGATGGTTCTTTATCAGAGTTAGATTGATCGTTGGAATAGATGATCTTCAAGATCTCTTCCAACCCAGACAATTCTATGATTCTATGAAATCATCAGAGTTGACAGTATTAGTTTTGAAAGGGGAAGAGTTACAGTTTGGTCAGGTGTTGAACAACCACATCAAATGATGCGTGTCACTTCAAATAACCAAATAATCCATTTCTGTATGGTTGGGTGCGTAAGAACTGGCTTCGAAGGCAAAATATGTGGTACCAAATTTCTGGCCAAAGCCTAGTTCCAGGAAGAAACAACAAGGCATTAATAGTGAATCTTTTAGAGAGGACTTGGCCTAAAAGCCAGTAGAGTAAGTATTTTCTATCCTTGCTTGAATCATTACATTTGAGATTTTTATTGAACATGTTTTTATGAATATTTATTTAGAACATTTTTATGAATAGAGGAGAATATGTGGATATAATATACTTATATGTCATATAAATATATGCACAATATTAAGTTATGGTCTGCATCTTTGTTCCATGTTCACCCTTTGCCCGTCTGACTGAGTCAGTAGGAAAAGAGGTTGGGCTTTTTTTTCGTTGAAAGTCTGATTTTATTTGGGAAAACATGCAAGGAAACAAAAGCAGATATGGCTGATATGTTTGGTAGTTCTGTTCTAGAGATATTGTCAGAGACAGCAATAAATGGAGAATGTGATGTCAGATCCTGTTTAGCCTAAGAGATTTGCTTAAGTTCTGTAAATGCAGAAGTAACTTTGCTGGAAAAAAAGAAAAACATTAAAAATTCACATTAAAAGTCCAGACTTCCTGGAAATGTGAAAATTAGAACTGTGAAATCCAAAAAAGAGGCCTTAAAAATTGGCTTAGCAGTTAAACTTTAGGATCAGGAGTACACTGCGATAACATGGGGTGTGAAAGAAGCATAACAAGAAAACCTGACAGCAAATTTTCACAGCTCTGTATAGATCGATGAATTACAGTCAGTACATTTAGAAAAAAAATAATGAAGAATCTGAAAGATTATCTTAGTCTATAATGATAGTATAGAAAGAGTGATACGTGGTAGTCTAATAGTAAGAGGATGCTTAATCCAGTAGTTGAGGATCCATTAATCTAGTTTAGAAAGAAAAGTAAGGTGCAGAAATATGAATAGGCTCATTGTTGAAATTAATGCCAAAATCTGTCTGTTGATTCGATATTCTAAACATGTCAAACATCAGTACAGACTTTTTTGGTGTGCTTTTTTCAGAGAATAAGCCCTTCCCTTTCCTTTTATGGAACATAAAAAGAGGCCTTATTTTTCTTGATAGAAATATTTTCACTGTGATACATTTGTCTGAACAGAACGAAGATGTACATCCATTTCAAAGTACACTTATAAATTTGCTGTGTAAAGAATCAAAATCTCTGAACTACCAATTTCAAATAACTGCAGAAAATCACATTTGTTTCTTATAATACGTAGGCTGAGAAATTATTTCCTATACAAATAAACCAGTTACAATGTCTAATAAAATGTTAAAAGTACATTGCCAATCCTTTTTTTTTTTGCATACATTTGACAAGAAATTACATTGTGACTTCAGCCATTCAGCTGAAGAAATGAGAAAGTCCTTGGTCTTTTTGCTGTTAAGTCTCATTCAAGGAACACCATTAACTTTTTTCCTGTTTTGTTTTTTTTTTTCTTTCTTTCCTTATCCCTTTCCCCCCACCCTTAATAATTTGATTAATCATTTCAGTTACATGTTTCCACTTGGCAGCCTCTGGAATCAAAGGTTCTATCTCAGCAATATGTCAAAAACAATGACACCGCAAAGGCTTGACTAAACCTTGACATGACACTAAGTGAGGAACTTTATCTCTTGAGACAACTGAGTGGATTAGATTAAATGAACTTTAAGAGGAACTTTAGAGCTACAAGCATAACCCATACAATCCATAAATATTGAATATATCTGCAAATGTGCACTGCCTAGCACTACTGCTTAATTCTGAATTTATATTAATTCTATTTAAGAATTGCCCCATGTTTTATAACCATGCATAAATTAAATGAAATGGCAACTAAGTAAAAGAGAAAGGCTTATACAAAGCATGGAAAAATTATAAAGGTTGCTTAAAACTACCTCTTCTATAAAATCCATCAGTCATTTTGGAAATAAGTCATGCTAAAACCAGTAAGACTTGTTACACAGGTAAATATTCTTGTACAGAGAATATACCTGGGTGTTTCTGTTGATGTTATAATCTTAGAAATTCCATTCAGTGTGCCCAGATCATCCACACTTGGGTTAATATGTGGGTGGGAGTATGTTAGAAAGGAAGGAAGACATGAGCTTTCTCCTCTTCCTGTGGTTTCTACACAGTGTGAGTCTGAGGTGCTTTGGCTTGCGGACCTTCCTGGAAATCTGTGTGACAGGTCTACATTTGACTTTCCTCTCTGAAAGAATGCAATAATTTTGGTTTTTATTGTCAAACAACTTATATGGTCATGGTTGTAAACTGAAAGATGGGAGATCTAGATGAGATCTCAGGAAGAAATTCTTTGCTGTGAGGGTGGTGAGACCCTGGCCCAGGTTGCCCAGAGAAGCTGTGGCTGCCCCATCCCTGGAGGGGTTCAAGGCCAGGTTGGAGGGGGCTTTGAGCAACTTGGTGTGGTGGGAGGTGTCCCTGCCTAGGGCAGGGGGTTGGAACTGGACGATCTTTAAGGTCCCTTCCAACCCAAACCCTTCTGTGATTTTATGATTGTATGTTTCTAAATAATTTTCTGAAGCATCCCTCAGCAAATGCTGTTATTCCACGTACTTCATTGGCTAGATATCTGCAAAGTAAAAATAGCAGTTTTCTGTTCTTCCTTCAAAAGTGTTTCGAAATACCCAGCAGAAGGTAAAATATTTTGTCGAGGTGTTCATTTTCAACAAAATCAGCCTAAATTAATTTTGATCTTTAGTTATATAACCACATGGTATACCATCGTATGATGTGTCATACTGATACTGACATTAAAAGAGTTATTAATGAATTTTGTTTTCAGATTGATGATTAACTTTTAATTTTTCACATATCTTGGACATTTTATGAATCTTACACAAAATCGCTATTTTGGTAGGAGGTATGTTGCACTGAGTTTTCTGAAATTATGAGCTTATAATGCATCATTGTAAAAGTATAATATTTCCAGGGTCTAGGCTGTAAGCAAAGAATTAGTGAAGTTGAAGCTGCAGGTGAAATTGGCAAATAGTTTTTAGAAGGATAGATTTATTACTATCCTAGAGAGGCTACTTTAATGTAGTTATAGACGTTTTTGTAGATACTTCTAGGTGTTATTTACATTTAATAGAATTGTAATCTATGCTGTGATTAAAACAACAAAAGCTATGCCACTGAAATGTGTTTTTTCTTAAAATATTTGAAAGGCAAAGGGAAAAGAAACAGTCTTTCAGCAAATTATTTCTTTATGACCAAAAGTATTTGAGAGAGAGATTAGTATTCTCTCTAACAAAGCATATTTTTATGGTCTGCATTTCATTAGATATTTATATAGATGAGAAACTGATGACTGAGAAATGGAACAGTAACTTCTTCCTGAGGCACATGGTCAGTTGAATTTTCTTCAGTAATAATAGGTACGTGTTTCATTTACATGTTTCATGTTTATAAGTTTCAAAATTAAACAATAAATCTGCCTATATTTCAGAACAGTAAACCAAAGCCCACATATCTGTAAAGGTAGCTGATGACCTTAATGGGACTGCTCACAGAAGAAGATAGTTTAATATGTTTAAGAGTCATATCTGCCAAAAATTAGCATTTTTATGCATTTTCTGATTGAGAAAAGTAATTCTTGTGAGATTCAGAAGTGTTTGGGTGGTCTACTTGATTTATGACTGTAAGTTGTGATATTTTGGAGGCTCCATATTTCTTGCCATTTTACCCATTATTTTCTGTTTACATAGCCACCTCTTCCGTTCTTTAACGAAAGAAGTAAACATGCTGTTATTTTTCTGAGCCATTCAAAGGTCAACAATCTATTTTCTATTACAAAAATAATAAATTGTCTGTAACTCGTGTCATTATCGCCACCCTTCTGACATCTTCCACAAAGAGCAGTACCTTCTGCTATGAAGCAGGAGCAGGATACACTTAGCTCTGTTAATTTTATTCCCCAACAGAAGGCCAGAAAGACAGAGTTTTAGGCATCTTTATTACCTCCATAAAGATTTTAAAATTTGTTCTTATATAGCGTAACCTTTCCTTGGGGTAGTCTAAAGCAACAGTCAACCAATTTCAATTGTAGAAGGATCATATGAAGGAAATATTCATGTAAATGTAACCTAGTCTTGCTTTTGGGGTAGTCTAAAGCAATCCTCAACCACATCCCATTATAGATGGATCATATGAAGACAGTGCTCATTTAAATAGGGCTGACAGGTTCACAGATAACTAGAAACTAAGATTATCTAATCTTACTGTTGAGGTAGGCCACCTGGGCACACTGCCGGCTCATATTCAGCTGCTTGTCAATTAGAACCCCCAGGTCTTCTTCTGCCAGGCAGCTTTCCAGCCACACTTCCCCCACCTGTAGTGGTGCGTGGGGTTGTTGTGGCCCAAGTGCAGGACCTGGCACTTGGCCTTGTAGAAGCTCATACCAATAATGTTGGCCCAATGGTCCAATCTATCTAAGTCCCTCTGTAGAGCTTCCCTATCCTCATGTGAATCAACACTCCTGCTT